>CM076850.1:138267450-138982145 GCA_039519185.1 Astragalus membranaceus
CTTGTTGGAAAGCACGACAACATTAGTCTCGTATTTACAACTTTCTCTTAAAATAGAAAATCTTTTTCTAACTAGATAAAAAGTCATCTATATTATCATTTGTGATTAGTTGTCGATGTAAATAATTTTACACTAACAATACATAACAATTAAACGCTAAAATAAAATGATTTAACTTGTATGCATTGATAATTGTAAAGATTATTTACACCAACAATTACTCAAAAATTGACACTTAAAATAATTGTTTATTTTTTGAAAAAAATTGAATTTTATCTTATAACACCGACTCATAAAATAAAAAAGGGGTGTTTCTAGGGTGACAGAGCAAATCAAATCCCTCACCGGTGAATCATTAAATATGATCGTTGGATATAGTATAAAAACTCATTAACGGTTGAGATTCAATACTGGTTGATTCAATCTTAACCGCTCATAGCATTGAATATTGTTTAAAATGCTATAAATGGTTAAGATTGAATCAACCAGTATTAAATCTCAACCATTTATGAATTTTTATACTACATTCAACGGTCGATTTTAGTATTTTACCGGTGAAAGATTTAATTTACTTTTTCACCTTGGAAGCACCCAAAAGAGACAATATTTTTTTCGGCAAACTAATAAAATGTTCTAAAGGGTAATATTGAGATTCAGTGAGCTGTGCGGTAACTTGCCTTTCTTCCTTTTACCGTTTACCTTTACGTAGGGGCGCCATTTTCACATGTCACTTGGAATCTTCAACCTTCGTCATTCCCTTCTGGTTTCGCAATCCTTATCTACCATCTCCCCCCGGCCCCACACCCTCTCTCATCCAACGGTTCAGATCCCCTCCCTGGATTGTGCTAGGGTTTACCCAACCCCGCCGTCTTCCATCACCCCTTTCTTTCTCTCTCTCACCTATATTACTCTCTCACTTCACCCTTTTTACTTCTTTTCTCAGCGCAGTACCTGCTGCTCCATTTTCTCTCTGCCTCCATTTCTCTTTTATTTATTAATTATTTAATTCCTTCCCGCGTTTATCTCCTTCGCCTATCACCGTTTCTCCATTCCCTTCCCTCTCCTCGTTTTTTTTTTCTTTATCCCCCCACACACAAAAAAATCAAAAAAATTCTGCGAGTACTTTGTTATTGATCTGTTTCATGCATCTACTGTTCGCTGAGTCTAGTTAGGTTTTCTGTTCTTCCAAGGGTTTCATTGTTCCCAATAAAAAGAGGAGGGGGAAGAGAAGGAAAAAAAGAAAAAAAAATTCAAAAGGGGGAAATTAGAAAAATATTTTTTGAAAAAACAAAAATTAGATCATTTTTGTTGAATTGAGAAATTGAGATGGCTCAGGTTCAAGCTCAGCCTCAGAATGCGGTTCCCGGACCCAACGGCAATGCTGCTGCCGCTGCTGCTGCTGGTGCGGCGGGTGGAAACTTCGTGACGACGTCGCTTTACGTGGGAGATCTCGACCCGAGTGTCACGGATTCGCAGCTGTATGACCTGTTCAACCAATTGGGTCAGGTTGTGTCCGTTAGGGTTTGCAGGGACCTGACAACCAGGAGGTCCCTCGGTTATGGTTATGTCAACTACAGCAACCCTCAAGATGGTTAGTTAGTGTAGTTGTTTGCTTTTCTGATTTTTGTGTTTGCTTTACCCTTTTCTGCTTAGGGTATGCTCTGGAAATGTTAAAGCTTTTTTACTTTACCCGCCCCCGTTTGGTGAATTACTGTCTTGCTTGGTTGATAACGAAATGGGTTTGCAGAAAGACTTAATTTTACTTCTTTGCATGTTGGACACTGGATTGGCTCTCATTTGATGAACTACTGTCTTGTTTGTCTGATAACGAAATGGGTTTGCTTAAACGCCTAATTTTACTTCTGATACACTAGATTATGTAGTTTGGTTATTTTTGCATTTTGGACACTGGTTTGTCATCTAAATTGCAGTTTGATTTGCTAACCGTATTCTTGTCAATTGGAGTACCTTCGATGAGCTCCGTTCTAGTTGTTTGTTTTTGTACACTGCTTTCATCTGATGAGACCTGACATAAGAAGGCCACTGAAAACTGTGAAATCAACGTGAAGAGAATTTATTGGCCTATTTGCTTAGTACACAGAATTTCCCGTAACGTTTGTTATCTCAAACAAAAAAATCAATAAACTATACCTTTAATTTATGTTAACTTGTTAAGAAAGACCGGGCTTTTATGTCCCTCATCAAGCAAGTTTGTTCTGAAGGATGTTTGTTATTTGTTGTTGTGACTTTCCATCAGAAAGTAAAAGTAACACAAAAGCTTCAGAAAAAATGAGCTTTGCATGCTACATCAACAAATTCAGTTTTGATCATTTAGCTGATCAATATCTGGCAGACTGTTGGGACTTTTCATCAGAAAGGATAGGGTACAGATTTCCCCTCCATTTCCCTACAAATTTAACAAATGGCCTACAAACACTTGCACTACTATATGAATATAATGTAACCCCGGCATTTTTCGTGTTTGAAAGGATACTTCCACTTCATACACATGCATAAGTGATGTCGGTTACCTCTGGGGTAAATGAGTTTTCTGTTGGAGTCTGTTCCGCTAATGGCAAGAGTTTGGAAATTGGAGCTAGATTCATATGCAGCTGCTCGAAAACTATTCTTGCAAACATTACCTGAAAAGGCCTGAATATCTATCTTATATGAGCTACACTAAGCATGCCTTTTGCTTAGCAAAATTTTTACTGAATGAGTAGTTTCTACTTATTGTAAAAAATTTATGTTAATGGCTTTGCAAATGGATATTTTTTATCCTTTTAGTTTGGCTTTTGATATAAAGATTTGTGATTTTGTTTTTCTTTCTCTCACTGTTTGAGCTCTAACTCTTGATTTGTGACTTGGATTAATGGTCCTTTTAACTTCACTATTTTTTTAAGCGCTATCCCAGTTCCTTAACACTTGTCAATCTGCCTCTGGAATTTTCAGCCTAACTTTGGTCATGGATAGAGTTCACCACTAAAAATTAATTAGGTATTCTGTTACAGAAATGTATGAGAATCGGTCTGTTGATGACTCTTTTCATGAACAGTTATAATTTAGTTGAATTTATCATAATTAATACATCATGTGAAATATTAAAATAATTGGAAGTTCTGTGTACTTTGTTATAGTAAATCTTATATCTTATACTAAGTAATAGAAAGTTCATTCAGTATTTTCATGATTTATAACCATATTGTGAAAATGTATCATCTGATTTTTTCATGTTGTGCTGTTTATCATTTTCATGCTCAGTTTTTCTTCTTTTCTGTTCATAAAATATTTGCTATTTGTATACAGCTGCCAGAGCATTGGATGTTCTGAACTTCACTCCTCTCAACAACAAGCCCATTCGTATTATGTATTCGCATCGTGATCCCAGCATCCGTAAAAGTGGTGCAGGAAATATATTTATCAAGGTATGAATCTCTTGGTGCTACTGCTTCCACATTCTCTGGTAATGGATGAAATTTGGCTAAGCTTCTGTATTGCATATTCTAGTTGATCCTGACTTAACCATTTTGGCATCTTTCAAACTTATGGATTGTTTCAGAATTTGGACAAGGCCATTGACCATAAGGCGTTGCATGATACCTTCTCTACATTTGGGAATATCCTTTCTTGCAAGGTAGCTAACGATGCATCTGGCCAATCTAAAGGCTATGGCTTTGTACAATTCGATAGTGAGGAGGCTGCTCAAAAAGCCATAGAAAAACTGAATGGCATGCTGTTGAATGATAAGCAAGTCTATGTGGGACCTTTCCTTCGCAAGCAAGAGAGGGAGAGTCCAACTGACAAGGTGAAATTCAACAATGTTTTTGTGAAGAATTTATCAGAATCAACCACTGATGAAGAATTGAAGAACATTTTTGGTGAGTTTGGAACAATTACCAGTGCTGTAGTAATGAAGGATGGGGATGGGAAATCAAAGTGCTTTGGTTTTGTGAACTTTGAAAATACTGATGATGCTGCTAAGGCTGTCGAGGCTCTTAATGGAAAAAAAATCGATGACAAGGAATGGTATGTCGGAAAAGCTCAAAAGAAATCTGAAAGGGAGAATGAACTGAAACTTAAATTTGAGCAGAGCATGAAAGAAGCTGCAGATAAATATCAAGGGGCAAACTTGTATGTCAAAAATCTGGATGATGGCATTAGTGATGATAAACTTAAGGAGCTGTTCTCAACTTATGGAACCATTACCTCTTGCAAGGTATGCAGATTATTTGGCTTCACATTAAATGTTTATTTAGCTGCTTACTCTACATTGCTGTTTCCTTTTTACTTGAAAGGTAATGAGAGACCCCAATGGCGTAAGTCGGGGATCTGGGTTTGTTGCATTTTCTACTCCTGAGGAGGCATCTAGAGCAGTAAGTCACGTGGCATTTTCTTGTCAAATCTAACAGGTGACTTTTTTATTAAGAAATTGATTGTTTTTTATTTTCACTCTGTTGTTTGCTAGCTCTCCGAGATGAATGGCAAAATGGTGGTTAGTAAACCTCTGTATGTGACTCTGGCTCAGCGAAAAGAAGATAGAAGAGCTAGATTGCAGGTATGTGTTTTATCTTGAGTTGAGACTTGAGACCACTTCTCTACTCTCATCTGTAGGTAGAAATATGTGTTATTATCCCATGATAGAAAACCAAACTACACCTGTGGGTGCAAATAGAAAACCTGTGATCTGGCTAGGTGTTTGACAAGAAGTGTAGATGATAACAGAACTGGTTCAAAACCTGTGGTGAACTGGTCCAAATTCAACATAACTTGTGAAGATTTGGTGGTAGTGAACTGGTTTGAACTAGTCTTTTTTTATCTTTGCGTTATTTTTTTGGATCCATATTGGCAACTCCACCTACTAAAAAGAGGCTTTGGTTGTTGTCGTATTTTTTTGTTTTATTAAACCATTTTATTTAACAATTAAGGCCCAATTATTGGGCAGATTATAGATTGTTGTTATTTAGCCTCTTTGTAATCTATGCAGTTTGTCTCATTGCACACAACCTTGTACACCCAAGCCTTCTATTTCTTTCTGTTATCTTAAAATATTACGATTGTGTAATTGGAGCTAAATATATTTTATTAGAAGAATCTTGTACTTTTCTTTCGTGTCAGATTTATTTACTTGAGAAAAATTAGGTAGTCTCTCATTTTTATAAGATTGGGAATGAGGGCTTTGGTAGTCTTGCTCAGTTTAGTTTAATCATGAGTTCAAGTTGCGGCGACCGTAAAAATGTTACTTTGTTGGCCTTAAATGTTCATGCAGGCTCAATTTGCCCAAATGCGGCCTGTCACAATGCCACCATCTGTTGCTCCCCGCATGCCAATGTTTCCCCCGGGTGGTCCTGGTATGGGTCAACAAATATTTTATGGTCAAGGTCCTCCTGCCATCATTCCTTCCCAGGTAAGCCATATTACTGTAGTTGAAGCTTTGGTAAGCGCAATTGTGGGTGGCGCTTTGATGATATTCGTCTGATTAGTTCTGTAGTTGTTTCAATATTTTCTTTGCCCATTCTTGAAAATTTTCTCAGCCTGGATTTGGATATCAACAACAACTTGTGCCTGGAATGAGGCCTGGTGGGGCTCCTGTGCCAAATTTCTTTGTGCCAATGGTTCAGCAGGGTCAACAGGGACAGCGTCCTGGTGGAAGACGTGGTGCAGTTCAGCAGTCCCAGCAGCCAGTTCCGCTTATGCCACAACAGGTTGGTGGAATTCTCTTGTGTTTATAATTTTGCTGATCATCTATCTTGTTTGGAGCACTGACCTGATAGTTTTGTGATTGACAGATGCTTCCTAGGGGGCGTGTGTATCGTTATCCTCCTGGTAGGGGTGGTATTCCTGAAGGTCCCATGCCTGGAGTTGCTGGAGGCATGTTTTCTGTTCCATATGATGTGGGTGGGATGCCTCTTCGTGATGCCTCACTCTCCCAGCAAATTCCTATTGGTGCATTGGCTTCTCATCTGGCTAATGCTTCTCCAGAGCAGCAAAGGACGGTAGGTTCTTCACCTCCTCTGGTGTTTACTCTGCTAAATAATTCCTCGAATTTTGCCTGAGCATCATTTGTTGTGTCTTTAACTACTGTTTTGTTGGTTGTGTACTCTTGCAGATGCTGGGTGAGAATCTTTACCCTCTCGTGGAACAATTGGAGCCTGACAATGCTGCCAAAGTTACAGGCATGCTTTTGGAGATGGACCAGACTGAAGTTCTGCATTTGCTTGAGTCACCAGAGGCCCTCAAAGCAAAGGTGGCTGAGGCAATGGACGTCCTTAGGAATGTAGCACAGCAGCAGCAGGCTGGCGGTGCTGCTGATCAGCTGTCTTCATTGTCACTTAATGACAGCCTTGTTTCTTAAAAGATTTTTATACTGGGCTTGACTTCTGTAGTGACGATGGATTGTTATTTATTATCGGCACTGGCTTTATTTATCCAGTTTTCTGGTTGAGACTGTTTTTTGAGACTAGGTACTTCCGGTTTATGGATATCCTTCCTTGGGCTTAGGACTATTTGAATGCTTGATATTTATTATAACTGCATTTGGTACTTTGAATCATTCTTTGGTTTGTGTTTGATTACGAGTTTGAGTGTGAGGGGAGGATTTCGATTTGTCTAAATGATGCGTTACATGTGTTTTGTGATATGATCATCAGATTTAGGCGTTCCCTTCAATCTCTGTGTCTTTTGGCCATTGTTCCTCTTCTCTTATTGAAAGGGAATCATAGATGGAAAAAATGTCAACTAACCAAAAGAAAGCTACCCAGGACTTTGAGAAGACTATATTTAAATTGTCCTCTGCTTGTAATTGTTAGGGATTAAGTTTGTTATTTTTTTATTCTCTAGGATTAAATTGAACACCGAAAATTTTGTCAAGGATTAAATTGAGTGAATACAATTTATTAGGTTAATGATTTGGTTTTCTTACAAATATTTACCAGACACGTGAAGAGTAAGGAATGGCTGTGTCTATGTTCATTTTATAGTGTATGAGGTCATGGATGCTTGAGCCAAGAAAAGAGGGATACTGATTCACTGCGGTACCTATATCTCTCTCCTCTTTCAATTTTTTAATTTATTTTAAGTCAAAATTATTTAATGGTCATGATTGTAAGTTGAGTGTAATCTATGGTTCAAGGTTTAGGTGACTTTATAATTGGAGAGAGATTCGGTGACTTTATAATTGGAAGGACACTATAACTTCGTGTCAGACTCTCTTATATGATTTTCCATATTTTAATTTATTTTATTTTATTTTATTTTTCTCTCTTTTTTTTGCTCCAAAAAGGCCTAAAGTAAACAAAGTCATAGCATCTCAAAAATTGTTTATGTTGAAAATTATATATTAGATTTAGGCTTAAATATGTTTTAGACCCCGTAAATATAGCGTGTTTTGGTTTAAGTTCCTACAAATTTTTTTTTTAGTAAAAAACCCTTGCAAAATACACTGTTTTGATATAAGCTCTTCTGTTAACTCAATGTTACAAAAACACTAAGTTGGCTAACAGAAGTCTGAGTTGTCATTTATTTATTTTTTTTAATTTATTTTTAATGCTGACTTGTAATGCCAAGTCATTATTTTTAATTTTAATTAATTTTTGTTCTTCATCTCTCTTGATCTTCTCCATCTTCAACCTCCAACCTTCAACCTCCATCACCACCACTTTGTTCCCTTCCTTTCTCTCTTCTTCATCTCTTCATATCTTCACAACCATACACCACATACCTTAATCGGAGCATTCTAATCACACGCTGGAATGGAAGCAGTGAAGACAAAAACCCAGATCCCAAAGAAAGTTAGCTAGGAAAAGACAAAAAGGACCCCTGTTTGGTATTTGTTCTTGCAAAAATTCCCTCGAAGCAGTGACCACTGCTTTGTAAACAGTGTTGAGCAATAACCAGAGCATTCTAATCTTCCTTTCTCTCTTCAAAATACAACACAAGCGGTGCATGGACATACCCAAATGGTTATTGTATGGAAAATACTCAAGAAAATTTCGGTTTTGATTGGAAAATACTCAAGAAAATAATCTAGGATTCGATGTTTGGAAACATGTTGTTGGGACACATTATTTGATTTTTGTTGTGTATATTCAATAGGATTTGGGTTTAATTTGGGACTATTTCTGGGTTGGGTTAAACAGAACACCCAGCAAACGTGGTTGAGGTCTGTGGTGTATGGTGGTGAAGAGATGAAGAGAGAAAGGAAGGGAGCACTGGTGGTGGTGATGGAGGTTGAAGATGGAGAAAATTTAGAGAGATGAAAATAAAAAATTAATTAAAATTAAAGATAATGACATGGCATTACAAGTCGGCATTAAAAATAAATTATAAAAATAAATAAAAGACAACTCAGATTTTTGTAGGCAACTCAGCATTTTTTTAACGCCGGGTTAATAGAATGGCTTATATCAAAACAGTGTATTTTGCAAGGGCTTTTTATTAATTTTTTGCAGGGGCTTAAACCAAAGCACGCTATATTTGTAGCGGCCTAAAACATATTTAAGCCTTAGATTTATGTCAAAAATATGTCAAAAATTGAATTCAGACTCTCTTGTTTCCTAAAATTAACTTTTTACCCCAGAGTATTTAGATGAGATGGTAAGAGTCTCTTCCTGCTTAATCAATGTCTTGAGTTCGAATCCAGCTTTGTCGCCCATTGTGGTCCTACTCGGCTTGAGGGATTAGTCTCTGCAGTTGCGCGCAGAGGATATCCGATTTATTAAAAAAAAGTTATTAATTATTCTTGGGCACACATTAGTGTTGTATATTAGATTTAGGGTCACCCGTGCTAATTGAGAAACCAATACTCTACTATTCAGTGAATATTATTTTTATTGTATTTCGTACATTAAAATTATTAATTATTCTTTCCAAATTAAAGTTAATTAAAAATTATTTTCGATAAAAATCGAAGTGTAACTTGGCCCTCATGAATAAATGGCGTTGGAGATATATCAATAACGTGAATGCAAGCTCAAGCAAAGCCTTCACTGTCAGATCTTGCTACAAACATCTCACAATAGATAGCGCTGAATTAGTTGAGAACAACAACATAGTTTTCGATTTCAAGGCGTTGTGGAAGCACTACAACAAAACTGGCAACCGGCGGCGGTTAATCTGCGGCAGTTTTGGGTAAACCGCCGCCGCTTATAATTTTGCGGCGGTTTGTTCAGCGGTTAACCTGACTGCCTCAGTTGGTAATTAAACTGCGGCGGTTATTTGGCATTCTGCAGCGGTTTGTTTTTTGAAGTCAAGCGGCGGAGGTTAGTAGCTAATTCTGCGGCGGTTACTGTAAAATTTTCGTTCCCCCCAACTCTCTCTCCCTTTTTTTTTGGTCAAAAAAAATTCCCTCCTTCTGGAAATTGGTTGCTAATTCCACGAACTCACCACCCTCTCTCATGTCTCAGTATTCTATTCCTCCCTGAAACCCTAAAATCAGAATTCCATTAAACTCACGCTCTCACCTCTCAGCAATCGTCTTCCTCCTACAACGCTAAGCGCCGTCACTGGCGTCGCAGCAAATTAGGGTTCTAATTTGAGGTTGTTTTGTTTCTTATTTCCAAAAAAATTAGTCGGTTTTGCTTTTACATATTGAAGGATAAAACAATTTTTGGTCGAGACCCGGTGGTGGTGGTGGTGGTGGTATTAGCAGGGTTCTTCAAGATGGTGCCGTTTGGGAGATCAGAAGCCTGGTGATCAAGAGGGTTCTTCAAGACGGTGCCGTTTGGGTTCTTCAAGAGGGTTCTTCCTCCTGATGCTTATCGTGCTGCTACAGCTTCTGGTGATCAGAAGCCTGGTCCTGTTCCGTTCTTTGCTGCCGGAATCAGCTCCGTCAGTAATTTCATCAATTTCAATTCAATTCAATTCATTTCAATTTTCTTATTTGTGCTGTTCTCTAAATCTCTTCCTTTTTTTCTTCTATGCAGGTTTTACATCCTAAGAACCCCTTTGCCCCAACCTTGCATTTCAATTATCGCTATTTCGAACCGATGCTCCTAAAGGTAATGCATTGCATTGCATTGCATGCTCTCCTAAACTCTGCTTATATTCTTGTTTAGTGTTTGAATCGGATTTGGCTGCCTGTTTAAATAATCTATAGCAGTTAGTCTGATCTAACTAAAATAGGGACTCCTATTCAATCTATGAAACTGGTAGGCCTTTACATCATGTTCAAAATAAATTGGATAAAAGTCAAACATTTCTATCACGTGTAATATCAAATGTTATGAGTGAATGTTGTGATTTCCTTTGAGTTTTTTATTTCTTTGATCAGTTTCATTAGGACATTGAATAACAGGACTCCTGTGTTTGCTTCTATTGTGATAAATGATCATACTGTTGCATTTTGCAGATGCTCCTGGAGCACCTAGACAATGGTGGTTTGGTGGGGGAACTGACTTGACACCTGCTTACATTTTCGAAGAAGATGTTAAGCACTTCCATTCAGTATGTACTAAATATAAAATGTTGGTTTTTCAATTTTTGTTGTTTAGAGTCAACATATGCCTTTTTGTTGGTAAAATATTTTAAGAAATGTTTTCCTATGTACTTTACTTCTACGTCTTATGCGAGTAGTTTTATTATGTTTTTTCAATTTGAGTTGGGTTTTCTTGAATGTAGCTTGATTCCTTTGAATGGGTTATTGGTGGCGCGCTAAAAGTTAAGTATTGTGATTTGTTTCTCTTGGTGTTTCTGTAAAAGTGTTCTGCAAATTCTTGAGAGTTCTGCAATTGAATTCACTTCAATGTTTCTAACTCTTGAACCTGACAAGGAAACAGAAAATATCTATTCAATGTTTTGCTAACCTTCTTTTGAAATGCTATCTGGGAGTTTCCCTCCCCCAATCTTATCTCCAACTGGTATACAAAAGAGTGAATGTAGGACACCTGATAAATTCTGCCATATTATTCGGTTTTCAGTTTAAATTTTATCATTAGGATAATGATGTGATCATCTGTTCTCTTATTTCTTCAAGGCATCCAAGAGAAAATGCCTTACTGTGTTTATATCTTACTTCTTTTGTAGGTTCAAAAACAGGCTTGTGACAAGTTTGATCCCGCGTTTTACCCCCGCTTCAAAAAATGGTGTGATGATTACTTTTATATCAAGGTATAATTCTTCATCTTTTTACTCATAATAAAGCTTTAGTATTTGATTGTACTCTTAGGCTCTATTTGATAAGCAACTGAGCATTCAATGCTCATTTCATCAGCCTTTAAGAAAAGAGTAAATGTGAATTCTGTTGTCTCTCTGTTATCGCTTATCATTAACTTCAATAAATTTTATACATGAGGAATTGAAGGCTATAATAAACATGAAACCAATCTGTGTATATGGGTTGCAACAATGAGTGTGTAGGATAGGGTGAAATGATGGGAATTGCAAGAACACTTCTGGAAAAAGGTGTTATTGCATGAAGTATATGCGATTGATAATATGATAGAGCATTCAGGAGATTCGGGGTAGTTGTGTGATAAGGACAATGAGTGAATAAAAATCGGAAAGGCAGAAACGTATTTATATTTTCAAGTGAACTTCCACCTGTGAGTATAATGAAGTCTTATACCATGAATAGGTAGGTGGTGTCTCAGATATTTGTATGCATTGTAACGGCAAGGTTCACTTGCTTTCTAGACCCAAAAGCTTGCAAATGACAGGTTTTACGTAATTGTATCTGTTTATACCGTGTTTAGTTTTTTATTCTAGAAATTTAAGTCCTCAATTTATGGGCCAATATGTGAAAATTGTGGTCTATGGTAAGGGTCTTCCCTTAGGCATTGCTGTGAGATTAACCCTTAAAGCTAAGCTTATGCTACTAGAAGACCATTAAAGCTAAGCTTATGCTACTAGAAGACCATCAGCCTTCGTTGACTTAGTTGGTTAGTGCACATATTTTGATTTTCAGCCCCTTTACATATTTTTATAGGATTTTTGTTTTGCTAACATCGTACTGCTCTGTTCATGAATTTCCATCTGTTCGAAATATGCTAAGCTGGAAATACACACACGTATATATATTGATAATAAATAAAGAAGAGATACACAAATTAGTTTGTTGATGCACAAGTTTAATTAGTAGCACTCAAAACTGCATTTCAAGATTTGTTTTAGGGGATAGCTCTCCTACATGGACTTGATTTTAGGACTTCCCCTCTGTCTCGTTTCATCTCCATTTTGTTGTCTTTGTCAATGCTTTCTTTTGCTCTAACCTTTTGTATGGCACTCAGGTTGCAATGTGGTGTTTTCTGGTCATCAAACTAGCACATAGGACTCTCAAGAGGAATATATTTCCCAGTTTGGTACTTGATCACCAATCCAATGAATTCACAAGATTTATGTTTAGTTCTTTGTTTATGATTGAACGACTTACTCTCTAATACTTGTCTTAGGTACCTATGTAATTTTTGAGTAGAATTCTTGTTTGTAATAATTTTTTGGAAGTAATGAAGTCAATTTTAATTTAATTGTTGTTTTATTATATTTTTAGTTGTTATCATATATAGTAATTATATAATTTTTAGCATTCCATACGATTCGACCAGCAGCCAAATAAGAAATATTTTTTTTTTAAAAAAACAATTAATTACGGCGGTTATAAACCGCTGCAGATTGACACTGATTATTCTGACTCCATTTATTTAGGGGCGGTTATAAACCGCCGCAAATAGAAACCGCCGCTAAATTCCCACGAACCGCTGCAAAAAAATTGGGTGTTCTATAACTTAGCAACTGTTTTGTGGCGGTTCGGAACCGCCGCAGATGTCAAACCGCCACACAAACCGCTGCTAAATGCTTCTCCCGGCGGTTATTCCAGCGGTTGTCAAAACCGCCGCAGAGTTACCTCGCGGCGGAAAAAACTGCAGCGGTTTTGGAACCGCCGCGAGATGCATTTAGCAGCGGTTAAAACCGCCGCAGAATGCCTTTTGAACCGCCGCCAGTTGCCAGTTTTGTTGTAGTGAAGACTGCTATTCCATAAAAAATTCTAATCTTTTGTTGGAGATTGTTCAAGGACTCACTTCCTGTTCGTGATTTATTGTTTAAGCGTAATGTTATTAATTCAGAGGAAGGGGTTGTTTGTAGGGGTGTGCGCGAAGAGCTACATCATCTTTTCCTGGCTTGTAGTCTCGCAAGAAGTGTTTGGGCTAAGGTTGGTTTCTGGTTGGATGTGCAGACGCCAAACTTGGTGAATATTGCTCAACATTTTATCGGTTTGGTGAGGTGTGTTCGGGCAAAAAGGCTAAGAAGGTTAAACACATGCTATGGTTGACAACATCTTGGTGCATCTGGAAGGCTCGGAATGGTATTTTGTTTAGGGGGGAGACCCCAATTTTGATTCAATTGTGACCCACATAAAATGTTTATCTTGGAGTTGGTTTATTTATGGGGTAGGCCGAGGTTCTAGTTATTCTCCTTCTTCCTGGTGGAATAATGCCCTCCTTTGTATTAACAACTTTTGAATTATGATCTGTATGTGGGTTTGAGCACCCCTAGTGCTCCCATCAATGAATCATTGCTTATCAAAAAAAAGTGAATGCAAGCTGGCGGCCTATTCTTACACACTGTTATGATGTATTGAGATCTATTTTTACGGCCCCTTATAACTTAAAATGAGAGGTTAGAGATTCTTTTTGGAGTAATTTGATCCTTTTGGAGGACGGTTTCTGTAATGGGGATTATTGGTTTGGTGCAGTGTTTAAACCAGTGTTGGGGAATGGTTTGAAAATTCTCTTTTGGCATCATCTTTGATCGTGCAATGAGCCTTTTAGTCTCACTTTTCCTAGTTTGTTCTCCGCAGCTTCTTTTCAGGATGACAATATCAGCAGCTGTAGAGGTCGATGGGTGACAGTGGCAGTTTGATCGTTTTTCTTCCTTCGTTGTTAAATTTTGCTATTTGTTTTTAGTGTCTTTCTTGCAACAGGATTTGGTTGGGGCTGTTAAGAGGGATGCCTTAAATGACTGGTGGCAGCTGGCTCTTCCCACCAAAGTGGGGGTTTTCGAGTGGAGATTGTGGCTTGGGAAACTTCCGACGCGTGATGCACTTGTGGCCAAAGGAATTCTGACTGATGTGCATTGGTCTTGCTTCCTGTTTTGTTACGAAGAGGAGGAATCCATTCAACATTTGTTCTTCCTTTGCAGGTGTATGATATAGTAAAAGCTGTAATAGAATTGGTGTAAGTAGTATTAGTTTGGCCCATTATGATTGTTTGATATTGGGCCTATTCTTTTGTGTAAACTGGCCCATACAATGAAGCCATTCCTGTACTGTAAATACATCACAGAGTAATCAATGAAATCATCTGAGACTTTTCACTTGCACATTCTGTTTTCTTCTTGTTATTCTTGTTTACATTTGGTACCAGAGCTCCGATTGGGGCCTGGGAAATCAAGAACCGCAGCATCTGTGATCACCAATCAAACAATCGGAGAAGACGACAACGATGATGGCCGAGAAAGAAAGTGGGGACTTCATTCAACCGGCGATTCCCAAGCTCGACGGCCATTATGACTATTGGGCGACGTTAATGGAGAATCTACTGAGATCGAAAGAATATTGGGAGATCGTGGAAAACGGAGTTCCAGTTCTCGCCAATAACGCTACACCGGAGCAGAGAAAGATTGTTGACGACGCGAAGTTGAAAGACTTAAAGGCTAAAAACTACCTCTACCAAGTGATCGATAGAGGAATCTTGGAGACGATCATCAATTCGAATACGACGAAGGACATTTGGGATTCGTTGAATCAGAAATTCAAGGGTTCCACAAAAGTCAAGAAAGTTCAATTGCAAGCCCTAAGAGGTGAATTCGAAGCATCGAAGATGAAAGAAGGGGATTTTGTTAACGATTACTTTTCTAGGGTTCTCGCAATTACAAACAAGATGAAAATCCACAGTGAGAAGATCGCTGAAAGTGTGATCGTGGAGAAGATCATGAGAAGCATGATTCCCAAGTACAACTATGTGATGTGCGCAATTCAACATGCAAGCAACACTGAGGAACTCTCTGTAGACGAATTGCAGAGTAGTTTGCTTGTTCAAGAACAACTCATGAATTGCCAGAAAGGTGAAGAACATGCCCTAAAGACCACTGCAAGTGAAAGGGGAAGAGGATGAGGCAGAGGTGCTGGTAGGGGAAGGGGAAGGCAAGTCTCAAAGGAAAATCTTGAATGCTACAAGTGCAAGAAGTTAGGCCACTTCCCGTATGAATGCCCTACTCTTGAAAAGTTTGCCAACTATGCAGGATTTGATGATGAAGAAGAAATGTTGCTTATGGCCTATGAGGATTCAGAGTTCCTTGAAAAGGTAATAATCTGGTTCCTTGATTCAGGTTGCAGCAATCATATGTGCGGCAGAAAAGAATGGTTCTTTGAACTTGATGAGTCATATAGAGAAAATGTGAAGTTAGGTGATCATTCAAAGCTTAAGGTGATGGGTAAGGGCAATATTAGACTGAGAATTGAAGGGAGAATTCAAGTCATATCTGATGTCTATTACATTCCCAATTTGAAGGATAACTTGTTGAGTATAGGGCAATTGCAACAAAGGGGATTGAAAGTAATATTTGATGATGATAAGTGTAAAGTGTACCATAAAGATAAGGGATTAATCCTGACTTCTGCCATGGCAAAGAATAGAATGTTTGCTGTTAAGACGTTCCCAATTGATACATCATGCTTGCAAGCAAGTTGTGAAGACATAACAGGGTTGTGGCACAAACGATTTGGTCACCTTGGCTATAAGGGGTTGAGGCTATTGAAGCAAAAGGATATGGTTAGGGGTCTGCCAGAGCTGACTGATACAGAGAAAGTATGCCCAGAATGTCAAACAGGAAAGAAACATAGAGAGCCAATGTCAAAGCAAACCAGTTGGAGGGCATCAAGGAAGCTTGAACTCATTCATTCAGACCTTTGTGGTCCCATCACACCTGAGTCCAATAGCAAAATGAGGTATTTCATTTCATTCATTGATGATTATAGTAGGAAGGGGTGGGTATATTTTCTAAGTGAGAAGTCTGCTGGCTTTGATACCTTTAAGAGGTTTAGAATGATGATTGAAAAAGAATCTCAGTGTAAAATTAGTTTCTTTAGGACTGACAGGGGAGGTGAATTTAACTCTAAGGAGTTCACTGACCACTCTACTGAACATGCCATTAGAAGGAAACTCACAGCTTCCTATACTCCACAGCAAAATGGAGTGGCAGAGAGAAAAAATAGAACAGACATGAATATGGTTAGAAGCATGTTGAGTGAGTCTAAGTTGCATAAACAATTCTAGCCTGAAGCAGTTAAATGGTCCTTCTACTTTTTAAATAGATGCCCCACTATGTCAGTCAAGGACATTACTCCTGAGGAAGCTTGGAGTAATGTTAAACCACCTGTTAAACACCTTAGGGTGTTTGGTTGTATTGCATTCATGCATGTGCCTGATAGTCTTAGAAAAAAACTTGATGATAAGAGTGTTAAATGCATATTTCTTGGGGTTAGTGATGAGTCTAAAGCCTATAGACTATACAATCCAATCACCAAGAAGATCATGATTAACAAAGATGTTATGTTTGCTGAAAATGAAACATGGAATTGGGATACAGTAGAAAGGAATGATACTATTGAATGCAATTTAGACAAGGATGATAGTACAACAGTGGAGGAACAAGGTACAGAGTTGAATTCTGATGCTAACAATGTTGAACCTAGGGAGGAGGTTCATGAGGAGGAACCCTCTACTACAACAAAAGAAACCGAAACAAGTATTGCAGCTGATATTGGTGATGAAAACAATCCGGGCAGTAGAGTTAGAAGACCCCCTACCTATCTTAATGACTACAAGGTTGGTTATGCTATTTTAGATTGGTTCGAAGACAGTGATTTGGACAATGAGAATCTGTGTAGCTTCATGGCTTGTGAGATGGGTGACCCTCTCACCTATGAGGAAGCAGTTAAGCATGACAAGTGGAAGGAGGCAATGGACAATGAGATTACATCCATTGAAAGAATGATACATCAGAATTAGTTGAATTTCCAAAAGGAGGGAAGAAGATTGGAGTTAAGCGGGTTTACAAGACAAAATTCAATGAGGAGGGGAGAATTGAAAAACACAAGGCTAGATTAGTAGCCAAGGGGTATGCACAAGAGCATGGCATTGATTACTCTGAGGTATTTGAACCAGTAGCAAGGTGGGAGACCATAAGGGCAATTCTAGCAGTAGCAATAAGAGAAGGGCGGAAAGTTTATCAGCTAGATGTCAAAAGTGCTTTCCTCCATGGAGAATTGG
The DNA here is from genome assembly GCA_039519185.1 of Astragalus membranaceus. NCBI lineage: Eukaryota > Viridiplantae > Streptophyta > Magnoliopsida > Fabales > Fabaceae > Astragalus > Astragalus membranaceus. The sequence continues at coordinate 138,284,712 of CM076850.1, forward strand.
AAGAAGTGGTACATGTTGATCAACCCAAGGAATATGAAAAGAAGGGACAGGAAGGGAAAGTGTACAGATTGAAGAAGGCATTGTATGGCCTAAAACAAGCTCCTAGAACTTGGTACAGTAGGATTGAGACCTACTTTGACAAAGTGGGGTTCAAGAAATGTCTTCATGAACCCACTTTGTTCACAAAGGAAGATGGCAGAGGAAACCTATTGATTGTTAGTCTCTATGTTGATGATGTCTTGTTCACTGGCAGCACAAATGAGTTAATTGAAGAATTCAGAAGCACTATGAGAAATGAATTTGATATGACTGATTTGGGTGCCATGAGGCACTTCCTTGGTGTTGAAGTGATACAAAAAAGGCACAGTATCTTTATCACTCAAAACAGGTATGCAAAGGATGTGTTGGACAGGTTTGGTATGAGTGAATGTAAAGCAGTTTGCAGCCCTACAGTTGTAGGAAACAAAGTCAGCAGAGATGATGATGGAAGACCTGTTGATGTCACTGTGTTCATGCAGATAGTAGGTAGTCTTATGTACCTAAATGCAACACAACCAGATCTCACTCACTCAGTGAGCTTGATTAGTAGGTACATGGACAAACCTACAGAGAAACATCTTATAATTGCCAAGAGGGTATTGAGGTATTTGAAGGGTACAACGGACCTTGGTATCTTGTACAAAAGAGGAGAAAGACATGAACATATTGTGACAGTGACTATGCAGGAGATCTTGATGACCGCAAAAGTACTTCTGGATATGTGTTCTTATTGAGTGGTGGAGCTGTATCATGGTCCTCTAAAAAGCAACCCATTGTCACACTCTCCACTACAGAAGCTGAATTCGTGGCTGCAGCTCACTGTGTGTGTCAAGGAATATGGTTGAAGAGGATCCTTGATGAATTAAAGCTGCAACAGAACAAGACCTTGACTGTGCTGTGTGACAACAGCTCAACAATTAAGCTGTCAAAGAATCCAGGCAAACACATTGATGTAAGATTCCATTTCTTAAGAAATCTATGCAAAGAAGGCCTGGTGGAGCAACTTGCTGACATTCTAACTAAAGCATTGAAGACTGATAGCTATGTGAAACTGAGAAGATGTCTGGGAATATGTTCCCTGGCTGAAAGTGGGCTTGCTGCAAGTAATCTGAAAGCTTGATAAAGCTTTAGATTATGGGAGGAAATGTTTTAGTAAAAGCTGTAATAGAATTGGTGTAAGTAGTATTAGTTTGGCCCATTATGATTGTTTGATATTGGCCTATTCTTTTGTGTAAACTGGCCCATGAAACCATTTATGTACTGTAAACACATCACAGAGTAATCAATGAAATCATCTGAGACTTTTCACTTGCGCATTCTGTTTTCTTCTTGTTATTCTTGTTTACAGTGTACACCCCTTATTAAAAGTCCTGCATAACTTCTGTCCTAAAAAACATGAAATTCGTACAAAATCTTTTAAAATTTGAGAATTTTTTCCTCCTAAAATAATCCTTTAAAATCCCAATTATATACACTCCTTAGAAATGGATAACACGAAAGACCCGATGACATAAATCTTCAAAATTAGTCTATAACTTAGGAGACCTTACACCAAAGAAAGTATCATGATCTGGCTAATAAAAGCTAATTTGTATACAGACTTTTATTTCTATTTTGATGAAGAAGTGGTATTCAGATCAACATCAACTGCTTGGATTCTTCAAACATCTAACCGCAGGGCTTGTATTTTTTTGGAAAACAAAAATATTCTTAGTTCCACGAGTAAAGTAAACTGGAAAACTGAGGTATTACATTTACTGCAAACTGTAACTTATTTACATACAATACTCACATTACATGATTACTCTCTTAAACACAGCACAGATAACAAAGACCCATTACAATTAGGCAAAGCGCACTTTCTCGACTGAAAAACAGAGCTTAGCGAATTTAACTAGAGATTTCAATGGATTTGACATCAGGCTTGTTAACTTCTTCCTTAGGAACATTGACGGTGAGAACACCATTCTCCATAGCAGCCTTCACTTGATCCATTTTAGCATTATCAGGCAATCAGAACCTCCTCATGAACTTCCCAATGCTACGCTCCATGCGATGCAATTGTCCATTCTTGTCTTCTTTCTCAACATTCCTCTCTCCTCTTATCTGAATCACCCTATCATCTTCAATCTCAACCTTCACTTCCTCTTTCTTCAGTCCCCGAAGATCTGCTTTGAACACGTGTGCCTGTGGTGTCTCCTTCCAATCAACTCTGGTGCTCACAAACGCAGAATTCTCTCGAGAAATTTCAGGGAAAGAAGCAGATAGAGTTCCATTGAATGGAAAATCTTTAAAAGATGTTATAATATGTGAAATAAAACTCTCTGATATTATTGCTAGCAAAATTAGTATTTATACATCAAGTGTGAAAAGACTAAAATAGCTAACACTAAAACTAGCTAAAACTGGAAAACAACTAAACTAAGCTGGTACTCACAGAAAGTTATCAAAAATTGATTTACAATATAAATGCATATAATCTAACAGCCCCCCTCAAGCTAAACAATGAAGGTCCTTCATGTTGAGCTTGGATACAAATTGATCAAACTGAGATGGATGTAGGGGCTTGGTATACATATCAGCAAGCTAGGCCTTCGTAGGGACAGGCATGAGGTGAACCACTCCAGCTTGGACTTTATCACGGACCAAATGACAATCCAATTCAATGTGTTTGGTGCGTTCATGAAAGATTGGATTCTGAGCAATATGAATAGATGATTTATTGTCACAAAAAATAGAGACAGCAGCACTATGTGGATGAGAAAGGTCCTGCAACAGATATAAAAGCCACTGGATCTCTGAAGTAGTAATGGCAAGAGCACGATACTCTGCTTCACTGGAGGACCGAGAAACAACACTCTGCTTCTTGGATTTCCAGCTAATCAAAGAAGAGTCATAAAATATACAGAAACCAGTGGTAGATCGCCTGCTATCAGGGCAAGCCGCCCAATCTGCATCACTAAAAGCAGTGAGTTTTCTATCAGAGTCACTAGCAAGAAACAATCCACGGCCAGGGCATGACTTGAGGTATTTAAGTACAGAAGAGCAGCCTCCATGTGAGGAAGACGAGGGTTAGCAATGAATTGACTAAGTTTATTCACTGCATAACACAAATCCGGCCTAGTATTGGTCAAGTAGATGAGGCGGCCAAGGAGGCGCCTATACTGGGCTGGATCCTCCAAGGGAGTGCCTATGTGTGCACTGAGCTTGAGGTTAGGAACCATAGGTGTGGAAACGGGCTTACAAGCAAGAAGGCCTGCCTCCTCTATCAACTCAAGAGCATATTTGCGCTGAGAAATCACAATGCCAGCAGGGGACCGAGCAACCTCAAGTCCCAGAAAGAATTTTAGTGTGCCCAAGTCCTTGATTTTGAATTCATTATCAAGTAGCAACTTGATCCTGTGGATTTCATCTAGATTGTCACCAGTGAGAACAACATCATCCACGTAAATAAGCAACACAGTAATACTGGAACCAGAGTGCTTAATCAAAAGAGAATAGTCATATTTGGATTGGACAAAACCCAAAGGAAGAAGAAAGGAAATGAGCTTAGCATTCCATTGCCTGCTTGCCTGCTTCAAACCATATAAGGATTTTTGAAGCTTGCAAACCTTAGAAGGAGAGGAAGTAGGAATGCCTTGAGGAATCTTCATGTAAACCTCCTTTTGAAGGTCACCATGAAGAAAGGCATTATTGACATCAAGCTGGTGAAGGTGCCAATTATTAGTGGCTGCCAAAGCAAGAACAAGCCTTACAGTGGTCATCTTGACCACTGGAGAAAAAGTTTCAGAGTAGTCCACTCCCTAAAGTTGAGTGAAACCCTTGGCCACTAATCGAGCCTTATACCTCTCTATAGAACCATCAGCATTGTGTTTGATTTTGTAGACCCATTTGCAACCTATAGGAGTCTTGCCAGGGGGCAAGTCAGTGATGATCCAAGTAGAGTTCATATCAAGAGCTTGGAGTTCTTGTTGCATATCATCAAGCCAACATTGATGTTTAGATGCTTGAGCAAAGGATTTAGGTTCAACATGGGTGCTAATAGCTGCAAGAAACAGTCTATGGGAGGCAGAGACATTATCATAAGAGAGATAATCAAAAATTGGATATTCAATACCTGAGGGTGATTCATCAGCAGAAGAAACAGAGAGCATCCCACAATGAAAGTCTTGTAGGTATGAAGGTTTGGTTTTTACTCTAGTGGAGGTTCTAAGAGGTGCAGGGGGAACAATTGGAGGGAGAAAGGTCTCAACAATATGTGAGGGTGAGGTGGAGGCTGTATGCGGGATAGGGGATGAATCTGGTGAGGTTTGGGAAGCTGGTGCAGGGTCAGTTAAAGGAGGGAGAGGAGGGGTGAGTGAGGAGGAGGGTGCAAAAAGGTCGGTGATGGCTACTTTGGATGGGGAAATGGATGGGGAGAGAGATGGTGAAGAAGGGGAAAATGTAGGAGGATAAGGAAAAATATTTTCATGAAAGGATACATTCCTAGAGAGAAATATCTCATGAGTGTGTAGGTCAAATAGGAGATAACCTTTGACACCTTGAGTATGTCCAATATGAATGCACTTGCGTGCTCTAGGTGAAAACTTGGTTCTATGAGCTGTGAGGGTGGAAGCATAACATAGAGATCCAAAAACACTTAAAGAGGAAAGGTCGGGTGTCTTGTTGTATAAAAGGTAATGTGGTGATTGAGAATTGAGAGTGGTGGAAGGAAGTCTGTTAATGATATGAATGGCATGACAAATAGCAAAATCCCAAAATTGGATGGGTAAGTGAGATTGTAACATTAAAGAACGAGCAACATTCAAAATATGTTGATGTTTGCGTTCAACTATGCCATTTTGTTGTGGGGTTTCCACACAGGACTTCTGGTGAATGATGTCGTTGGTGAGGTAAAAATCAGGGATAGGGAATTCAGGGCCATTGTCGGATCTAATCACTTTTATGGTTGTATGGAATTGAGTTTGCACATAAGCAACAAATTGGATTAGGTGATTTCTAGCTTCGGATTTAGCCCTCATGAGTTTAATCCAAGTGAATCTAGACCTATCATCCACAATAGTCAAGAAATACTTATTGCCATTAATGGATGGGGTGGTAAAGGGACCCCAAATGTCAACATGGACAATATCAAAAGTGTGTAGTGAAGGTGTGTCATGGATAGGGAAAGAGAGTTTCTTTTGCTTGGCAAAATGGCAAGCATCACAGTTTTCATTTGATATAGAAGGCATATTACAATGTAATTTTTGTATAAGATGATAACATGTGGGGGAGGGGTGTCCTAAACGATTATGCCAAATGTCAATGGTGAGAGCAGAGACAGAAACAGAATTACAATGTATAGGACTAGACTTAGCTGAAGTAACCAAAGGGGAAACTTTCATCGTGTAGAGCTTTCCATCTCTTCTAGCATGGCCAATCACTCACTTGGAGGGGATATCCTGTAACACAGCAAAATCACCATCAAAGACAGTTCTGCACTGAATAGTATCAGCAAGTTGTCCAACAGAAATGATGTTAGAGTTAAAATCAGAAACATAGTAAACATCATATAGAGTGATTGTTGATGTGAGGTGAATGGTGCCCTTGTAATGTGTGTATCTCGTATCTCCAGATGGTAAGGTGATAAGCAGAGGTTTAATTGATAGCATAGTAACTTGAGAAGAATTCAAGACAACAGCAAATATGATCCGTAGCTCCACTATCAACCAACCAAGTGACAACCCAAGTAATGAGAGAAGTACCTGAAGGTGCAGAGTGCACATTGTTAACACTGACCATGTTTGCAGAAGCTGTAGCAGTGGGAGAAGTAGTCGGAAGCAAAGAAAGCAAACTCTGAAGTTGCTCAGCAGTGATATGCACAGGTGAGGATGCAGGTTGAGTGGGAGCAGAGGATTCAGCCACAGAAACATTACTAACAGACTTCATATTGTTTTTATAACCAGGAGGATATCCGTGCTTCTTCCAACAAGTTTCCACGGTATGATTCATGCGATTACAATGCGTGCAAAGTCGATTACCACGACCGGGAAATGGTTTACCCCTACCACGACCTGCAGAAGGTAAAGCAGAGGTCGGGACAGCAGCAATAGAGATGTCAGGGGTAACCGAAGGGGTAACCGGAGCTCTAATTTGACGCTCTTGCTGCAAAATCATAGTATATGTCTTCGCAAGGGAGGGAAGAGGTTCCATAAGTAAAATTTGTGCCCTAGCAGCGGCGAAATTATCATTTAATCCTTGAAGAAATGACATTACAGCTTCACGTTCACGATAATCGTTCATGGTTTTCACAACATTACAGCAAGTATTGGCAGGCGAAGCAAGGCAAAGAGGAATAGGGCGATAATTACATAGTTCATCCCATAAGATGCGCATCTTTGTAAAATAAGAAGTCACAGAGGTCTCACCTTGTTTCAACGAGAAGATGTCAAGGTGGAGATGAGAGATGCGAGTATTATCACCTTGCAAAAATCGATTCCGAAGTTCTTTCCAAACGTCGTAAGCATCGGTAATCCAAAGAATGCTGGAAGAAATCTCCGTCGAGACAGAATGATTGATCCATGAGAGAGTTAACATGTTGCAGCGCTTCCATAAGGGAAATTTTGGATCGGAGGTGGCAGGGCGAAGAATTGAACCGTCGACGAAGGAGAACTTGTTCTTCATCTCCAACGCCATGGTCATTGCTTGAATCCAGCAATGGTAGTTCGATCCATCAAGCACGGGCGTAACAAGAACGAGAGAGGGATTCTCGTTTGGGTGAATATAGTATGGATCGGAGTAGTCCCTAGGCTTGGACGGTCCCCGGTGTGGAGTTGAAGGAGAAGACCGATTGGAGTTTTCTAAAGCATCGGAGGAAGAATCAGATCCATCGCCGGTGGAAGGAGCCATGAAGGATCGCAGAAGAGGATACGGTTACAATGAAGAAGAAAGTAGTTACGGAGGAGAGAGAACGGAGCGTTTGGGAAAGGGTATATTCACTGATACCATGTTATAATATGTGAAATAAAACTCTCTGATATTATTGATAGCAAAATCAGTATTTATACATCAAGTGTGAAAAGACTAAAATAGCTAACACTAAAACTAGCTAAAACTGGAAAACAACAAAACTAAGCTAGTACTCACAGAAAGCTATCAAAAATTGATTTACAATATAAATACATATAATCTAACAAAAGGATCCCAGACGTCGAGGGAGAATGGATTGAAAACGTCGCTCCTCCGGCCTCCGAAGATACTTGGAATCAGCGACATTTTTCTCTTAATTTGTTGGGTGATTTTTTGAACTATGCAGATTTTTTGTGATTGCTAATCTTTGATGGTTTGCAAGGAAGCACGTGATGGGGTATTTAAAGGAAATAAAGATGTGATCTAGTAATTTCGAGAAATTTCTACTCTACCCTTTTATTTGCATGACAATTCTAAAATCATCTTGTTAGGCAATATGTTAGTTTAGTCTGTTAGGAAGTTATTAGGCAGTTAAGCATGTTAGTTACTGTCTAAATCACTGCAATTAGCGTTTGTATATAACTCTTCAGCTTGTAATAACAGATTCAGTTTTGGTGTACATTTTATCTTTCACACCCAACAATTGGTACCAGAGCTCTTATTAGGGCCTGGAAAGAAATCGCAATTTCAGAAAATCAAGAAGAACGAAGAACGATCCTCGAGCTCTCATGGCGGATAACAAGCAATCTGCACAACCAGCAGTTCCGAAATACGATAGTCACTATGACCAATGGTGCAAGTTAATAGAGAACCTGCTGCAGTCAAAAGAGTACTGGAGTATTGTGAAGAACGGCGTCCCTGTGGTGGGCGCGACGGCGACGCCGGAAGAAATCAAGACCGTAGAGGATGCGAAACTCAAAGACCTAAAAGCAAAAAATTATCTCTTTCAGACAATTGAAAGAAATATCCTTGAAACGATACTCAACGCTGATACATCAAAGGACATTTGGGATTCAATGAAGCAAAAAAATCAAGGGTCGACAAAGGTGAAGCGGGCACAGCTACAAGCGTTGCGCAAGGAATTTGAGGTTCTGGCAATGAAGGAAGGCGAGACCGTCAATGAATATTTTTCAAGAACGTTGTCTATAGTGAACAAGATGAAGATCCATGGAGGAAAGATTCAAGAAATGGATGTGGTGGAGACGATTCTGAGGTCATTAACCCCCAATTTCAACGACGTGGCTTGCTCGATAGAACAAGCCAACGATGTCACAGCCATGTCATTTGATGAACTTCAAGGTAGTCTTTTAGTTGAGGAACAAAGAATGCGAGGGCAAAAAGAAGAGGAGCACGCTCCCAAGGTGTCCTTTGGAGGCAGAGGCGGTGGAAGAGGTAGAGGGCGGGCTGGAAGAGGTGGTCGAGGCAGAGGAAGGCAAGCCATCAACAAAGAAACAATGGAGTGCTACAAGTGTAGCAAATTGGGACATTGTCAATACGAATGTCCAGAGTGGGAGGAAAAGGCTAACTATGCTGGCTTCAACGAAGAAGATGAGTTACTACTCATGGCTTATCAAGAACCAGGGGATGCTCAAGAAATGGAGAATGGCAGAATTTGGTTTTTAGACTCAGGCTGCAGCAATCACATGTGTGGGGTAAAGAACTGGTTTCATAGTTTGGATGAGAGTTTCAAGGACTCGGTCAAGCTAGGGAACAACTATAGTCTAAGAGTTGAAGGGAAGGGCGGCATTAAACTCAAGATAAATGGCATTGTTCAAGTAGTGACAGATATATTCTTCATTCCTGAGTTGAAGAACAACTTGCTCAGTGTTGGGCAACTAAAACAGAAGGGGCTGGCAGTTCTCTTCAAGAATGATGTGTGCAAACTTTATCATGATGAGAAGGGACTTCTCATGGTATCCAAGATGGCTACTAACAGGCTGTTTATTGTGACAGCATCCATTGTTATACCTAAGTGCTTGTAGGTCAGTGGCATTGATGAATACAAACTATGGCATAGCAGATATGGCCATTTGAGTTTCAAGGGGCTGAACACTCTATCTCAGAAGAATATGGTAAGGGGATTACCTAGCTTCAAGGAACCAGCCCATGTGTGTGAAGATTGCATGGTAGGAAAACAACATAGGGATCCAATTCCCAAACAAAGTACTTGGAGGGCATCTAGAAGGTTGGAATGGATTCATGCTGATATATGTGGTCCCATCAATCCAAGCTCTAATGGAAGTAAGAGGTACTTTATTACTTTCATAGATGACTTTAGTAGGAAGACTTGGATTTATTTCTTAGTTGAAAAATCATCTGCCTTAGATATCTTTAAGAAGTTTAAAGTAATGACTGAAAAGGAAGCTGGATGTGAAATTGGATGTTTAAGAACTGATAGGGGGGTGAATTTACTTCAAAAGCTTTGATTGTTTCTGTAATGATAATGGAATTAAGAGACAGCTCACAGCTGCCTACACCCCCCAGCATAATGGGGTAGTTGAAAGGAAAAATAGGACTATTTTAAACATGGTAAGAAAGAAGCATGTTGTTAGGTAGAAATATGCTTAAGACATTCTTGCCTGAAGCTGTAAATTGGTCGGTATATTTGTTAAATAGGTGTCCTACATTTTCTATTAAAGATGTCACTCCTGAAGAGGCCTGGTGTGAGGTGAAGCCTTCTGTCAAACATCTCAGGATTTTTGGTTGCTTGGCACACGTCCACATTCCTGATGCTCAGAGGAAGAAATTGGATGATAAGAGCATAAAGTGTATTTTCTTGGGAGTTAGTGAAGAATCTAAGGCTTATAGATTCTATGAGCCTATTTCCAAAAAAATCATTGTCAGCAGAGACGCTGCCTTTGTTGAAAACGAAGCATGGAACTGGTCTGATACAGGTGAAGGATATAACAATGGTGTGTTTGAATGCATAGATGAAGATGAAGAGGAATCCCCTAGGAACAATGAGAACAATGAAACAACTAATACTGCTGATCAGGACAGAATTAGTGACAGTACTGCAGAGACAGGTTCCACTGTGATTGCTAGTGAATCAGAACCTGTTACATAGCAATGAGAAGCTTCTGGTTCAGAGAAATGGAGGAATAGACATGCTCCTAGCTGGCTGTGTGACTATTATACTGAAGAAGACACTGAAATGCTAAGTCTGGCTATCTTTACGCCAGCTGCAGACCATATTTCTTATGCAGAAGCAACAAAGCAAGAGGTATGGAGGCAGGCTATGCTTGCTGAAATAAAAGCCATTGAAAGAAATGACACATGGGAACTAACCACTTTACCTTCTGGAGCTAAGAAGATTGGTGTGAAGTGGGTTTACAAGACCAAATACAATGAAAGTGGTAAGATTGAGAAACATAAGGCCAGACTTGTGGCCAAAGGATATTCACAGCAATATGGTGTGGACTACAGTGAGGTTTTTGCACCTGTAGCCCGATGGGACACTATTAGGGGGATACTCTCATTATCAGCTATTAGAGGATGGAACATTAATCAGTTTGATGTAAAAAGCGCCTTCTTACATGGTGAATTGAATGAGACTGTCTATGTGGAGCAACCCCTTGGTTTTGAGAAGAAGGGTGAGCATTTGGTGTATAAGCTAAAAAAGGCTTTGTATGGCCTAAAGCAAGCTCCTCGAGCTTGGTATAGTAAGATAGAATCCTACTTTGTTAAGGAAGGATTCAATAAATGTCCCTATGAGCCTACATTGTTTGTAAAGAATAACAAGGAGGGTGGAGTTCTGTTGGTCAGCTTGTATGTTGACGATCTGATTTACACAGGAAATTCCAACAGCATGTTTGATGAGTTTAAATTGTCTATGCAGAGGCAATTTGATATGACTGACTTAGGAAGAATTTCATTCTTCCTAGGCATTGAAGTCATTCAAAATGAAGAAGGAATCTTTATTTGCCAAAGCAAGTATGCAAAAGAAATCTTGGCCAGATTTGGAATGGAGAACTGTAGCTCAGTAAACAATGCAATTGTCCCAGGAACAAGGCTTGCCAAGCATGAAGAAGGAAATCTGGTAGATGCAATTAATTACAAGCAGATTGTAGGAAGTCTTATGTAGCTCACAGCAACAAGACCAGACCTGATGTTTGCTGTGAGTCTCAACAGTAGGTTCATGGAAGCCCCAGTGAGAAGCACTTCATGGCAGCTAAGCGTATATTGAGGTATTTGAAGGGTAGCACTGAGTATGGAATAATGTACAGAAGAAATCAGAAGGAGGAATTAGTGGGATACTCTGATAGCGATTATGCTGGGGACTTGGATGACAGAAAGAGCACATCTGGGTATGTTTTCATGATGGGATCAGGGGCTATCTATTGGTCTTCAAGAAAGCAACCTGTGGTGACTTTATCCACTACAGAGGCAGAGTTCATATCTGCTGCCTACTGTGCCTGCTAGGTCATATGGTTGAGAAGAGTGCTTGAGATGCTTGGACATGAGCAAAAGGATAGTGTCACTCTGCTGTGTGACAATAGCTCTGCTATCAAGCTTTCCAGAAATCCAGTAATGCACGGGCGCAGCAAACATATAGATGTTAGATACCATTTCACTAAAAGTTTCTGTGATGAGACTTTCCTTCCACTCATTGGTGCTACTCTCTACAAGATCATAAATAAATTGCACATTTGGAGTTGAATGCATACCTGATGTAACATATGAATTATGTGAACCACGAAGCCATGGGTCATCCCAAATGCGAACATTTGAGCCATCTCCTATTTCCACCTCAAACCTCCTTTTACAATTGCCCGTGAAGCGCAGATGCTTCGCCAAACAAAACTTGGGTTGTGGCCAATAGATGCCCCCAAGAAATCCCCTCTAGAGAAGTATTTAGCTTTGAAGACACGTGTTATTATAACATCTGGGTTTTTGAAAATTTTCCAACCTTGCTACCCTAGCATAGCCAAATTGAAGATGTGAAAATGTCTGAAACCCATCTCTCCATGCTCCTTTCTCATAGCTAGTTTATCCCAATTCAACTAGTTGATGCCTCTCCCTTGAGCTCTCTTAGAACCCCACCAGAAGGAATTAATCATGCGCTCCATTTCCTCCTCTAAAGAAGTGGGGATTAGAAATGTGCTCATACAATACGTGGGAATATCTTGAGCAACTGATTTTATAAGAACTTCCCTGCCGGCTTTAGATAAATGTTTGCTCGTCCACCCTTGGATCTTGTTCCAAACCCTCTCTCTAAGATAGTTGAAAATAGTCTTCTTCTTCCTCCTTCTTGGAATTTAAAAAATAAACTCTACGGATTGAATGTATATTCGAAATCTTAAAAAATTTCAACTACGGATTAATGAGTGAAAAATAAATTTGTAGGCTAAATTTTTTTTTATCATTTCAGATTTACATTCAACATATAAATTCGTAGCACAATCTTTTATACCGGATTTATTTCGAAAGGTAAATCAGGTATTAAAAAATTGTTCTACGGATTTATGTCAACTAGGTAAATCCAGAAACTATTTTACACCGACTTACTTTTAGCTGATTACGAATGTATGTGGAGAGTGTTTGAGAAATTGAGTATTTATTTGAGTTTAGGGGTAAAATGAGTATTTCACAGTGACCGTAGGGGTGCAGCGCCCAATGAGGTGGGTAGAAAAATCACCACCCCAAGTAAGGAGTATTTAGGGTTCCAAAACCATGAATTTGTAGGTGTTTAAAATATGTTTTGCAATTTTATATATCGGCTAAAGTGCTCTCGGAGTCCCTTATCTTTATTTAAAGTAACGAATTAGTCCTTTATGTTTTTTTTGTCCCAAATAAGTCCTTTATCTTTCAAATTTTTGACACATAAATCCTTTTCCGTTAACAGTGCTGATTTATGTGTCAAAAAAAAGGATTTATGTGTTAAAAATTTGAAACATAAAGGACTGATTTGGGACAGAAAAGGATTTATGTGTCAAAAATTTAAAACATAAAGGACTAATTTGAGACAAAAAAAAGATAAATGACCAAATCGTTATTTTAAATAAAGATAAGGGACCCCGGGAGCACTTTAGCCTTATATATCTATATTTTTTTTTTTTTTCGATAAGCAATATCATTGAAAAGAGGGTGCGTTATATATCTGTATAAGTTTAATCTAGAGGTATTGGTGTTGTAGTGACCGTTTAGCCTTACAACCTCAAATAGTGTGTTCAAATTCCCCGGGGGTAGATTGTATTGCTCAAGTTTTTGCCCTCCACTATTTATAAAAAATCCCCTCCCCCACTCCCTTTATATAAAATCATTATATAATTATATAAAGTATTTTCTGTTTTTTTGCATTGTTATAATTTTAAGGCGTGACGTATAAAGGAGCGAGCAGGTCTCAAAGTCATTAAATTTAATTAAATAATGTTAACTAAATGGTCCTAATTTTGCTATCTTTACATGATAATGTAGGTTTGTATAAAAATTGCAAACAAGTCCTAAAGATTTATATTGACAATTTGACTTCGTTCATGTCGGGTGATAACACTTTTTCGTAAAAGCGTTACTTCCGTTCTAATACAGAAGTAAAATACTAAAGTATTAGGTATTGTATCCACAGAGATTTGGTGATATTGTCAGCCGTTCAATCAGATTTTCAAATCTTAAGTTACAAAGAGATAGTTGTTTGTTTGTTTTGTGAACTTTAAAACTAAAAATGATAATTTGATAAAAGGAATTAACAAGTAATAAAAAGATGTTGAGATTAGATTTTATTAACTTATTCCAATATATTTAACTAGTTCATATACATAACTCTATTTTATTCATTGATTCATCATCACCGTATCATCCAAGTTAGCTAATTCCTTTGACTAATATGAAATCAACAACTAATTTGCGTAAACAAAGATTCCTCAACTATTTAAGCAAATAGTAGCATTAAGATTAGGTGATATATTGACTAGAAAACATGATTATATTCCTAGATATCAAGCTTAATAGGCGATTGAATTTAGTACATAACCAAAACCTTATATTCCAATACAACTTTTAGATTCAAAGATCAAGTATAGGAGATCAAACTATAACAAGCATTAAGAACAACATTCAATCACTAAATCAATTCATAAAACGAGATACATATATTCCTGAATTAGGTTCAATACATGGATATAAGATAATTAAACCTAACCTCAACAAAAGAGAGTTTAGCTACTCATTTTAATGATAGCTATCATACAAAATATAAAAGAGATGAAAAACCTCAAGAATGTAGCACCCTTGATCCCTCAAAATGATGCTCCAAGCCTTGATTCTTCACTCTCTGTCGTTTTTGTATTCAATGTATGGTGCTCCTTAAAGTTCAGAAATGAAGTTCTATTTATAGGAAAATTTGTTAGCTAAGCTAAAGCATGAGGTGGCTTAGCTAACAAATGGTGTGCTGCCGCCTTTTCATCCTCTTTCTTGTTAGCTAAGCTAAGGCATGAGGTTGCTTAGCTAACAAATGGTGTGCTGCCACCTTTTCATTCTCTTTCTTGTTAGCTAAGCTAAAGCTTGATGTTGCCTAGCTAACAAAAATGTGTGCTGAAGTCTCTTTCTTGTTAGCTGAGCTAAGGCTTGATGTTGCTTAGCTAACAAATTGAGTGTGGCCGCCTTTCCTTGCTCTATCTTGTTAGCTAAGCTATAGTTTTGATGTTGCTTAGCTAACAAACTATGTGTGGCCGCCGCCCTTCTTTGTTCATTCTTCATGGCGAAGCAACTATATTCTGGCTCAGCAAATGTTAACTTTAGCTTAGCTACCAGTGTCTTCTGATTTTGCTTCTTTTTGATTTCTTTCGGCTTTGCTTTACACCTATTTGCACAACTTTCCTATAAAAGGATTAACTTCATACATTTTGCAATATTTACTAATATTTATGGGAAAAGTTAAATTAGTTTGCATTTAAATCAAATAAGTGCTTATAAATTGTTTAGGATTTTGAAGTAAATAAAGCACTTATCAAACTCTCCCCAACTTAGAATTTTGTTTGTCCCTAAACAAAAATTCCAAGATTCTAGTTTCCAAGTGGTGAATGGTTTTTTTATTATTTTTTTTTCAATCAAGTTGCATGATTTTTCTTTGTTTCACCAAAATGACAATTTTAAAGAGAAAATAGTGATTTATGGTGTTTTTACAGATGAGAACATAATTGTACTACACTTGCAATACAATCCTGAAAAAATTCCAATTCATTCAATCAATTGTCAGTCAATCAGGAAATAACATCCTCACATAAAAGTGTATCTCTCAAGTGTGAGTGTTTCTCTCAATTCAATAATTGAATTCACAAAAGTCAACTTTGTTACCTGTCTCCTCAACCTGTTAAAATCATATGTTAAACATGGATCACTAAGGTCTTTTGAGGCTTGTAATGGGGCTTGGCTACAAACAGATTTGGTTTTTCTGGATATTCAAAAGAACCCAAAAGGTCTAAGAGAGCAATCACAAATTTTCAATACCTTTTCTAACAAGAAAGAGGATGAAAAGGCGGCAGCACGCCATTTGTTACCTAAGCAACCTCATGTCTTAGCTTAGCTAACAAGAAAGATGTTGCAAGGGCGGCAGCACACCATTTGTTAGCTAAGCAACCTCATGCTTTAGCTTAGCTAACAAATTTTCCTATAAATAGAACTTCATTTCTGAACTTTAAGGAGCACCATACACTGAATACAAAAACGAAAGAGAGTGAAGAATCAAGGCTTGGAGCATCATTTTGAGGGATCAAGGGTGCTACATTCTTGAGGTTTTTCATCTCTTTTATATTTTGTATGATAGCTATCATGAAAATGAGTAGCTAAACTCTCTTTTGTTGAGGTTAGGTTTAATTATCTTATATCCATGTATTGAACCTAATTCAAGAATATATGTATCTCGTTTTATGAATTGATTTAGTGATTGAATGTTGTTCTTAATGTTTGTTATAGTTTGATCTCCTATACTTGATTTTTGAATCTAAACGTTGTATTGGAAAATAAGGTTTTGGTTATGTACTAAATTCAATCACCTATTAAGCTTGATATCTAGGAATAGAATCATGTTTTCTAGTCAATATATCACCTAATCTTAATGCTACTATTTGCTTAAATAGTTGAGGAATCTTTGTTTACGCAAATTAGTTGTTGATTTCATATTAATCTAAGGAATTAGCTAACTTGGATGATACGGTGATGATGAATCAATGAATAAAATAGAGTTATGTATATGAACTAGTTAAATACATTGGAATAAGTTAATAAAATCTAATCTCAACATCCTTTTATCAAATTATCGTTTTTAGTTTGAAATTCACAAAACAAACAAACAACTATATCTTTGTAACTTAAGATTTGAAAATTTGATTGAACGACTGACAATATCACCAAGTCTCTGTGTAAACCAAGGTCTCTTCCAGTTTAACCAAGATATTGGGTTCGAATCCATCCTTGAGCATACAACAGTGTTAAATCTGCTCGAGGGATTAGTCTCTGCAGTTGCGCGCAGAGGATACTTGGTTTATAAAAAAAAAAACGCTTCCATGGCAATTTGAAGAAGATACCAACAGGTTTATTTGCTTCTTACAACTCATCTCCACAACCAGTGTCTACCACAACCTTGCACCTTCTCAAAACACCTCAAAGGCGACTCCACCAACTTCACTGCAATCTCTCTTCACATCGTCACCAATTTCAAGCTCATTTCCATCAAAGCGCAAGGCCAACCCCAGATTCGTAAGAACCCATCACAAACAATCTTGCACCGCTTTCGTCTGCTACAAAGAATAAACCGCATTGTTGAGTCAGACATGGTACCAACATCTGTTTCATCACCTTCACCATTAGCGACCTCGACAAGCTAAACACCACCTCAGCTTATAAATAAAAATTTGACAACGTGACAAGCGCGGCGGTAGCACAAGAAATAGAGCAATTGGAGTTTAGCTTCCACTAAAATTGTAATTCAAGTCCAACACGTACAAAGTATTTCTATTTGAACGAGTGATTAGAGTAATGATCAAGTAAATATTAACAATTACAATCACAATAATACAAGAATCAAAGACTATAACCTAATATGAAATTCGATGAATAAAAGAAGTTGAAGTCAGAAATCCCCTCATTCTCATCCCCATGCAACTAGTTCTATCTTCCATTCAAGTAATATCCACTTAATTGATGTTTGAATTTGTTAATTTAGATTATTATAAATCTTAACTTCTAAGTACTAATTCCATTAGTCATATCACAACCATGATTCCTTAGAGCTCAATTTGACCAAAGCATTAAAATGTGGAAATTAACAAAAACACATAAGCATAAAGTCCTAATCCTAGGCTCACAATTATGGTGATTAATTTCTGGTTCCAACATGAATTCTTTTAAAAAAAATGCTCTACATTTTGATTATCCTACAATTAGCTAAATAATTTACGTAACATGCACAAACTGATTATCTTGACTGCAGTACAGTTGTCACGACAAGAAGTGTAATACAAAGTATACACATAAGCGGTTCATGAACCATGACAGCCTATAGAGGCTGAAGATCCTAGATTTCTTTCCTTCCTACCTGAAATATAACTCAGTCCGCCTGTTGATTTATGCGCCTCAACCGGAGCCCAACATCCGCTTCACGATCTTGTTGAATTAAATTTGGACCAAGTAAAATAGCATCCTGCACTCCTGTTGAAGTTCCTGCATCATTTGCCTTTACAACATGTTCTCCAAAGTTATGCAACCTCCGGCCAATCAGATACCGGTCATCACGTATTGAATTGTGGAGATTTGTGAACCAGACGTGAAACCTCTTAGCACAAAAGCACAAGAAACTGAAAGAGAGGCATCCCAACCATGCAAACCGATAGACAGCAGAATTGACCACCAATGGGTACCCAAGCACCGGAAACACACCTCTGGCTAAAACATAAGGTACACATAGTGCTGTCAATAGTTTCATTATGATTGGAACTACAATCTCCCGAAGGACCCAAAGACCTTGCAGCCTGGAGAAACCATCCTCTCTCACTCTCTCAAACTTTACTCGCCAACTTTCATCCACAAGGGGCATCATGTGGTCCAACATAACCTAAATAAAGAACCAAGTCAATACCAGAAAAAAGTAAATGAATACAGCGAAATGTATGGCAAACGTTGGGAACAAGATATTCCGTTTACAAATGGCCAATAGAAAACTATAAAAGTTGACAGTTGAGGGAGAGGGAGACTAAAAGAGAAACAAGGCAGCAAAAGAAAGGACATGCTTATATAATCAATTATAAACTATTATTGCCGATAGCGAATGAAGTGTTTGATAAAATTAGTGATTGAACTAGCTGATAAATGTAAAATGACATAAAAGAACATGCTTATATAATCAATTATAAACTATTATTGCTATAAATTTATGATAATCAAACCAACTATTAAGATATTTTTAAATTAATTTTAATTTTTATATTTTAATATTTAATAATGACAATATTGTGCAAATAGTAAACTCCTAAAAAAAATAACAATAACAATAGTAATAAATTAAAATAAAAACAAAAGACAACACTGTATGCATAAAAATAAAAGTACGCTTCATTATGTTGTATTATATTATTTATAAAAGATACAAACAAAAGGTGATGAAGGGGACGTAAATGAAGTGCAGTTTTTTTGGAATGTAAAAAGATAAAAAATAATTTCAGAGTGCATAGAGAGAACCACGTTGAACTCAAAATTGGAAACATAAAAAAATTATTTTTACTTTATTGAGGACATAGAAGGGATATTATAAAAATAATAAGGGTAAAAAAGACTAAAAAGATGAGACGCTATAAGCTATAAGCTCAAACACTACTTGAAGTAGCGTTTCAAAAAACGCTATAAGCTACCCCAGAAACGCTATCCGCTACAGCTTGCCAAACACCTCAAATTTTTTTCATCCGCTATAAGCTAGTCAAATCCACTATAAGCTAGCGGATTTGGTTTGCCAAACAAAGCCTAAATGGTAAGAAACTATGATCATAGTTCAACAACACTTTTCACTGATTAACTGTCCAAGTAGTATACTCGGTGAGGTTTTCCCCTCTAATAAAATTTATTTTTATATCCAATAATATTCATTCTTATCAATCTATCAGAAATGATCATTCATAATTCATCAACCCTTGCCAATTTGATCCCCAACAAATTCACAGCACCCTTTGTATAAAGATCCTACTAAAAGAATGAAGAAACATACTATATATGACAAAATAAATTATAGATTTCAACAACCAAGTCATATCCTAACAAATGAGAATATCACTGGGATAATATATTGCCTATTTCATGCTTTGACACCAATCGTTACATAATTGGTCCTGAACCCATATTAAATAGGAGGGTTGTGTAGGTTGCCAGCAGCTTAGATAAAACTTTGCGAGTCTTCACAACATGGATCAATTGAAATAAAACGAAATGAATTCAAGAAAGTTACTTAGTTATCAAGGATTTTGTTTCAGTAAAATCAATGGAGCAGGATACATTTACTAGTTGCTTTTGGTATAGCACAGAAGACCGGATTTTCAAAAGTAAAAAGGAGATTTACAACATTATATCATTCATTTATTTAATTTAAATATCTTGAATTATTTAAACAAGCTGATAAAGGTTTCACACAAGAATTAAATCCAATCAACAAGAGAATAACAGAAGAAATCCTCATAATAAAGGAAACAAACTCACCAATCTAGTCCATATCTTGAGAAATATAAGGCCTAATGCCCAGTCTTGATAAAGGAGGAATACTGGACTTTCATCCACCGGAACTCTCATGGGCACAATGACCAAAAGCTCAAAGAGAAGCCCGATTAGCACTGGGATGACAAATATCTGAAACCAGAAAAAGAGATTGATAACCAAAAAGCAAATGCAAATATATGCACATCAAAAGGCCGGGTTCAGTAACATGATCAGCAACCAGAATCATCCTTACCCATATAGACAAAAGTGCAGAACTCTTCACAACAATGGCACACCATTTCCCTATTTGGTTCAACAAAACTGAAGTCCTCCTTTTTCTAATTTGCTCAATTGAGTATCTAACTCCAGCAACAGCAGTCCAGATCACATAGCTTCCAATGATGAAGGCATACAGATCTAACAAATAAAATTAAGATTACAAATAAATTCAGAGTTATGAAGCACAATGGCAATACAAACCAGTTCAATCGATTGCTTACCGTTGCACTTAATACCATGAGTTATGGGAAGACGAGGAATGGAGTTGAAAAGTATCCGCCCCAGTGAAATTGGTACAACTATCAGGGCAGAGTTGAAGACAAGGAGAGTCATCCAAGCAATCACCAGTAAAAGAACAATGCGAAGCACGAAGGCATAACTGCTATAGTCATCGAAAATATTAATCAGATGGATAATACAAAAGTATACATATATAAAGAACTGATGGGCCTAATAGACTTTTCATGCACTGCATTATGCAAAAGGCCAAAAACCATGAAAAGGACTTGCTTCCACCTTCATCCTTCACTCACAATGACAAAAGTGTCCATAACGAGATAGATAGAATGATAGAAGTGAAATATTGGACGATTCATAAATCATAGTCGTAGGATTTTAATTTGAAAGGAACTCACTCAGAATCAGGTTGTTCGTCATTGTCATAATCCTCTTCAGTATCTGCACTACTGATTCTGTTCAAATCATCACCTGCAAATGGCACCATACCCTGATCATGCACCCCTGCTTGTACTATCTGTAACCTTTCCTGCCGACCTCGTTCTCCATTTCCATTTTCTTGATTACCGTTTTCATCAGGTCTAGGCAGTAAGAAATCAGTTAAACCAAGTGCCCAACCAACTGCTGTAAACCAATAGCGAAGTAGGGATTTAATAGTTGTCCTCAATTTAAAGTGCTCAATTGCAAATGGTATACAGATCTGAAAAAGAAGCATGTTGGCTGGAATTTCAGTGAATGGATCAGATACCCTGCAAAAATATGCATATTCAAATTAAACAACTGTAACGGAGTTCTGTAAATTGTGTCAAGTGTCAACTACTAAAATTGCTTAAGAGAGTAGCTTACAATATGTCAAGTGGGAATATGGAAGGTGCCACCCGCATTGCAAGCTTGACTGGCAAAAATACCAGCATAACAATCAAACTCCCATAAACTGCAACAGATAACAGAACCCTACGAGCATGTTTGTGCACAGGATCATCTATCAGATCACGAAATGGATTGTAGTTTGGATCAGCAGGATCCCGAAGGAAATACAAAACCCCATGCCGCAAAACCTGTCATTAGAAATGAATAAAGCATATGAAACAGTAGCTAATAAAAATCAGAGCTTTACACATCATTTCATGTGACAAGAAATTACCCCTCTAAGAAGGCTGACAAATATGCTAATTTGTAGCATGTACACAATCCCTACAACCCAATGAAACAATGAGCTTGCTAAAGGAGATGCAGTGAAGAACTGAACTCTGTGAACCATTGTCTTCCCAAACATCTGAATGGTACAAACATCGAGCCACCACCCACACATCAGGGGGAATACTCCGAGTTCGATGACTAATAGGAAAGCAACCTTAACCATGGTCATCAAATGCTTCATTGCTGCCAAAAACTGCCTGAAGAGAGATGGAATTGCCTCGACTATAGAAGCAATACCATAGAACCTTCCCCAAAAAGGTTCACCCTTTGTGTAACGAATTAACGCAACAATGCCAAAGTAGCAGAAAATTAGAGTCAATATTAAAATATATCCAATAGCCAGAGTAGTAACGTCAGAAATCCTTGAAGTTCCAATTGAACCTCCTTTCAATAGATCAGCTGAAACAGATGCACTTACGTTGTTTGACATTTCACTCAATCCACTTGCATTCACTTTTAGCATCTCTGCAAACTGACCAATTGACCCACTTTCTTGGGTATCAGATGACAAATTTTTAACAGCTGTTAATGCATTTTTCAATGTAATGTTTGCTAGGGAAAGAGAAGTGTCTGTAGGTGAGACCACTGCTGATAACACAGGACCACTACCAGTTGAAAAGAACCACAATAGATAATGAAGTATGACCCGGCCTAATGAGAAGGGCACAAAGATTACAACGCCAAGGAAAATCATATTGCTTGCAAGCACCTGCATAATGAACAAAGAATTCAATTTTTTTCTGGTGAAAGTTCTAAATAATAAAGGTGGTAAATAGCAAATTTATTTTATCGGAGAGAACTAATATTGCTTTAACAATGAAAACTCAACGGCAATCAATTTTCAGCAGACAAAAACACTGGGGTTCATGTCACTACAAGCCCCTATGAAGTTTTATGAGCACTAGTATTGAACATTTATCTAAAAAAGACAATAGAAGCTTCATCAGATTATCTTTCCACAGACATGGAATTGCAGAAGCTCATTATTAATCAATAATGTATCTCATCCATCATCCCAACAAAGCAGACTAAGATCCTGTTTGGATATGCAGCACACATATTGCTTACTCAAGCAGAAGGTAGAGCTTGTCTACAACCATAACATGAACTACTGTGCCTTATCAGTTTTTAGATTTACAAAGACCTCGTCAAGTTCAATTTTTAGCTAATGAAAATAAGCCAGAACAGCTTATATCGGTGTAAAAAGCTTTGTCAATATGCTTCATCAAAACAGGAACAAAGTATTTTAAGTTCTTATTACAGTAGGGTGTACATAATAAAGAAAAACATAAGTTTTAAAGGATAAACTACAAAAACCAGCAGCAAGTCAGGACCAGGATTAGATGGTCATTGAAATAAAACCGAGCATAGGAAGGAAGTAGTATTTCCTTAGGAGTTTGGTTTTACCTAGGCCAGATACCTATTTTTTCTATAAAGAAGCAGTAGTGAGACCAGTAACGTTGAAATAAATGAATAGCAAACATTAAAAAAAATGAAAGACTTACAGTAAATGCATTTTCCACCAAATGAAAAACTGGACCCTGCATGCCAACAAGTTCATCAAAGGGTACATCCTCTGCTCCATCAGCGTCGTCCATACCATCAAACATCTGCTCAACATGAGCCTCAAGACGTGCTGCTTGCATCTCCCACCGTGCAGCAACATTTTCAGCATTTCTTCTAATTACTTGACCTGCCCCAGCAACTCCTTGTGCTCCACCAGCATCTTCTCCATTCCCATCGCCGTTAATATTACGATTAGCTTGTCCAGGAGGTCTTCTAGCAATTCGAGCACCATTTCTGTCCAGTTCATCATCTCTATCAGCATCCTGTCCCCCTATTTCTCGCAAATGCCTAAAGTAATCTCTCAAAGAAGTAGCCCCAAGGAAAATGAAGACAATGCTGGCAGAAAGTAGGAAACCATGGAGGCAATCGGTCAGAATAACCGCTGTTGATAAATGGCTTAAGAATAACCTCTGGGCTTCACCCAAACTCCTCACAAAAGCTAACCGCCATATCCAGAATGTTATGAAAGGAATAATTAAGAGCCACACGGATAGCACAAAACTCAGACGCACAAAGAATTGAAGAACATGGCAAGCTTTCATTGCCATTCCAACCACAAACTCTTGAAAAGGTAACCGAGCTGGGGCATTCTCTGCATAAACAGGAGAGAAGGAGAATGGATGCTTGCAGACCTGCAGCACATGTGAAGCACGTTTAGGAAAATGACCCCAACCAAGGAAAATGAGGTACATTAGGGGGGTAGGATTACTTGACATATCTGATGTGCCTGCAAAGGAAAACCTACTACCAAACATAGCATATGGATACCTTTAAAAACAAATTTACTGTGTCTAATATACACGTCTTTGAATAGCTCTTCTAATAAGACCAAGAGTGGTCGTTTATCTTCTTTATTTATTTCACTGTCTAGTTCAAAACTGCTAGCTTTCATGACGATATTGAGCAAGATTAGAAGATTGCCAGGCCTCGGCAGCTCTTAGTTTCGAATAGAAAGATTAGACATAAATAGTATAATACATTTCCACTTGCAACGTCTTTTAATACAATATGAAGAGAGAAAGTAAACCATATAGCGCCTGCTTTTGTTTCCATCATTCTTAGCAATAAGTTATGAAATTTATTAATCTTTCATTTTCATCACTAGACTACTGATCTGAGCTCAAGTTCTGGTAAAACTTAGCTTTAAATTCCAATTTATGAACAAGGAACTATCAACTCGCCCATTTGCACAACTCTAAGTGCCAAATATAAAATAATTGAATAATAATTTCACAAAAGATACGCTAATTTATGCTGAACATTCAAAACAACGAACTATGAGCACTGTGCACATGAACATCGACGAATAATAAGGGCAATAAAGGTGGATCATAACCTCGCATTGGCGAGCGTTGCTGTGATTAAGCCACTGAAGGAGACAATCTTGGTGAACAAACTTGATACTCCCGCTACACGCGCATGGATACCGGAGGGGATTGTCGGCGTCGCCAGGGTTCCGGCATATTCGGCACACGTCTTCTTCATCCTCGTCATCATCGTCGTATTTTGTAGGCGGTGGCGCTGACGATGCGGTCGATTCGATCTCCTTTCCCTTGGAACCGCGTGGGGACGAAGCAGAAGAGGAGGAGGAAGAAGAAGGAGAAGAAGACGAAGGAGAGTTCGCGAGAGTCTCGGCGGCGATAGGGCTCCCGTCGAGGGAAGGCGGTGGCTCTTGAGCGATCTCCATGACGGAACCGACCGGGGACCGAGTCCGCGGCGACTCAGGGACCAAGTCGGTGGAGGGTGAGAATAAAAAGGTGAGAGAGAGAGAGAGAGAGAGAGGGGAAAGAAAATGAGAAATGAGAGGGGGTGATCGGATATTGCCGTGAGGATTTTCAGTTTTTCCGGGTTTACCCTCGTTCGAGATTTATATTACCCGTGTGTGCGAGTGTTGGTGACGTATATGGTCATGTGGGTTTTGGATGACGTGGAGGCGCGTGATTTGTATGTGGCTGTTGAGTTATGGTTATGACTACTTATGCCCTGTAAAGTCCGGATACCGGTTACGATACGGGATACGACACGATACGGATATGGGGATACGGAAAAATTTTAAAAATCAAGATACGATACGGATGGGATACTTTAATAAAAAATTAAATTAAAATTTAAATATAAAAAAACATAACTGAAAAAATAAAATAGAATCAGAACACAAATAGAAAAAAACAAAGATGAAAAACTGAAATATTGCATTTTATGGATATGAAAAAAAAACAGCCCAAATAGATAAAAAAAATCACACAAAAATATATGGATGAAAGGAAGAGGACAACCGACACGTCTATGTATGAGTGACTAGTCATAAAAAGTAAGGGTGGACAAGTAACTGAGACCACCCGAAATCTTATAATACGAATAGTCAGTGGCAGAAATAGATGACTTTTTATAAACTAACATATTCATATTAGTACGTAGTTGCTCAATAACATAAGCATATCATTAGTCAATGTATATTCATCACACTTTAGAAATAAATACTTGTGATCTTAACAAGTAGAGATAGTTACGTATATTTATCTCACTCATATCACAATGTATTATATATTTCTTCTATTATTGTATTACGAAAAAACATATAATTTTGTCTTTTAGTTATTGAGGTATTAAAGTGTATCATATATGAGTGACAATCATGTGCTTAGTTGGTAAGAGGTATCGAAAAAGTATCTGAGAAGTATCCTTAGTTGGTAAGAAGTATCAAAGATGTATCTGAAAAGTATCGAGTCAAATATTCTTTAAAGAGAATTAAAAAATTATTGGATACTCTTTGGGTACGTATCGGGAAGTATCGGGTGCGTGTCGGTATCGGATACGTATCCGACACGGGTACGTCTCCATTTTTGAAGTATCGGGGCTTCATAATTTATGCCTAAATTGATTTAAATTCACCATTCATAGGTCGGATAAGAATATTGGTATTAGTAAGTACTAACTTCTTACTCTATGTTCGTAAATTATTAGAGTTTTCTTATTTTGAATTTTTGTTAATTAATAATGTTCTAAATAGCTTATGAAGATATAATATTTATGAATTGAAAGTTTAAACTCTTTTTTCATTATAAAATAGCTTATGAAAATATAATATTACAAAGTAAAAATGAAGACATCATTAACTTTATGAACTCGGTTAACATCACAAGACAGCTTTAAACTATGAGAGATAATATTGGGCGAAAGTATTTTCTGCATGAGATAGCTTTATTTTGCAATATGCATGTTTTTATTTTTTCTATTATGAAAGATGTGCTATTTTCAAAGGAAAGATCACAATCTTAAAAAAAATATCAAGTTATCACAATAGAGCATCACTATCTTTTTGAATTATTTATATTGAGCATGCAACTTTACAAATTTAATTAATTAAGGATCATTTTGCTGAAAGAAATACGCAGTTGCTCATTTGTATGCATTGTTTACCAACTTGTTATCTACCTTTTATAAGATTGATATGGTTTACAAAGTTTTATCCATGCAAACTTTCCTCAACCGATTTAGTGACACTTGATAATCAACTTGAAGCTTATATCGTTAATATGAATAGGAATCCCCGATTTAAATATTTGAAGGGAATGAGTAATCTTTCAAAGGAGTTGGTTGAAATTGGAAGACATAATATTTAGGCTTAAATATTTGTTACCCCTTGTAAATGTTGTCATTATCCATTTACCTTCCTGCAAAAAAAAAACAGTCAAAAAATACCTTGCAAAATGTAACATTTTCTAGTTACCCCCCTACTGTTAGCTTTGGTTAACGCTGTTAATTGATTGCTGATGTGGATGCCTAACTGGATCAGTTACGTGGCTTCACTTGCACACGTGTGTGTAACTTTACCAAATCCTCAACTCACTTCATCTTCCCTCAGTTCACTTCATCATCTTCTCTCAGCTCTCTTACTCTCATTTTCTCACTCTGTTTATCAAACCCTAATTCTTTCTCCGTTCCTTACTCTGATGTAATCATCCATTCGAAACGCCATTTTTGTTCGCGAAATCTCACTCGCATTGTTGAAATCGGTTTCGTTCGTGTAGATCTAGGGTTTCTGTTCAAGCTAGAAGAAGAAAGCTCACGCACGCAAAGAGTAGCATTGCAGAGCTCATTGTAGTGGTTGTGAGAAAAAGTAGAAGCACAAAAAGCAAGACGTGTACCAAGAGCTCTATTTATCGCAAAAACCAGGTTTGAATAATCCCTCACTACCTTTTTTTAGTTTCTGCCTTTAATGTACAATTGTGGGGGGTAAGGGGACCACCATGTGGGTTATGGAAATATACAGAAAGCATTGGTTGTCGTTTTTAGTTGTCTAGGGAATCTTCTTGCTTTTTAATGTTGACCATGTGTTAGGGGTTGAGTGAAATTCCAATTTAGGGAATAAGTTAGCATGAAATGTCCTTTATAGCCCTGATTCTGATTTGTACTATTTTCTTTCCTTATACAGGGATGTCTATCATTGTTGTGTTCCACCATAGGGGGAAGTTTGTCAAAAATTCTATACTAGAGTATGAAGGGGGCAGTGAGACAGCTGTGAAAGGGCAGGATGTGGATAAATAGAGCTATTTTGAAGCTGTTGGTATTGTCAAGGAGTTGGGGTTTGAGGCTGGTGGTTATAAACTTTGATGGAAGAAAGAGGAAGAAGTGCTGTTCAAGAGATTTTTGTGTGATGAGGATACATCACAAATAGTTGACCATGCACTGAAGTTCAAAGTTGAGGCTCATATCCACATTGAGCACTTTGAGCAAGCTGGTTCTGCAGCTGAACCCACAAATGAAGAAACTGAAAGTGGTAATGGGGAAGAAAGTGAGGATGGTTTAGAGAGTGATGATGAGCTTAAGGGAATTCATATGGATGATAGTGAGGAAGAAAGAACATATGGCAAAGATGATGGGTTTGGAGATGAAGAACCAGCTCCTTCACCACCTAGAGCTCATGGACCACCTATTTTTGATACACCACCTAGAGCCCCATCAGCATCAATTTTTTCACCTGGTGGGTCAAGAATAGTGATTAATGTTACTCCTTATTGAGTGAAATGTAGGGCATACAGAACACCAAAAAAAAGTAATGGTGCAAGTTCTAGTGCCCCAGCTGAGGAGGTGGGTCAATAGGGTTATGTTATGTTCCTCTTTTGCATTAAAAACTTTTACTAATTGTTATGTTCCTCTTCTGCATTTAGAGAAAACCAAGAAAGGGTTCCAATGGCCAATAGGGTACATGTGCTCAAGAGGGTACATTTGCTCAAGAGGGTACATCTGCAAATGGTGATTCACTCCCTGGTTCTGTTGTTGCTTCTGGTCCTGCAATTGCTGCCGGTCCTTCAATTGCTTCAGAATTTGTAAGTTTGAGGCCTGATTCATTTGTAAGTTTGAGGCCTGGTTCCACTTCTCTCAATGCTACTGCTACGGCCAGAATGCCTTATAAACCATCAACACAAAGAATCCCTAAGCTCAATGTTAGAAGAAAACTGGACCAGAATGTGAAGAGGACTAGGTTTAGTACAAGGCTGAGGAAAACTGTACTACCTTATACAGGTCCTGAGAGTGATCCAAATAAGCCAATGCCAGTTGAAGACGGTGAAGGAAGCAAGAATGGTGTGTACAATGATGGGTGTGTGACACAAGAGGATCTCAATTGAAGAATTAAGTCCTTTATTTTACTAAGTAGGAAGTTATGTAATTAGGAACTCAAGCTAATTAGGAAGTCATGTAATTAGGTGGGATCAATTTTTGTTGTTTCTGTATGGTCTACAGGTCCTGCAAGTTGTATTTCTCAGTTGGTTTGAATTGTACCATCGTGGATGGTGTCAATGTTTTGGAACATATCAATGTAATATCACTTGATCCTAATTACTATGAATGAATCAATGTTATGGAAATTCAGTAACAATTTATCAGTTTATCAGTCACAATTTATCAGTTTATCAGTCACAATTTATCTGTTTCAATTGCTTAATTTATCTGCATAATTCAGTAACAAAGTATATGACTGCATAATATATTAGTAACAAATTAGACCAAAAACAAACATAAAGAGAGTGGTAACCAACCAAATTTGAACACTTCCATTGATAGTTAAAGTACATTTTACATTCAACCAATAATTAGTCACTAACATTCTTCTTAAACCAACCAATTCACTAACAGAAACACTGATATTACAAACTTCTCAAATCAAATTTCTTCCTAAACCATTCTTCCTAAACAAACCTATTTTTTTACCAAATCAAATTTCTCAAATGCTACAAACACAATCACTAGCATTAGTATTGCTTGAATCCACTTCATCTTCTTCCTCTCATGTAACAATTTCTGCTTCAGCTTGTTAATTTTCTTTGACTCCCAATCCTTGAAAATATCACCACATTTACATTGACCAAAAGTGTTTCTTGCTGACTCCAAATCTTTAGGTTTAGGTTCAATTGTTTCTAAAGCTGCCACCATTCTCACTTGTAGACCATCTAGTTCATCATCCCAAATAAACAACTTGCAACTATTTCGCTTCTACATAGAGAAAAACAAATGAAGATATGTTACGTAAATAACCCAAAAATAAATGGGAGAGACAAGAATTTAAATCAACCTATTACTTACCCCAGAATTAATACACTTCCAGAATCTTCTTCCAGGATTTTCAGAAGTGTTTGCAATCCATAAATGCATTGGCTCCCCACATGCACAAACAGGGAGTTGCCCATGTCTTGATAAAGCATTCGAAGAGGTGTTGCTTGTGGCCATTGGAAAGATCAAACGAACAGGGAAGAAGTGAGAAGAAGAAAGAAGAATACGATTAGGGTTATGGAGGAGAAGCGCTTCGTGGGAGAGAAGAGAAGATGCAGAGGAGTGAAAGAGGAATGCACTGATGATGATGATGATTTAAGCCCTAAATAGCCACGTAACTGATCCAGCTAGGCATCCACATCAGCAATCAATTAACAACGTTAACCAAAACTAACAGCATGTGAGTAACTGAATAATGTTACATTTTGCAATATATTTTTTGACTGTTTTTTTTTGCGGGGGGTTAAATGGATAATGACAACATTTGCAGGGGGTAACAAATATTTAAACCTAATATTTATTCATTAATTTATCTTCTTTTAAAATTAACAATATTTTTTATCGTTGTCGCAATAACCATGAAAAGAGCTTTTCCTGCTATGAATATTGTGAAAAAATAATGACAATCAAATGAGAGATAAATGGATGAATGATTGCCTAGTATATTGAGAAAGTTGTGTTCAGTAATTTCAACAATGAAATGATTATTCAACAACTTTCCTACATAAAATAACGTAGAAAACAATTATGAGGGATAAATTTTATTTTATTAGATGTATTAAAATAATTATTAATACTTTTTCCAAAATAATTATTAATAATTAATTATTTATGTATGATAATAATTATTAGTATTTTTAAAAAAATAGATTGCCCACACCGAATGGTCCTGCATAAGCTATCGCAGCCTACTATCTAAGCCATTGGACACCTCTTTACAAATAAGTCCTTTATCTTTCAACTTTTTGACACATAAATCTTTTTCCGTTAACGGTGCTGATTTATGTGTCAAAAAAAAGGATTTATGTGTCAAATTTGAAACATAAAGGACTGATTTGGGACAGAAAAGGATTTATGTGTCAAAAATTTAAAACATAAAGGACTGATTTGGAACAAAAAAAAATAAAGGACCAAATCGTTACTTTAAATAAAGATAAGGGACCCCGGGAGCACTTTAGCTTAAAAGTTTTAAATTTTTCTCATATATATAAAACTTAACTAATGTAGCCCCTTTTAAATTTTTCTCGTTTGTTACAATTTTTTTAAAAAAACAATCATTTATTTTATAAAACTAATTTTTTATAAGATTTTCATCTGTTTGTTTTAGTTTTTTGAAAAACGATAATCTAAAAACAATTTAAAAGTTGCTTTCAACGAGAAATTGTTTTGAGTACGTAACTTCTCATAAGAACATTTTTTAGAGAACAATTTTTCTTTTAAAAAACATTTTTCATTATGTTATGCACACAAATTAAACAACTTCTATTTTTTACAAAAAATTCTAAATAATTAATCTCTATATTATTTAATAATAAATTCTCTTATTTTTACGGGTCCATAATCTATTTTCTTCAACTAAAGAGCAAAAAAAAATCATAAGGGCTTGTTTTTTTTTTGTTTGGACCATTAACGAAAGACTAATCTCGGCTCGCGCTTAGGATCAAATTTCGCACTGGCCAACACAGAGTTTGTCCACTGTGGGAATCGAACCCAGGAGTACCGGGTCGACCCCCGTGTCCCAAGGTAGATTAAGCCATTGGATAAGGGCTTGTTTGATTACGCTTTTAAAAATAATTTTCTATTTTTTAAAATATAACCAAAAACATATTTGTTCTTTTTTAATTTCTTAAAAAAAGAAAATTATTTTTAAAGCCTAATCAAATTTGCCCAAATTGGTACACATGGAAAAATACCTGGTGGGAGAGGTCAAACCCCTTAAATGGATCTCAGTACCTTGAGGGATTGTGCGTGTAGGAGATACCTTGGTTTAGCCCAAATTGTTATAATTTTTCAGTTTTCTTCGGTGATGGTGTTTTTTCCAGAAAAATCACAATTTTTATCCCTAATAATAACTAGGATCTTGTGTCAAAAAAAATAACTAGGATCACTCTAGCATTCTTTTTTGGTGAAGATCTCGTAAGTGTGTGCAAAATATTTGAAAGTTGGGCTAGGCCGGGGGGCTTATTATTCCGCTTTCGCCTTAAAGTCTAGGATATTAACTTTTATAACCCCCCCCCCGGTTATACCCCCACAAATTAAAATAATCCCTATTTTACTGTACTAAATTTGACGCCATACAGATTTATCTATTTACTAGATAATTTCGTAGTTTAAAAAATACACTACGGATTTAAATTAATATCCTAAAGTCTATTCTGTTGTGTTTAATGGGAGTAGCCTTCTCCATCCTAAACTACTGTTGAATGATCAAAATCATACCTGGTTGCACGTTGCCGCAAAGAGTACCGTTGTTTAGTACGACAAGTTATATATCTACGAAATGTGAGAATAGAGGGGAAAAACTCACCCAACACGATTAGCAGCAAAAAAGAAGGGAAAACTCACCCAACATGCTTCATCCGCACATTTCTTTCGTACTGAACAGTATTTCTCTCCCGCAAATATCATGAAACCAAACGAAGTTACATTGAAAGTTGTTCCGTACCGTATCTCCAGCCACGTATCCGATCTTGGATAGATAGACCGGTCCGAGATAGTTGGTACGTGTGTCCTTGGTTGTCCGAGTTGGTGCTCCGGTCCGAGGTGGGGTGGTACCTGCAATGACACTCCGACGCTCAAGTCAGTGAGTGAGTCAATTACAAGTGAGAGTATGTGAGAGATGAATACCATTAATGTGAGCAATCAATGCTTATTTATAGGTATCTGGAGTGGAGGAGGGCTGTTGGATCTAGGTCTGCAAACTCCACCGTTGGATGAATTGGGTCATTTGGTGTTGGGCCCTTTTGGTGGATTGGCCATCGAGGCC
Source organism: Astragalus membranaceus (assembly GCA_039519185.1). Taxonomy (NCBI): domain Eukaryota; kingdom Viridiplantae; phylum Streptophyta; class Magnoliopsida; order Fabales; family Fabaceae; genus Astragalus; species Astragalus membranaceus. The sequence continues at coordinate 138,317,191 of CM076850.1, forward strand.
CAATCCATAACAGTAGCCCCCCAAGTCGGGTCGCCTTAGGGCGAGCTAGACTTGTCATTTAGAGATCACGTCGGGCCCAAACTCGGGTGAGGTACTTCTCGGTATACCGGGACGATCTGAGGGACTCAGGTCGCATCGAGTGACTCGAGGCTGTCCGCTTTTGAGAGATTCTAGTCACGACGGGGTCAAGAGACCGGGGCGAGCCGAGGGAAACGGAAAGGTTCGGTCATACCTGCGCCTTGATTTCTGTGCCAGCTGGCAACGTCATTGATGGGATGCGTCGTTCGAGAATGATTGGGGTAATGATGGCGCATGGAACGACGTGCCTGTCTAGGGGCTAGCTTTGGAACAACGCGCCTAGGCGTTTGGGGCGACGCGCCTGCCCAGGCCCCTCTGTGGCCTTCATGCTCCCTATAAATAGAAAGGGGGGATCCCCCTTATTTTGGACTGTTTCTCTGCGAATTGCTCTGCTTTCTATCTTAACGTCGTTCCGGAGTCTATTTCGCCTTTCAGAGTTGTGCTGAGTCTCGGTGAGGCCTTTGCTGTTCGCGACCTGTTTCAAGTGTTCGACGAGTCTCATTTTTCACAAGGTTAGTTCTCCTCTTTTTCTTTATTGCTTCCGGCTTTAGATCACGACCGGGTTCTCTCCGAACCCGCATTTATAGATACAGAGTGGGGGTCGTCAGGTCGGGTTCCGACTTGGTTGTGGACCCATTGTTTACGTATCAACCTGACTCGTCAAGCCCCCATTTCTGCAGGATCGATCTGGCGAGGACGAAACAAACTCGTCGGGTTGCTGACACAGATCGTCCTAATCTCGCTCAAACAATGGCTTCCGGGTCGGTTACTCCCGAGGTTCAAGACGACTTGGGATCCGCTCCTACTCACGCAGAAGACCGGTCTCCCGGGGTTCCCAGCAACGAGCCGGTAGATGAAGATAACACAGAGGTAGTGGTCCTTGATTCGGATGATTCCGACGTCGAGCCCGACCGTGAAGAACAGGGTAGCACTAGCTGGAGCTCGGATGAGAGTGAGGCGGAGGTTGCTGAGAGCCGCAACAATGAAGACGGTCTTGGGCATTGCGGGGAGCCCGCACATGAAGAAGGTGATTCCGACCAATATCCCCGAGCTGGAGTAGGGCCGGTCGATGTTCGCTTGTCCCTACCTCTCACTGTTCCCCGGGAGTATTCATGGGTGTCGGAGACTTTGAGGGGGATTCCGTCCCTCTATAGGACCGGGGACGATATGAGTTTCTTTGTCAATCGCCTTTCCCGGAAGGATCAGATCTGGAATGTGGAGGGAATGGCTGAAGACCAGCATGTGGCCGTCTGGCCGAAAGCTCTCAAATTTGTTATGTACGAGGTGATGATCCTTGATATGCACGTTAGCCCTCCTTTCACCGCCTTTCAACAAGAGGCTTTGGAGATCTTGAACCTCGCTCCTTCCAAACTACATCCCAACTCATGGGCGTTCCTCCGGGCTTTTGAGTTGATGTGCATTCATCTGGAGAGGCCGATCTCCTGCGACCTCTTCTTCCATCTTTTCGAGGTTAATCGGAGGCATGGGGATGGCACCAAAGATCGGTGGGAACACGTAAGTTTCCGGGCTAAGAGAGGGGTAAAGATTTTCATGCCTTATTCCGACTCTCTGAAGAATTGGAAAAATAAGTATTTCTTTGTGGAGCCCGTGAATGAGGAGGCAGTGAGGCACGTCGGCCAATACTCTGCGGACGGGAAATCACTGGAGTTTACAAAGTTTCAACTGGGGTGGTCTCTCTCTCATTTCAACCGGAGGCCTCATTCCTACACCGTCGGTTTAGGGCGGTTATCCCAGGTTGATCAGGACTCGTTGGCGATCTTGACGAACTTTGCCGACCTGATTGTCTACCGGGATCCCAAAAAATTTGGGATTGACGTAGCCCGATTGGTTGGGGCCGGGTCGAAATCTCAAGTAGTCGCCGTTCTTGGTAGGTTTCTTGGTAGATAACCCCGCCCATAATAATTTTTTGACTGCCGTTTCTTCTAACATTGTTTATTTTTCTTATTTTGCAGATAGCATGGGGCCTGACAAGTTCTCCCGCCTGGCGGCTCTTGCAGAAAGGAAGGCGGGGGTTCAAAAGGAGAAACCGGTTGCCGCCGTTCCGATTAGCACAATCCCGGAGGCCAGCTCGGCTGGAGTAGAGGATCGGGCTGCGGATCTCTTGCATCGAAAAAGGGAGCGCCCCCTATCGCAAGCAGATCCTGCTTCTACTTCGCATGCCCCGGCTGCTCGGGCTTCAAAAAAGGGGCGTCATGGGAAGCACCGGACTTCTAGGTCTTCCGGCATTTCTATTGACGCCGACTTCCTGCAGAAGCACTTGGAGGATTCCCGGGTCGACCCGGTTGAGGCGTCTCTCAGGTTATTCCGGCATCTGGCCGACGTGACCAAGCTTCAGAAGGTCGAGGCTGAGAGTCAGGCAAAAGGTGACCCCAAGTTCCGAGGTGCACTCTTTGATTTTTCTTCTTGATTATCTCTGTTGTTGACTTCCTTGTTTCTGCTATTACAGGAGCCCTAGCGGAGAGGGACAACGAAAGAAAAGCCCGGGAGGAGTTGCAAAAGAAATACGAGGTGCTGGAGAGGGACCAGTCCGAGCTTAAAGCGGTTGCGGAAAAACTTGAAAGGGAGAGGGACTCTGCCCTTAACTTGTGCATGGAACATGAAGTTTGAATCCAGGATCTTGAGAGTCAAGATAGGCAGTCTGCAGAGATGGTTTCTTCCCTGAGGGCTCGGATCCATGAACTTGAGTCCGACCTTGTGAAAGCGAGGCAGGCCCAGGTCGGGTCTAGCGTTGATTCCTTGTCTCAGATTGCTGAATTGGAAAAAGAACTTCAGGAGGTGCGTGCCAAAGCCGAAGCCTTGGAGGACGAGATGGTGGAGGTGGCTCAAATGGCCGTGGACGTAGCCCGGGAGAGTTTCGAAAAGGCGCTTGCTCAGGTCACTGTCATTCATCCATCCCTTCCTCTGGACCGGGGAATTCTGCGTTTGGACCATACCGTAGATGACGGGCGTATTGTCAGGCCCTATCGTGACTCCGAGGCGCTCGATGTCATTTACCCTCCCCCTTCCTTGCCGTGATTGTTGCTGATGGGGAAGCTCTGAATTTGCTGCTTTTTGGGTTCCGGTTGGAACCGGTGGGGGAGTAAAGCCCCGTGTTCCGGGCGGAACCGGAATTTGTAATACATCACCCCCTTTTTGAACTAGAGGACCCGGCCGTATCCGGGATAATTTGTAATGGAAATGTAATTTTAATGTGCCTCCGATTTTATTTACCTCGGTTCAGTCTTTATACTGTTGTTTTACACTCGTGCACTTGCGTTTGATTCGCTCAAGTGGTAAACGTCGCCTTAAGGACAGTTTACCGGGACTCGGCCCAGATCGAACTCGTCCCTTAGGGTTGTGGCAACCTCGGCCAAATAGTCGTAATAATGATTGCCTTCGGGGTAGTTTACCGGGACTCGGCCCAGATCGAACTCACCCCTTAGGGTAGCGACAAACCTCGGTCAGCTAAAGGAAAATAGAACGTGCGATAAAATCGGTAGACACCGCAATCATAAAGGATAACATCGGTATACACCGTTCATTAGGTAAGATGAGTTACAACGTCGGTATACACCGCAATCATAATTGATATCATCGGTATACACCGTTCTCCAGATAAAATAAGAATAACGTCGGTATACACTGTTCTTCAGCTAAAATGAATTACAACGTCGGTATACACCGTTCTTTAGGTAAAATGAGAGTCAGCTGTAATACTTCTTCAGTTTGGTGACGTTCCAAGTTCTTGGGATCGCCTTGCCGGACAAGGTCTCCAATTCGTAGGCACCCCTGCCGGTTTTAGATAAAACCCGGTAAGGTCCTTCCCAGTTGGGGACGAGCTTGCCCTGTGCGGCGTTCTTCAAACCGACATCGGCTCTTCGTAAAACTAAATCACCGACCTCGAGGTCTCTGGGGATCACTTTTGAGTTATATCGTACTGCTACCCTCTGTTTTATTATTGCTTCTTTAAGGGAAGCCTGACCTCGGACCTCATCGACGAGGTCGAAGTTTTCCTTCAACGCCTGGCTATTGTCCCCCGGAGGTTTCGGGTGGAGTGTCCTCCAGCTCAGCTCCCCGATCTCTACCGGGATTACGGCCTCCGTCTCGTACGACAGTCAGAAAGGGGTTTCCCCCGTTGAGCTCTGTGGGGTAGTTCTGTAGGCCCACAGCACGTAAGGTAGCTCTTCAACCCAGTTTCCTTTCGCTTCATCAAGCCGTTTCCTCAGTCCATTGAGAAGGACCTTGTTGGCGGCCTCGGCCTGACCGTTCGTCTGAGGGTGCTCTACCGAGGTAAACCGGTGTTTGATCTTAAGGTCAGACATGAGTTTTCTGAAGCCTTTGTCGGCGAACTGTGTTCCGTTGTCCGTGACTACAACCTCGGGGATCCCGAATCTAGTCATTATATTCTTCTTGAAGAATTTGATGCAATTCTTAGCGCTGATGATGGCCAAAGGCTCGGCTTCAATCCATTTGGTGGAGTAATCCACCGCTACTATGAGGTATTTGATCTGGCCAGGGGCAGTTGGGAATGGTCCCAAGAGATCTATTCCCCACCAAGCAAATGGCCACGGCGAGCTTAAGCTGGTAAGCTCCGTAGGGGGTGCTATGTGGACCTTGGCGTGGATCTGACACTTACTGCACCTCTTTACATAATTTCTTGCATCGGTCTCCATGGTCGGCCAGAAATATCCCGCCCTTAATGCCTTTCGAGCCAGGGATCGACCTCCAAGGTGCTGCCCGCAGATTCCCTCGTGGATCTCAGCCAGGACGTAGTCCGCCTCTCCTCCTTCGATGCACTTCAACAGCGGTGCTGACAAGCTTCTTCTGTAGAGACTTCCATTGATTATGGAAAAAGAGGAGGCCTTCCTCCGGAGGATTTTGGCTTCGCTCGGGTCTGGAGGCTCGTTCCCCGTTCTGATGTAGTCTATTAATGGCGCGATCCAACCCTGGCTTTCTTCCACTACATTAACATAAAAATTTGCTTCCGGGTTTAAGATTACGCTCGGATTGCTCAGTGTTTCCTGGATTATTGACCGGTGGTTCCCCGGAATTTTGGTGCTGGCAAACTTGGAGAGTATGTCTGCCCTGATATTTTCCGATCTTGGAACATGCTTCACTTCCGTGAATGTAAAAAGGGAGAGGAGCTCCTGCACTTGGGTTAGGTACCTTTGCAAGATCGGATCTTTAGCTTCGTACTGTTTCCCGATTTGGGATACCACCAGTAACGAGTCGGTATTTAAGGAAAGCCGGGAGACCTTGAGATCGATCGCAAGCCGGAGTCCAGCTATGCACGCCTCATATTCCGCCTGGTTGTTTGAGGTAGGGAAACCGAACGTGAGAGATACTTCGATTACGACGCCCGTCGGGCTTTCGAGCATCAGCCCTGCACCACTTCCTTTTGGATTTGAGGACCCGTCTACGTGAAGTGTCCACACCCCGTCATCCGGATCGGCGGGTGCCATCTCTGTGATAAAGTCGGCAAGTATCTGAGCTTTCATGGCCGGTCTTGTCTCGTATTTGATTCCGAACTCGGAGAGTTCTACTGCCCATCTGATCATTCGTCCTGCTAAGTCGGGTCGGTGCAAGATCTGCCGAATTGGATAATTAGTCCGCACCACGATTTGATGGGCGACGAAATAAGGTCGGAGGCGGCGTGCCGAGATGAGTAGAGCAAAGGCGATCTTCTCTATTTTCTGATATCTTACTTCTGGTCCATGCAAAGCTTTACTCACAAAGTATACCGGGCTTTGCCCAGTTCCGGTCTCTCTGACAAGCACGACTCCAATGGCCTCATCTGAGATGGCTAGATACAAAAATAGATCTTCCCCTGGGCTCGGCCGGCTTAGTATGGGCGGTTCGGATAGGACCTTTTTGAGCCGGGAGAGTGCCTCGTCCCGCTCTGAGGTCCATTCGAAAGTTGCTTCTTTCTTAAGGAGTTTGAACAATGGGAGCGATTTGAAGGCGGCGTTGGAAATGAAGCGAGATAACGCAGCTATCATGCCGTTAAGTTTCTGGAGCTCTTTCTTAGTGGACGGGGTCCGCATTTCGGTTACCGCTCGGCATTTATCCGGGTTGGCTTCAATACCCCTTTCCGTGAGATAGAAACCCAGGAATTTTCCAGCCCGGACCCCGAAAGTGCATTTTTCCGGGTTTAGCCGCATGTTATTTTTTCGGATTTCAGCAAAAATCTCTTCCAGATCGGATATGTGGAGGTCTTCTCTTTCGCTTTTTGCAATCATGTCGTCGAGGTAGACTTCCACGTTACGACCGATCTGATCTCGGAATACCTTGTTCATCATCCTTTGATAGGTGGCCCCTGCATTTTTTAAACCGAATGGCATGACCCGGTAGCAGAAATTACCGCGGTCAGTCATAAAGGCCGTCTTCTCTTGGTCGGGGGGGGGAACATCGGAATTTGATTGTATCCGGAATAAGCGTCCATGAACGATAGAAAGCGAAAACCTGAAGCATTATCGACGAGCCGATCAATGCTAGGAACAGGGAAGGCGTCCTTAGGACAGGCCTTATTAAGATCGGTATAGTCAACGCACATTCACCACTTTCCATTACTTTTCTTAACAAGTACAGGGTTTGAGAGCCAAGTTGTATACTTGACCTCTTTTACAAAATCAGCCTTAATTAAATCTTCAACGACCTTAGCCGTAGCAGCTGCCTTTTCCTGGCTTTGAGCTCTTTTGCGCTGGGCGACCCATTTTGCCCCGGGGTTCACCGCTAGCTGATGACAGGCGACCTCGGGGGGAATCCCGGGCATGTCCTTTGCTGACCACGCGAAGAGATCGGCGTGGGATTTGAGGCAGAGGGTGAGCTTTGCTTTTACTTCGTCGGGGAGATCGGAGCCGATCTGGACAGTTTGGGTCGGGTTCTCTCCCAGCTGGATTTGCATGAGCTGTCCATCAGGTTGGGGTCGCCTGATTTTCTTCTTTAGCTCTCGTGCTAACTCGTCGTCGCTTTCTTCCTCGGAGCTGTCCGGGTCATATCTTGCATTGAGGTCCGTGACGTTGACCTCGGCCGCTGGACCGGTTCTTTTCTTCTTTGGGCTCTCCCGAGTCCTTGCCTCTATGGGGGGAACCCCCTCTTCTGAGGCCTGCTTGTCTGCCTTGACATGAAGATAGAAACATCTTTGGGCGGACTCTAAGTCGGCGTCAAGGGTGATAACTTCGTCACTCAAAGAGTAGAACTTCATCTTGAGGTGAACCGTTAAAGTTACGGCTCCGAGCCTTCCAAGGGTGGGCCTCCCGATGATACAATTGTAGACCGAGGGGCATGGCAGTACCAAGAACTTGGTCTTGACCGTCCTTTCTAGGGGCTCCTCTCCATAGGTGACCATCATTTCCAGGTAGCCGAGAGGTTTGGTCTGAGACCCGTTGAAGCCCGAAAGATCCGATCCCCGGTAAGGGGTGAAGTCTTCCTCTGAGATCCGCAGTTTTCTCACCAGGTCGATGAAGATGATATCAGCGGAGCTCCCCTGGTCGACCAGGATCCTTCTTATCTCATGGTTGGCCATGACCGCCCTGATTATGAGGGGTATGTGCTTATTTGGCTTGCCATCCAATAAGTCCCGGTCGCTGAATGCCAAGGGCGGGCGCTCCGGGCCTGAGCTGATCGCCGAGGTGGAAGCGGCACACATGACTTCCTTCCATTTTCTTTTCATTGTTTTGCCCGATGCCTCGTCGGGGTAGCCCCCAGATATCATCATCATCACAGGTCGGCCCTTTGATTTTCGATAATCGCGCTCGTCCTCTGAGCTCTCTTCTCGTTTTTGTGGGGCTTTACCCTTTCGCTTCGGATCGGCCTCTTCTTCCTTAACCTCGGCCTCGTGCCTGGGTGCTTTAGCCACATACTGGCTCAACTTCCCTTTCTTAATCAGGTCCTCAATGTCATCCTTCAAAGCATTGCATCGATTGGTATCGTGCCCTTTGCTCCGGTGATACCGGCAGTACTTGTTGGATCTCTGTCCCGACCTGTGTGGGAGCGGATCAGGGAACTTGACTTCTTTGAACTCAGCGTTCATACATTCCGCCAGAATCCTGGCCCTTGTTTCATTTAGGTCGGAATATTGCTGGTGTCGGTTCCGAGGTCGGAGCCTACTGTCGTTCCGAGCCTCCCTTTCATAACGGGCCTCTGCTGCCTGACGCACTGGAGCCTCCTTTTCATACCGAGGCTTGCTCGTTCCGGGGTCGGCATCTGACTTTCTTGCAACAGCGCCTTCTTCGTGGTCAATGTATTTCTGAGATCGCTGGAGGAACTCGGCAAGCGACTCAGTTTGGTTGATTCCGACATCGATCTGAAACAGACTTCCTTCCCGCAGGCCGGCTTCCATGAAGAATAGTCGAAATGAATCGTCTAAGTTCCGGACCTGAGCCGCCTCTTTGTTGAATCTTTCAATGTAGTCTCGGAGAGACTCGTTCTCTCCTTGCCGGATGGCTTGTAAGACTTTCCGAGACTTAGGCTTCATTTTGGAGTGGGCGAACTGGGCCGAGAATAGCTTTGCAAGCTGGTCCCAGGATGATATCGAGTTTGGCTTGAGGGCTCTGAACCAGTCCAGAGCCAATTTCTCAAGGGTGAGGGGGAAGATTCGGCATTTGATCTCCTCTGGAACATTCCGGTATTGCATCATCGTGTCGAAGTAATCCAGATGTCGGTCGGGATCGCCCGTCCCATCATGCATCTTTAAACCCTCCGGGGGCTTTTCTAAGTGCTTAGGTACTGGAAAATAGTCGATTTCCGCTGTGAAGGGTCCCTTCCGCGTCGTGGACCTTTCCTCGGAGGAGGCCTTCTGATAGGGTGTCGGGCAGGGGATCCGGGGGACCGAGGGCGCCGACGTTCATGCCTCGGGGGACTTCCCCGGCTTATAGAACGTCGCCTAGGGGACGAAGATGCTAATGATGAGCTTTGGTGAGTTGAGTCCCCGGGGTAATAAGTCTCGTCATAAGTCTCGGTTTGGGGGGTTCCAGATTCTTGCCTCCCTCTTCTGCGTGGTGGCGAACGATGGTGGTGCCTCCTCCAAGCAGGGGACCGGTGACGTCTTTTACTGGAGGTCCTTCTGCTAGGAGAGTAAGTTTGAGGGGAGGTACGATCCGAGATATCCCTGGCCCGGACTTCGGCCATCTCGGCCTCCAGCTGGGAGTAACGCTGACTCCTTTGATCAGCCTCGGCCTGTCTTGTTAGCAGTTGGATGAGCTGTTGGACAGCATCGATCGGTACCGGGACAGTCGGGGCTGGAGGTTGAAACTGGTTTCTAGCAGAGCTTATAGGGACCATCGCCCTGGATGAATTCCGGCCATGGGCCGAGCTGCGAGGGAGAGTAATCGCCACCCCCTCCGGGGTTTCCTGTTGCTGGTCGGGTCTGACCACGACGCTGGAGACGTTTCTTCGTCGTAATTCCGGAGCCATTTCCGATCAAGGAGGTTGGGGGAAAGACTAGAGTATAAGGCCCTCCCACTGTGGTCGCCAATGTTCCGTATCGTATCTCCAGCCACGTATCCGATCTTGGATAGATAGACTGGTCCGAGATAGTTGGTACGTGTGTCATTGGTTGTCCGAGTTGGTGCTCCGTGTTGACTCTCAATCATGTGATGTAAGTTAGGCATTTTTAGGACCAATTGTGCAGGGTTTTTATTGTATAACAGTCATTATCTGGGATTTAGTTCAGTTTTAGATAATTGTAGTAGGAAGTTCAATTGTAAGTTATTCCTTCACTTTTGGAGCTAAATGGGACTTGAAGACCTCTTAATTGGTTGTGGCATCTTTCGGCGAACCAGACACTTGCCCGAAAATGCAGCAATCTGGAGGAATTTTGCAAGTCAGAACTTTCTGTTGATTTTCGCGTCGCGACCAGGAGGGTTCGCGACGCGATCTGGAGGAATTCTACAAGCCAGAACTTTCTGTTATTTTTCGCGTCGCGACCTGGAGCTGTTTTGCGAGGCCTGAAGTTGCTGTCATTTGTCGCGACGCGACGGGCACGGGCCGCGTCGCGATGGTGCGTCAAAATTAGGGTTTTTAAAGCAGTTTCAGCAATTTTACAAGGGACTTCGTTTTGGGATTTGGAGCCACACTTTGGAGCAGCTGAGGGTGCGATTTTGGGGCCTTCTCACCACTTGGGAACAAGGGATTGAAGGTTCTAATGTCTTCCTTTATGTTTGTTTTCTACTTTATGTTGGTTTCCACTCTTAGGATGATTTGTAACTAAATTGCATAGATTAGGGAGAGATGAATCTCCCAACCCTATCATGTGAACCCTTGTTATAGTCAATTCAGTTGTTATTCGATTTACTTAGTCTAATTACCTATGTTCTTAATGCTTTTCAATTACATATGATAATTGCGATGATCCAGGCTAGTGATTGCATAGGGATATGAATTAGTAGCTGGAAATTGGGTAATTAGGTCACATGCTAGTAATCATCATAGGAATATGTGGTAGCTTATGTGAATTCATTAAAATTCTTAATCTTAACGCGTTACCCTCTGGCATGACTCACCTAAGGAATTAGGGTAACTCTTAGGGTAATAGGGGTCTTGAGACAAGGAATTGCCCTTGACCTGAATTAGTGAATTGAATCTAGGAATTGAATAATTAACTCGAATTGGCTAAGGTTCATGTGATAGGCGAGGTGAGAGGATTCGATCCCTAGTCGTTTTTTCTCGCATTATTAATTCACGTTTGTGTACTGTTCCCAATTACTCAAATTACCAAATCTCTACAATCTACGAATTTACAATTTTGCTATTGTTGTCAACGCGCAATCCCTGTGGAATCGACCGGTTCTTACCGATATTTTATTACTTGCAACGACATTTGGTACACTTGCCAAAGTCCTAACAAGTTTTTGGCGCCGTTGCCGGGGATTGTTGACTTTGTTGTCGACAAGGTAAACGAGTAAATTCTAGATTCTCAGTTATTGTTTATTCTGAGTTACTTAAACTTGCTGCTTAGCTATTCTCTTGGACCTGTTGACGTTTGCTTGGTGTTTCCAAAGAACTGTTTATACAGGGGCACAGGTACGTTCGGTCGAATTAATGGCTGAAAATCCACTGGGCAGACGCACTCTCAATGATTTTGGGAGAAGAACTCAAGGCACACATACTTATACCTTCCAACCAGTGTGGGCGGCTACTTTTAACATCAAGTCGTCCGTTCTCTCAGCATTGAGGTCAAAGCCGTTTTCTGGGTCAGACACTGAAGACCCCAATCAACACTTATCCTACTTCCATGAAATCTGTGGGACCACCTATCCTGAGGGAGTAGATGAAAACTCCAAGCAGTTGCGCTTGTTCCCTTTCACTTTAACAGGCAGGGCAAAGGATTGGTTAAGTACTCTTCCACCGGGAACTATTAATGCATGGAGTGAACTTGAAGATAGGTTCCTATCAAGGTTCTTCCCAATTTCTAAGTTTATTGAAAAAAGAACAGAAATCTCCAACTTCGCACAAGAGGATGAAGAGTCCTTGTACAATTCCTGGGAGAGATTCAAGCTGTCATTAAGAAAGTGTCCTGGGCATGGTATTGATGATTTTGTGCAGCTAAAAACCTTCTATCATGGATTGAAACCTCAAACCAGGATGATGCTAGACACCTCAGCAGGAGGGTCTTTGGGTAACAAAACCTGGGAAGAAGCGACACGATTGATAGACGATATGACATCAAATGAATACAGAATGCCGAATGAAGGTATAGCTGTACAGAAAGGGAAGATTTTGGAGCTGGATTCTAATAGTGCGGTGTTAACCCAACAAAAGCTAATGTCTCTTCAAATCGAATCTCTCACCAAACAAGTGGCAGCTGCATTGGAGAGTAGGTCCCGAAATCAAACAAATTCCCAAGTAAAACAACTCCATCACCAGGGGACTCAATTGCATGATGTATTCTCCCAATGTATGCAAACGACTCAGACCACATTTAAATCTCAAGAGCAAGTCATACTAGGCATGGAGAGGAACCATGAGGTTTCATTAAAGAACTTGGAGAGCCAGATGGAAGAGAGTTGCGGAGCTATTTCATTGAGGAGTGGTAAGAAACTTAAACCGGTTGAAACGACCAAGCACAACTCTGAAGAGGAAAGTAGTGAAACGGAAGTGTGGAAGGAAGAAGTTGAAAATGAGTTGAGTGAAAAAAATGAGGGAGTGGTGAAGTCTAACCAAAAAAAGTATTTGTTGAATGAAAATTTGCAGGTGGACGAGAAGCCTAAGGAAATGCCTTCCTACATGAAGTTGCCATACCCTCAGCGGAGTAAGAAGAATCATAAGGATGAGCAGTTTTCAAAGTTCATGGAGATCTTCTCCAGTCTCCAAATTAGTATTCCTTTTGCAGAGGCATTGGAGCAAATGCCTATTTATGCGAAGTTCATGAAGGAATTGTTGAGTAAGAAGAGGAAGTTCAAAGAAGATGAAATGGTGGCTCTGACCGAAGAATGTAGTGCCATTATTCAAAGGAAACTTCCTCCCAAATTGAAAGATCCTGGAAGTTTCACCATACCTTGCACCATTGGAAACTTGACTATAGGCAAGGCCCTTTGTGATTTGGGAGCAAGCATCAACCTGATGCCCTTGTCTATGTTCAAGAAGCTAGGTGGAGGTGAAACCCACTAGGATGAGTCTGCAGCTTGCCGATAAATCAATCAGACAACCCTATGGGATCTTGGAAGATGTTCTCGTAAGAATTGACAAATTCTTATTTCCTGTGGATTTTGTGATTCTTGAGATGGAAGAAGATGCAGACGTCCCACTTCTCCTTGGTAGACCATTTTTGGCCACTGGAAGGGCCCTCGTAGATGTGCAACAAGGACAGCTACGGCTAAGATTCCAAGATGAGGAAGTGATATTTAATGTTTTTGAAGCTATGCGCCACCCGAATGACCAAGAAAAATGTTTTAAGGTGGATGTGATTGAAGATGCAGTGCGAGAAACTTTTAGACACAGTTTACCCTCTCCTCCTCTTGAGAAGGTAATTGTGAACTCGATTGAGGAAGTGGACGAAAACTTGGGAATCGAAATAGAGGACTGTGTTCGTCAGTTTGAAGCTTCTCAGGTAGAAAAGGTTTTCAAGAGAAAAGAAGAGCTGAATAGGGGGGAAGGCACTGACAAAGGAACTCCCGAATTGAAACAACTCCCCTCTCATTTAAAGTATGTATTCCTTGGGAGCAATGATCAATACCCAGCCATCATCGGTAGTTCTTTAACTAAGCTGGAGGAAGAAAAGCTAATGAGAGTTTTGAGATCAAATAGAAATGCACTAGGGTGGACTATCTCCGACCTTAAGGGGATTAGCCCAACTTTTTGCATGCACAAGATCAAGCTCGAGAAAGAGTTCAAACCGGTGATTCAACCTCAGCGACGGTTAAATCCCACAATGAAGGATGTGGTGAGGAAAGAAGTGTTAAAACTCTTAGATGCCGGAATGATCTACCCAATCTCAGACAGCTCTTGGGTGAGCCCGGTCCATGTGGTACCCAAAAAAAGGAGGTATGACCGTTATTAAAAATGAGAGGAATGAGTTGATCCCTGCTCGCACAGTCACCGGGTGGAGAATGTGTATCGATTATAGGAGACTGAACCAAGCCACTCGGAAGGACCATTTCCCGTTGCCATTCATGGACCAAATGCTTGAAAGATTGGCCGGTCAGGCCTTTTATTGCTTCCTGGATGGATACTCTGGATACAACCAAATAGCAGTAGAACCAGAAGATCAGGAGAAAACCGCCTTCACATGCCCATTTGGTGTTTTCGCCTATCGGAGGATGCCCTTCGGTCTGTGCAACGCTCCGGCAACTTTTCAAAGGTGCATGCTTTCTATATTCTCTGATATGATGGAAAATGCTATTGAGGTATTTATGGATGACTTTTCTGTTTTTGGCCCATGCTATGATTCTTGCTTGACTAACCTCAATGCAGTATTAAAAAGATGCATTGAAACCAATTTAGTCTTTTGGGAAAAGTGTCATTTTATGGTTCAAGAAGGAATTGTTCTTGGCCATAAAATCTCGTCAAAGGGCATTGAGGTTGATCAAGCCAAGATAGAAATCATAGAAAGGTTACCTCCTCCTATGAATGTAAAAGGGGTGAGAAGTTTTTTAGGACACGCCGGATTTTATCGACGTTTCATAAAAGACTTCTCCAAGATTACAAAACCTCTATGCAATTTACTTGTTAAGGAAAATGAATTTGTCTTTGATGCTGAATGCCTGCATGCTTTCAATGTATTAAAGGAAAAACTGATTTCTGCCCCAGTCATTGTCGCCCCTAATTGGGACATTCCCTTTGAACTAATGTGCGATGCTAGCGATTATGCAGTGGGAGCAGTGTTGGGGCAGAGGTCGGAGAAGTTTTTTCATGCAATATATTATGCTAGCAAGGTCTTAAATGAGAATCAGGTAAATTATGCAACAACGGAAAAAGAATTGCTAGCTATCGTATTTGCATTGGAAAAGTTTCGTTCCTATTTGGTCGGGTCGAAAATAATTGTGTTTACTGACCATGCTGCGATAAAGTATTTGCTAACTAAGGGCGAGTCTAAGCCTCGACTCCTTAGATGGATTTTGCTTTTGCAGGAATTCGACTTGGAGATAAAGGATAAGAAGGGGAGCGAGAATGTGGTAGCAGATCATCTGTCCCGGTTGGATAATAAGGAAGTGACTGCACGGGAAAAAGAAATTCTTGAAGAGTTCCCCGATGAAAAGCTGTTTGCAATTGAAGAGAGACCGTGGTTTGCCGACATAGCAAATTACAAAGCAGGTGGAACGGTCCCTCAAGACTTTACTTGGCAACAAAAGAAGAAGTTCCTCCGTGATGCCCAACACTACCTATGGGATGATCCCTTTCTCTTTAAAGTTGGGGCGGATGGAATTCTTCGAAGATGTGTTTACGGTAGCGAAAGTCAAAAGATTCTATGGCATTGTCATGACTCTCCATGTGGAGGACACTACAATGGGGAACGCACAGCGGCAAAAGTGCTTCAATCTGGGTTTTATTGGCCGTCCATTTTCAAAGATGCGCACAATCATGTTAAAAGTTGTGACAAGTGCCAGAGGACAGGTAATATTTCGCGTAGGGGGGAGATGCCGTTGAACCCTATACTGGAAGTGGAGGTGTTTGATTGCTGGGGCATTGACTTCATGGGACCATTTCCACCATCGCATTCTTGTCAATATATTTTGGTGGCAGTGGATTATGTTTCTAAATGGGTGGAAGCAATTGCCACTTCTAAAAATGATTCCCAAACTGTGGTCAAATTTGTTAAGAAAAACATCTTCTCAAGATTTGGTGTTCCGAGAGTTCTAATCAGTGATGGGGGTAGTCACTTTTGTAACACTCAGCTTAGTAATGTGTTATCCAAGTATAACGTAAAGCATAAAGTATCGACACCGTATCATCCTCAATGTAATGGCCAAGTGGAGGTATCAAACAGAGAAATCAAGAGGATATTAGAAAAGACAGTGGGGAATGCAAGGAAAGATTGGGCAGTGAAGGTAGACGATACCTTGTGGGCATACAGAACAGCTTATAAGACACCCTTAGGTATGTCCCCTTACCAATTGGTTTATGGCAAACCTTGTCATTTGCCAGTTGAACTGGAACACAGAGCATATTGGGCGTTGAAATTCTTGAATTTTGATCCTGGATCAAGTGGGGAAAAGAGAACACTTCAGCTTCAAGGATTAGAGGAGATGCGTTTAAATGCATATGAGAACAACAAGATCTACAAGGAAAAAATGAAGGTGTACCATGACAAACATATTGCAAGAAAAGAATTTCACCCTGGACAACAAGTCTTATTGTTCAACTCAAGGCTCAAGCTATTTCCAGGAAAATTGAAATCCAAGTGGTCGGGACCCTTTGTTGTCAAGGAAGTAACACCGTACGGAGCAATAGAAGTGGAAGAGCCAAAGTCCCAGAGATCTTTCAAGGTCAACGGACAAAGACTCAAGCATTATATGGGTGACGGACTGGAAGAGCCTCAAATGGTTCTCATGCTGAGAGACCCATAAGAGTGACAAAAAGCGTCAAGCTAGTGACGTAAAAGAAGCGCTTGGTGGGAGGCAACCCACTGGTGAGCGCCATTTTACTGTTTGATTCAGACATTTTTATTTTGCACTATTGGTTGTATTTTGCCCTATTTTGACTTTATTTCGCACTTTGGTCTGTACTTATTATTATAACTTACTCTGTGATAGTGGGGCACCACTGCCCTATATTTTGTTTTTGTTTTGTTAAAGCAGCTTCAATAGTGATGACCTGTGGCATTTGGGGTCGCATGTTTGCATTTTCCTTTTGACACTCGCACTTCAAGTTTTATCATCAAGTAATAGCAGGGGTCATGACAAGCGTTGCGGAAGTTCTTTATCATCTGTGAGCAGCATCTCTCAAGTTCCATCTCTATGATCTCAACTGTGAGGTTTGAGCCTAAACACGTTCTTATATATATTGTGTGTGTATTCCTTGCCTGCATTAGTCTGCAGAACTTGACATTGTGCTTAATTGTTTTTTTGCATTTGATTTTCATACACACTGAGGCATTTCTTTTGGCACCCCTGAGCCTTTCAAGCCAACCCATTAATGTTTATCCTCTGCTAGCCCCTCTGAGCCTATTGTTAAAAATTGTATGTTGTTTCTCTGACAATCATAACCTAGTTAATTCTTAACTTGGAGTTAGGTAACAAAAGCTGTGAGAGTGGGGAAAGTTTTAAGTTTGGGGTTGCTCGTGGAATAGCAACAAACTAAGTTGGGGTGGTATACAAGAGAAGGAACAAGAAAAGAAAGAAAGAAAAAATACATATATATATGTATATATATACATATCAAAAAAAAAAGAGAAAAATAAATAAATGAATTCCTTCTCTTGTTTTGTTAAATGCTTTGGGAAAATGGGTGAGTATTGCGTGAAATTGACAAAAAGAGAGGTAGGCCTAACTCCAAGTGCAACCTACTTATCCAAATGTATCCACCCTTACCTAAGCCCCGCTATAACCCTTAAAGTCCTCAAAATGTGTGTATGCATTTCATTTGTCCAAGATGATATAGAACTCTGTCAAGCCTATGAAACGATGATGCAGGTACTGTGAATTGAGTGAATACCCGAAACACCTCAAGAGTGAAACACTGGTGAGATGTGCGTACCGAGAAAACTTGAGAATGCTGCCTGCTTAGGATTCAGTATTTCCAATTCAATTGTCCTGCCACTGTATTAGATTGATGATGATAGTTGATGTGCTGATGTGTTTAAAGTTGATGTATTACATGTAACAGCTAAATAGAAAAACAGCCACAGTCTGAATTGATTGTTTGCTTGAGGACAAGCAAAAGTTTAAGTTTGGGGTTGTGTTGACTCTCAATCATGTGATGTAAGTTAGGCATTTTTAAGACCAATTGTTCAGGGTTTTTATTGTATAACAGTCATTATCTGGGATTTAGTTCAGTTTTAGATAATTGTAGTAGGAAGTTCAATTATAAGTTATTCCTTCACTTTTGGAGCTAAATGGGACTTGAAGACCTCTTAATTGGTTGTGGCATCTTTCGGCGAACCAGACACTTGCCCGGAAATGCAGCAATCTGGAGGAATTTTGCAAGTCAGAACTTTCTGTTGATTTTCGCGTCGCGACCAGGAGGGTTCGCGACGCGATCTGGAGGAATTCTACAAGCCAGAACTTTCTGTTATTTTTCGCGTCGCGACCAAGAGGGTTCGCGACGCGACCTGGAGCTGTTTTGCGAGGCCTGAAGTTTCTGTCATTTGTCGCGACGCGACGGGCACGGGCCGCGTCGCGATGGTGCGTCAAAATTAGGGTTTTTAAAGCAGTTTCAGCAATTTTACAAGGGACTTCGTTTTGGGATTTGGAGCCACACTTTGGAGCAGCTGAGGGTGCGATTTTGGGGCCTTCTCACCACTTGGGAACAAGGGATTGAAGGTTCTAATGTCTTCCTTTATGTTTGTTTTCTACTTTATGTTGGTTTCCACTCTTAGGATGATTTGTAACTAAATTGCATAGATTAGGGAGAGATGAATCTCCCAACCCTATCATGTGAACCCTTGTTATAGTCAATTCAGTTGTTATTCGATTTACTTAGTCTAATTACCTATGTTCTTAATGCTTTTCAATTACATATGATAATTGCGATGATCCAGGCTAGTGATTGCATAGGGATATGAATTAGTAGCTGGAAATTGGGTAATTAGGTCACATGCTAGTAATCATCATAGGAATATGTGGTAGCTTATGTGAATTCATTAAAATTCTTAATCTTAACGCGTTACCCTCTGGCATGACTCACCTAAGGAATTAGGGTAACTCTTAGGGTAATAGGGGTCTTGAGACAAGGAATTGCCCTTGACCTGAATTAGTGAATTGAATCTAGGAATTGAATAATTAACTCGAATTGGCTAAGGTTCATGTGATAGGCGAGGTGAGAGGATTCGATCCCTAGTCGTTTTTTCTCGCATTATTAATTCACGTTTGTGTACTGTTCCCAATTACTCAAATTACCAAATCTCTACAATCTACGAATTTACAATTTTGCTATTGTTGTCAACGCGCAATCCCTGTGGAATCGACCGGTTCTTACCGATATTTTATTACTTGCAACGACATTTGGTACACTTGCCAAAGTCCTAACAAGTTTTTGGCGCCGTTGCCGGGGATTGTTGACTTTGTTGTCGACAAGGTAAACGAGTAAATTCTAGATTCTCAGTTATTGTTTATTCTGAGTTACTTAAACTTGCTGCTTAGCTATTCTCTTGGACCTGTTGACGTTTGCTTGGTGTTTCCAAAGAACTGTTTATACAGGGGCACAGGTACGTTCGGTCGAATTAATGGCTGAAAATCCACTGGGCAGACGCACTCTCAATGATTTTGGGAGAAGAACTCAAGGCACACATACTTATACCTTCCAACCAGTGTGGGCGGCTACTTTTAACATCAAGTCGTCCGTTCTCTCAGCATTGAGGTCAAAGCCGTTTTCTGGGTCAGACACTGAAGACCCCAATCAACACTTATCCTACTTCCATGAAATCTGTGGGACCACCTATCCTGAGGGAGTAGATGAAAACTCCAAGCAGTTGCGCTTGTTCCCTTTCACTTTAACAGGCAGGGCAAAGGATTGGTTAAGTACTCTTCCACCGGGAACTATTAATGCATGGAGTGAACTTGAAGATAGGTTCCTATCAAGGTTCTTCCCAATTTCTAAGTTTATTGAAAAAAGAACAGAAATCTCCAACTTCGCACAA
Organism: Astragalus membranaceus; assembly: GCA_039519185.1. Classification (NCBI taxonomy): domain Eukaryota; kingdom Viridiplantae; phylum Streptophyta; class Magnoliopsida; order Fabales; family Fabaceae; genus Astragalus; species Astragalus membranaceus. The sequence goes on from CM076850.1 coordinate 138,336,503, forward strand.
GAGGATGAAGAGTCCTTGTACAATTCCTGGGAGAGATTCAAGCTGTCATTAAGAAAGTGTCCTGGGCATGGTATTGATGATTTTGTGCAGCTAAAAACCTTCTATCATGGATTGAAACCTCAAACCAGGATGATGCTAGACACCTCAGCAGGAGGGTCTTTGGGTAACAAAACCTGGGAAGAAGCGACACGATTGATAGACGATATGACATCAAATGAATACAGAATGCCGAATGAAGGTATAGCTGTACAGAAAGGGAAGATTTTGGAGCTGGATTCTAATAGTGCGGTGTTAACCCAACAAAAGCTAATGTCTCTTCAAATCGAATCTCTCACCAAACAAGTGGCAGCTGCATTGGAGAGTAGGTCCCGAAATCAAACAAATTCCCAAGTAAAACAACTCCATCACCAGGGGACTCAATTGCATGATGTATTCTCCCAATGTATGCAAACGACTCAGACCACATTTAAATCTCAAGAGCAAGTCATACTAGGCATGGAGAGGAACCATGAGGTTTCATTAAAGAACTTGGAGAGCCAGATGGAAGAGAGTTGCGGAGCTATTTCATTGAGGAGTGGTAAGAAACTTAAACCGGTTGAAACGACCAAGCACAACTCTGAAGAGGAAAGTAGTGAAACGGAAGTGTGGAAGGAAGAAGTTGAAAATGAGTTGAGTGAAAAAAATGAGGGAGTGGTGAAGTCTAACCAAAAAAAGTATTTGTTGAATGAAAATTTGCAGGTGGACGAGAAGCCTAAGGAAATGCCTTCCTACATGAAGTTGCCATACCCTCAGCGGAGTAAGAAGAATCATAAGGATGAGCAGTTTTCAAAGTTCATGGAGATCTTCTCCAGTCTCCAAATTAGTATTCCTTTTGCAGAGGCATTGGAGCAAATGCCTATTTATGCGAAGTTCATGAAGGAATTGTTGAGTAAGAAGAGGAAGTTCAAAGAAGATGAAATGGTGGCTCTGACCGAAGAATGTAGTGCCATTATTCAAAGGAAACTTCCTCCCAAATTGAAAGATCCTGGAAGTTTCACCATACCTTGCACCATTGGAAACTTGACTATAGGCAAGGCCCTTTGTGATTTGGGAGCAAGCATCAACCTGATGCCCTTGTCTATGTTCAAGAAGCTAGGTGGAGGTGAGGTGAAACCCACTAGGATGAGTCTGCAGCTTGCCGATAAATCAATCAGACAACCCTATGGGATCTTGGAAGATGTTCTCGTAAGAATTGACAAATTCTTATTTCCTGTGGATTTTGTGATTCTTGAGATGGAAGAAGATGCAGACGTCCCACTTCTCCTTGGTAGACCATTTTTGGCCACTGGAAGGGCCCTCGTAGATGTGCAACAAGGACAGCTACGGCTAAGATTCCAAGATGAGGAAGTGATATTTAATGTTTTTGAAGCTATGCGCCACCCGAATGACCAAGAAAAATGTTTTAAGGTGGATGTGATTGAAGATGCAGTGCGAGAAACTTTTAGACACAGTTTACCCTCTCCTCCTCTTGAGAAGGTAATTGTGAACTCGATTGAGGAAGTGGACGAAAACTTGGGAATCGAAATAGAGGACTGTGTTCGTCAGTTTGAAGCTTCTCAGGTAGAAAAGGTTTTCAAGAGAAAAGAAGAGCTGAATAGGGGGGAAGGCACTGACAAAGGAACTCCCGAATTGAAACAACTCCCCTCTCATTTAAAGTATGTATTCCTTGGGAGCAATGATCAATACCCAGCCATCATCGGTAGTTCTTTAACTAAGCTGGAGGAAGAAAAGCTAATGAGAGTTTTGAGATCAAATAGAAATGCACTAGGGTGGACTATCTCCGACCTTAAGGGGATTAGCCCAACTTTTTGCATGCACAAGATCAAGCTCGAGAAAGAGTTCAAACCGGTGATTCAACCTCAGCGACGGTTAAATCCCACAATGAAGGATGTGGTGAGGAAAGAAGTGTTAAAACTCTTAGATGCCGGAATGATCTACCCAATCTCAGACAGCTCTTGGGTGAGCCCGGTCCATGTGGTACCCAAAAAAAGGAGGTATGACCGTTATTAAAAATGAGAGGAATGAGTTGATCCCTGCTCGCACAGTCACCGGGTGGAGAATGTGTATCGATTATAGGAGACTGAACCAAGCCACTCGGAAGGACCATTTCCCGTTGCCATTCATGGACCAAATGCTTGAAAGATTGGCCGGTCAGGCCTTTTATTGCTTCCTGGATGGATACTCTGGATACAACCAAATAGCAGTAGAACCAGAAGATCAGGAGAAAACCGCCTTCACATGCCCATTTGGTGTTTTCGCCTATCGGAGGATGCCCTTCGGTCTGTGCAACGCTCCGGCAACTTTTCAAAGGTGCATGCTTTCTATATTCTCTGATATGATGGAAAATGCTATTGAGGTATTTATGGATGACTTTTCTGTTTTTGGCCCATGCTATGATTCTTGCTTGACTAACCTCAATGCAGTATTAAAAAGATGCATTGAAACCAATTTAGTCTTTTGGGAAAAGTGTCATTTTATGGTTCAAGAAGGAATTGTTCTTGGCCATAAAATCTCGTCAAAGGGCATTGAGGTTGATCAAGCCAAGATAGAAATCATAGAAAGGTTACCTCCTCCTATGAATGTAAAAGGGGTGAGAAGTTTTTTAGGACACGCCGGATTTTATCGACGTTTCATAAAAGACTTCTCCAAGATTACAAAACCTCTATGCAATTTACTTGTTAAGGAAAATGAATTTGTCTTTGATGCTGAATGCCTGCATGCTTTCAATGTATTAAAGGAAAAACTGATTTCTGCCCCAGTCATTGTCGCCCCTAATTGGGACATTCCCTTTGAACTAATGTGCGATGCTAGCGATTATGCAGTGGGAGCAGTGTTGGGGCAGAGGTCGGAGAAGTTTTTTCATGCAATATATTATGCTAGCAAGGTCTTAAATGAGAATCAGGTAAATTATGCAACAACGGAAAAAGAATTGCTAGCTATCGTATTTGCATTGGAAAAGTTTCGTTCCTATTTGGTCGGGTCGAAAATAATTGTGTTTACTGACCATGCTGCGATAAAGTATTTGCTAACTAAGGGCGAGTCTAAGCCTCGACTCCTTAGATGGATTTTGCTTTTGCAGGAATTCGACTTGGAGATAAAGGATAAGAAGGGGAGCGAGAATGTGGTAGCAGATCATCTGTCCCGGTTGGATAATAAGGAAGTGACTGCACGGGAAAAAGAAATTCTTGAAGAGTTCCCCGATGAAAAGCTGTTTGCAATTGAAGAGAGACCGTGGTTTGCCGACATAGCAAATTACAAAGCAGGTGGAACGGTCCCTCAAGACTTTACTTGGCAACAAAAGAAGAAGTTCCTCCGTGATGCCCAACACTACCTATGGGATGATCCCTTTCTCTTTAAAGTTGGGGCGGATGGAATTCTTCGAAGATGTGTTTACGGTAGCGAAAGTCAAAAGATTCTATGGCATTGTCATGACTCTCCATGTGGAGGACACTACAATGGGGAACGCACAGCGGCAAAAGTGCTTCAATCTGGGTTTTATTGGCCGTCCATTTTCAAAGATGCGCACAATCATGTTAAAAGTTGTGACAAGTGCCAGAGGACAGGTAATATTTCGCGTAGGGGGGAGATGCCGTTGAACCCTATACTGGAAGTGGAGGTGTTTGATTGCTGGGGCATTGACTTCATGGGACCATTTCCACCATCGCATTCTTGTCAATATATTTTGGTGGCAGTGGATTATGTTTCTAAATGGGTGGAAGCAATTGCCACTTCTAAAAATGATTCCCAAACTGTGGTCAAATTTGTTAAGAAAAACATCTTCTCAAGATTTGGTGTTCCGAGAGTTCTAATCAGTGATGGGGGTAGTCACTTTTGTAACACTCAGCTTAGTAATGTGTTATCCAAGTATAACGTAAAGCATAAAGTATCGACACCGTATCATCCTCAATGTAATGGCCAAGTGGAGGTATCAAACAGAGAAATCAAGAGGATATTAGAAAAGACAGTGGGGAATGCAAGGAAAGATTGGGCAGTGAAGGTAGACGATACCTTGTGGGCATACAGGACAGCTTATAAGACACCCTTAGGTATGTCCCCTTACCAATTGGTTTATGGCAAACCTTGTCATTTGCCAGTTGAACTGGAACACAGAGCATATTGGGCGTTGAAATTCTTGAATTTTGATCCTGGATCAAGTGGGGAAAAGAGAACACTTCAGCTTCAAGGATTAGAGGAGATGCGTTTAAATGCATATGAGAACAACAAGATCTACAAGGAAAAAATGAAGGTGTACCATGACAAACATATTGCAAGAAAAGAATTTCACCCTGGACAACAAGTCTTATTGTTCAACTCAAGGCTCAAGCTATTTCCAGGAAAATTGAAATCCAAGTGGTCGGGACCCTTTGTTGTCAAGGAAGTAACACCGTACGGAGCAATAGAAGTGGAAGAGCCAAAGTCCCAGAGATCTTTCAAGGTCAACGGACAAAGACTCAAGCATTATATGGGTGACGGACTGGAAGAGCCTCAAATGGTTCTCATGCTGAGAGACCCATAAGAGTGACAAAAAGCGTCAAGCTAGTGACGTAAAAGAAGCGCTTGGTGGGAGGCAACCCACTGGTGAGCGCCATTTTACTGTTTGATTCAGACATTTTTATTTTGCACTATTGGTTGTATTTTGCCCTATTTTGACTTTATTTCGCACTTTGGTCTGTACTTATTATTATAACTTACTCTGTGATAGTGGGGCACCACTGCCCTATATTTTGTTTTTGTTTTGTTAAAGCAGCTTCAATAGTGATGACCTGTGGCATTTGGGGTCGCATGTTTGCATTTTCCTTTTGACACTCGCACTTCAAGTTTTATCATCAAGTAATAGCAGGGGTCATGACAAGCGTTGCGGAAGTTCTTTATCATCTGTGAGCAGCATCTCTCAAGTTCCATCTCTATGATCTCAACTGTGAGGTTTGAGCCTAAACACGTTCTTATATATATTGTGTGTGTATTCCTTGCCTGCATTAGTCAGCAGAACTTGACATTGTGCTTAATTGTTTTTTTGCATTTGATTTTCATACACACTGAGGCATTTCTTTTGGCACCCCTGAGCCTTTCAAGCCAACCCATTAATGTTTATCCTCTGCTAGCCCCTCTGAGCCTATTGTTAAAAATTGTATGTTGTTTCTCTGACAATCATAGCCTAGTTAATTCTTAACTTGGAGTTAGGTAACAAAAGCTGTGAGAGTGGGGAAAGTTTTAAGTTTGGGGTTGCTCGTGGAATAGCAACAAACTAAGTTGGGGTGGTATACAAGAGAAGGAACAAGAAAAGAAAGAAAGAAAAAATACATATATATATATATATATGTATATATATACATATCAAAAAAAAAAGAGAAAAATAAATAAATGAATTCCTTCTCTTGTTTTGTTAAATGCTTTGGGAAAATGGGTGAGTATTGCGTGAAATTGACAAAAAGAGAGGTAGGCCTAACTCCAAGTGCAACCTACTTATCCAAATGTATCCACCCTTACCTAAGCCCCGCTATAACCCTTAAAGTCCTCAAAATGTGTGTATGCATTTCATTTGTCCAAGATGATATAGAACTCTGTCAAGCCTATGAAACGATGATGCAGGTACTGTGAATTGAGTGAATACCCGAAACACCTCAAGAGTGAAACACTGGTGAGATGTGCGTACAGAGAAAACTTGAGAATGCTGCCTGCTTAGGATTCAGTATTTCCAATTCAATTGTCCTGCCACTGTATTAGATTGATGATGATAGTTGATGTGCAGATGTGTTTAAAGTTGATGTATTACATGTAACAGCTAAATAGAAAAACAGCCACAGTCTGAATTGATTGTTTGCTTGAGGACAAGCAAAAGTTTAAGTTTGGGGTTGTGTTGACTCTCAATCATGTGATGTAAGTTAGGCATTTTTAGGACCAATTGTGCAGGGTTTTTATTGTATAACAGTCATTATCTGGGATTTAGTTCAGTTTTAGATAATTGTAGTAGGAAGTTCAATTGTAAGTTATTCCTTCACTTTTGGAGCTAAATGGGACTTGAAGACCTCTTAATTGGTTGTGGCATCTTTCGGCGAACCAGACACTTGCCCGGAAATGCAGCAATCTGGAGGAATTTTGCAAGTCAGAACTTTCTGTTGATTTTCGCGTCGCGACCAGGAGGGTTCGCGACGCGATCTGGAGGAATTCTACAAGCCAGAACTTTCTGTTATTTTTCGCGTCGCGACCAGGAGGGTTCGCGACGCGACCTGGAGCTGTTTTGCGAGGCCTGAAGTTTCTGTCATTTGTCGCGACGCGACGGGCACGGGCCGCGTCGCGATGGTGCGTCAAAATTAGGGTTTTTAAAGCAGTTTCAGCAATTTTACAAGGGACTTCGTTTTGGGATTTGGAGCCACACTTTGGAGCAGCTGAGGGTGCGATTTTGGGGCCTTCTCACCACTTGGGAACAAGGGATTGAAGGTTCTAATGTCTTCCTTTATGTTTGTTTTCTACTTTATGTTGGTTTCCACTCTTAGGATGATTTGTAACTAAATTGCATAGATTAGGGAGAGATGAATCTCCCAACCCTATCATGTGAACCCTTGTTATAGTCAATTCAGTTGGTATTCGATTTACTTAGTCTAATTACCTATGTTCTTAATGCTTTTCAATTACATATGATAATTGCGATGATCCAGGCTAGTGATTGCATAGGGATATGAATTAGTAGCTGGAAATTGGGTAATTAGGTCACATGCTAGTAATCATCATAGGAATATGTGGTAGCTTATGTGAATTCATTAAAATTCTTAATCTTAACGCGTTACCCTCTGGCATGACTCACCTAAGGAATTAGGGTAACTCTTAGGGTAATAGGGGTCTTGAGACAAGGAATTGCCCTTGACCTGAATTAGTGAATTGAATCTAGGAATTGAATAATTAACTCGAATTGGCTAAGGTTCATGTGATAGGCGAGGTGAGAGGATTCGATCCCTAGTCGTTTTTTCTCGCATTATTAATTCACGTTTGTGTACTATTCCCAATTACTCAAATTACCAAATCTCTACAATCTACGAATTTACAATTTTGCTATTGTTGTCAACGCGCAATCCCTGTGGAATCGATCGGTTCTTACCGATATTTTATTACAAGTGAGAGTATGTGGGAGATGAATACCATTAATGTGAGCAATCAATACTTATTTATAGGTATCTGGAGTGGAGGATGGCTGTTGGATCTAGGTCTGTAAACTCCACCGTTGGATGAATTGGGTCATTTGGTGTTGGGCCCTTTTGGTGGATTGGCCATCGAGGCCCAATCCATAACAAAAGTCATCATGCTTGTAAAGTTGTGAAGCTTTCTTATTTATTGTGCTAAACCCGCCAATGGCAAAATCAAAGTGATGAAATTGTTATAAAACGCAGACACAAACACAACGCTGGAATCTCTGAAAAGCAACAAAACATTAAGCTATAGTAAGAAAGACGAGATAAGCTCTAAGTAAGGGTCTCTTTGAGAGTTTGGAGGGGGAGGGGAGGGGAGGGATTGAGACTAATAGTGTAAATTTTTTAGTGATGAGAAGAAAAATTATCCCCCTAAACCCCCCCAAATCCCTCTCCTAATTTATTTTTGGAGCCCCTCCAAAACTCTCCATATTTGGAGGAGTTTGGAGGGGCTCCAAAAATAAACTAGGAGAGAGGTTTGAGGGGTTTAGGGGGATAATTTTTCTCCCAATTACTAAAGAATTTACACTATTAGTCTCAACCCCTCCCCTCCAAACTCCCAAACATACCCTAAGTGTTTGATTTCAATCAACCTTTCTAAATTAATGTCTATGGGGACTCTTTGGTAAAATTTGTTTGTACGGACATGAAAGCTAGCACATGAGCTACTTCTCAATTCTCACGCGCGCGTTCAAACTTTTGATTAGATGATTAAAATGTTCAAATATCTAAACTTGTCCTACACTATGTTGGTGCAATATTAGTGAGCTAATACGAGATTCATTGTACTTAATATAATAAAAATCTGTACATTTTATACGTTTATATGTGTGTAAAGTTAACCTATATCTATATATATATATATATATTCATTGTACTTAATATAATAAAAATCTGTACATTTTATACGTTTATATGTGTGTAAAGTTAACCTATATATATATATATATATATATATATATATATATATATATATATATATATATATATATATAATAGGTGCAAATAGTCCCGGTTAAAAGCCAAAAATTTCAATTACTAAAACGTTTATTGTATATGATTGTATTGATCGAGATAGTTGGGAGTCACCCCATAAGACCCCAGCATCCCACATGAGCAAGTCGTCTAGGTCTACGTTCTCCCGCATACTCATTCACCATGAGTAAGTTGCCCTCATGCACACAAGATATAAGTAAGTCTCCATCCTACACACAAGATATAAGTAAGTTGTCCTCCTGCACACAAGAGATCAGTAAGTCGCCCTCCTGCACACAGGATATGAGTAAGTCGCGCTCCTAAACTCAGAATATGAGTAAGCCTCCCTCTTGCACACTGGATACGAGTAGGTCACCCTTATGAGCCTGGACTTGTCACACCAGCATAAGTAGCTCGACCCGGTCGAGATCCAACTCACACATACCAGAGCAGAAGACCTAACCCTAGGCGGCCTTGACAGACAGGGAGGAGACAATCACTTCGAGACAAGCGCTTCCGCCCGTTATGGTTTAACCCCTACAGAAAGACCCCTCATACATATGGAAGAACACACACTCTTACAGAGAAATCCTAGCTTGCTAAGAAGTTGGTCCCTCCACTTCTACCCAAGAACGATAATAAAGTTATAAACATAAATTATGCAATTATGATTGTTGGACCTAATTTGACCTCAAAAAAAAACTTTGGTTGTTTGGTTGAAGAGAAATATGAAAGAAAGAGATAGGATAGAGAAATAAGAAAGAGATAGTAGATTCTTCCTGTTTAGTGGATAATAGAACTAGAAAAAAGATAAATGAAGGAGAAAGAACCACTGATTAATAAAACTAGCGTTTTATCCTTATTGATTTGATATTTTATTTTGAAGTAAGGGTATTGTTGTCTTTTTATTAATAATACAATATCTTTCTTCTCACTTTCTCTTCAACTAAACAAAAGAGAGAGAAAAACTCCCTCATCTTTCTATCTTCTTCCTCTCATATGAAACAATGTATTTAATCTACTCGATTTTCTCTCTTATTTCTCTTCTCTCATTCTCTCTTACCTCTTCTACGTTTATTATTTCTCTCATAAATCAAAAAGGATTTGGATATGGTGTATTCATCCTTCCCTATCTCTCTCTAACTTACATTTAATTTCAAATTTTTTAACAAAGAAGTCAATAGATAAAAATGGGTGAAAATCAAATCCAATGACCAATGTTAGTGTGATTGCATGATTGCACCTAAATTGCAACTACACTCAATCATGTTCCCAAGCATTACCACAAACGCATACAAACTAGTATTTTACCCGTGCATCTGCACGGATGACACTGTATTTGTTATAATTTACTATAAAATCATAACTACATTGAAAATTGCAACATGTAATAAAAGAAAAAGGGAAAACTCGATAAAAGGCTATATTTCAAATTTATTAAAATACTTGTTGAAAAAAGTTAAAAAAATCGGTATAATCTTAATGATGGAGTAAAAATCAAGAAAAAAAAGAGATTTAATATAAGATATACATCCCCGTTGGTTCCCCCACCCCCCGTTACCCCTATAGCACTTGGATGAGATGATAATGGTCTCTTCCAGCTTAACCAATGTTCTAGGTTCGAATCCAGCCTTGGGCATGCAATAGTGTTAAATCTCTTGAAGGAGAGCTTTGCCACCAATTGTGGTCCTACCCGGCTCGAGAGATTAGTCTTTGCAGTTGCGCGCAGAGGATACCCGATTTATACCAAAAAAAGATATGCATGCACCTCCATTGGCGCTCCCGCTAACGCTCCAGTTGCCTCTCCCGTTGATGCTCCTGTTGCCTCTCCCGTTGGCGATCTCGGTGCCGCTCCCCGTTGCCTCTCTTGTTGCCTCCCTCGTTGCCGCTCCCGTTGTCGGTTACTTGTTGCCGCTCCTATTTAGATCATTAAAATATTAATTTAATCAATTTAGTTAAATCATTAAAATATTAAAAAAAAAAGTTTTTTTGAAATTTTGATAGTCGTTCAATATTTTTTGACAATTGTTAGTAGTTAAGATTGATTTTAGTAGTTTCAGTAGATTATAGTAAATAGTAAATTGTATATTATTTAATATTAATTAAATTATTAGATTACTAAAAAAAGTTATTTTAGAATTTTTGATAATAGTTGAGTTTTTGCTAACGATTGTTAATAGTTAAATTGATTGGTTTTAGTAGTCTGTCTGCATCTCTCTTTTTTTTAGGCGCGTCAGCTTTATTTTTTTCATTTAGCGGAAAAATTACCTTTTTGCCATTTATTAGATAGATACATATTAGATTAGATTATTAGAAGAGAGGGAGTGAAGAAGGAAATAAAGAAAGATATGAGAGACAAGAGATGATGAGAACGTGTGTAAGAAAAAGTAAAAAGTGACAAAAAAGACATTTTTGTCTTATAATGACAAATTGACAATTTTACCCTTAATATTGGACATGTGCCAAACTTGTAAAATGTCTAAAAATGAGAATTTACTTTTTTTTTGTGAGAAAATGAGAATTTGCTAACCCCTCTTTTTATTATAGTAGTTATGATTATTTTTATGTCTTCACAACAAATATATACCCTCGAGACCATCACGACATGCTGCCCCATCAACACCAAGTGGTAAAACGTACAACTCAGTTGGGAAACACACCGTTTTTTTGGTTTTACCCAGGGTATCTACCGCCGACTGCAGTGACTAATCCCCTCGCTGAATTGTAGGTGCCTTGAGGGGCAGGACAGGTGGTCCAGAGTTTTAACACTGCTCTGTACCCAATGTGGGGATCGAACCCCCGACCATTTGTTAAGGGAGGATCAGCCCCAACCGCCGAACCCCGAACAATTTCTATATCATAATTATTATTTCCTTTATTTAGCTAGCCCCTTTGCGAAAAGAAAATGATAGACAAAGTCACAAAAACTTACCCTTTGCGATAAAGTAAACATATGCATTTCATAATTTTCAAAGTCAAAAGTATCGTCGCATTATGCTCTCCACTTTTGTTAAAGCTGAATGAATATTGTTGGAAGGTGATGTGGCCGGGGCCATCTACCAAAGAAACGCAGCGTTGAAAAAAATATTTAACCATATAAACAATCTTGCAAGTTGCAAAGCGTTTTATTGGAATTAAGTAACAAATTATACCAACTGAATTGGTATTAGATGGAAATAAAATAAAAAACAATTCTATGAGTCTGATTTGTGATACTAAACATATATTTAGTAACTATTATTAAATGGGTAAAAAAGTCATTTCTCTATCAATTACTAAAACTACTAATATCCATGCCAATTTTAAGGAGAATACGGCTACAATCTTGGCACAAAACGTTTAAATCTTCGCTCAAACACAGTACCCATTTCGAAAGCGTAATCAAACACAAAACGTTCGGTTCGTTTGATTTTCTTTTGTGATATGCTACTGGTTTTTGATTTCTTCGTGCTACTGGTTTTTTCGTTTGATTTTGTTTTGATTACTAACCACTGATTTGTACCACAATGGTTAGATGTCACTAACCACAAATGTGCATGGCAATGGTTAGATGCCACTAACCACAGATATGCATAACTGCGGTTAGATGTCAATGGTTAGATGCAACTAACCACAGATATGCATAACTGTGGTTAGATGTCACTAACCATAAATTTGCATAACAATGGTTAGAGTGCGTCAAAACTAGCCAAATCGTGAGCAGAAAAGAAGCACTAGACAAATTCGGTTGCAGGGAAGAAACTGAAGAAGAAAATTATCCATTCTTGTGTGATGTTTGCGTGAAAAGGGATGAACTATCCTTTCTGAAGAAACTAAAGAAATCAAAGCCGTGATAATGATTTCACGTTTTGATTTTTCACTGTTTTGATTTCACGATTTCATTTTGATTTTGTATCAAAGCCGTGATAATGATTTCACGTTTTGATTTCACGATTTCGTTTTGAGGAAAGAGAGAAACGAAATTGTGGAGTGAGAAACGAAATCAGACAGCAGAAAAATAATGCAGTTTGCGTGAAAAACAGTTACTGTGAAACAGATTGCAAGAGCAGGGGAGTAGTTTGGTGTTAATTTACAAAAACACCCTTATTTAAGTTTAACCGTTAGATCTGATTTTCTTAAGAAATAATGACTTAAAGGGCTGAGAATTATTTATCGTAAGCCGCTGCCCAATTCTACATATTCATAACTAACAAGAAACGGGAAGTGGTTGGTTCATTGTCAACTAACGTCTAATAATTGGAGACAGTTGGCTCTGTTCTTCCTCTAATAATGCGCCACTTCTAACCATGGGCCTCATCCACAAATTAATTATTAATTAGTTAAAAGAAAAGAAAAGAAAAGAAAAAGCATTCATATATATCATCGGAGGATCTTTCATGATTAAAGGTTTTATTTTGATACCGGTGGTGTTTCGATTTAAATTATTCCATGAAGGGATTTCGATTAAAAACATCATTTAAAATAGAAATGGGCTGATTCTCCCTTAACCAAGTGTCGAGAGTTCGATCATCGTCTTGGTTATGGAACAGCTTTAAATCTCTGGGTCAGCTGTCCCACCCTTCGAGGTGCCTCCAATCCAGCGAGGGGATTAGTCACTGCGTTCGGCGGTGGATACCCTAGTATATACAAAAAAAAAAAAAAAAGAAATATTGAGCCTTGTCCTGTTTTCCTTTAAAAGCCCTTTGTTTGTTCGCAAACATAACTTCAATCTTCAAACTACAACTACCACCAACACAGACAAACATATCAGACATCATTATTTTTAGTTGGTTAATGCTCTGATAAATTCGCAACTCTTATATGACCCCGCACTTCACGGATAGTGTTTCCACAGCATTCTCCAATTTCAGCACATTTCACTTACATGCATGAGAATTTCTAGCATTTCCTTTGTATTCACTTTGCATAAGAGTTCTAATTTGATTCATTTGCCATGCGTTTAATTGCTATAATAAATATGTATATTGTACCAAAAATAAATATACCAATGATGTATATAAATGAAATTCTTCGAAATGTGACCATGTTTCATGCCAACCTCGTCAACATTTAACAGATATAGCTAAAACATCAAGTAGGTACTAAAAAAAGATTCAAGTAGGTGTGGGTCTCTTTACTCTTTTCTCCTCACCTATATTAACGTTGTGTCCTTTATGACTCCCCACTGGCTAGTACCATTTGTGGTCAATTTGACGACTTTTGCTGCTTATCCTCACTTTTACTTGTACGTATTTCTATCACATATAATACGTGAATGTGATTTTTATTGTCTTTAACTTTTTGGGTAACATATAATGTTCAAAGGTGAAACATTTTATTATGTTATGTACTTCCTCGAAACCAGGATTTGTAGCTGTCGGTGGTAAGATTAAGCATCCAATGACAAATATCCGTTGGGAGTTTTTCTCATAACTTATTAGTCATTTCCTCATTCATTTTACTTTCACCTCCACCAACTTCCAATGCTGAAGAGTTCATTTTGACCAAGTAGCCTCACTCACATTACCTGTTTTACTCTTCCTGATGCTGAGTTTTGCTAGGTAATAGCTCTAGCACTATGCTCTTAAACTTCTCTTGAATCATAATTCGCACACTTTTTCTTCTTTTTTTTTTACCCTTCCACTATAGTTTTTTCCATTATCTTAATATGTTTTCTGGTGGCTTGTTGTGGTACAATAGCTGAAGTTTTCTTCATTTGTTCTGGAATAGTTTCTGAAATCATGAACCACAAGCCATGGCATTGGAGGAAAAAATCTATGGAGAAGACAATCTTTACAATGGACAAAGTTGTAAGTCCTTCTCCAACCATTCAAAAAGAGGTATCATTCATTTTTAGATGCTGCTGTTTGCTTTATTCATTCTCTTATCTATCCTCTTGTTTTCTGCAAATCAGAAACATGTTAAGCCATTATTCTCTTCTAAGTTTTGCCAATGTGTTGATCTATTATGGCTCTCCTTTTAGAACTGAACTGACAAAAAAAATACATCACCTGATTAATATACTGACAGTAATATATTTTATCAGGCACACAATCTTTCAATAGATAAGGAAAGTGGATTGGAAAGCTCATCCAAAAGTCTAAACGAGAAATTGGCAACAGTCCTTCTTGATTCTCCTGCTGGAGATGATGAACCTATAGCAGAGCATGCTCAAAGGTCCCAACTGGAAACTAAAGGTATCTCACTGTTTCACGTACCTTCAACTGATCCCACTAGTATGGTACTTCTTTACGAGATTTCTCTTTTATAACATGCTTCCTGAGCACGTTTTCATTCCCAATTAACTTATGATAATCTAGGCAATGAAGAGGAAAAAGAGCAAGGAGTAGAGTCTGCTGAAGTTTTAGATAGAAAAGCGCCTGCTGAACCATTGCAGCCACTAGACTGTGTCCAAGAAGAACAAGAGGGGCTGAATGTACACATTCCAATGATATCAAAAGAGCATGAGAAGATTCAGAAGGAATTGGAAGAGAAGCTAAGGGAAAAAAGTAATAGGATAGATGAGTTAACTGCTGAGAATACACGTCTAATTAGCGTCTTACGCTCCAAAGAGGAATCTATAGGGGACCTGCTAAGATGTAAACAAGAAGCAGATGCAGAGTTTAGTACACTGATGGCAAGGTTAGATTCAACAGAAAAGGAAAATGCATTCCTAAGATATGAGTTTCATATGCTGGAGAAGGAACTTGAGATACGGAAGGAGGAGATGGACTATAGCCGTCATTATGCAGATGCATCACATAAAAAGTATCTTGAGAGTTCTCACAAAGCCTCAAAGTTAGAAGCTGAGTGTCAGAGACTCCGTCTCCAGCTGCAAAGAAAACTTCCTGGTCTTGCTGGTTCAGTGAACACTAAGAATGAAATCGGAACGAGGAGAAGAGAGACAGATATGAGGAGAAGGAAGTCAAATCCTACCAGAGATTTGGTTCATAAAAATAAAGACATTGGAAACTCAACTGGAGTATCCGAAAAGAATATCGGCTTGGTGATTAAACATTTACAAGATTTAGATGAGGAAAACAAGGCTCTCAAGATAATTTTAACCGAGAAAAACACCGAACTAGATTCTTCAAGATTCATGTATGCTGAAACAGCTTCCAGGTTATCACAGGCTGAGATTCTACTTAGAAAGTTTTCCGAAAATCAAAAGGCCATGGAGCTAGCAAGGTGTTATCCCACTTCAAATGAACTTTCTTTAATATCAAATTTTGACAATGCTAGTGATGATGAGGCTATCTCTTCTGGATCCTGGGCCACTGCTCTTATTTCAGAACTTGAACATATAAGAATCGGAGAGGCAAAAAATCACAAAAACAATAAAGTCACAAAAGTTTCGGACCTGTATTCCACTGATGATTTTGTTGAGATGGAAAAACAAGCTATAGTTTCTGTTGATACACCTAAAGGAGGATACTGCTCTGATGTAAGTGGGAGAGAGCTGGTGCCAGTTGAACAAGAGATCCAATTCAAACATACAACAACTCAAAAATCATTTGACTGGCTTCAGATTGTTTTGAAAGCCATCTTGGATGAGAAAAACATATCAAAACGAAGTCTCCACGAATTGTTTGATGACATAAAAATTGCTTTGGGTTGCATAAATCACTCAACTGCATGTAAATCTGATAGCTTCAGAGTTTTTGCAGAAGCAAAAAGCAACCAAGACTTCAATTCTAATTTGAGAAAGTCAGTCCATAGAATTATCAAGCTCATTGAAGGAATTGCTCCAAAGTCATTTATCTGCAACAATAGTCCAGATTGCATGGAGGAGAACCAACATTCAGACTTATCTCAATCACCTAAATCCAAAGAATACTTCTTTCATGTTTTCCAATGGAAGGTTTCAGACTTGAATCCTCTTCTGCACCAACTTGTTCACACTTGCAAAAATTTATTATCAGGAAGAGCTGATTTTGAAAATTTTATTGAGGAAGTTGCATTTGCTTTGGACTGGAGCATTAACAACTGTGCCAATTCCACAAATGCTTCAATTGCAAGGGATAAGATCAAGAAGCATTTTAGCAGTCATCTATCACTAAATGAAAATCAAATAGATATTGATGATAAACAGTCTTTCTGCTCACCTTCAGTTGCATATTCAGATGATCATTCCGAGTTCTTCAACACAAAGAGTGATCGGTTTGATTTCCTTGGCGAAATTAGAAAACTGAAAGAGGATCTGAGTAACTCAAAATTAGCAAAGGAAGACTTGGAAGCAAAGCTGCAGTCAGTAACTGATGAGAGTCTGAACTTGACAAAACAATGTCAAGAGGCGCAAAATAGCATCAAAGGTTTAGAATCTGAAATGGAGATACTGAAGGAATCCAAAGCTATAGTTGAAGAGCAATTTGAAAAAGAAAAGATAATAAATGAAGATCTGGACACACAACTTACAATTGCCCAAGCAAAGTTGAATGACATCTTTCAAAAGTTTTCTTCCTTAGAAGTTGAATTAGAGGATAAAAAGAACTCATGCGAGGAACTAGAAGCAATATGTCTTGAACTTCAACTCCAGCTGGAAAGGTAAAAAAATTCTTCTTAATCTTTCAGAAGCATTCACAATTTTCTTTTGATGTGCTGGTTAATGAATCTTGATGTTGCGAACATGAAAAAATTAACAGCATTGCAAAGAAGGAATCTCCAACGTATGGCAAATATGAAGTGGAAAAGATATTTCAAACTGTAAGAAATCTGCATCTTATTTAATTTAAGATTATATAATTGCAAAACCAATACCATGTTCTGTCTCTGGTAATAATAATTGTTTTTCTGTACATTGCAATGGCATATCAATTGTTACTATATTGATTTGAAGAAAAACACTTAATAAATCTGAATGAAACAAATTCAGGGATGGGAGATCACAACAGCATCATCAAAGTTAGCGGAGTGTCAAGAAACTATTGTGAACCTTGGGAAACAACTCAAGGCACTTGCTTCAACTAGTGAAGTAGCACACTGTGATAAAGTTGTCTCCACAAATAGTACTATGGTCGATCCATCTCAGAAGAAGAGCTTGGTCAAACGATCCTCCCTACTCAATCAAATGCAAGCTGAGGATGAAGCTAAAGCAGGGATTCAAAAGTCCGTCCAAATTGAAGAAAGTAAAAGTATTGAAGATGCAGAGAGGCCACCTCTTCTTCGACCTGAAAACGGAAGTGCTTTGAAAAGTCCTAATACCACGGTTAATGTTCAAGAAAAAAGTCTCACTTCAGAGCAAAAGGATAGAGCCAATGCCACAGGAACTATGACAATTGTACCGAGGAAAAAACAAGGAGCCTTTGATTTTCTGAGGAAGCTGCTGTTAAGACGAAAGAAAAAGAAAAGGAACTAAGCCAAAGGTTGAATAAGCTGGGCTGCTTCTGCTACCCATTCTAACATGCTTGAATTTTAGTGCTTGATAGATTTTGGTGTTGTGTGCTTTTATCGTTTTTCTGGTTGGAAATTGCTTATGTGATTAGAGAAGATTGAGGTACGGAGTTTGAGGCTTTTGATGTTGTAGATACTGCTGGTGTACATATATATAAATTGCTCCATTGGTATTTGAGATTAAACGTGCTGATAATATGGAATGAGTGCCATTTCTGCTTTCTTTTGGTGATTTACACTAACAAAATAAATTATCCACATTATCATATCCTTATATTATTTATTTTATAACATTGAATAACGAAAGAACAGTGAGAATACATTTCTGAAAACCATGAAAACATGGAATGAGTGCCATTTCTGCTTTCTTTTGGTGATTTACACTAACAAAATAAATTATCCACATTATCATATCCTTATATTATTTATTTTATAACATTGAATAACGAAAGAACAGTGAGAATACATTTCTGAAAACCATGAAAACATAGATTTTGCCATCTTCAAAATATGTGAAAACAAGTAGATCAGTTTTGGATGATAATTATTAGTTTTAGAAGAAATAAACATATTAATTCCTGTGAAAAAAAATCTTATTTCGGTCTACTAAATACAAATGGCGTCGGCACCGTGAAATAGAGGATAATGGTTTTTAAACGATAAAAAGGATGAGAGCAAGTTTGCAAAACTTAGACACAGAAAATCCCAGGTTGTAACTTGTAAATTGTAATGTAAAACTTGCACGTCGTGAAATAAAAACAAGGCCCAGACATGTTTGGATCCTCTCATTCCATCCTTCCTCTTCATGACAAAATATAAGGATGGGAGGAGAGAGAAAATAAATAAAAAATAATAAATAATAATGAGAGAGAATAAAATTAAGAGAGATGAAAAGGATGGAGGGAGATATAGGGTTAATGGGAAGGAGAGGGTCCAAGTCCGCCCCGAACTGTTATGTGACCCTTGAATCTTCTCCCTTTCCAGGTTTGGGCAACCTTTTTTCCCGTGAATCCCCTTCATGTTCAACTTCCCCTTGATGCGCAGTTGCACACCAAAAATCAAAACAATTCCCCCTTAATCTATATAAAATACGGTTTCAATCTCAACATTTATGGTCGTATTTACTTAAGTAACAACGCCATGTGAACTTGAATTGTATACCTCTTAAAGTATGTTCATTCAACAATAAAGCAGCATCGTAATTTTATGATGGTTTCAATAGTATAACATATCCATAGTGTATGCATCTTACAATTCTTCTGATATGCTTTTTGCATAGTTCTAACCCAAACCTTCGACCTAGTTTTTATAATGGTCGAATCAATGAAAGTGACAACAGTGATCAAAATGATAATATTTTAACTTACCAAAAAATCATAACATTTAACTATGTCTGCAGTCCCAGGGGCCTATGGCAAAGGTGCCATATGGGTACCTAGAATGAAGGTTGAAGGGTGGGAAGCAGTGCAATGAATTGGTCTGCAAATGATTCATACCACAAACAAAAATATCTTGCCTATCAATCAAATTTCCTACTTAGCTCGCTGCCACTCCCTAATATCCTGTTTCATATTAATATCATTGAACAGATTAATAATTGAACAAATTAATTAAATATATTTATACTCTCCCTCCTTTTGGAGAAGACATGAATCATAGGATCCCTTATCACATTCCAACTTAACACAATTTTAACCTCAGCAAAAAGATAGGGACTCCTCCACTTATAATTTGATCCTTATCACATCTGTTTTTTTTATCATGCTTAGAAAACAGATGAGAATACTTCTGAAAGGTGCAGAAATTTATAATAACTGACGAGAGACTCAGATTAGAATAGTCAGTCACATCCATTGCAAAATCATTTTAAACCTTTTACCTAAGCTGTATAAAAGGTTGGACTACAAAACATCAATTTGATTGTCCCCCAAGAACTGTATAAATGACCAACAAAACTTGCAAAGAAAATGGAAGCGCATCAAAATAGACAAAACATACACAACTAACGACCTTACAATGTTCAAGTAAGAACGTGGCATTGAAGTGGTTGTAATTCACAACTCAACAGGGCGCAAATCACAGTATACGGATTGTCGGTCTGGGCTTACCTTTTGGTAAGGATATTTCAATTCCACAGGCCAAATCATGCAACGGCTTCCAAGTTCCAACATTCCCAGAACAAGAACAATGCCAGCACAATAAATAATAAGCAGAAACACAAAATGTAAACATAAATTTATGTCATACTTGCAAAATCGCATTCAAACCTAAATAATAAGTTCAACTGAAATAACAATTCAACCCATATTGTCAAAAACGATAGAACTAATAATCAAAAACAGATGTTTTCCACAGCATAAAACATGAACCGAAAGCTGAAATAAAACACCAAAAAGACCTCTATTTTAATCTCTGTTCCATTCCAAAATACGAGCTCAACGATAGGACTTCTGGAACCTAGAGCGAGCACCACGACCACCGAACTTCTTAGGCTCGCAACGCCTAGGATCAGCAACCAGCAAGGTACGATCGTAGCGAATGAGGATATCCTTGATCTCCTTCTTGCTCTGCTCATCGACATATTTCTGGTAGAATGCCACGAGTGCCTTGGCGATGCTCTGACGGATGGCGTAAATCTGAGAGGTGTGACCCCCGCCTCGGACACGGATGCGCATGTCAACGCCGGCGAAACGGCTCTTTCCCAAAAGAAGGATTGGCTCGAAGGCCTTGAATCGGAGGATCTCCGGTTGAACCAACTCGATAGGGGAACCGTTGATCTTGATCAACCCACGGCCACGCTTGCAGTAGGTCACAGCCACCGCGTTCTTCTTACGGCCGAAACATTGGACCTGTTCCAACTTTTCCATCTTTTCTTCTTCGCTCTCTCTCACGCGAAATTGCCCTCACTGAAAACCCTAACTCCGCTCGGTAGAAGCTACGCTTGTAAGACTGGAGAAACTTATATGATATTAGGGTTTTGTGGCTCTTGAAATGTCCTTATATCCAAATTTATTTACCGCCTTGCCATTGGACTTTGCTAAAGATGTAATACGGCCCGACCCAAATTTCTCAACATTTGGGGTTCTTTTTGGTGATTGCTTTCCCCACACCCCCTCCTACTCTTCGCACACTCCCGAACTTATTTTTCCCCAAAATGACCTCGCGTGAGACGCTCGTGTAACACGGGTTAAGTGACTGTTCGAACGAGGTTATGCGAACCAGTTCGAACGACGTTGTGCGTGTTAAGGAATTTGTATGGTTCGCATGACATCGTTCGAACCTGTTCGAATAATATCATCCGTGTTAAGGAATATTGTTAACTGATGGTGTGAGGGTGTGTTTTGGCTGCCTCGAATGGCTTTAT
The DNA here is from genome assembly GCA_039519185.1 of Astragalus membranaceus. Lineage (NCBI taxonomy): Eukaryota > Viridiplantae > Streptophyta > Magnoliopsida > Fabales > Fabaceae > Astragalus > Astragalus membranaceus. The sequence goes on from CM076850.1 coordinate 138,357,431, forward strand.
TCGAACGTGTTCGAATGGGTGCGTTCGAACAGGCGTTCGAATGGCCACATGCGAACCACCGTTATGCAGAAACAGAAACTAAATAAATCAGCACACAGTTTTGGTGATTTCAAAATATAAACCTAACTTTAACATTATGTACCAAAATTATACAACATTGTGTACCAAAATTATACAACATTGTGTACCAAAATTATAAACCTAACTTAACATTGACTACCATCACTATCTTTACTTAAATCTACACAAAGAAGGGGATGGGGGGGTTGTGATTGTATGAGCAAATTCTTCCACTTTTGTATCCGGCCAACAAAAAGCGAGTCCCAACCCTTTGCTATGGGTGCCCTATTAGTATTCCATATCAAATCTGGCAAGGGCATTGGACTTCCAGGCTTCATAAAGACCTTCAAAAAGACAACAAAAAACAGAATGTTATGTAATGTTTTGGAATTACTACATTGAATCTAAATAGAAGACAGTTTACCTGTACAAAGTGTTTGTGTTCTGGTACCAAAAGGATGTTGAACTGTCGGGCAGTTCTGAATGGTGCAACATTGAATGGAAAAATTGTGTAACAACAATTAGGTGACCAACAAGTCAGGACGACTTTGTACTTGTTACTGATTAGATACCCCATATCTGGTGTAGTCATCCAATTATCTTCAACATTATTGCCATGATGTGCCCTCAACAATGCCTTCATCAAAAATGTGACCTTACCAATACCACCATACAGTCTAGTGTAGAAGTCATTGTATTGGTTAAGCTCCTCCACCAATTCAGTTCTGACTGACTGCCAAGCCTCCTCACCCCTACCAAGAAATGCAGCAATACATCGGAAGCCACAATTTCCATCACCTACCACATTAACAATTTTTTGAACATAGGAACGCATGTATTCTGGCATCCCTATTATGTAAGTACTAAAAACATCAATGTGTGCAGCATCCATAGGTGTGGGTTTTGGATGAGGAGCTGGTGTCAAAGTAAGTGTTGGTGTCAAAATAAGAGCTGTTGAAACAGTAGTAGCAGCAGCTTCTGTAACAATAGGTGTGGGTGTTGGTTTCTTATGTAGTGGAGGAGTAGGGATTGTAGTAGCACTGTCAGCTTGAGTTCTCTTTTTGCTTTCTGATGGATTAGGTGCTGGACACGTTGACAAAGTAGGAGTGGAACCCGAACTGTGTGGGTTTGTAGGCATCCCACTCCTACTTTGGGGAGGAATAGGGCGTTTACGAGACTGAGCAAAACATCCACTAGATGAACCATCGGGGGAGTCAAATTTGTCATCTACATGCTCCCAAAAAGACTTGTCTCGCTTTGTTGAGTAATCAACTTTCCCTTTCTTATCTTTTTTTGGTGCTCCCTTTGTAATGATCGTATCCGGAGGTGGACACATGGAAGTCGTGTCTGGGAATGCCAATTCACGTGCTTTTGCTTTAATCATAACTCTACCGGCGTGATCAGAGGCCTCAAACTTTCTTTTGATAGCTTCAAGTTCAATGTCTACACTCAACTCATCATCCATTACCTCTGTCTGTATTTTGAAATTCAACCTCTGCCAATGTTGGTGAACCATGCTCAAGGGAATTGGAGTGCAGTCCATCATAACCCTACAAAAGCGACATTGATTTAGTGACAACCCATCAAAACAAGTCTTTTTTGTAGACACAATATAATTATGAGTTTGTACATCATACCTTGAAAGCTCACATGCACATGGTAGTCCGTGTGTGGTCCGGAGCGTGTGTCGACATAATGATGGGTTAAGTGAAACGGATCCAGTGTGTTGCATCTCATCCAAAATATGGTCTATAGCATTAGATGAAACTAAACCCTTAATTTCATCAAAAATCTTCTTCTTCAAGTGGTGTACTTTCACTCTACTCAAACTATGCTCGAAGTGCATTTTAAGGTCAGAATGTTGTATCCTAAGCATGGTCTGCATTCCATCCCAGCACTTACACAAATCTCCCCTACTGTCTTGTAATATTTGCTTCAAGTGAGAGTGTGCAGACTCAACTCTGTTGGTGGTAGTGTTGCCAAGGTGCATATGGTTATTTATCCATGCATCAATGAATTTTTCCTTGAAGAGGTCTAGCCAGGTGGTCCTGACATACTCTATGAAACTGGGATAAGGTCCTGCCAAGTCGTTAAACAGACCCAACTCATAATCATACTCTTCTGTGGTCTTCGCATGCACAACAGGTTGAAATGCACCCATAATGTCATTAACAATAGCTTGGTCTTTCACAATGAGCCTTGCTTTGGCCCTCACATTTTTCTTAATGTGAAATTGGCACAACAAGTTTGCAGATGTTGGAAATATTCCTGCCAGAGCATTCATCATACCCGTGTCTCTTTCCGTAAGTATGACTTGTGGTACTTCATCCTGTCTCCTAAATAAACCCCTCAATTTCTCAAGAACCCATGCAAAGTTATCCATCCTCTCCCAATTGACATAAGCAAATGCAGCAGAGTAAGTCTTCTCTGTTGATGTTACACCAACGATCTCAACCAACGGATACCTGTACCGGTTGGTTTTATAGGTGGAATCAATCAACAAAACAATCGGGAAGGTGTTTAGAAGCTCAATGGAATCTGGATGTGCCCAAAAGATGTCCTTCACAACGGTAGTTCCCTCTGCAAGTCGAGTCCAGTAAACATAATTATCGCGTTGCAAATAAAACATCAGTTGTTGGAGCTCAGTCCTACCCTCACGCATAGCCGACCTTTGCCTTTGACGACAGTTGTAAATTTGTTTCACAACCGTATAGTTATCATCAGGCTTCATCAATTTCAACTCATTCAGTATCAATTTTGGCCGAGTATGGTTCCTAGTCATTCTAGCCACTAGATCCTTCTCTTCTGAAGATAACCTACCAATGTACGGACGTCCTTCATGATAAGTAGCCATACCATGGTTATGAGTTCCATTCATAACCCTCAAAATCCATCCTCCAAGCTTCTTAATAAATTTCCCTTTCAGTCTGAACTGACAACAACATTTTCTAGTGTTCGTGCCTTCCTCAACATTTGTCTTGTAAGATCCAGCTTTATCACAAATCAACATGCAGTATTGTTTACCTGATCGTCGTCCGGTGTCAGATCTTCCTATAACAATCACCATCCCAAGAGATTTTCCAACCGCACGCACCCACGTCAGCAGCTCCTCACGACTAGGGAATAACTGAAATTCAATTACTAAGTGTCAGTTAAATAAATTGAATAGTTCGCTAAAATTAAAACAACTAATTCATTATTACCGTATCCGTTTTGAACGAACTAGTAAAATCTTGGGATTCTACGACGTCAGTTGACATCTCATCTGCTACAGTTGGGATTATGCGCCTGTTCGAACGGCCTTATGCGAACACTGTTCGAACGGCCTTATGCGAACCAAGCAAAGTCACACCCCATTAAACATTTGTTCGAACACGATCATTCGAACATGTTCGAACGCCCCTGTTCGAACGGAGCGCGAGTACAGAAAAAAAAATGGCGTGAAAAACTGAAAACAGAACCAAAATGAAAAAAGTTTGGTAGGGTTATTACCTTGTGCTAGTTGCCAATGTTGGGTAGTTGAATAGGAGTGAATGATGAAGGTGAGGATGGGTGGGTTTGGAGTGGAGAGGGGGGGGGGGAGGTTTGGGATTTTAGAGGGGTGTGTTGTGTTGAAGGAGAAGAAGAGGGAGAGGGGTAGAGGGGGAAAATCAAATTTAAGTGGGGTTAGTTTGGTAAATGTGTAGGGTGAAGGGGTGTGTTTTGAGTAGGAGGAGGTGTGGGGAAAGCAATCACCTTCTTTTTTCTGGGCTTCAATATTATACATAAAGGACGTTGATTTTCCTACCCCCCTCCCCCCACGCAGAGCGTGAAGTTCCCATTTTTCCCATCTTATTTACAGCGTTTGGAAAAAAAAACCTGAATTTTTGGATTTACCTTTAATAGAGAAATCCGTAATACAATTTTTAATTTTTTTTACAGATTTATCTTTTCAATTGATAAATCCGTAATTTATTTGGTAAAAAAAACCGTAATTTAAAATACATTACGGATTTATCAATTAAATAGATAAATCTGGTAAATCCACAATGTATTATTATATTGTGAATTTATCAATTAAATAGATGAATCCGTAATTATTTCTAATATGTTAAAAAATTATATTAATTTTATTTTTTTAAAATAAAATAGATATTGATACCGGTGATCTTTTGGTTTTATTCAGGTTGTCCCGAAACCTACTCCGGTTGTCCCGAAACCACAACCATTAAATCCAAAAAAATCAGGGACCAATACGCCCTTTACGGGGACTGCAGGGCTCAAAATCTCAAATTCCTTTGTTTACTATTTTTTATTAATTTTTTGAATTCTCCATCTCCAAAAATCTAATAAAATTTGCATAACCTTCTTTTGATTTTATCAATTTTTTAGTAGTGTTTTTATAATTTTTAAATTAGTTTTGATTCTTTTACATATTTTTAGTTGTGTTTTTATAACAATTTTTTTTTATTTTTTAGTTGTTGTTCTCTTTTTTTAATTACGGATTTATCTATTTAATAGATAAATCCGTAGTTTAAAAATGAATTATAGATTTATCAATTAAATAGATAAATCTATAAAATCTTCTGATTTATCTATTTAATTGATAAATCCATAATTAATTTTTTTAACTACGGATTTATCTATTAAATAGATAAATCTATATAGTGTAAACTTGCAAGAGTAAAATGAGAATTATTTAAATTGGTGGGGGGTATGAGGGCCAGTAGCTTGATACACAATCCTCCAGTTGCTCAATGTCCATACATAATATAACTTTGAGCAACTGGAGGATTATGTATCAAGCTACTAGCATTCTTACAGCTATTTGTGATGATGTGGAGAGATTGTGTAGAAATTTCATATGGGGAGTCATTTCTCATGCTAGGAAATGCCAGCACATGTATCTTGGTTTAATATACTTACTTAGGGCTAAAGGTTAGGGTGGCCTTAGCTTCAAACCCTTTAGAAAGGTTAACAACTATTATATGATGAAATTAGGTTAGGAACTCATGGGTTAGGATTATGAAGGCAAAATATAATTGTGGTAACATCTATATCCATTAAAATCCTTATATTTTTGAATACCAATGGATTGTTTTAAGTGGTAGAAAGTCTGAAATGAATACCAATGGATTTTGACAGGCTCTTTAAAAAGTCTTGAAAATTCGGATCGAATATCGGTGGATTGTTTTCAAGTGACGGAAAATCCTGATTGAATACCAGCAAACTTTTTTACCCAATAAAAGTCTTTTAAAATCATGTGAAATCCTAAACCAATACACCCCCCAAATTTAAATCCAAATATTCTCATGTTTGGTTAGGTATGAGAAATAATTGGCATTTGTTCGAACAAGGTATTTTTTGGATTGTTATGAATGGTTAAAATGTTACATTTGAACAAGATACTCAGGTGTCTGGCATATGCGGGATCATGCCACTGATATTCATCATAGCCACTAAAATTGAGAAAAGTTTAAGGTTTTGCTTCCAAACCATATATGTGTCAAAATTACAAGTGTGAAACCTCTTTATGCAAGTTTCGGTGATTTCCCTATGTGTCAAAATTATAAGTGTGAAACCTCTTTATGATGGCTCAGTTGACACACACAAAGCAAGGTTGGTTGCAAAGGGGTTCACACAAACTGCAGGAGTTGATTACATGGAGACATTTAGCCCAATTGTAAAGATGACTACTGTTAGACTGCTCATCGCTGTTGCTACTACTGAAAATTGCCATCTATGTCAATTGGATGTCAATACAGCCTTCTTACATGTTGATCTATTGGAAGAAGTATATATGCAACCTCCACCTAGCCTTGAATTACCTAACTCCAGACAATGGAATTCCAAGCTAACTGATACGTTGATGGCGACATGTTATACTCAATCCAAATCTGACTACTCTCTGTTCACTAAGTCATGTTCAACTGGTTTCACTGCCATCCTAGTCTATGTTGATGATTTAGTGCTAGCAAGAACTGATATTGATAAAATCAACCGAGTTAAAAACTTTACTTGATCAGAAATTTAGTATCAAGGATCTAGGAAACTTAAAATATTTCCTAGGATTTGAGGTTGCACGAAATTCTGATGAAATTTCACTATGTGAGAGAAAATATGCATTGGACATGTTGCAAGAAGCTGGTCTCTTGGCTGCTAAACCTTGTTCCACCCCATGGAACCACATTTACAGCTTGCTAAAGATTTTAGAAAGGATATCAGTGATTCATCATCATATAGGCGCTTGATAGGAAAACTGCTCTATCTCACTCATTCTAGACATGAAATTTCCTATGTTGTTAGCAAGCTTAGCCAATTTTTGGAGGAACCTACTGATACTCACTTGCAAGCAGCAATGAGAGTGCTAAGATTCATCAAGAACAACCCAGGCTGGAGTGCTTGCTCAGACACCAGAAGATCCACTACCGGTTTCTACTTCTTCCTTGGGACTTCACTGGTTTCATGGAAAAGCCAGAAACAATCAATTGTCTCACGAACCTCCTCTGAAGCAGAGTACAAAGCCTTGCCACAAGCTACATGTGAAGCTCAATGGCTTCTGTATTTACTGCAGGATCTGCATATCAAGCACTTTGCACCAGTTGTCATCTACTGTGACAACAAGTCTGCACTTCATATTGCAGCCAACCCGGTCTTCCACAAACGCACAAAGCATATAGAGATAGATTGCCACGTGGTTCGTGACAAAATACAAGCTAGAGTACTTCATCTACTTCCTATATACTCCAAAGATCAAGTTGCTGATATTCTTACTAAGTCCCAACAGCCAGGACCCTTTGCTACCCTTACTACACTAATTAGTTTAGTTGATGTAATAACCATAGTTAATATAGTTGAGTTAGTATAGCTGATCCTGTTACCTTCTTTCTCTTTAATTAGTTTTGGTTACATATATATTTTATTTGTTAATTTTAATGGCGGGCTAGCCCGCTGGGCCGCCAACCTGCCAAGGGGCGGGGCAGGCTCAATTTCTCAACCCAATATTTTTTGGCAGGCTCACGACGGTGGGGCGGGGTGGGCTGGCCCGCTTTGCTATCCCTAGTATTGTGTTTGTGTTTATTGATTTAATTATTTTTATAATTACTTATGTATATGCGATGTCTCCCTATCCTATATTTTGAACTCTAACAATGTCTCAATGTACATGTTTGAGTCAGTGGGCTCTGTAAGATGCTTAGCCGCCACCACAGAATCCACTTTGTATCTAAAGCTTGGTAATGCCATGCAAGTTGGCAAGCCGTAAACCATCCAGCACCCCCCAAAGCTTGGTAATTTGCGATGACTCATGACACATTGACACATCACACATGATACAAAGGACTTAAGGACTACATTACAATTTTAATATAACACATAACTTGTGCAAATTAAAAAATGATTAGAACAAATTATTATCTACTAAAAAATACTAACAACTCTTGTCTGCTATATCCAATCGATTATTTAGCAATGCTGCAAGGGTGGACAAAATTTCTAAAAGTAGTTCACCACCCACCCCCACCAACCAAGCGTATCGGTAGTTGGCTTCAAAATAAAACACGTTTGTGGAAAGATAAGTCTTATTTATAGTGTTAGTTAGGTCGAGACACTTACTTTACGAATCATACGAATGTTAACATGTCAAATTAACTCGGCATTGGATGGCAATTAGGTGGGTATTAGTTCAGTTCAGTGTATAAAAAAATGGGTCTTTCGTGGAAATAAATCAAGTGAGAAAAAGAAAGGCCAAGTATATATATAACTTTTGATTATTCGCCGTTCGATATCAATCACAAGAGAAAATTACAGACACCAATATATTTGTTGAAAAGAAAAAGAAATGGCTTGATGACTTTTAAAAGCTTCAGCTCCCACATTATTATAACAATGATGAATAATGGAGAGTGAAGCAAGAAACAGTGGTCCACACACACCACACAAAGCAATCACTTGATCCTACGGCAGATAGTGATTCCATCACCAACCGGAAGCATACAAATTTCAATCCTAGGGTCCGCAGCCAAAGCCTTGTTAAGCTCCAACACGAAATCCCTGTAATACCTAACATACTTCCTTAGAGGAGCATCCGGTGGTGCTACTACAGATCCATTCCATAAGGTGTTGTCGTACCCGATCACACCACCAACCTTAACCAAGTCAATAAGCCTCTTGTGGTAGTTGATGTAATTGTCTTTGTCTGCATCCACAAAGATGAAATCGTAGCTCCCATGATTCTTTTCCTACAATTTGTACAACACACATAAACATTTAAATTAGTCATGTTCATTTCCCCTTAAATAATTATTTTTTATTTTCCTTCATAACCGCAAGAGCTTACATCTTTAATCATTTCATCAAGAACTGGAAGAGCAGGGCCTTCTCTGAAATCAATTTTGTGAGCAACACCAGCTTTTTGAATTACAGGTAGTCCTAGTTCATAATTCTCCTTGTTAATGTCCATGGCCAAAATCTGTGACAAGAACAACCAGAAGTTAAAATTTCAGGTCTTTGTGTAAAATTGAATATGTTTCATGAGTTGATCTAAGTTCACTTTCCCAAACACAAAAAGTGAAAAAGTTCTAGAAATGGACATAGTCAATTGAATGTCATTAAATATCCAATTGATTATATGATGCCAAAAAAGTTGTTTGGTTAAGAAATTTAATTTATACTAAAAAGGAAAAAAAAAACTGATTTTGATACCTTTCCATCTTCAGGAATAGCGAGGGCAGTGGCAAGGAGAGAGTAACCAGTGTAGACACCAATTTCCATGGTATTCTTGGCATTGATAAGCTTAAGAAGCATGCTCAAAAATTGTCCTTCGTCTGCAGAGGTTGTCATGATGTTCCTGTTGTTTTGTTCAATCAATAATTAATTAACAATTAGCAGATAAATCAAACAAATAAATGGAACATTAATAATTAAGGAAGATCAAATATAGGAGAAGATGAATTATACCATGGGTGCTTAGCTGTCACCTCTCTCAACTCTTTCATGGCTTCATGTTCTCTTGGAAACACACTGGTCTCCAGAATATACTATAAAGCATAACAATTTACGATTTTGTTAATAACCCATAAAATAATACTGAATAATAAGGAAGAATAAGTGATCTGAGGGGAGGGGGAGGTGCAAAATGAAAAAAATAAGGGAATTAACAAAGGCATGGAATTGGATGTACCTGATAAAGAGCATCACTCTGAAGAAGGCTCTTGTGACCAACCTCTTGATGTCTTCCAGATTCAGTTTGCTTTTGATCCTCGTTGGTTGCCATTGATATATCCTTGTAACGCTTCGTTTACTTTTCTTCTCCTTTTGCAGCTTCTGTTTTGTGTTGAAGAGTTAACGGAAGCCTGGCTGTTAAAGAATGATGCAGGACAGGATATATAAGGAAACGATTAAAGAGAAAATGCTGAGATGTTTGGTTGAACCGGTTGGCGTCCGGTCTGTGGTTGGTGAACTTTGTGTTTCTTGAGCAGTGAGTGTGGGCCAGGCTTCTCGTCATAATCGAGCCCCCCACCACTACTAGTCTACTACTTTTTTTTTACAACCACTTTTGTTTGTTGGTAGGGGCTTTTCTGTATTTACACAGAACATATAATTTTGATGAAGTGAACGTTTTTATTTTAACTTTTAAAAGAATAGTTAATGTCACGAACATATTTTTTTTATGAGATTTATTTATTTGTCATTTTATTTAGACTTACAAAAAACTATCTTCAACGTTCAAAGATATTAAACTTTGCAAATTCATTTTACTGAAACACCTTTATTGCAATGTTTTTTTTATGGTGTTATTGGTGCGCAGTATTTACCGGCGGTGACTAATCTACGTTGGGGAACTGGCTGATCACGTATACCCGACTTTACCGGTCTGTGTGGTTCTCTCATCCCAACAGAGTTTTTGTCGCACCTAAGATTCAAACCGAGACTGAGGTGGAATCCTATCCTAGCTACTGCTCGGACCAACTCTTATTAGGTTTATTGCAATGGATTGTAAACGTATAAAAAAATCATTTCATTTGTTGCTCGTAAACCAACCCTTATTAGGTTTATTGCTATGGATTGTAAACGTATAAAAAATCATTTCATTTGTTGCTCGTAAAGTAAAACCCGTTGGAAGCATTTCTTAGCTCGCCAACTGAGCTACCTTCTTGGGATATTATAACATTCTTTTTAAGATATGTAGAATATGATAATTTAAAATAAATTACATATTAAATATAGTAATATTTATTATTTTTAAACTGGAAAATATAGTAAGATTTATTTATAATTTTTGAAATACTAACATAATGATATAGCATTATCCACCAATTTTGTTGATGACTGTTTTTGCAGAAGAACCTCTCTAATCATTTTTAATGAGCTCTCATCTCTAGATCTCGTTTTTAAATTTACAAATTAAGAATTTGAGGCTTTGCTTATGTGGTGTTTGGTTATGAGGAAACAGAGGGGAGATAATATTTAGTTTTTATCACTTTTCATGTTGTTTGGTGGGGAGGGAAACAATATTTCTCCCAAGTCTATGTTTATTCCCCTCCAATATATATATATTAGGGAGATTTATGGTTTGTTCGGTTTAAGAGAGAAATATGATAGAGTGAAAGAGGCGTGAGAGAGTGAGAGAATAGAGAAAATAAGTGATAAATGCAGTAAACTAAATAGGTTGTTTGGTATAAAAGATAGAAGAATAAATTCTTTTCTATCTTTTGCTTGGTCGAAGAGAAAGTGAGAAGAAAAATATTGTATTAATAATCAAAAGAAAAGACAATGATACCTATCAAAAGAATAAGGATAACATATAGTAACTTTGTTTGAATAAGTAACTTTTTTATTTTTAAACTTTAGAAAATTTCAATTTATTATAATAATTAAATAATTGTAACATTTGAATGGCGTATATTATCTTTAAATTTCAGAAAATCTCAATTTATTATTTTTTCCCGATAAGCAATACTTCATTGAAGGAACACTAAAAGTGCTCAAGCCCAGAGGGATTACACATTATTTAGGCTTATGCCATCAAGTAGAAATGTTAGCACTAGATTTATTGTTATCCTATCTAATTGTGGATTTTAAAAATAAATTTGTTCTCTATATAAATAAATTATCCGACGAAAAATGTAATGCCTCAATTTTTTAAGAGACGTTTGAGGCTTTTTATACAAACTAAGAAAATGGATTTTTTGTTTTTGTTTTCAATACAATTATTATTATTTTGGATAGTCTTAATTATTTATATTTCATTGCACTTATTTTATTTTTCTCTGCAGTAAATAGTTAATAGTATAGTTGAAGAAAGTAGTTAATCAAACTTTGAAATTGAAAATGACACATAAATACTAACAAAAATTTTCTAGATAAAAGACACTCAAAATTATTGAATATAGATAGTAATCAACTTCATAGTAACTTGAGAATTTAGATAAGCAGAAATCAACTTAATTATAAGGACAACTAAGCACAGTCATTATTAGCACCAATTTATTGTAGAAAAAAAATTAGGGTAGCAAGTGGCAACAACCCCATCAAACATCAAGGTGGTTATGATGCTTTTCCATGCAAAAATTATTTGCAAAATAATCAAGTTCATCTTTGTTTTTTTAAAAAGGGAAAATGGTTAAATGCTTAGCATTAATTCATTAGATTAATAGTTTTTTAAAAATTAATAGGTCCTTAAATTAATAGTTTTCTTTATATTTCTTATTTTTCTGATTGTGTAATCGTGTGACACAATAACACAATACACAAAAGGGAGCGGACAGTGGGTTCAGGGTTGTGGTTGATCTACAGATAGCTGGTTGAATGGGGAGGGTCCCACCCACAAGTGTGGTTGGTAATTGCAGATGGCAAAATGAAATTGGTTTTGGGGTTGGTGAGGATACTTTTTTTTTGGTCAAAGGATACTTTGTGTTTAGAAGTGTGAGAGTTGGCCATCTTCTAATGTTTATTATTTCGGTTCACCAAATTTGTGAAAATAAAATTGAGATGGTAACCCTGATTTTTTTTGGGGGTGACAAGTAACCCTGATTTTGTGAGAACAATTTGCTGGGAAAAATGCTACAACACTCGAACAATGATGAAGATGATGAGACCGCACTTGATTCTAAAGCGTGTGTAAACACACTAACCTTTAGGTTCAATTCTCCCCCACCAATTCTAACCAATTGGATGCAATAGGGTGTCATGCGAATCCCCTTCAGGATACTTTAGAAACATTGATGTGTCTTGCACAACCACACCAAGCGTATCTTTCAATAATAGTTTACGGAATAAAGTCTCATTACTCACTCTTGTGCACTAGAGAAGTAAAGAGATGATATAGACTAATAAAAATGGTGGAATTTTGTGTTGGAGAGAAGTAAAATTCGTATGTTAAGTTCAGAAAGTCTCTTTATATAGAAAAATTCATGCACTTTGATGAAAGAAAACAACCTTTGGAAAAACAATTTCTGTCAAGTAAAACAGTTAGATAACGTTAGTTTTCGCATTATTTCACAAAAGTCGTGTTGGTCTGTTGGCTAGGCGTTGCATTTGTTCACTATGGCGATCCAAGTTCGAATCCTCTAGGTGGCATTTCACACCTTTTAATTTCCCTTTTGTCCGTTTAAATAAACCACGCACAAAATAAAAATTTCCAACACAGGGATTCAACCTTGTGACCTTTCCACTCAATCAAAATGTGCCCAACCAACAAGCCATTCACAATAGTACAATTCATAAACAATTTCACATTTATTTAGTCAGTTACAAAACACTTCAAATAAATATTTTGGAAATTTCTCCAACAATTCCCCACCATTTTCAAAATATCTAAATCAATTATTCCGGAAATCTCATGTTTTCAGATGAAGGTATCTTGCGATTTGAACCATCACTTAGTAAGTTAAGTTTCACAAATTCCCAAATAGATTGGTAGACACGCTTTGAACCAACTATTCATTAGAACAAGTGTGCATAACTCACAAACATGAATTCTCGGTATCATTGAAAGAATTATAAAAATGACACTTTTGATAAGGCCTTGTGTCCGGTATCCTTTTCATGAGAACTTAAGAGTCAAGCCCTTGAACTCAATGAAGCGGCCCCACTTCATTCTCATATAGGTAGACTATATAAAAAATGCACCCATAATTATGCACCTCAGCAAATATTGGTATCAGAGCTAGACTCTTGTATAAAGGGCCTAGGAGCTTCAAGAGAAATGGCTTCAAGTTGGTCTACGCAAGAGGGTGCATCTCTTACCCGTCCTCCGGGATTCAACGGGGAAGACTATGCATATTGGAAAGAAAGAATGAGAATATTCATAGAAGGGGTAGATATAGATATATGGGATGCTGTGGAAAATGGACCTTTTGTTCCCACGCACATGGTAAATGGCGCACTCACAGTGAAAGAAAGAAATGAATGGACGGATAATGATAAAATGAAAGTTCAATACAATTTCCGTGCCAAGAACATTATCACTTCCGCACTTAGTCCCGATGAATTTTTTAGAGTATCAAATTGTAAATCTGCTCAAGAAATGTGAGACAACCTTCAAGTCACTCATGAAGGTACTAGTGAGGTAAAAAGAGCAAGAACCAATACTCTCATCCAGGAATATGAATTATTCAAAATGAATCGAGGAGAATCGATACAAGAAATGCAAAAGAGGTTCACTCACATAGTGAACAAATTGGGCTCATTAATTAGGAAAATCGTTCCCTCCCGAAGACTTGATCAACAAAGTGTTGAGATGCCTAAACAGAGAATGGCAACCAAAGGTAACTGCGATAACTGAATCAAGAAATTTAGCTACGATGACTCTTGCCACCCTGTTTGGAAAACTACTAGAGCACGAGTTAGAGCTCACTCGTCTAGCAGAGCATGGCGAAAAAGGCAAGAAAAAGAAAAGTTTAGCTCTCAAGGCTTCTAGTTCAAATCCATCCAATGATAGTAATGATTCAGAAAATAAGGATGATGAAAACGATGAGAATATGGATCAAATGGTTAGAGAATTCAAAAAGTCCATGAAAAGGAAAAGGTCACCCAAAAAGAATTCTTCATCCAAAGGAGTCTCAAGTAAGGAAAACTTGTCAAGTCCACCAACCTGCTACGAATGTGGTAAATCCAGACACATGACGATGGTGTGCTCGAACTTACAAAGAAAATTGTCAAAGTTTAAGAAAAAGGGGTCCAAAGGAAACACTACAAGAATAAGTGCTGTTTCCTGCCATTTTTTCCGACGAACTCTAGTCCGTCGCAATTTCCGACGAACTCTAGTCCGTCGCAATTTCCGACGGATTTTCGACGAAAAAGTCGTCGCAAATGTTCAGCAAAAGAGGCGCTAAAATTCCCGCTTACGTTAGCGACGAAGTTGTTTTCTGTCGCAAATTTCTGACGGCTATTTTCGTCGAAAAACGCTTAAAATCCGTCGGAAACGAAAATACCCAATTAAAAGAGAACCCCTTCCCTCGAACCCTCTCATTCAGCAAACCTCAAGCATATAAAAAAAAAAGCAAACCCTCCTCTCCTTCGCGAAACTTCATTCTCTCCCTCGTTCTCTCCCTCATTCTCCTCAGCCCTTCACCACCCTCAGCCCTTCTGGTGTGAACACAACCTCTTCATCTCACCATCAGCCACAACCCAACCTCTTCATCTCACCATCAGCCACAACCCAACCTCTTCACTTTACGACCGACCCATCAGCCACGACCCATCAGTCAGAACCGTGCTCCACTCTCCTCCATCAACCTCCACTCTCCTTCCTTGACCGCTACCCTTCTCCGCCCTTCTCCGTTGTCAAACCGTGCTCCACGGCCACGAAGATCTCCCTCTCCCCATGCCTTCCACTCTCCCTCTCCTCGCGCCTCCACCACTCTCCCTTTCCACCGTTTCTAGGCCTTTCACCATCGTATCTCTGCCTCTTCACCGCCACAACCTTCTTCTACTCAGGTATTCCATTAGTTTTCTTAATTTGTCTCAAATTTCACTGATTGCAAAACCCTAAATGTCCCATTTTTTTTTGGAAACGAACCCTAACCCTCTTCCCTTCCAATCTGTTGCAGCATCAACCACAAAGAACCCTAGATTCTTTATGTCTTACTCTCTCAGTCAGTCCAGGTTAGTATTGATTTTGATTTTTGAGTTTATTGGTTTATTGGTATTGATATTGGGGTTTTTGCTTGAATATTAATATGTTATGTATTGGTTTTGTTTCTGGTTTTTTCCCCCTTTCAAAAGGAAGTTCGATTCCTTGTAGGATTTTTTTCCCCTTTCAAAAGGAAGTTCGATCCCCTTTCTGGTTTATTGGTTGTTTTCCCCTTTTTTGTGATAACTATGATCGTCTACTTGCATATTTTGCTGACTTATTCTCTTTTCTCATGCTTTATCTAATTCTTGATTATGTTTTGGGGATGTTATTAATTTGTTAACCCTATATTAGAAATGCTACTTCCAATATAAATGAATCATTGTATTTTCAACATCTTTATATACCCACCTTTGCTGTATTATGATTTATGCACCAAATTTGCCTACAGATCATCATTGGTTGTTTCTTAGTCTTCCATTATATTCATTTTTGTTCACCAACATGCTACTTCAATAGTTATTGCAGAAAGATTTTCTTGACCATGCTCATCAAATTGATTTGTATTTCTTGCTTTTCTGTTTTTGAATTTGTACTAGCTTTTTTTAAACTCAATTGTAATTTATCTACTTATGCAAGCGAATTGTCTACTCCACTAAAAGATATTTGTTAACTTGATTCACCTTGAGTCATAATGATTAATTTGTCTGTTGTTAGAGCTCTTTAATCTGTTTATGACTATGGTTGCTAATTTTTAAGTGTATTTGAAGTAAATAAGTTTAGGCTAAAGTACTCCCGGGGTCCCTTATCTTTATTTAAAGTAACGATTTGGTCCTTTATCTTTTTTTTGTCCCAAGTCAGTCCTTTATGTTTTAAATTATTGACACATAAATCCTTTTCTGTCCCAAATCAGTCCTTTATGTTTCAAATTTTTGACACATAAATCCTTTTTTTGACACATAAATCAGCACTGTTAACGGAAAAGGATTTATGTGTCAAAAATTTGAAAGATAAAGGACTTATTTGGGACAAAAAAAACATAAAGGACTAATTTGTTACTTTAAATAAAGATAAGGGACCCCGGGAGCACTTTAGCCATCTATATTGATTCTCTTACCATTTTATGTATTTGGGCTAATATTTTCAATTTTGTTCTTTTGCAGTCCAATATTTTTGCTACTTTTAGGAGAAAATAAGGAAAAGTCAAGATGGTAGGTTGATAAATGATGCTTAAAGATCCTTGTTTTGGTTATTTTTTATATTTCATTGATTACCTAATATTGCATGACGTGAACTGTGAACTGTCAACTCTCTTCTAATCATAATCCGAATTTCGAGTTATTTTAAATATTGTTCTTCAGTTTGATTGTGTCATAGTAATTAATTTTTTGATCTCTGATCTGTATTTACCTAATTGGCATTTTAATCTTCCTTTATTGTTCTAATTGCCTTTACTGTTTGGTGCTTATATAGAATGTTAATCGCTCTTTGTTGATTAATGGAATAACGACTATAGAATATGAGAAGTGTTTTTTGAACATCGTGTAAGTTCCTGTTTCATCACATTTTAACTAAGCATCAAATTTTGACTCCTTTTCCTTTGATCAGATTTATGATTGTTATCTTCCATAAAACGAAATGATGAAATATGAAGTTATTTTTCTTTCTCTTTTCAGTATTTGGGTAATTTGTATAATGTGTTTTTATCTCTGATTTTGCTTCCAGCTGAATTAATATCTCCCTCGGTTGTGGAGAAAGATGTATCTACTGTGCATCATGAAAAGGAAGAAGTGGGTATGCTAGAGAATGAGGACAAGTTCGTAAAGGAAAATATGGAGAGCGGCAATAGCAATGGTATTGGAGTTGATTATGGATCTGACAGAAGTGAAGAAAGGAAGCCTGACATTATGGACGTTCATTTGGGCAAATCTAGGTATACTTCCCTCTCTTGTTACACCATGGTTATTTTTTATGCTTACCATTTCTTCCACTTATCAAAAAGTCAATGAGCAGGAGTCGAAGCATCAGTCCTAAGCGAGCCATGAGTAAGAGTATGAGTATCAGTCCCAGAAGGAGTAGGAGCAAGAGCCGAAGTTTTACCCCAAAAAGGAGATTGGGCAAGAGTCCAAGTGTTAGTAGAAGCCCTCCTCTTCCTCCATCAAGGAGGAGTTTGAGCCGGAGCCCTGTTAGAAGCATCAGCCGGAGTCCAAGCAGAAGCATCAGCAGGAGCCCAGTGAGAGGCAGGATTGTTGAGAGAAGTATCAGTAGAAGCCCTGTGAGAAGACATGCTCTTCAAATGGGACTTTAAAATCTGTGTTATCTGATTTTTTATGGGATCTTTTCGCTGTGTTCATGTTATAGCTGCAGTTGAGGAGTCTGCAAAAGCACCACTACAAATGGGATTTTTTTATGGTATATCTGATTTGGGGGGGTTTTGAGACACCATTCCTTATTCTTGGAGAGCACTTGCGTGCTTGTCAAAGAACTTCTTGCATGTGAGTTCCTCTCCTTTTCCCCTAGCTATTTTAGTGTTGTTTGTCTAGTTGATGTGTTGAAATCATGATATATGAATATGCATGCTCATATATTACAAGTAGACATGTTAAAGTTCCTGCATTTGTCCCTGCTAAGTCACTCCCCACTGAATCATTTATGTTGCAAAATTTAAGTTGTACTGTATAATTTTAACTGATTTGATGGTTATATCAGAAACTTACTTCTGTTAGTGTTATCTGCTACTTCAATAAACCTAAAGCACATTTATTCTGTTTGTTTTTGCTTCTGTTAGTATCTACTTTTGCGAATACTTTTAAGCATGTAGATGCTAAAGGAGTTCAATCAGTTTTTCTATATCCAGCAGTCAATGTGGATCAGTTCAATGAACCCACTTCCTATAAGTAAATGACAATATTGTATCTTATCACATATTTTAAATGGAAACCCATCTTCTTCCTTTCATGATTGTGTGGCTCCAACATTGAAGCTTAGTGAGTTGTTTGCATAGGCATTGAGTCTGTTCATATTATCTAATTCTTAGTGCTATCTTATTTCCTAGTGATACTAATTTCAGTTAATTATGCCAGCACATATCTCTTGTCCATTCTCAAGTGTCCTTGAACATTGAAGCCAGCAAATATACAGTATGTATTCTTTCATATAAATTTCTGCAGTTCCCTCACATTTTTTGAGACTTATGCTATCATAGGCAATGATCAATTTGCACAACTCATATCTTTCTAAAACAATTTCTAGATTGACTGACATGATACGAGGAGGACCTGGAAGTTATAGACTGAAAATGAATCAATCAAATATTGAGGCAGAGATACATACTTTACGTGATGGTGGTTTGTTGATGCAGGCAAGTATTTTTCTTTGAACTATCTATGTTGATGTGCTGTGCAGTTTCTCCATGGCAAACACTATGACTGGTCTTTTGTTCTGTATTTGTTTCTTTATTTTTCAATCGGTAGTTTCCACTTGTTACAGTTGGACGGATGATTCTTGCTGGCTATGAGCACAATATTGATGAAGTGAGTAATTCCTTCACCTTGATTGATTAACAATGTATTTTGACAGTATTTTTCGGTGTTTATATTCTACCATCATTGAATGGGAGATTTTTGGATTCTATTATTATTTAGAGATTAGAGATTTGCATATGCTTAACAAGGTTAAGCTAGACATATGTCTCAGGTTGTGCAAAGTTTGCTCAATTGCCTTGACAGCCCTGAATTGCCTTTTCTTCAATGGCAAGAGTGCTAGATGGTTATGTTGTCATGCTCTAGGTGAATATAATGCAGAACTGAGCCTAGAGCATTAGTTCCAGCAAATTTACGAATTTTTCAAAATGCTCTATGCTTCCAATGAGGATTTATTGCAGAAATATCCGCCACTCTTTGGGTCATTGTTTTAGGAGGATTTGATTTGATTTGTATATTAATCACAGGAGGCATAGAGAGAGAACATGTTCAGATCTTGAAAACCAAGCAGCAAGTCTCTTCAATCTCAAGCTCATAGCTATAATGGATTCTCTTCAAAAAAAAAATTCAGAAGCTAGGCTTGTCTTCCTTGACATTTACAACCCATTATTGTATATCATTCAACACCCTGCTAAATATGGTAATTATTACCTGTAGTTGTAATCTTTTGACAAATTTGTTATCAAGGAAGAGTTGGGGACATTGTTTAGAATGCAATTCATTTGATGATGCATTTGGATGGATATGTGTATCATGTTATATATTTGCTTGGATCCTTGTCATATCTGAATTCATTACCCACGTTTTAATTGAGTTGAATATAGTCTTTTGTATGTTTGTATGAGAAATTAGAAATAAATTCTCATGTGATTTACATAATTTCCAGAATTTCCAGAATATAGTCTTGTGAATTTCCAGAATAATTGAGTTGAATATAGTCTTATGAATTTCCAGAATTTCCAGAATTCTCATGTTGATTTCCATCTATGGTAATCTTACATTTGTAAGTAGTTAATTGTTGCAAGTAGTTAATTGTTCATATTGATTTAAAAAAAAACCTTGTTCATATTGTACAAAATGCTTTCCAATTGATTAAACCTGCAGTGTACTAGAATGATTTTATTATGGAAAAAACGTTCCCTTACAATTAAGTTGCATAAAACGTATAATTTAATTTTATTTTTTATTTTTTTAAAAAATTTCCGACGGATTTCTGACGAAAATGTGTTAGAGTTTGCGACGACTTTGCCACGGATATTTGCAACGGATTTTCGACGACTTTGCGACGGAGACATTTGCGACGACAAAATCCGTCGGAAACGATTTGCGACGAGCGATTTTGCGACGAAAATTTGCCCATCGGAAATGTTAATTTGCGACGAAAATCAGTGCGTTTCCGACGGATTTTGTCGTCGGAAATCGTCGATTTTTTTGTAGTGAAACAATGGTAGAAAAGCCTACATAGCATGGGAAGACAATGACATGAACTCATCAGATAATTCAGAAAGTGAAAAGGCTCAAGTTGCTCTCATGGCCGACCACGACAGTGAAAAAGAAACTGAGGTATATTCTAACTCTGCCACTTTACAAAATGCATATGATGAATTATATGAGGCATTTCTTGAATTACATAATGATTCTGTAAAATTAGCTAAAGCATTAAGTAAATCTAAGAAAACTATTGCTCGTCTTCGAAATGAAGTTAATGCTTTAACTAAGGAAAAATTAGAGCTTAGAAAAGAAAATGATGATCTTGTTTATTTTAAGGCAAATTATGTATGTGATAGGTGTACAGAACATGAAAAGAAAATCCATGAGCTTGAATGGACATTAGGAAAAATGTGCGTACAAAACAAACAACATGTGCATCCTAGGCCACAAAGAAACACTTCCATAAAAAGAAATTTGCATTATAGACCTAAGTTCACTACTAGTCCATATATTAGATGTTATTACTGTGCCAAATTAGGACATACTGCATCTGTTTGCATGGCTAGAGGAAGACAAGTCGTGAAAAAGGTATGGGTTCTCAAAGGGACTATACCAAGTACTAACCCACAAGGACCCAAAGAAATTTGGGTACCAAAATTTTCGACTTGATCTCATTGCAGGTATGCTTCAAGGTATGGGGGTAGATTGATACCTTGACAGCAAAGACTCAAAGCGCATGACTGGAGACGCAACAAAGTTCTTAACACTCACCCCCAGAAAAAGCGGTCATGTGACTTGTGATGACAACAATAGAGGAAGAATCACCGGTGAATGTTAGATTGGTAAAGTCTTATTCACCTCGATTGAAAATGTGCTTAATGTAGAAGAACTTAAGAATAGTTTATTAAGTTTTAGTAAATTATGTGATCATTGAAATAGGTAATCCCTAATCTTGGTTCATGCATCATTAAGAAAAATATTCGTAAGACATGTTAGAATAATAGCAAACACGTCAAGTACCCTGTTTATCATTCTAGGACAGAGTATACAGAGATTAGATATCATTTTCTTAGAATTCATGTTCAGAAAGGCGATTGTGTGATTGAGTTCGTTGAAAACAGCTAGCTGATATTTTCACAAAACAATTGCAAAATAAAAATTTTTTTATTGGCTCTTCACCCATTTAAATAAAGATCTGAACTAATCATATGGGTCACAAAGTAATTTCAAGAAATGTGTATTTAAGTGTTAATTTTATTTTATTCCTTTTGTTGTGAATGATGTGTGCTTAAGAATCGATTTCTGAGGCTTTAAAGTGCTATTTTAATCCTTGAAATCGATTTTGCTCTTGTCACAGTCGATTGCTAGCTCTGCCCTTTTTATAAAATCGATTATGCTCCTATAACAATGCATGCTCACAATCGATTGGTTACCTAAAATAATTCTCTCTTTCAAACTAAGCAGCGTGAAATGTATGAAGCTTAAACAATAATTTGCTGCCTTAAAACAATTGCTTAACAGATTTTGAGACTCATGTTGGCTTTTACTTGTTTTGATGAAATATTCTCTTCATGGTATCGAATATGATTTTTTGGTTTTGATGATTATTTATCTGTATAAATCCGAAATGGTTCATTTACCTTGTCAAATAGCTGTGTTGTTCGATTCGTAAACTATGTCTCATAGTCACCCTTTTGATCATGACAAAAAGGGGGAGAAGTATTCAGGATGTTTATGCATAAAGGATTGATATATTGAATTGTCATTTTGCATCAAATCTTTGAGATAGGGGGAGCATCAAGTGAGGGGGAGTCCAGTTATATTTTATGCATTATTTTGTTTGATGAACTAACCTCCCACCCAAAGATGAGTAAAGTTTTGTCATCATCAAAAAGGGGGAGAATGTGGTTATATTGCTTTTGCAGGTTAGGTTTTGATGATGATGTGTTCGAAGTCAAAATGACAAGCAGGTTAGGTTTTGATGATGATGTGTTCAAAGCGGAAAATGTCAAAGCGGAAATCCAAGGCAAACAAGACTCAAGAAGTAAGGGTAGTCTCTAGGGTTTGGGTCGTGTCCTAGGATATATTGTAAGCCGCTTCTGAGGGTCAGCTCATCTCACAGTTTCATAGCCTTCACAGTTTTCAAAATGCATGCATGCACATAGGTAAGGCACGTAACATGAAAATAAGTTTTGAAAGCACAAAATCGATTTTGCTCCTGATACACCAAGCACAAAATCGATTTTGCACTTGTTTTCCTTAAAGATTGAAATCGATTCATAGCCTTCTTCCTTAAAGCCCAAAATCGATTTCCAAACATTTTTCTAAAGGCAACAAATCGATTTCCCCCTTAAATACATAAAGCTACAAATCCATTTCCTTCCTTCTTAGTCATGAACTTGATTTTTGCAAAGCTAAGAATCGATTCATGGCTCTCTATTTTAAAAGAGAAAAATCGATTCATGGCTTTCCTTTTAAAGAGAATAATCGATTTATGGCTTGATTACTTTGAAGCAAATAATCGATTCATAGCCTATTTCTTTCAAGCTAAAAATCGATTTCCTACTTACACACTTAAACACATAATCGATTTTTCATTTAGTGTTAGAAGCCATCAACGGTCATATTTTTACGCAAAGAATCGATTCACACACTAAACTATTTCAAGTATAGAATCGATTTTATTCTTATGTGTTATTACAGCATAATCTGTTCAACGGTCATATTTTTCCTAAATCTATAAATAGGACCTAAGTGCTGTACAGAAAACACAACACATTCTTACGCTTACGCTAAAACGCAAAACAAAACCCTAGCACACACACCTCTGTTCTTCAAGTATTTTTCATCTGTCAGAGATGATTTCTCTCAAGGGCTAGGTTGGGTTGGTGATCTTCAAGTTGTGTAATCTTCCTTCATAAGAGGTATTTTGGTTGATTAATTTGTAATTCGTTTTTACGTTGTTCACAGTACTAGGGAGTGGGGTATCTCTCTAGGGTTGCTGTTGGTACTAGGGAGTGGGGTATCTCTCTAGGGTTATTGGTTGTAACAAGGGTGGGGTATCTCTTGTTGTTGCTGTTGCTGTAGATTCGAGGGCTCTTCATAGGTGGGGTATCCTAGGAGAAGAGTGTCTGAGTCTGTAAAGGTTTCCAAAGCACATGTAAGCTTTGTTGTGGTTAGTGGAAAATCTCACAAGGGTGTGAGGACTGGACGTAGGTCACTTGGAGGTGACCGAACCAGTATAAAATTCTCTGTGTTCTTTACTGCTTTATTTTCAGTTTTCGTTTCTCGTTAATTCGTTCCATAAACATGCGCGAAAAATCAATCAAGTCGTTAAAGGGGACTTATTTTTTAAAGTCTCAATTCACCCCCTCTTGAGACTGAAGCCACTTGGTAACAAATATATGCTATATGTCTATTAAGAGGAGAACCTCATCCTTCCGACTTTACTTTTATGCTCAAAGTACTTTAAACCCTTGGGATGAATCTATTTTCAAGTACTTCAATCACTCTTATAGTGTACTTTCACCATTGAACTCAAGACTTGATTTTACTCAAGTGTGAGTCGGGTTTCCACTATTGGTGATCAATTAGATATGGGCTTGTATCGCATCCCCAATGATGTTTTCAACATCATGTCCTTGTCAATTCTTTCGTCAAAGAATTGCAAAATTCATTTCAACTTTTATACATTTTGAATATTCAATCACCCACATAGCTATGACTTTTGATATACTTTTGAAATCAATTAGCACAAAACATGACAATTATATCATTTAATTGTATCTTATACAAACACATTAATTATTTTACTTTTTGCTATATTCAACATTTAATAAAGTTGTATCATTGATCACTAACACATGACAAAAGAGAACATAAATATCACTAAGTATTCATGATATTATCATTGTTTAGTGCAAATAAATTAATGATGGAAATCCAATATTTTATGATGATAACTTTGTTATGAATAAAATAGATATAAAATTTTAATTAACCTTTAATTTAAAATCAATAGTATAAATACAAATCACACTTACAATTTCCTAAAATACATCACACAACACAGTAAATACATCAAATACAAAGACATAACTTATTACAAGAAAACACACTTAAATTACAATTTCCCATCATTGGGTACATAATACACATTCTTAAGAGTGAGCCCTTTCTAGAAATAACTTCTATGCAACAACATGATCCTTTTGTGCACTAGAGTTCTTCTCTTTGTTCATCTTCTTCAAGAACCTACATTCACTCTTGTAATGCCCTGGTTTGCCACAATGAAAACAACTACCTTTCTTCCTTTTGTTGTGACCGTTTCCATTGTTGTTATCATGACCTTCCTCCTCATCTTGATCCTTTTCCTCATTGGACTTTCTAGACTTTCCACCCTCTATAACATATGCTTTCTCATGAGTATATTGGTCCTTAGTATCCTCTTGTTTTCGATACTCCTCTTCTAACCGAAGATGATTTCCCAATTGATCAAGAGAAATGTCCTCCTTTTTATGTTTCAAACTTCTTTTGAAGTCTTTCCACGAAGGGGGAGTTTATCAATGATTGATGAGACAATGATGGTTTCATCCATATGCATTTTATGCTGTTTATAATTATTAAGAATCCTTTCTATTTCATGCATTTGTTCCATAATTGGCCTACTATCAACCATCTTGTAATTATTAAAATGAGTAACAAGAAATTTCTTACTTGTTGCATCTTCTTGCATGTACCTTGCTTCAAGTTTGTCCCAAAGATCCTTGGCAGAATTTTCACATTGGTAGATATCGAACAAAGAATCTGACATCCCGTTGAGAATATGTCCCATGCATATGTAATCATCATTTTCCCACTTTAGTCGTTCTCTAGTTTCTGCAATTGTCTCGTTGTCGTTGTCCATTGGCCTTGGAGTATTCAACACATAAGAAACCTCCAATGTTGTTAGGAGAAATTGCATCTTCTTTTGCTAACCAATGAAATTGCCACCATCAAATTTCTCAAGTTTCACAAAATCAGAAGTCATCTCTTTGAGTGATGCAGCCATTGTTACAAGAAAATCGAAATTGAACCTAAAGATTGTGAGAACAATTTGTTGGGGAAGATGCTGCAACACTCGAACAATGATGAAGATGATGAGAGCGCACTTGATTCTAAAGCGTGTGCAAACACACTAACCTTTAGGTTCAATTCGCCCCCACCAATTCTAACCAATTGGATGCAATAGGGTGTCCTGCGAATCCCCTTCAGGATACTTTAGAAACCTTGATGTGTCCTGCACAACCACACCAAGCGTATCTTTCAATAATAGTTTACGGAATAAAGTCTCCTTACTCACTCTTGTGCACTAGAGAAGTAAAGAGATGATATAGACTAATAAAAATGGTGGAATTTTGTGTTGGAGAGAAGTAAAATTCGTATGTTAATAAGTTCAGAAATTCTCTTTATATAGAAAAATTCATGCCCTTTGATGAAAGAAAACAACATTTGGAAAAACAATTTCTGTCAAGTAAAACAGTTAGATAACGTTATTTTTCGCATTATTTCACAAAAGTCGTGTTGGTCTGTTGCTAGGTGTTGCATCTGTTCACTATGGTGATGGTGATCCCAGTTCGAATCCTCTAGGTGGCATTTTGCACCTTTTAATTTCCCTTTTGTCCGTTTAAATAAATCACGCACAAAATAAAAATTTCCAACGCAGGGATTCAACCTTGTGACCTTTCACTCAATCAAAATGCGCCCAACCAACAAGCCATTCGCAATAGTACGATTCATAAACAATTTCACATTTATTTAGTCAGTTACAAAACACTTCAAATAAATATTTTGGAAATTTCTCCAACAGATTTTGTATGCATATGCATGCAACATTTTTTTTTATGTATAAGTGGGTGTTGGGTTGTGTTTCGGTCTTTCAGAGATGATTTTGGTGTCTTTCTTTGTATTCAGCAACGCAATGAATTGAACCATTAATAGATGTGGATTAAGGAGAAGTTTGTGGACTCTATTTTGCTAATTTGGAATGGTTGAAGGAGCTTAATATGAAGGGTGTGGTCTTTTGCATGGATGCCAAATTGGTTGTTGATGCTTTTAATTCAAATAGGACTATGTTTACCGAGTTTGGTAGTATTATTAAGAAATGTAAGTGCTCATTCAGATTTTTTAGTAACAAGTAACAACTCTTATGTAGTTATGTAGAGTTTCTTAGGATGAGTGCTAACTTGACTCCTCATTTCCTTGTAAGGATGACCATTTTGACAGCTAGTCCTTATGTAATTCCACTCCAGTATGTATTACTTCTATTATTTTGAATTAAAAGAATTAATTTGTTTTGGTGTCAAAAAATAATTTTATATTGATTGAGGAAATTAGTTGAAATAAGTTAATTTTCTGGATGTAAACAAGAAATAAGGATTTCTGATGAATAATTGCAATAGAAAGAAGATTAAAATACTAGTTAGCAGTGTCAACCAAAAGTAGTTTTAGACCTAAAATAAATTTTAAAGTGAGACTATTTAATTAGAAAAGTGAGAGATTTGTTATAAGAAAAGTGATATTTTTTAAAATTAATAAGAAATTAAATTTTAGCGACTAATTAATTTTGCATTAGGGGGTAATAAAAAATGTGGCTTGAGCTAAAACAAGAATTGAACCATATTTTTTAAGAATGAATCATTTATTTATAATATTATTGAAAAACTAATTAATTATTTTAAGAAAAAACATTAACAACTTTAAAAATAGGCTTCCTTTATTTGGAGGCCTAAAACCCTTGCTCTGGCAGTCTTGCGCAATGGCCAACCATGTTGGTTGGGAAGGATGTATTTTTGAAAATATTGAAAACAACCTTTTGGCATAAGTAAAAAAGAAAATATATAAAACAAAGGAAGTAAAGTAAACGAGCCCTAAGTTCATTCATGAATTATCTTTTCTCTACAATTAACTTTCAGTGATGAGTTGGTACTGGTGGCACTTGGGAACTCTTAAAAGCGAGGTATCAAGTTCAAATCCTAGGGAGGTGTAGAAAAGACAAAGTACATACTCCGTAAAAATATATAGCGGGGGGAGAAACGGTGTAACAGTATCTTAGTGACATACCCAAACTCAGTAAAAAGAACTTAGGTATGGCCAATATAAATTCCTTTATAAATGCTTTTAGAACCTAGAGTGTTCTCTATCTCGGACTGGATCGCCATCACTTACCCTAAATTTAAAAAAAAAAAATTCACCACTTTAATTCTTAGTATAAATTAGTTTGATGACATATGCGTATACTTGAAGGAATATTTTGATTGAAAAGTAAGGGTTAAATATGTTTTTTGCCTTATAAAATTTACGGAATTTTGTTTTTAGTCTCTATAAAAAAAATTGCTCACTTTTAGTTCCACTTTTCCCCTTTCAACGTTTTTAGTCTCTCATGACTTTTTTTTTGACAATATCTCTCATGACTTTTAATAGCGCTTAAAAGCCCTATAAAGGACCCAAAAAGCAAAATTTTATAAATTTTTTAGGGACAAAAAATAAAATTCACGAATTTTTTAGGGACCAAAAACCCATCTAATAGTGACTAATATTATGGTGACACTTTTCTAGAGCTAGTCCTCGGTTCTATAATGATGTTCCCTCATGTATAGAGACTTTTATTTTAAATGAAATGCATTAGATGTTTGTTGTTAAAAAAATATATGGTGACAATTTACTTTTTTTTAGGAAAATGGTGACAGTTTAATGTTTAAATGACCAATATGATAAAAAGTAGTTGTCATACCCTAATTTTGTCTGTTAGATTAATGCAAATGGCTTCAATTCACACCTAGCGTATGCGAATCGCTTTTAATTGTGCACGCATTGTTGTTCTTGCTATGCCACATTTCATTTTTAATTATGCACGCGTCTTCGCTCTCATCACGGAAGCGCGTCCGCATCTCGTCGTTGCGAACGTTTAACTCAGTGTTCATTACTTATTGATATTATGATTAGTGTTATTTAGTTTAATCTGTTTGTTATTATTGTTATATAAAAAAATCTAATAAAAATCAATTTCTGAATTAATGTTTTTTATTATTGTAAACAGCTTTTTTTACAAAATAAAAGGTACAACCTAAGTCAACTTTGATATACATGAAGACAAAAAAAACTTAAATACAAAAAGTACAAAAAATAAAAGAACAAAAAAAGACAGCCCAAGTCGCTGCTGCCTTGGTTGGTGGCCGTGGCTGGAAAAGCATTTTCAGCTTCAAACTCAAGTTCCTTTCATCTTGCCTCTTTGCTTTTTACGTTTTAGGTAAAAACACTGCAGCTTTTGCAGCACCACCTCCACCCCCTGCTGCCATCCCTTGCTGCCCCACTGTGTCTCTGCTGCAACAACAACAGCTTGGTCTCCTGGGGTTTTGATTCCCTGCTCCAACACTACACCTACACTAGAATCCCCAGCCTATAAATACCAATGAATTGAAATCAAAGAAGAGCAGAAAAAACGGTAACAAAGACACAAAATAATCATATTTTTCAAGGCACATAGAAAACAAATTTGGTTCAGAAAAGGGAGAAACAGTTCATTTGGAACTAGGTTAGTTCCTAATTTCATCTATTCGTTCATAATACTATCCTTGAGTTTTGTTTTTCTTCCTTCTTTATTCGTATGCCTTGTTTACTTGCTATTTTATTCATATGTTAATTCTCAGTGTAGCTTATGCATACTTTAAAAATGTAAGAGATAGCAAACAATGCATATAGAATGTGGATGGTGTTGAGAAACAAAAGGGGTAGCAAACAAGGCATATCAATAGGAAAAGAGGCATTAGAAAAGTTTTTTTATTTAGTCTAAAAAATAAAATATAAGAGGCGGAGAGAGGGAAATAAAACAGAAAAAATGGTGAATAGGTGAGAAGAGAAAAAAGTAGAGATTCACCTCCGGCCACCGCGTACGGTGGTCGTCTCCGCCCCTGCGCCGCCGTAAACTTGCATCACCGCGTCCACCCTCACCAACAACCACCACCAACAGCCTCCTCTCCCTCCTCACCACGAAAGCCACCCCCTTTCCCCATCACTGTTCACCGCGTCCACCCTCACCAACAACCACCACCAACAGCCTCCTCTCCCTCCTCACCACCAACGCCCCTTTCTCTCTCCTCATCACGAAAACCGCCCCCTTCCCCATCACTGTCCACCGAACGACCACCTCACGGCCACGATCCAAACAACCACCACTGCGTGACCACCGTCAAAACCACCACACCCCCACCGGACACCGTTCCACGATTCCCTCTCGCGCCTAGCTTCGCACCGCTTCTCCCGCCGTGTTCGGCTTTCTTCGGCCAACGCCCTCACGCCTCGCCATAGCCCCACCGCCACCACGACCACCGAGCCGAACCACACCACCAACAGAAACTAGATCTAAGAAGAAGGGAAAGTCGAAGTCACGGCTAGGGGAGGAACATGGCGCCGTGAGAGAGTTCGGTGGTGGAGAAAGAAAAAAAAAAAGCGAAAATGGAGTGGAGAGAGAAGGGTTCGGTTTACAGTGGGAGAGGAGAAGAAAAATGGGTTGATGATTTGGGGGGAGGCGGATACGGCGCAAAGGGGAGAGGGAAGAAAGAAAATCTGGGTTTGACACTTTGGAGGTGTGGAGGCGCCGTGGATGGGAAAGAGAGAATTAGGGTTTCCCTTTTTAGTTTTCATTTTATAGTAGGAGGGCAAGGGCACTTTTGTCCTTTCACGTTTTTTTTCTTTTCAGATTTATATTAACACCCTGCATTCTACTTCGCACGCCCCCTGAAGCCCATGATTTTTTTTGAAACGGACCAGCCCACTAAAAAAGAGAATGGGCTACTACCTACACCCCGATTTTAAGAATACAACCCCCGTGGTTAGCTACACCCCATTTTACTGTTTCACCCTTTTTTTTCGTTTTCTTTTTTTCTTTTTTTACAAATAAATAACTTCTTTCACAAAAACATATAAAAATAAATAGATAAACATTTCATTTTCAAAAAAATGTAAATAGGGGACTAAGTCGACTGTACAGTCGGGTTAGTCTGCTTTTTAGGTCACTAATGAACCGCTACGGATCATGTCCTAAAATCCCTATTTAAAACAAACAATTTCTAAATCAAAATAAACACAAACATTTTCTACCTAGAACTACGTAGCCTTTTATTCTCTACCAAGAGATACGTAGGAGCAAGGTCACGCCCCTGTCAAGCGCAAAAATAAACAATTTCCATTACCTTTCTTCCTTAATTCATTTTTTTACAAAAAAACCTATAAAAATAAATAGATGAATATTTCATTTTCAAAATATAAATAGGGGATTAAGGCGACTGTACAGTCGGGTTAGTCTACTTTTTAGGCCACTAATGAACCGTTACGGATCAGGTCCTAAAATCCCTATTTAAAATAAATAATTTCTAAATAAAAAAAATACAAACACATCTCTTTCATTTCGAAAAATCAAAAATCTTATTTTCAAAGTAGGGGATTAAGTCGGTCGTACGGCCGGGTTAGTCATTGTTTTAGGATAAGTGAACTGTGGTCCCTTAGAGCCCCAGCGCTCCTTCAGACCCCAGTGGTCCATCAACGCAGTTCAAAAGTCCTAGAACCCCTAAATAAAAAACACCAACCAACAAACTTTTTCTACCAAGAACTACGTAGCTTTGATTTCTCCATCGCACCTGGAGATACGTAGGAGCAGGGGCCCACTCCTGTCAAGCACAAAAAATTAAAATTTTTATTGAGTCTTTTTCTTTCAATAAAAGGGTAAAAGTTAACATTTTCAAAATTAACATTTTTTTCCTACAACTAATTAGCAGGTAACCTTCCTTAGGAAGGATGTCGTGGGGTGCTAACATCTTCCCCATGCATAACCGACTCCCGAACCCTAATCTGGTCTCAAGGACCTTTATCCATTCCAAAAGGGATTTTCCAATATTTGCCCTTAAACTAAACTTTGGTGGCGGCTTCATTTTTGAACCTTCGAGGAATCCTCGCCCGGATTTTTCGGTCGCTGCAGCTGGCGACTTCACTGGGGACTTTTTATAGAGTCAAGCCTAGTCTAATTAGTTGTAGGATTAATTGTTGATTTAATGTTTATTTTTACCCTATCCTTTTGTCTTTTATTCTTGCATATTATATTATTTTCATATGATATGTAAACCGTAGGATAGAAGACCATTATGTCTGTATATGTGATTATTCTTTTATTTTATTGCCAATTATATTATTTTATGTATATAAACCCTAGGGTAGAAGACTATTATTGTTGTATATGTGTTTGTTTGTTTTGCAGCTTGGGGGGTATTCTTGATATTTTGCTCCTTCACACACTCCACTATCACACTTTTGCACACACGTGAGAATAGTCCTCTACCCGGACTGGAGCATAAACTAAGTTAGAACGAGACTGCGTAGTAATGGCCCTCTGGATGTACGTCCAGCTCAGTGGTTACGAAAGTCTCACCTAGAGTTTGGTCCCTTCGAGGGTGCTATCACTTCTAATAGCTTGCCTATTGTTGTGGCTAGCGTTCTCGAACGGGGTCGTTGGCTCTAAGAACCTTATTAGGACCTTGTAGAGCTACCCTTCGAAAGGTTCACTCAGTAAAAAGAATCTTAGATCTATTCTCAAAGGAACCCTTTTTAGGACACAAAGGAGCTTCATCCCGTCGCATTCAAACAAGCATAGATACATTTCCTTCCCATTTTTTTTGAAAAAAAAACCAAAAATCATATTTCATCTGTTCGAGCTATTTTCTTTTCTTAAAACCTATATCATGCATTCTTATTTTTTCTTCTTTGCATATCACGTAAATAAATATAAAAACATCCCATTTTGCATGACCGCCGGGGAATTACAAAAATTTTTACAGAGTGGTGGATGAAAGTAAAAAAAAACATTTGAAAGTCAGACCACAAGGATCATTTTTATTTTAAAAAAAAAAACTTGCCATTCCCCGACAGATGAATAAAACCATACATCTGCATTTCATGCACATTCATGCGTTCCTTCGTATTTCCAATAAATCTGACCAAAAAGGTAAGTTGATTCGCCAACGCTCATGCATCTGTC
The DNA here is from genome assembly GCA_039519185.1 of Astragalus membranaceus. NCBI lineage: Eukaryota > Viridiplantae > Streptophyta > Magnoliopsida > Fabales > Fabaceae > Astragalus > Astragalus membranaceus. Next base: position 138,389,523 of record CM076850.1, read on the forward strand.
TTCCCTTTTCCAAAAAAGAAACAAACACAATATTGTAAATCATGTCAAGCATCATTCTTTCCTTTCCACGCATAAAAAAAAAATCACTGCGAGTGTCATGCATTTTGTTTCCGCGCACACCAAAAAAAACAATTTTTACCCATATAACATTAGCATAACATTGATCAAAAAAACATTAGCATCATATTTAACCTGCTCCGACATTCATTCATAATCATTCAAAATCATCATTACACAGTGTAGGTATCACATCATTTGTAAATGCTTGAATTACATTTCAAAAAAACATAACATTCATACATCATTTTCAATGCATCAATTCCATATTCATGTATCATTTTTCAAATAAAACAAAAAATATTTCATTATAATTGTATCATTCATCATCCCATAAATAAAAAATGAGAGTTTGCATACATGTTGCCTTACCTCTTAAAAAATAAAAATAATTGCATTTAGGATCAAACATTTATTTCTTCATACATACATGCATTTGCATATCCGTCATCATGGGCATTATATGTTGCTAGAAAATAAAAAAATCACCGCACATTCATAATAAAACCATTCTTTCCACATGCAGCCCATTATCATTGCACTACTATACATCTCATCATCTAGAAAACAACAAAAATATTTTTGTATTTGTCCAAATTGCATCATCTTGCATATCCATATAGGAAAAATATATATCACCTTGATATTATAAAAAAGTTATGTTCATTACTCCTCTTCATGCATCATAAAAAAAAACACAAAAAAAGTTTTTCATCCTTATCGACCTCAAATGCATTACTCATCTTGCATGCATCATTTCTAAATAAAAGAAAATAAAAAATAATGCCACTTTCTTGCATTATTCATCAGCATATTGCAATGCCTCCGAAAAATCATTTTTGGATAGTCAATCTTTTCAAGTGATCATTCACATTCCATGCATCTGCATCATGCAACATCATTTGTTCATTCATGCGTTTTAATTTTTCTAAAAAAGGAGATAATAGAAAAAACCACGAGCACAATTAAAAAAATTGTGGTAAACATTGGAATATCTCATTTAGCATGCACTTCCATTCACAAAAAATCATCATCAAATAATGTAGACATTTCATCATTTGCAACATCATGAGATGCATGTAAAAACATAGCATTCATACATCATCTCACTCATCCTAATAATTAAAAAAAAAACCGCTGTTTAATCGATCATTCATGCGTCATTTCATTCCTTATTTCAGCATGCATCATTTCACAAAAATTATAAGGCCCTGCATCAGCCACATGCTGTATTGCCCCCAAAAAAAAAATCATTTAAAATAATTGGTCTTTCCAAGTGATCATTCATGCGCGCATTTCATGCATTTGCATCTGCATTTTCATCATGCATATCTATCACCATGTGTTTATTCATGCATTAGGACACAATGGGCATGTAATTTATTTATCCTCGTTGCATGAGTATAGTTAATCTTTTAACTAGAAAAATCATCATGCATTCATAATAGGAATAAAATCGTTGGTCTTTTCAAGTGATCAGTTCCTCCATGCATTTCATTCACTTACATCTTCATCATCCATGTCCATCATCATGTATCAGTTCATCTATCACACTTTGTCTCATTTTCTAAAAAAAACCATGAGCGTATTTTTTTTTTCAAAATTGATGAGATGAGGCGAAATTGATTATTCTTCTTTGGAAAAGTTTAGGTTAGCTACAAACTCAATGTTTTTTCAGACACCCAGCTTTCAAAAAAGGAAGCTATTCACTTTTTGCAGCTCGTTCACAATTTTTCTTCAGCAAAATGACGCATCTCATCAGTCCCATGACAAATGTTCCATTTTGTTAACTGATGTGTTATCAAAAATTTCTCCTATCATGTCACTGACTATGTTAACTCTCTTTGAAGCATTCGTATAGTGAACTTGTATGCAACACGCATTTACTCTTGTTTGAGTCAGTTAGTGTCCATATCTTTCCCATCATCATTTCTTGTTCATGTCCAGTCCCACCCCGACCATCCCATAAGGTGCATGTCTCCACAAGTACCTAGTCAACTATTTGGTTGGTTTCCAATGATGAAATTTCATAAACTAACACTTTAGGTCCCCATGCTGGGGCAAATTTGTGATCACTAGATATCCTGTCAACATTGTATTCTCTTGGTGCAAGTCCTTTACAAAAAAACAAATAAGCCTGTTAGGTTGAAAACTCGCAAGAGCAGCCAAAGTAAAAATTAGGGCAAATAAAAGAAATAAAGAGAAAAAGAGCGGATATATAAAAATAAATAATTTTTGTCCTTGAATTAATTTTTGAGAAAAACAAGCAATCATGATTTGAAACGAAGTTTGGTCGTCTTCCCGTACCCTAAAAAAAAGAGGTTCTTTACTACCCCTTGGAGCAAAAAAAAAAATCAAAAATCTTTCAGTCACCCTAGACGAGGATCAATTCCATATCAAAAATGGTGTGTCACTTTTATCAGCTCACTCTACTAAAAAAAAAGAAAAAAGATCACAAAAAGTGTGAAATTCAAAAAAAAAAGAGGATTAAAAAAGAAATCCTCAAAAAGAAAAAAGCAAAAGCAGTAGAAATTGTAAGGTGATACATAATATCACCAAACACAGGAGATATCCTTGTCCAAATAAACCCACAAACACCTCCTTAGGCCGAATTATCATTTCTTCCACAAAACCCAAATCATTGGCCTCAAACACTTCTCTGAACCTACTTATCTTTTAAAAGGTCATCGTATCAATAAACCATCAAACACCTCTCTGAGCCCATTTGAGCCTATGCTCCACAATCCCATAACCATTGACCACATTACCCATAACATGTAACCACATCACAAACCCTTCTTTCATAAACCCCTAACCACTGGCCATGTTACAACTCTAACGAGTCCATGCTGATCAATGATTGGTTGTTTTCATTTTCTCAAAGATTTAATTTTAGGACAAGTAAGTATATTTATTTACAATATATTTGCTCAAAAAAATCAAAAAAAGAGGATAAAAAAACGAAAAAAAAAGAAAAAAACCCAAAGGCCTTGCACTCCAATATTCATTCAAATCGCATTGATATCAAGACAAGGTTTAGTGATCACCAATTGAAATTTTCATCGTATCAAAAACTCAGGATTATCACAGTCTGTGGGAGTCACCTTCAAAGGGCCAAAAGTTTGGACTAGGACCATCACCTAGATCACAAAGTGGGGCATACCTTTCACCTTTCATGCTTCTTGAACTTAGAAAATGCCCGGCATCCATCCCATTCATATACCCCATCCAATCCATACGACCAATTCCAAAGACCCATGACCCTAACTTAGTTACCTTTCATAACCCACCAAAAGCAATCATTTAAATATCATTCCAAAGTTGGACAATCCCATCACTCTTCACTTCACCTAAAGCCGGGGAAATTCGCCCTACACCCATCTCATCCCCTTGTCATATCAACATCCACAAAACCATACCGAGGCAATTCCTCAACCCACCATCCTAAACACGACCTTGCTCAAACCTTAGTCAGGGCCACCTTGCCCTTGTCATAGTTGGGGCAATACCAAACACTATGGGTTGAGACAAAATCTTTCGCCTGCCACCCTTCATTCCAAAGTCATGGTGTTCTCAATTCATCATCTATTACACTCCTAGATGTTGTCACCACTAGGCAGGGGCAAGTTATGCAATCACCGTCACCAAACTCCAAATTGGGGCAGTCCTACATTTCTCAGATTGGGGCAAACCTACCTTTCCTGATTTTGGCAAAAACCTGTCACGTGGCATATCTGTCATACCCTGGATCAAGAACCAAGTTAACTAACTCATTCATTCGTATTTGCACTATTATGCCTATTTGCTAAACAATGCTTCAAAGAGAGAAAACACAAGTTAATAATGTGAAGTTAGAAACTCACGTAGTTAAATTTGTGGACCTAAAATTCAGTCATCATGGGACACCCGAACGAAAGAACAATGTGAAGGAGCTGGCAAATGCGATCAAATACTTTCGCACATCAGTGTCTGGGAATAACAACCTTGAGTTTACCAAAGTTTGAATTCAAATCAAACCCAATTTTTCCAATAAATGATGATTTCAGAATTTTCACCTCGCTGCTTCTCGCATCAAAAGTCTCATTTCTCATCATTGCAAAAAAAACTTTCTGCATCACCAATAAACCATATCATAAATCACTGCACCATACATTTTATTCCAACATCAAGCCATGCATCTACCACAACTTTTGCATCTAAGCATTACATTTGCACATTCATTCATTCATATACCTACATCATATATTAAAAAAACAGTAAAAGAAAAAAAAAGAAAGTAAACAGAGGCAAAAATCATCCACATTGCATTCGTTACCCCCACCAAAGTATTGATCATTGCATGCGCAAATATTACATGCATTTCATCGCAACACTTACATCTAAGCATTACAATTGCATCTTATCTGCACGCATACACAGTGTATCAACTTTATTATTCCAGCAACTTCAGCATCCATTATCCACCACATCTCATTCACTACCTTAACAAACATCAAGCATTGCATGTGCATAAATTACATGCATGTCATATACATAACACCTATTGCTTCAAGTGTCGATCCCTATATACTTCCACTTCTTAAGTCAATACGACAAGCGTTGAATCTTATATCAAACACCAGATCGCAGTGTTAGCACAGAGTCTAGCATAGATCCTTCAGACCAATTTGGTCCTTCAGTTCAGTTCGAATTAACATGTCAAAACGACGGCTTCGAACTCTACCATCAGATCTTGACGTCGCCACTTAGCGCGGCGGATCCTTCAGACCCCCATAGGTCCTTCAGATTAGCTGTGTCTGCCTAAGACATAGTGGACATCCTTCGTGGTCAACATATCAGTTCTAGATCTGATCTTGACCCTCACGGCCGCATCGACGTAGGTCACCCTCAGACTGTTTTATTAGTACCATAGCTAGTTGCAGTCCATCAGACCATTTTGGTCCATCAGGCCCAGGCAGCCCTTCATACCCACCGGTCCTTCAGTTTAATTCAAATCAATGCGCCAAGCATCGACTGCGAATTAGACCATCAGATCATTATGCCGATACTTCGGGGCATCGATCCTTCAGACCCGCAGTGGTCCTTCAGAACCCTAGTGCTCCTTCAGACCCCCAGCGGTCCTTCAGAGCCCCAGCGCTCCTTCAGAGCCCCAGTGCTCCTTCAGAGCCCCAGTGCTCCTTCTTTATTCCTTTCTCGTCGGTGCCCCGAGTGTTAACCGTTCTCTGTTAATTCTCAAACTCTACACTTTTCTACTAAGAGGACAAAATTAGCATTTGTCTTACCTTTATTTCTATTCCTACTATGAAAACCTTTCAGTTTATCTTCGGAATATAAATAAAGAGGGGCAGCTGTCATACCCTAACTTTGTCCGTTAGATTAATGCAAATGGCTTCAATTCACACCTAGCGTATGCGAATCGCTTTTAATTGTGCACACATTGTTGTTCTCGCTATGCCACATTTCATTTTTTTTTATTATGCACGCGTCTTCGCTCTCATCACGGAAGCGCGTCCGCATCTCGTCGTTGCGAACGTTTAACTCAGTGTTCATTACTTATTGATATTATGATTAGTGTAATTTCGTTTAATCTGTTTGTTATTATTGTTATATAAAAAAAATCTAATAAAAATCAATTTCTGAATTAATGTTTTTTATTATTGTAAACAGTTTTTTTTTACAAAATAAAAGGTACAACCTAAGTCAACTTTGATATACATGAAGACAAAAAAAACTTAAATACAAAAAACTACAAAAAAAGACAGCCCAAGTCGCTGCTGCCTTGGTTGGTGGCCGTGGCTGGAAAAGCATTTTCAGCTTCAAACTCAAGTTCCTTTCATCTTGCCTCTTTGCTTTTTACGTTTTAGGCAAAAACACTGCAGCTTTTGCAGCACCACCTCCACCCCCTGCTGCCCCACTGTGTCTCTGCTGCAACAACAACAGCTTGGTCTCCTGGGGTTTTGATTCCCTACTCCAACACCACACCTACACCAGAATCCCCAGCCTATAAATACCAATGAACTGAAATCAAAGAAGAGCAGAAAAAACGGTAACAAAGACACAAAATAATCATATTTTTCAAGGCACATAGAAAAAAAAATTGGTTCAGAAAAGGGAGAAACAGTTCATTTGGAACTAGGTTAGTTCCTAATTTCATCTATTCGTTCATAATACTATCCTTGAGTTTTGTTTTTCTTCCTTCTTTATTCGTATGCCTTGTTTACTTGCTATTTTATTCATATGTTAATTCTCAGTGTAGCTTATGCATACTTTAAAAATGTAAGAGATAGCAAACAATGCATATAGAATGTGGATGGTGTTGAGAAACAAAAGGGGTAGCAAACAAGGCATATCAATAGGAAAAGAGGCATTAGAAAAGTTTTTTTATTTAGTCTAAAAAATAAAATATAAGAGGCGGAGAGAGGGAAATAAAACAGAAAAAATGGTGAATAGGTGAGAAGAGAAAAAAGTAGAGATTCACCTCCGGCCACCGCGTACGGTGGTCGTCTCCGCCCCTGCGCCGCCGTAAACTTGCATCACCGCGTCCACCCTCACCAACAACCACCACCAACAGCCTCCTCTCCCTCCTCACCACGAAAGCCACCCCCTTTCCCCATCACTGTTCACCGCGTCCACCCTCACCAACAACCACCACCAACAGCCTCCTCTCCCTCCTCACCACCAACGCCCCTTTCTCTCTCCTCATCACGAAAACCGCCCCCTTCCCCATCACTGTCCACCGAACGACCACCTCACGGCCACGATCCAAAAAACCACCACCGCGTGACCGCCGTCAAAACCACCACACCCCACCGGACACCGTTCCACGGTTCCCTCTCGCGCCTAGCTTCGCACCGCTTCTCCCGCCGTGTTTGGCTTTCTTCGGCCAACGCCCTCACGCCTCGCCATAGCCCCACCGCCACCACGACCACCGAGCCAAACCACACCACCAACAGAAACTAGATCTAAGAAGAAGGGAAAGTCGAAGTCACGGCTAGGGGGAGGAACATGGCGCCGTGAGAGAGTTCGGTGGTGGAGAAAGAAAAAAAAGCGAAAATGGAGTGGAGAGAGAAGGGTTCGGTTTACAGTGGGAGAGGAGAAGAAAAATGGGTTGATGATTTGGGGGGAGGTGGATACGGCGCAAAGGGGAGAGGGAAGAAAGAAAATCTGGGTTTGACACTTTGGAGGTGTGGAGGCGCCGTGGATGGGAAAGAGAGAATTAGGGTTTCCCTTTTTAGTTTTCATTTTATAGTAGGAGGGCAAGGGCACTTTTGTCCTTTCAATAAAAGGGTAAAAGTTAACATTATTTTCCTACAACTAATTAGCAGGTAACCTTCCTTAGGAAGGATGTCGTGGGGTGCTAACACCTTCCCTAAGCATAACCGACTCCCGAACCCTAATCTGGTCTCAAGGACCTTTATCCATTCCAAAAGGGATTTTCCAATATTTGCCCTTAAACTAAACTTTGGTGGCGGCTTCATTTTTGCACCTTCGAGGAATCCTCGCCCGGATTTTTCGGTCGCTACAGTAATTTCCTAAGATTATGTAATGATATCCTAATGGCCAAATTAAAATTTTGTCAGTATTTTTTTAATTTGATTCAACTACAATAGAAAAAGTCATTAGGGGCGCTTTCTTTATCTATTGGGAGCGCTTTCGGGCACCCGTAAATCTGGCGTTCCTGTTGCCACCCCTTATTAGGAAACAGGAGCGCTCACAAAAAAGTGCCCCTGTTGGTCTTAGCGCCTCTGACAATCAGGGGCGCTCGCAGTAACAAGCCCCCCTGTTGGTTTTAGCGCACTTGACGATTAGGGGCGCTTGCTGTTAGAAGCGCCCTGTTGGTCTGACCAATAGAAGCGCCCCTAATTGTCAAGTGGTCTGACCAACAGAAGCGCCCCTATTTGTCAAGTGGGCTAAGACCAACATGGGGGATTCTAACTGCAAGCGCCCCTGATTCTATGTTGTTTTTTAAATATTTTTTCTGTTTCTGGTATATCCAATAATTTGCAGCACATCCCTACTCTCATTTTCATCAACCAACAACAACCAATATTAACTCAACAACCAATATGAACCAAATTTCAAATCAACTAACCAATTGCAAATCAAATTCCAACTAACAAATTTATAAATCCATCTAATATATATATATATATATATATATATATATATATATATATATATATATATATATTACATATCAACAAAGTACCAACAAAACTTACATAAATCATTAACCAAATTCTGAATGGCAACATAGACAACAAAAATGACATGACATCCAATGTGAGGAACAAAAAACAAGCTAACCAAAATTACATGAGTTTCAATTTTCATTAATCAAATTGGCCACATGATGACACCACTCTCCCTTGATCTCAGTAAGTTGGTCATCAGAAGGCCCTCCGTATTTTGGGCATCAGGGGCGCTTTTTAAAAAGCGCCTCTAAAGACTCTCCGTATTTTAGGCATCAGGGGCGCTTCTTAAAAGGCGCCTCTAAAGGCCCTCCGTATTTTTTGTTTGAGGGGCGCTTTTTAAAAAGCGTCACTATTGGGTGCACCCTTTTTTAACATTTCTGTTGTAGTGTTCTTTTAGTCCTTAATACAAACGGGTGATGGTGGGAGATGGAGATTGGAAAAATGAAGCATATCATACTCAAACCCCGCTCTCAACATCCATATATGTCTTAGGTGTGTTTTACACAAGGTAATCAAAACCGGACCGGACATTGAACCGGAAGAGGTAGCGGTTCAGGGGTTCTTGGGTTCAACCGGTTGAACCGGGGGTTCAACCGGAATTAATTAAATATATTATTTAATATTTTTATTACAATATATAAAGGATAAAAAACCATAATACCCAAAATTTCACACCACAAACAATTAAATTATGCTTAACTTAAGCTCAACAATATAATATTCAAGTCATTAGTTAAAGTTACACATAAAATTGGTAGGTATAAAAAGACTCAAAGTTTGACATGTTTAAAATATATATATTTTAATGCATTATTTAGAAAGAAAAAAAATAAGTCCCACATCGGATGGCAAATAAGAAAATTGCAAACAGTGAAGCTAATGTTGTTGAAAGGTGAATATCTAGTCCCACATCGGATGGCAAATAAGAAGAATGAGCTGTGTTTCTCTATAAATATAGAGCTAGAGTGTGCACAGCAAAATATAAGTGAGATTCTTGGCTTTCATAATATATAAAATATATAAATAGAGCCCTGAAACTCATTTTGTTTTACAAAAAATAGTTTAAATTTTTTTAATTCCAATCTTTCTAATTCAGCTGGTTTCTCATATGTGAGAAAAAAAAATTTTAAAAAAAAAAAACCAAAATGACGTCGTTTTGTTTAAAAAAATTTAAAAAAAAAATAAAAAATTGGCTTTTCTCAGAACCGCTGCAAACCGGCGAACCGCCGGTTCTTGCCGGTTTTCCCGGTTCTAGGCCGGTTTTACGGTTTTCCCACCGGTTCTGCGCGTATCCGGTTCTGTGGTCCAATTGGACCGGACAGGGGTCCGGTTCCCAGTTCAACCAGTCGGACTGGCCGGTCCGGTCCGGTTTTGATTACCTTGGTTTTACATCAGGATATCTCTCGGGACAAACTAATTTAATTTCAGTAATATAAAGTTATTAATTTTTTTTACTCAAAGTTATTAATTTTAATTAAAACACTTTTCATGCATGTGCTGTTGTTTCTAATTGTCATTGGTCCATAATTTTTAATGTTGTAAAGTTATTTCTAATTTTCATTGCTCCATAAATGTTTATGATAATGTGATTAATTATCATTATGTGAAACTTTTGATTGGAAATATGGAATTTGTTCCGTACAGTATCTCGGAAGGTATGGACGATCCGGAATAGTTGGTAGTAATGAGTCTTGATCAACCAAGCTCCGTTCCGATCCGAGGTGGGGTGGTACCTGCAAAGACACTCTGACGCTCAAGTCATCTAGTGAATTGATTAGAGGTAAGAATGTTGGAGAGAGTGTGTCCTTTGGGCATTGCATTAATGCTTATTTATAGAGTCAAAAGTGTGTTTGACCTAATTGATCAGAGTCGTCCGATCTAGGGTTTAGATCTCAGTCGTTCATTCATGGGCTTGCCATTGGTATTGGGCCTCATCTAATAAGGGGCGCGGCCCAATCCATAACAGCTGCCCCCCCAAATCGCGTCGCCTACGGGCGAGCCTGACTTGTGAGCTTGTCCGGGTTTTGTGTATGTTTTGAATTCGATGATTGATCAAAATGGCGACCTTCTCCATGACCGGGTTCATTCCGAAGTCGGGCTTGTACCTACGAAGGTTTATGCCCCCAACCTCAGAGTGTCCGGGAATGATGTGACCACCGAGTGACTCGAGGTGTCAGTTTAATGTCGCCTTTAAGACAGTTTACTAGGACTCAGCCTAGATCAAACTCGCCCTTCAGGGTAATGGCAGCCTCGACCATTTTTCTCCAAGGCCGGGCTTATACCTACGAGGGTGTGTGCCCCCAGCCTTAGAATATTCGGGGTTCATTCCGAGTCGGGCTTGTACCTACAAAGGTTTATGCCCCCACCCTCAGAGTGTCCGGGAATGATGTGACCACCGAGTGACTCGAGGTGTCAGTTTTAATGTCGCCTTTAGGACAGTTTACCAGGACTCGGCCTAGATCGAACTCGCCCTTCAGGGTAATGGCAGCCTCGGCCATTTTTCTCCAAGGTCAGGCTTATACCTACGAGGGTATCTGCCCCCAGCCTTAGAATATCCGGGGTTCATTCCGAGGCCGGGCTTGTACCTACGAAGGTTTATGCCCCCAGCCTCAGAGTGTCCGGGAATGATGTGACCATCGAGTGACTCGAGGTGTCAGTTTTAATGTCGCCTTTAGGGTAGTTTACCAGGTGTCAGCCTAGATTTAACTCGCCCTTCAGGGTAATGGCAGCCTTGGCCATTAATCTTCGCGATTTTGAATCAAGAGATCTTTGTAGCCCTTGGGACAGTTTACCGGGGCTCGGCCCGGATTGAACTCGTTCCAACGGGTCGCGACTACCTCAGTCGCTAGTGAAGTCGAGCTCGGTGTCTCGAGTTCTGGTTTAGCGTGGAACTTTAAGGCGATCGTTCAACCGATCTCAAGTCGTTCCCTTCAACCTCGGAACTCACATTTTACTAAGCACTCAGAGTGAGGAAAACAAGTACAGAACGTCGACAAATCGTAGTCAATCCATACTTATTAGATGGTTGAATATTTACAAAGTCGGATTACATCACGTCCGTAGGCTCATTCCGAGGCCTAGGTCCTCCGGGATTGACATGTGACCTTCCTGCGTTAACCCCTTCTTCATGATCGATGTACTTCTAAGACCTCCAGAGGAACTCCGCGAGAGACTCTGGCTGATTTACTCCAATATCGGTCTGAAACAAACTCCCTTCACGAAGTCCCACCTCCATGAAGTAAAGTCGGAAGGATTCGTTGAGGTTCCGAACTTGCGCAGCTTCACGGATGAATCTCTCTATGTAGTCCTGGAGAGGCTCATTCTCGCCTTGCCGAATTTCTTGCAGTGCCTTCCGGGATTTCAGTTTCATCTTGGAGTGCGTGAAGTGAGAAGAGAAAAACTTAGCCAAGATATCCCACGAAGAAATGGTGTTTGGTTTAAGGGCCCTGAACCAATCCAAAGCTACCTTCTCCAAAGTGAGAGAGAAAATCCGGCACTTAATCTCCTTCGAAACATTCCGGTATTGATCAGGATCGCCAGTTCCATCATGCATTTTCAAACCCTCAGGGGGTTCCTCGAGGTGCTTCGGCCTCAGAAAGTAGTCGATCTTGCTTGTGAAATGTCCTTTACGCTTTGCCGACCTTTCCTGGGGTGAAGACCGTCGGTTGTCACATTTGTCAGGGGACCCCCGCGAGCGATGGCGCCGACGTTCCTGCCTCGGGGATCTTTCCCGACTTTTGGAACGGCGTCTCGTAGAAGAGGAAGCCAGAAACGATCTAGACCGAGGGGAATCCTCGGAATAGTAGGTATCATCAGGAGTCCGACTTGGGGGAGTCCCCAATCCTCGCCCTCCTCTACGACGAGGTGGAGAGCGGTGTGGTACTTCCTCCAAGCCGGAAATCGGTGGCGCCTGTGGCCATGAGTCCTTCCACTTGAAAAGTTGTGCTGAGAGGAATTCCGATCCGGGATGTTATGAGCCCGGATCTCAGCAATCTCAACTTCTAACTGGGTGTAGCGTTGGCTTCTCTGCTGGTCGACCTCGGCTTGCCGATTTAGCAACTGGACGAGCTGTTGAACAGCATCGACCGGCACCTGGACCGTTTGAGGGGGAGGTGGAAGTCGGTTCCAGCTGAGCCCCTGGGAACCATAGCGGTAGCCGAGTTTTGAGCACGCGCCAGGCTAAGGGGTAAGGTAATTGCCACTCCTTCGGGAGTCACCTACTGTAGGATCGGTCCCTCAATGACACTTGGGATAGTTCTCTGTCGCAATGTTGGAGCCATCGTCAATCAAGAAGATGGGAGAGGAACTAGAGTACAAGATCCTCCCACTTTGGTCGCCAATGTTCTGTACCATATCTCGGAAGGTATGGAAGATCCGGGATAGTTGGTAGTAATGAGTCTTGATCAACCGAGCTTCGTTCCGATCCGAGGTGGGGTGGTACCTACAAAGACACTCTGACGCTCAAGTCAGCTAGTGAATTGATTAGAGGTAAGAATGTTGGAGAGAGTGTCATTTGGGCATTGCATTAATGCTTATTTATAGAGTTAAAAGTGTGTTTGACCTAATTGATCAGAGCCGTCTGATCTAGGGTTTAGATCTCAGCTGTTCATTCATGGGCTTGCCATTGGTATTGGGCCTCAGCTAATAAGGGGTGCGGCCCAATCCGTAACAAAATTCAACATTATAATTTATAAAACAATTTTTGAAGCATAATGCCATAATCTATAAAACTTTAAATTGTACTATATTTTGCTGAAAAAATAATACCGTATATTATTTTGTGAATGTGTCCACCGAAATCAGGGCCGGCCCAAGGCCCAAGCAACTAAAGCAAGGGCTCATGTTATGTGAACTGTGATGAAATATAAATATAAAAATCATAGTAAACCAGAGAGCGACTCAACGTTAGGTATGTTGCTTTCAGTCAAAGCAATAGGGACAATTAGAGCTGTCAAATGGGCGGGCTCGGACAGACCCAACGGGCCAAATAGTATATACGGGTTGGGTCGGGCAGGCCCAAATTTTTAATGGGCTGCATATTTTATGACCCAGTCCAACATCAGCCCGACGGGCCACAGACCAGCCCGATGAGCCACAATCCTTTGACTTTTTTACTTTTTGACCATATTTTTTTTCGGCTCTGCAAATCTTTTTTTTAAGCTAATAAATATTCTGCAGCCGTATCCGTTATTGAATTTTCAACAGATGCAACTTTTCTTTTGTGCTCAAAATTTGCCACCACCTCATGGTGAGATTTGCCAGATTTAGCTTTGGGAAATTTTGATTTAAATCCAATTTCATCAGTGGTGTTACTAACGTTTTTCATGCTTGAACAGGAATCCTAATTAACTTCAATAAAGAGAGAATTTTTAGACACCGAAGGAAATGAGGGGGGCAAAACGCACGGTTTCATCGCTAGCTATCAGAAGAAGCTGCAAGCCTGCAAGGATAGTTTCTATAAAAAGATAGTTACTATCACCTACTCCAAAACCGATAGTTTCTACAAGGAAAATTGAGTACAAATGTATTTAAAACAGATAGTTACTATCACCTAGTCCAGTGCCCTCGCCAAAAAAAGGCAAACTCATTGAGTATTTAAAAAATTAAAAATAATACAAGAAATAAAAAGAAATTGGGCCAATCGGGGCAGCCCAAAGCCCAACGGCCCAGCCCAATCCAGCCCAATTGTGTTATCGGGCCAATTGGGCCGGGCCAAAAAACGTAGCTGTGTTTTTGAGCCTCTATTTTTAGAGCCCATCTCAACCAAAAAATCTGGCCATTGGGCCAGCCCACTCGACTGGGCCAAAATTGACAGCTCTAGGGATAATAGTAGGTGGGAGTGGCTAAAATCAAAAGGGTTAGAAGCAGTGGCGGAACCAGGACCCCGGGGTCAGGGGTGTCAAATTTTTTAAGGCCAGTGTCAAATCGGTGCAAAAATTTTTGGGCTATTTATAGAAGGCGGTAAAAGCAATTTTTTTCCGGTGGGTTAGAAGTGGGAAGTGAAGGGGAGAGTTAGAATATATTTCTCAAGGATCTTCATGCTGATGTCTAGCCACATATTTTTTTAAGCATACTTTTCTCTTATTAATAGAGTATCTTTATATATACATCCAATGGGTGTATGACTTCATCAATGAGGTGGGCACTCCACCCCATTTTGGCGCCAACATTCCCCTTCACTCCCCCCTTTGACGCCAAAACCCCCTCGTCCCTCTTTTTTTTTTCTTCTCATTTTTTATATTTTCATTTTTTAAGAATAATTTAAATTTAAGAAAAAAATTAGATCGATAAATAGATAAAGTTTGTTCCTCAATAATCAGATTGGTGAAAAATGAAAATTAATTTCCCGGTAAATTATGTAAAGTGTGATGCTAGCCACTGTGTTTTAAGGTAATTTAGAGTCTAAAAAAATTAGTTGTTCAAAGGAAATAGTAACGCAAAACTGTGTGTTTTGGGGTTCTTAAGCGGTCGGAAAAAAATTAACTGTTCAAATATGCAGAGTTTGTTCTTTAGTAACCTGTTTGTTGAAAAAAAGAACTTTTATGTAATGTGATAATGACTTACTTGATTATCATTTGTTGTCTATATTTTAATGGACCAATTTCATTTCTGTCACTAACTATTTTCCTTTCATTCTATACAACATTCGTAATTTTATATTTTAAGGGTACTTTATGGTTCACTAGAAATTTTAACGGTTCAAATAGCGGAAATTGATTCCTCCGTAATCAGATTAGTGAAAATGAAAATTAATTTCGCAACAAATATGTTCTACCTTATAGTTTTCTCTTATTGGCTAAACATAACTTAGTTGTTAAAATTTGACTTCTATTACTATTAATCTAATTTTGGTTTTATAATACTTCAGTAGACCCTAAAGCTTTGGCACCGTGCGTCGCACGGTCACGGCGCTAGTATTTCAGGTCGCGGCGCTGGTATTTCAGAACATCTCAATTCCTCTCGGACATTCTACTTCTTTTATACGCCATATGTTAATTGACAACAAATTTACCAAGGAATTATTACCCCATTGTTATTCTGTTTGGCCAAATTTTCAACTATAAGGATTAATAACTTCTCACTTATTATCCCATTGTCCTTCTATCTGGTGGGCTGATCCACTTTCTTATCTGAACAACTTGTAATTTGATAGTAACCATTGTGTTAAAGTAATTCTGGTATCCTCTGTTAATACATTTTGGCTTATAGAAAATTAAGGATCAATTGCTAAATCTAAATTTTTCCATATAACTTTTTCGTAGGAGTGTTATTATTTAGGCTAAACTGCATTTTTTGTTCTTTATCTTTAATCAAAGTTTCAATTTGGTCTTTTATTTTTTTCTCTACTTTGGTCGTTTATCTTTCAAATGTGTCAAAGTGGTACTTTTCTAAGTATTTCATCCACACTGTGCTGATGTGGCGTCTTTGATGGCACAAGTGACTGAGATTTCATTAAATTATATGGCATTTCATTTTTTTAAAAACAAAAACACAGAAAAATGAAGAACACTATGAATGTCTTCAAAAACACTTCAATTTCTTGTTTCTTGAATAACTCATGCAAACTATGAATAACATTTTTTTTAACATTTTTTGTTTGGACAAAACTTAGACACGGTTCCATCTATACTGTTGGTCTTTTTGTCCAACCAAATTATGACACCTGGCTATTTTTTTAAAGGATTAACTTTAGAATCCTAAAAAGGCAAAATTGGCTGTGCACACGGGAAGTTCATCTTCTCCAACTCTCTAATAGCGCCACCCCACCGGCCACCGTGCGCTCTCCCACCTGCACCGCCATGGGGACCTTCGCCGCCTTCGCACCGTGCACCACCCAAACCTTTTTCAAGGTCACCACCGCCCTCTCCCATGGTCGCCACCATCGTGCCTCAACTTTCGCCCGTCGCCGCCCACCATACCTCGTGGTGATTTCTGTGCGCTTTCTGAGCGTTTTCTCCGCTTTCGTTTCCACCACCTCCCTTCGCATCTGCTATGTATTTTCTCCATTTCTGTTTTTTCTACCTAAGGCCAGCAATCTTTTTCCTCACCCCTCTTTCATTTTTATTTTTTTAGTGGGGATTGGTGTTGCTTGTTATTTTCCTCAATCTCTATTGATTATGTTAAAACAATATTGTTAATTTGGTTCTTTGCTTGCTATTGTTTGTTCAAATTTCATTCCTCTTAAGTGACACACACTGTTGTTGGTGGTGGGATCGAGTGCCGCTGTTAAAGAAGTTGGAGAGGTGGAGAAGATGAAACATTGCGTTTGGCTTCACAATTTTTTTATCTGTGTGTGTGCAAAAACTTAAAAAAGTCGTGGAAAAAAACTGATGTGTAATAGCTTGGTTGGACAAAAGGACCAACAGTATAGATGGAATTGTGTCTAAGTTTTGTCCAAACAAAAAATGTTAAAAAGGACTAAAATACAATGTTTTTAAAACATAAGAGACGTAATTGTTACAAAAAAAAAAGTTAAGGGACCTATTTGTTACTTTAAAATAAGTTAAGAGACCTCAGGAGATATTTTGCCTTTTTTTTGTTTTGTTTTTCTAACATCTTAGGGAGTAATTGGTTTATCCGATAGTAAGTCAAGAGCAACTTATGTGCTAGAAGTTTTAATCTCCGACCTTCTACTAATCTTATATGGTGCCCCAATAATGGGCTGATTATTGCTTTTGGTCTAATGTTTTAATACCTTTGCCTAGTATGAATGAAATGTTACATTGTTGGCAAAAAAAACTAACCTGCATAAATATTTTTAATTTTTTTTTCATCTTTACCTATATAGTTATGGGAAACATATTGATTACACAAAAATTCCCCTAGTCTTATTCCCAAAAAAGAAAATTCCCCTAGCATTAACATTTCTTGTAACTTGCTGAGGGAGATGGAGAAAAGAAAAAAATACAAGTACAACTAGTTTGAGAAAAAATTGGATAAGAGTAGTTGTTCTATTAATTGATTTTATCGAAAGAGCTTGTAAAAGATGGTTCGAGTTTTTTTTTCTAGCTTAATTAAAGGTCTTGAGTTCGGATTCAGCTACGAGAATACAACAATGATAAAACTTTTTAGGAAGAGGTTTTTCGTCCACCTATCTGACTCGAGGGATTAGTCTCTAATATTGTGCGAAAATCATACCTAGTTTACAACCAAAAAAAGTACCAGTTGATTTGGAGACCAATTATGTCCTCAAAGAAAAAAATTGATGTCAAAACATGTATGATAGGATCCTAAAATAAATTAGAGGTAGTGGAGGGAATAAGAATGGTTTGTTTAATAAGTAATAATTAAGTAGTAGTGGGGGAATATGAATGTTCAAAGTTGAAAAGTAATAAAGAGGTCAGGTTAGAGAATAAATAGAGTTGGGGAGTAGTAAGAAGGCAGGCTGGCAATTGGATTGTCATTTCCATTGTTTCATTGTTTTTCCTTATTTCTCTTGTAACTCTATTTCCTAGGGCTGATACCAGTTAGACTCAACACCTATATTCTATCAATAAACAGTTTGTTGTTCTTTTGGAATGAGATGGATCTTGGTACCTATCAATGTAACCGTGTAAAAACCAGTTTGGTGTGAAAAATGAAAGTAAAAATCGGTTACAACTATTCAGTTTTTTTACCATGAAGTATTCAGGTTTTTCACACTTTAAACTTAAACAGTCGTTGTTAGGCAAATAAAGCTCAGATGACAATTTTAAAAAAATCAAAATACTTTTGATGTAATATTTTATTATTATTATTATTATTATTATTATTATTATTATTATTATTATTATTATTATTATTATTATTATTATTATTATTATTATTATTATTTCTATCCTATAAATCATGCAACAAGT
This sequence comes from Astragalus membranaceus, assembly GCA_039519185.1. Lineage (NCBI taxonomy): Eukaryota > Viridiplantae > Streptophyta > Magnoliopsida > Fabales > Fabaceae > Astragalus > Astragalus membranaceus. The sequence goes on from CM076850.1 coordinate 138,407,614, forward strand.
GTTTTGTAATATTAAACATATGCCAATCATCTTTTTTGTATAAACAAAATATTCTCTGCGCGCAACTACAAAGACTAATCACTTGAACCAGATAGAACCACCTATGAATATCTTAATTTACAATACGTTGGGTTACCTTCAAGAAAACTCCAATGGTCAAGCCCCGTTTGTCTTCAATTTTCAGGAGGCCCATGCTTTTCCCAACCCTTCCTACTCACCACACATCCCCCAAAACTAAAATATTTCAAAATTACCCTCACGTAGAACACGTTGGAAATCCCCTTCACACTACAATTTGAAATGATACGACACATTAGCACCGAACTGGTACAGCACATCTGTACCGAATTGGTAGGACACATCAACACCGTATACCCTTTCATCAATTCAACAATTCTATATTGTGTTAACTGTTAACAATCTTTTTTTGCAATAACTGTTAACAATCTTATCATCATATAATTGAGGAACAATTCTATACGGCAAGATTCAGATTGTACAATATGGCATAATCATATAATTGAGGAACAATTCAACAATGGGTAATCATATAATTGAGGAAGAATGAAGTACGGTGCAATACAAATGGGGCAACCTGCACCGTACTTCATATAATTGAGAAAGAAAATTTTCGGACTTAAGAAGTGAACCATCCATAGGTCTAGAATCTTGGATCTATGTGGCCAAATTGAGAAAGAAAATTAGGTATGAAGAACGGACTTACTTTCATTCTAGACAAAAGTAAGTCCGAAAATTTTACTAAACGGAAATACGTAAATCCGTCCGGCAGGAAATACATAAATTCGTTTTCAGGTTTTTTCCAAAACGGATTTACGTACATCCGTATAAATTTCTTATTTTTGGAAACGGATTTACATAAACCCGCAGTTAAAAATGATTTTCCAGACGGATTTATATAAATCCGTAGTTTATGATTTTCCATAAAATGCCTAACGAATTTACCATAAATCCGCAGTTCATTATTAACTTTTTTTAATTTCTTTTATTTTATATTTATAGTGGTGCTTAGCAGAGGCAGAGACAACAAAATTATAGACTCGAGGAGGGATTTCGTGATGCGAGATGGATCGTCACAGGCTGGTGGTATGGGTGAACTGGAAGAAACTCCGGCCAGGACACGGACATGGATCAGGATAGCCAGTCATGCTTCTCGACGAGATAGACGTGTTCGGGAGCGAGATAGACAGCAGGCTCCTCAACAAGACATGGAGGAGGAGGAGCAGGTTGCTGGTCAGGACTACTACCATGGCGAGGCTGCTGGTCAGGACTACTACGATCATGGCGAGGCTGTTGGTCGGGACTACTACCCTCCTCATCAGGACTACCCTCATGATGATGATGATGATGATGATGATGATGATGATGATGATGATGATGAGGAGCAGCAGCCCGGTCAGGCGGACCAGCAGTATCTTGGACCTATGGATGGTTCACTTCTTATCGGATTTGATGCTCATGTAGCATCTAATATTCTCAGAGGACAGGTAAAAACTATACAAATAGTTGAATATATTTAGGCTTGTTATATAAGTTTAGTCTAATAATTGTTAATTTTTTCATTTACTCAGTTGCCGGAAAAATTGAAAATAGCTGCACATGGCAACAAAATCCATAAACTGCTGTCTCCTCTATGCATGGCTCGTGGCTTCTATCCGATCATTGAGAGGCCAGGTTTAGCGCCCCTCGCCCGTTCAGCTCTCACCATTGTGGATCATGAGCTTATTTCTGCATTTGTTGAGAGATGACACCCGGAGACATCGTCATTTCACCTACCATTTGGTGAAATGACGATCACTTTGGATGATGTGTCATGTCTGCTTCATCTACCATTAGCGCTCTGTTGTGTCTCCATGTACAGCTCCAACGGCCTACGATTCTGAAGCATGTCATGGATGTTCAACATGCTTCGTACGTCGTCATCAGTCTTGATCCTCATGGACGAGAAGTAAATGCAGCCACATTTCCACGATCGGGTTTGCGATAAGTAATACTAGTAACCTCAATGTTATCACCAATCACTTGAACTTTGAGCTCTACTTTATCTTTCAAACCGTCGAAGGTAATGTCGTCGCGGAACCTGCATAAAATAGCCTTTGGACATGAGAAGAAGACACCATCTTCTCTTATGGTGATTTGGCCGCCATGGTGAATATCGGTAAGCCTATTGTTGCTTGAGTACTGAGTGGAACAAATGTTAATTTTGGAGTGAAATGTTGGTGTGAAAAGAATGAAGGTGAGTGTGGGTATTTATAGCAATGGTCATTGATTATCAATCGTTGATATTGTCGGTGCAATCTACACCGCTGTAAAACTATCCGTTGGGGCACAGTTACCGAGACGAACAATAGTAGACCGTTGATCAAAACTGTAAGTGGAATCATGGCCGTTTATTTTTTGATTGACCAAAATAAACCTTTTCCATCAAAATTCACCCCGCACTTCTCTTCTCATTTTTATCAAATTTCATAAAATTCAGTAACCACCAAGTTTACCAAATACAAAGTACGTATCTTTTTTTTAGAAAAAATATAATTAGTAAACATTAAACCAGTGATGAGGTTATCTTATTATTAAGAGAGGACCAACAGGTGTTGATCCGAACGGTAATTGAGCTTAGATCGCACCTCAAGGTCTCGAGTTTGAATCTTGGGTGTGGAAAACTCAGTTGGGAGGGGAGAATCACATTGATCGACAAAGTTGGGTATACACGTAGTCAGACAGGTTCTTCGGCGTAGATTAGTCAACGACAAAGCTGGTAGATACTGCGCAACAATAACGCAGTAACATAAAAAATATAAAAAATTAATCAAAATGAGTTTCATCTACTAATTATGGACAGTGGCGGACCTACATAGGCTTCGGGGGGTTCAGTTGAACCCGAATCCCCTGGAGAAAAAATTATTCTACTTACCCCCTTGTATTAATTTTTTTTGAACCCTCTGAAATTTTAAATTTGTATTACTACTCTTCGATTTGCAGCCAATTTGCACCTAATTTTTAATAAATCTATCTTATTAGTCTCTGTAAGAGACTATTTATAAAACTTTAGAAAATAAATTTACCGATATCACATACCTTTACGGACTACTTCTTATTTTCATGTACTTTAGGACCTAAATAGGAGAGGGCGTGTAAACTTAGAGACTAATTTGACAATTTACTCTTAAATAAATTTGGAGTTAGATAACTTGATTTCTTAATTTTAGTAAATTAAGTGAGGGTATTTAAAAAAAAAATTAAACAATTCTAGGAATCAACATTTTTTATAATGATTTTTTTCAGCCCTTACCCAAGATCCTAGATTCGCCACTGCTTATGGACCAGTAAACCCCCCCCCCCCCCAATATCGATATTCATATTTTGCCACATGTACTTTTTAGGGACAAAATTGACCATGTGTAGGTCATGCCTTATTAGACTATCTTCAAACCTCCTATACGCCCAAATCTCATTTGGATTGAATCGATAAAACTTTGAAAATTTGAGAAAAAACTCTAGTTTGACATTACTTTCTTGCTAGGACTACCTACCTTGGATGATGAAATTCATTTTCCTTCTCATGTTGGATGTTCTCTGGAAAATACTCTTCAAAGAAATGCTTCTTTAAACTCCCATGAAATCGTTTTCCTCTAATTTTTTTTTGATAAACAAAATTTTATTGAATATGAGTACAAGGTGTACTCGAATAATTACAAGGAGAGGGGGGCTCGTTAAAACCTCCAAAGACCAAGGAAAAAGACCCAGGGAGGAAAAATAGTACCCCCAAAATACATTGCAATTGTTCTCAGTACATTTATCCAATCACCAGCAAATTGGTATTCTGCATCTTCGACTAACATGAAAGATGTGTATGTACCCTTTCTACTTTAGGTTGGGTTGAGCCCAATCCAAAGGGGGCCTTGCATGAGGATGCTCATTTAAGCGGCCAATAAGCGAAGCATGAGATTCAATGGGCGAGATCCACTTCAATAGATCGAACGACCGAAGTTCACCTAGCTCGGCCTTAATGACCTTATCCATGTCAGCATCACACGCGCCTAGTGGACTCGCATAGTAATCACCATCGATCACCTACAAATAAGTGACTCTGACACAATGTACGCTTTGATCATTAATTACTTCACTCTCTCTCTCTCTCTCTCTCTCTTTCTATCTCTTGTTAACTTTGACATCAGAGGGCTTGCAGGTACACTGCATCACCAAGAAGATTTTCTCCGATTCTTGAATTAGCAATTTGCTCCCGCCAGGTCATACTCTCCTCAAAGTTGTGGGGTCTATTCTTCTAGAGCTCTAACAATTATGCATATTCTTTCTTAACCCCTTGCCTTTGGGGTTATTGTGGTTGCCATTCCATCTCTTGTTGCAATAACGTATCAGAATAGTTTCACTGCTTCTAGGCATATATCAATTTTGTGCATGTATTTAATTTTTATAAATAATTATTTTTCTTTTGACTCGGGAAAAAACATATAACAATTTTTTGAGTTTGTCAACATAACTCTTGTCGATTTGATGCATGCGTTTATCATTTACACACACACAGACACACACACACACGTATATATATTCACAATACTTAGTTTCAACGGAGAAACGTGAAAGGTCTTGATATAAGGTAGATTTTATTTGCACGAAACATAGAATTTTGGGTCATGTTATATAGAATTAATATTCGTAAAAAAAGTGTTATATTGAATATTAGCTAAGTCAAAAAAATCATAATTAAATTATATTTTTGTATTTTTGAGGTAAATAATTAGTATTCAATTTTATTTAATTAATATTCGTTGCTACGTCTTCCCAAAGTAGTATTTGGATTGATATAAAGTAGATGCCTCCCCCAAGTGGTATCGTTTCAATTCTGATGACACTATGAAGAATGGAGTGAGTGTTGCGGGATGTGTGGTGGCTTAGTTTGTGGTCACATAGGGCTTTGGTTGTGTGTGTTCTCAAGGCGTACTGACACTTTTTTTAGGCAATGTTAATGGGAGAGGGGGGAATGTTAGTTTCACGAATTTGAACTCGGACTTCCTTAGTTGTGGAGTTGTGGGGTATTTTGGAAGGTTTTAAGCTTTGTACGACAAATGGTTTGAGGAATGTAGTGGTTTAAGTGGATGCTAAAGTTGTTTGCCAAGTTATAAATGACTTAGAAGATGGTCACATTTTTTGGGTGGAGTATGATGCACGAAATTCGTAAACTTTTGAAGCTTTTGTGGGAGGTGAAATTCAAACATGTTTATAGAGAAGTGAACTGATGTGCTAATGAATTAACTAGTTTAGCTTGTCGTCATGCAAAACCCTAGATTGTTATGAATAGTGTCCTCCTGGTGTTGGACCTATTTTGCTCCCTCGTAGTTAAGCCGTGACTATTCCCCGCCATGCAATTAGTTAATCTATATATTTTTGTTTGGGGCTCTGCCCTCGTTTCTATCAAAAAAAAGTCGTAGCGACCATCCCAACACGAACCATATTGTTACACAAGTATATTACTAGTATACTGGAAAAAAGTATACATTTCTTAAAAAATGGCAATGATTAACACAATTAAAACTTAGTTCTTAGTGTATACAAAGAAAAACGTAGTTCTTATTTTAGCTAAAATATAGTTTTTGCCTTATATCTTTCACTATATTTTGTTTTCGTTTTTTTATCTTTTAAAATATTTGTTTACATCCATTATCTTTTCATAGTATTAGGATGGTCATTCCATTACTGTTAATTAAAATTAAAATAGTCTTTTTTTAACAAATAAAATTAAAATAGTCTTATTCTTCTTCTTCTCATCATGTTTTTATGACCAATTATTCATGTCACTATCCATGTAATCCATAATTAACATTGTACTTAATAAAAATCCATTTTAATTAACTATGAAAGATAAATAACGTTGATAAAAAAAGATAAAAAACGTAAACGAATATTTTATAAGATAAATGACGGAACGAAAAAGCATGCAATGATAGAGGACAAAAAAATATATTTTAGCCTATTATTTTAAGATAAAAATATTTAATAATTTTTAAAATTTCAATGAATATTAGAGCAATTTTGTTTTTGATTTATAAATCTTATATCTTATATATATATATATATATATATATATATATATATATATATATATATATTATAAACCATGAATGACAGATACATCACCAGACACAAAATAATATGTCATTGATGACATATTACCACCTCACCCGTTTTTGTGAACTTGGGCATCTGACTTGGCAAACACGTAAGCTATTACAACTAAAGTCAACCATGTATAATAATGGCCTGTTCCACATTTCCACTGATCGCGTGGATGATATTAAAAACAGGAAATGTTAAAAAAATTATCAAGGGCTATGGTTGGCCAGAATTGCGGCTGCAATCTACATGGCCCAGATTTACCAAAATTGCGGCTACACAAATCAACGGCTCCTAGACAATGTCCACAACATTTTCCTGACCTGCATTTAATCTGTTAAATGACCACAGTTTCAATCCCTAAAAATCAGGATCCAAATTCAGCATTCAATGGTATTGGAAATTCTCACAACCATCCATTTAGAAGATCATACGCAAGAAATTTTCACAACCATCCAATTACCACATTTCCTTAGTCAACCCTTTTAATTCACGGAATTAAAATATCCGAAATTGATTATAATTATATAATTTATAAATGACATCAGTAATATATATATATATATATATATATATATATATATATATATATATGAATAAATAAATGAATTTAACAAAAAAAGAGAAGATTTTGAATGGTGGTAATACATATATAAAATGCAATTTGACTAAAGTTGGAAATCCAATAATACATATATAAATGATTAAAATAATCGATTAAACCTAATTATGTAAAAGGAAATTACCAATCACTTCAATACATATGATTGAAAGGTGTTTGCTGATACAACTTTATAACTATATTTTAATAATTATATACTATAATTGTTGTTCCATACTTACAATTTTGTTTTGTTTTACAACTGTGTAAGTTTTTTTTAATATGATTTAACCTAATTATGTGTGTTTTACATTTAGTCAATTAGAAACACTAATATTAAGTAACCCCCCCTCTCCGTGAAACTACTAGGGAATTTCTGTAGGATTTATATTATAACATTATTGAGTCAGCCAACTAATGTACTAAGTATAATGGATCAATGATAAAAACATAGCATTACTTACAATTCTCTCCCCGCGAACATCAAAATATTTAATAACAAAGTTGCTCAACTCAGTGTCCTGTAGGGGTCAGAAATTTGAATATCGTTTACACATATCCAGTTTAATAGTATGAAAAAAGATGAATATATGTAAAAATCAAACAAGGGAGAATTACATCGGTAAATGGCTAGAATTCTTATTGTCGGATAGTTTAAACAACATCATATACATATAAGTATTTTGCATAGTATATAGTAATATTGAGTATATCAACCAATGCTCATGATAGATTATCATATAACGAAACTTTGCACAGATTAAGAATTACTAAACCGTATAACGTGGTTTCGAAGGCATCGACTTATGTCTTAAACAAAGAAATGTGTAGAAATGCAAAAACTTAACTGTATGTTTGAGCCACGAGGTATTGACTATATTTCCGTAATATCAGTCTGCATTATTATATGAGTTTTCTCACTATAAGTCTCACTAACCGTAATACGAGACATGAGGCAGCAGTATCTTTCTATGAGTATCACTAACCGTAATCTGAGACATCTTCCAACCTATGAAGCCCGGATACGGGATACGATACGACACGATACGTGGATACGGGAAAATTTTGAAAATCAATATACGATACGGCAGGGATACTTCAACAAAAAATTAAATTAAAATTTAAAAATATAAAACATAACTAAAGATACTTCACTTTACTATTTGACAATTGCTCATAATATTCAATAGATATAATCACATTTACAAAAAAGATTCTTGTGATCAAAATAAGTAAGCATAGTTAAATGTCTTTTCCCCACCCATTTTAAAATATATTCTTCCTAAAATAAGTCACACAATACTATAATACCTAAATTAAAATAAAATAAAAAGCATTGCATTAGAAATCAAATTAGGACTATTCTAATTCAAAGACAAATAGTAATAAAAAATATCAAATAAATATAAATATAAATTTCAGGATACTCCTAGGATACGTATCCGATAAGTATCGGGTTTTTTTTATTTAAAAATAAATGTAAATTCCAGGATACTCCCAGGATACGTATCCGGAGGTATCCGACACGTATCGGTATCGGATACGTATCCGATACGGGTACGTGGCCTATTTAGAGTATCAGTGCTTCATAGCTTCCAACAATTGATTATACTGACATAACTCTAAACATGTAACATCCCTAATTTTGGTTAATTTCGTTATGAGAAATTAGCTAGCGAATTGGTATTCGATAAAATAATAATTCAAGTCATGGACATGTTAAAAGCGTGAAAGCAACATTTAGTTGCTCATAGTATGAATTACGTGATCGTTTTGAGGTAGAAATAGAATTATGTGAGGATTAGGGGACCAAGGGTATTTTGGTCATTTCCATATCTTTCGCACCCTAACCCAAATTACTCAACACCAAAACATATTCCTTAACTCCATAAGACCCCAATCACAATTTTTAGAAGTTAATTATGAGTTAGGGGTTATTTAAGAAAAGGTTAAGGTGAAGGGCTAAGTGGAGGGCATTTTAGTCATTTCCCTTCCACTTAAGACCTTGCCCAGCTGGTGACACAACCAGCAACTTCATTTCAGCAAAAATTTCAGAAATCTTAGAGTGAGGGAGAGAGGAGGGAGAAAGAGAGAAGAGAAAGAAGAAGGGAGATCCTCCATCATACTTAGTGCATGTAAGTGTTCTACACACCATTCTTCTCCATTTTTGATTCTCTATCACATGATACCAATTTCATTAGCTGAATCATCCTCTTTTTCAACTTGCCATTTTTTATCCTTGAAGCTCAAAGTTGAGTTTTCTCCTCCTTGAAGCATTGCATGTACCATAGGAGCCTTGGGAGTGACTTTAGCAACTTGGGGAAGCTACATTGTGACTAGGAACACCTTGGGGAAGAAATTAAGTAGCCAAGGAGCTTAGGTTCAGAATAAGAGCTGTTGGGTTTCGAATTTGGAAGTGTGGGAAGTTCAGTTTCGAGTATCAGATGAGTTCGGTGCGAGTACGTGATTACGGGGATCGTTCTAGAGGTTACGATTCGATCGTTTCGTGTGAGGACGTGATTTCTCGCGAGATCGTCAAAACGGTGAGTTCTATACTCGCTTGGGGATTGTTTTTTGAATCAAGGTTTTTCACGTTTCGTTTTGAAAAGAATGGAGTCAAAAACCGTTTTCGGGAATATGACGTTTTTACGGTTTTTCGGTGAATATATATGTTTTATTGATTTGTTGATTTTAATGCTTTCACTGGAATATGACTAAATTGCTGGTTGAAATGTCTGTTTTTAAGTCATGGAAGTCCTAAAATGTCTCGGCACCGGATTGAAAGCGAAACGGAACAAAACGGAATTTTGAAAAGTCATTTTCTTCACTTCTGCCAACGGTCGCGTCGCGACCCGTGGCCGTCGCCTCGCGACCATGCATAAAATTGTGACAGTTTTCGTTTCTGTAACTTTTCGCATCGCGACGGAACCTGTTCGCGTCGCGACGCAGTGTAATTTTTAGCAAACCTTACTGATTTTGTTTTCGCGATAACTTTTGATCCGGGAATCCGATTGAGGTGTTTTCAGTTGCGTTTTAAAGCTTATTGAAAGGTCTATTCAGAGGTATAATTCAAACTATAAAATGCTCTGTTTTGAAAGTTAAGAATGTTGGAAAAACCGAAGTATAGTGAACGCGAGTGCATACGAATCATGTTGAGATAACGAACCTAGAGTTCATCATGTCATGCTAAGTTAATTGATTGTAAGTCTATAAAGACATTTAAACTCTCAATTCAAGTAATGTTTAATTCAAGACAAGATACATTCCCTTGAGGAAGGGTACATGGTACATGAATGAAATTAAGAGATGGCCCAATGCGGGTGCATTTATATAAATTATATAAATTGAGGTCAAGGGTGACGACCCTTAGAGGATTAGCATACTAGGGGAGGGGAAGTCATGAGCCCCAAATCCTAGGCTCACATGTTTCGCCCACTAGTAATAGCGGGATGGGTTCACCAAAAGCCGAAGAAGTGCCTTAGAATAGGTAGGCTTGAGGTGTTATGCTAGAATGATGAAAGTAAAAGAAATGTAATGCGTAGTCGCTTATTAGGGCTACAAATTACAAGAGGTAAAATACATGTCCACATGGTTGCTTATTAGGGCCACGGGTTCACAAGTTAAGAATAATGAACCGCTAGAGTTAGTAAGGGGTCTCGATAGGACTCACTGAGATAATGTTTATCTCACCCTTTATATGTTGTGGTTTTTACAGAGAAGCAGGGGAAAGCAAAGGCGACAAAGCACGGTTAGCCGGTGCGACTCATGGAGCCATTGGAGACTTGATTTTCCTGTTGAGGCCTTTGTGCTTTTCTAGTTTATGTTATCGATTGTATGACTATCACTGTATAAGTTGTAAAATCGTTTCCGCTACTTTATGTTTTGAGTATTGAACACCAGGATTGTATAAGTCTTAAGTTGTGGAACTTAGGCATTTTCAGGAAGTTAATGAGGTTCAGAGAACCACTTGATATGTATTTATCGAAATTTTTAGTTGTGTTCAATATTCATTAACAGGAAGTTACTCTGATGTATGCCATTTAGTGCATTTCGGTAATTCTACATGTTAGAAATTATCGGGGTGTTACAAAACAAATCCATTAAAGAGGAACCATATTGTAAATCATATAACAATTATCAGATTTTCGCAAAACTTTCAGTTTATAACAATACTGACATAAATCTAAACAAATCCAGATTTTCTGACAATCATATAACAATTATCCATTAACGGTAACAGGAGTTGGGCTAATTTGTGATTCATATATCTCCATTATCAGATTTTCACAAAACTTTCAGTTTATAACAATACTGACATAAATCAAAACAAATCAAAAAAAATTGCTTAAACATACAAATAAACCCACCCAAAATCGTTCGTTAGAATCGTACCTTGGTTATTGATTTGTCTGCTGTTTGATGATGAGACTTGACGGCTGATCGCAGCCCATGACGTGAAGAAGATGATTCATAGGTTGTAGCCATTTTTTGTTTCTAGCAGGAGCAACCGATGAATCTGTTTGCGCGGTTTGTGGGTAGCAGATTGAACGGAAGGGAAGCGACCAGAAGAGGAAGAGGAAAGTTCACCGCTATACCCGTCGATGAATAGGGTTTGAGTTTGGTAAGTTGAGTTCAACTTAACACTAAATGACCAAAATAACCCTATATTTGTTCTAAAAAACCGAAAACACCCCTTTCTGCAAATAGACATATATATGTTTTTTTTGCTTCAAAATACGGTTTTTATTATATTTAGTATTTTTTTGAAGCATATTTAGTATTTTTTTTTGAAATATTATATTTAGTATTTAAAATTCACTTTTTTTTTGTAGAAACTGTAATAATATTTTTTCCCCGAAAAAAACCTACATGTTTTTAATTGATATACGTTTTATAAAGTGTTTAAAAAAATTCAACATGAGAGATATAATTTTTTTTAAAACCTACTTTAATATGGAGCTGATTTTATAGTAGTACGTAAAACTATAAATTCACCGATAATTTATCAATACCTTAAATAAAAAAGATAGCTGCTAATTAATCTTACAAAATCTTATATCAATATAAATGTGCATAACAAGTTGCACTATTTGTACTTTTTTAATGTAACAGATGTTATACATAATCTGAAAACCTAACCCAGAGCGTGGAGTTCAGCTGTTGGGGCTGATCCTCCCTTAACCAAGGGTCGGGGGTTCGATCCCCACGTTAGGTACGGAGCAGCGTTAAAACTCTGGGCTAATTGTCCTGCCCCTTGAGCCACCTACAATGAGCGAGGAATTAGTCAATGCTCTGTGCGGTGGATACCCGTGTTTACCCAAAAACATAATCCGAAAACCTTAACTCCCTATTAAGTCTGAGATATTACTCTATTTTAGCAAAATGTTAAGCATGAAATATTCTCCTAATTTGTTAGGTTGTCTTTTCACGTTCCAATTGGATAGTGTCTTCTCATTATTAAATAATTATTTTCACTATAAAATATTTATTTAAATGTAGATGTTTTAAAATTGGATTTTCATAGATGAATGGTATTGAACGGTGCATTCTCATTATTAAATAGTTACATAAATATATATAAATTTATATATATACTTTTTCATTGAAATCATTCTTTTCATTATAAAATATTTATTTAAATATATTTTCGTCGGTATATTACTAACATATAATTTTTATTTTTTTTTACAATAATATTACAAAAAAAAGTTCAAATATACGTATTAGTATTAGAGCAAATATTATGAATACTGTCACTCAATGTTTTAAAACTCGGACCGGTGACCGACTCGATGAAGGTACCGGGTCACTGGGTCAAGGGTCGGATCGAAGGGTCGACAGTTGAACCGCATGACCAAAACCGGGACCGGATGACTCGGACTCGGTCTCTATTTCGCGAATTTTCAAGACCTATATAGTATAAATTTCGTACCTGTGATGACTGGTTCCTTTCTTTTTAATAAAAGTAAATTCACGTTTCTTATTCAAATGCATAACGTATGATATTGTTTGTTTAATTGAAATGAGAGATGTTATAAAACAAACATATTTGCATTTAAATCCCAATAGTATCGTTGGCCTAGTGGTTGGTGCGCACGGAGGTGAAGACCAAGTGCTGGGTTCGAATCCCAGCTTTGGAGTTTTGCAAAAATTTCGAAAATGATGCATAGCCATTTGTTGCCCGAGTCGAGTTGACCGAGTTTCGGCCGAGTTCTACCGAGTTGACCGAGTTTCGGCCGAGTTGATGACATAATCACCGGTTCAGTGCATATCCGATCCAACAATCAACTCGACTCGGTTACCCCTCCGGTTCCCGGTCGGACCGGTTCAACCGGCCGGTCCGAGCCGGGTTTTAAAACACTGCTGTCACTCGTATCTATCACGCTACGCAACGTGTAAGAATACTCCACATGTCCCTCTCCTCTCTCTTTGTCATAAAATCTTAAGTTAGAGATTGTAGGTTACTGGACGTTTAGCCCTTTAATTACTCCCTGTCTCTCTTATTTTTTTTGTACTTTGTCGATTTCTTATTGCCCCTTTCTCTTCAATAATAATAATAAATAATTTATAATTTAATAAGAGAGTAAATAAAAGAAAATCTGTGAATGTTATTATTATGTAACAGAAGAATCATCATCATCTTCGTTCTCAATCAAATCCCTCTCTTCACCCACCCATTCGAATCCAGGGATCCCCTTCTGGATTCCCTTCTGGTAACAATTTCTCCATCTCCAACTCTTCTTCTTTTACCTCAATTTCCCACATCGTTGTTTATGCTCATCGTTATTATTATTCTTATATAAATCCGTTTTTTGTTGGTACATAGATGTATGAATTCGAGTTTTTCCGTTTGCAAGTTCGCACATCTTTTTTTTTTCGGTCTTGGGAATGGAGGATCGCATCGACTCCATTCGATTTTATGCCCAATTTCGCTTCTTAATTTCTCTACTATTTTTTCAACCCTACCCATATGAAATTTACAATCGATTCGAAGCCTTGCCTTTTGTTTCTTCTAATTTGAAGTTGAATTTAATAATTTCAGTTTGGATTTGGTTTTTTATAGTTCCCCTGTTAGATTGGGCATCACAGCTGTCCAGCAAGCCTTGGAATGTAGGATTAGGTATTTTAAAGTTTCACTCTTTCGATGATCTGGGAGATGTTTATCATCATCCATTTTAACGTGATTTTTGTTGAGCTCATGTAGAATCTTAGTATTAGTTCCTTATAATGCAGATATCATATAACTACCCTCTTTTGTATGTTTTGGTGAGAAATGGGGGGAGATGAAAAAGCTCTGCATTGAACCATCTTGCTCATAGCAGTACTTTTAGAGATGTTGATTAATAGCCATTTTATGTTCTTCTATCAGATTTAGCTTTTGGAGTAGTCTGTTACTGGCATTGTTTCAATACTTCAGTCTGTGATTGAATTAAAATTTTCAGCACAAGATAAAAGTGGCCAGTTGTCATTTCTTAAGTAGATGTGTTTTTGAAATAGTTGGTTTGTGGTCAAATATACATGACTTTTTACCTGCATTCGTCCCTCTAGATTTCTCCATGCACCCTTCCAAGCTTCTGCTATTCTCCCTGTGGTAATATTGTGTTTGTATTGTCAATTTCAAAACCATGGCAGTTTGTCACCAAAATTGTAGCTCAATTGGCATAAGGTTTTTAAAAATTGGTTGATATTGATTTTGAAGGTTCAATCCTTCCCTATGCAACCTTTCCATTTCCCCTCCTCAAATGTTTGTACCTTCTATATAACCTCTTGAAATAATAATACATTTTTCTTCTGATTTTACCATCAATCTGTTAGCATTTGTGGCTACTAGTATCATATGCTTTTCAACTTAATGAATCAATAATCCAATGGTTGTCAAACGAATTTCAACTTTTTAAAATTACTTTCCTCCTATCTTGTTGAAAAACTAAGCATGCAATAGTTAGTGAGCAACCTGCCTATTTATTCCATCCACCAGGCCTTGTATGTGGGATTTAGAATTGTCATGAAAATGTTCAGTAATCTGCATAATATTAAAGCAGCCGGCTTTCTTAATAAAAACCTACCCATACATAAATTTGTTTTCCTCCTTTCTCATTTCTCTTCAGTTTTGAGGATGTATGTGCTCCTTATCACTGAATTAGACATTATTTGTCCAAGAAAATTACATGTTTGAGCTTTTTGGGCTAGTTCTATCTGATTCGTGAGTTACTAGAGCAGTTTTTGGCTTGCTGGTGAACCGTTTTACCCTCTTGTGCTTATATATCACATATTATATCATTGATCAAATTGCTAAATTCTGATTTTGTTTGTGGCAAAGCATGCGATAGACTGTAGCTTTATAGTCAATGTGTCATCTGCAGGTTATATGTATGACTCTGTATTCTCCTTACACATAGCTTGAGATTTGAGAACCTATCATGTGTTTTCTGTTCATTAATGTAGGTGGGATAGCTTGATTCTGATGCAAGGTCAAAGGAGGACTATTGGGTCCTTCCCAGCCATTGTTAGCATGATGCAAGGGCCTAGTTCTAGTGGTACTGATATGAATCATCAGTCTTCTTTGAATCATGTGCAAAATGCAGTAGATTTCCGGTTGCCAGATTACAAGGGATCTTCTGGTGAGACGTGTTTACGTGGTACTGGTCCTAATGTAAGCTTTAGGGGCTGGAATACTGGCGAGCCTAGTTCTGGACTGAATCTGATCAACCAAGTCGATGACGATGGTTTAAAATTGGAGCAGGGGCTGTCTTCTTCATGTAGTGCTACTGTCGAAGATGGCCTAAAACCTGAGGAAAGGCTATTACTTGGAAATCAATCTAGAATTCACCCTTCTTTTTTGCAAGGTTCCAGCTCTAATCAGACAACCCAGAATATAAATCTAGACATGGAGCAAACTGCTAATGCTGCTGCCGATCGTGGGAAAGGAAAAGAAACTGGAAGTGGTGTTAATAACAACAATCCCAGTGGATTAGATCGAGAGAAGACATCACTTGGCAGTGCTTCATGCAATCCTATAGGAACTTCATCTGCAAGCTCTGAACACATGGCTTGGGCAAATAGCACCAGTTCAAGTACTTCATTAGCCAACTGGGGTCCTTCTTGCAAGAGAAAGACCCTTGAAGATAGTTCTATGGAACTGTGTGCTGCAGGGAGCTCGGGTTCCCTTGTGCCACCTGAAAATGGTTACCAGCCTACTAATCCTGTTGATCTTAATGCTTCTAGCAGCTTAAGTGATGGGTCACCTTTGGAGGATTTTCCTGTTACAAGTCCCCCATTACAGCTAAATATAAGAAATGAAGTGAGACAAGGAGCTTCCACTGTGTCTCCTTCAATGATAAGTGTTACGGAAAATGAGGAAGGCCCTCTAAGATACTTTGGTAGGAGAATAGCCCATCAACAGCATCAGGAATCTGTACCTGTCAATTTAACACCAACAGGGAGTGCCAGGCATCATAATCATCCTTCTCCACATCAAATATCCAGCACTCTCTTATTTAATGATTCTTTGGAGTTGAGGTTAACAGCTGGAGGAACAGCTGCTAATTCTGGTACACCTCAGAACCAGTCACCTGCCCTGCACATGCATCCTCTTCCTTGGAATAGAGACGCTAATCCTGGCGTGGCCAGAGATTCAACTTCTTATAACTCTGGAGAAAGAGCATTACGTGAAGATTTTAATTTGAGAATCCTCCCTAATACTCAGCACCCAATAAACGTGCCTGCATCTTCAGGAGAAAGAACGAGAACAGTACGTGAAGATTTAAATTTGAGATTCCTCGCTAATAATCGGCAGCCAATAAACCTGTCTGCATCTTCGGGAGAAAGAGCAGTAGGTGAAGATTTTAATTTGAGAATCCTCCCTAATACTCAGCACCCAATAAACATGCCAGCATCTTCAGGAGAAAGAGCAGTACGAGAAGATTTTAATTTGAGAATCCTCCCTAATACTCAGCACCCAATAAACGTGCTTGCATCTTCAGGAGAAAGAACTGTACGTGAAGATTTTAATTTGAGAATCCTTCCTAATACTCAGCACGCAATAAACGTGCCTGCATCTTCACGAGAAAGAACAAGAACAGTACGTGAAGAATTTAATTTGAGATTCCTCGCTAATAATCGGCAGCCAATAAACCTGTCTGCATCTTCGGGAGAAAGAGCAGTAGGTGAAGATTTTAATTTGAGAATCCTCCCTAATACTCAGCACCCAATAAACATGCCAGCATCTTCAGGACATGAACCTACAGGTTGGCATCTATCTTCTAGTAGTGTGAACAGTGCTGGAGGTATACCTCCTACACCCTGGATTGGATCTAGTTCAAATGTCCACCCACCTAATCCCAGCTGGACTTTTAACCATGAAGTTCCAACAGAAAATCTGCAGAGAGTGTCAGAGCTCAGTCCTTGGTCCCTTTCCCCATCAATTAGCTCAGCATCTGGTACTCATAATAGCCAGCCCCCTTCTACTTCTGGCACTCCTTCATTTTCTCAGGGTTCTAGCAACAATCAATCACATCTTAGAACAGCATATTTGATGGAAAGAAGGGGTGGTGATGTTCACTCTGCTGCTCATTCGTGGCGAGCATTAGCCTCTGATAATGATGGGAGACGCCGGCTCATATCTGAGGTATTCTTTCTATTTGTTTCATTTCTTATATAATTTGTTGCACTATTACTTGAGGGCTATACCATGCAGGTATGATGATTTTCCTACACAAAATATATTCATATAGCCAGGATTTAGAATTCAGGCGGCAGGAAATATGTATACACAAAAAACAGTACAATTTTCTTAAATTATACCACTGCTCGGTAATACTTATGGTCCTGATGGTTCATCTAATTTCTCTGTGCTGCCTCATCATTTTATAGTTTTTGAGTTTCCTTCTGAGCAGAATAGCGTATATTTAGCAGCCAACTAATAAATAATTTGATCAATGAAATATGACTAACAAGTCCGCTTGGTTTGGTGCCTACCCGAACTTACTATGTATTTGTCTTCTGTGTCAGATTCGCCAAGTCTTGACTGCAATGCGGAGGGGTGAGACCTTACGAGCCGAGGTTCGAATTTTTGTGTATAATTATATCTCTTGACAATTTATGACATGAATTTGTTGTCTGACATGTGCCGTGAAATCAATATTTGAGGTATTATTATCGCCGGTTGATTACACTTGATAATGTTTTAATGTGCCTATTAAGGAAAATGTAACCAAAAATATGCTAGTTACATCTTCCAATTTTCACATGTTCTTAAATACGATTTCATCTTATTTTTATTTGGAGTTCTCTTGAAATTAGCATGTTAGTTTATACTTATAGCTAAGTTGGAAAAGAAATATTTACTTTTGAAGCAAGCATAAGCCTGTTAGCTTGCATAAGCAATGTTCTAGTGGACTTCATCATACTCTAAAGAGTCTAAACTATTGAGAATACTAACTTAGCCAGTTTTTCCTTGGACACCTTTGAAATATCAGGATTATATGCTCATTGACCCTTTCCTGCAACATGGCATCACTGAATTTCATGACCGGCACAGAGGAATGCGCCTTGATGTTGATAACATGTCTTATGAGGTAAAGAGAGGATATACGGTACTCTCATCCCTCAACAATGTCACCCTCTGTTATTTCTCATGACTTCAACTTGAATTGCAGGAACTGTTGGCTCTAGAGGAGCGTATAGGAGATGTAAGCACTGGATTGAGTGAGGATAACATCGTTAAGTTGATGAAACAGCGAATTTACACATCTGTCATGACAGAGTCTCCTTCTGATCTCGAACCTTGCTGTATCTGTCAGGTATGAGTAATGGCTGACTCAGCTAGTAAATGTAAAGAGAGGACATGAAAACAAATACTTACTGCATTTTACTTGTTCTTTGATGATGTCAGGAACAATATGCTGATGGAGATAATGTTGGTTCGCTAGATTGTGGGCATGAGTTCCATAGTGACTGCGTCAAGCAGTGGCTAACGCAGAAGAATCTGTGCCCCATTTGTAAGACAACAGCCTTGGCTATGTGACAAGGGAAATATCCATCCTCTGAATTTGGAAGGAAATTTCCCTCCTCACATATCATCCCTGTATTGGTTTCATCTTGAGCTGGATCTATATATTACTTGTTTTACTTTAGCTTCCTATTCCATAAGAGGACAGGACATATTCAGAAAGAAAAGATAAAAAAAATAAGCAAGAAACATTTGTAGTCGAGTTATAGTAGACTTCATGTATACTGTGGTTATGGACAACAACTTGTCCTTTATATGATAGCTAAAAGTACTTGAATTTTATTAAATTTCGTTATAAATTTAGAGTTTAATTTATAATCAAATCAGGATTCACTTTTCTGCCATGACATTATATTTTTTTATTAATAAAAACCCTAAAAGAATCCTAGCTAGTTATGTCCTTTTTGCGTTTCTCCTTCCACCTCCTCTACACAGTTTTTGTGATTTTTAGGCATTGCTGCATTTCATTTATTTCCTGCCTTTCCTACTGTAGTCAGGTTTTGCATCTCGTTGATTTCTCTCCTTCCATAGCAACATGAATATGTAATTCGTGCCTTTGGATATGGTGAAAGAAAATTGACGTTATTCAATAAAGAAAGTTGTTGCAGAAGGTCTGCCGAATTTCCACCTGACTTTTTTAGCTTACTGCATATGTGATTCGGTACGGGTTTAATAACACCGCATTTCAGCCGAACCGATTGTCTTATGAGTATGACATTACAAGAATTCAATTGCAACAAGCGTTTAGATCAAATGATTGCGAGGTAAGCTAAATGAAGAGAATTACCATGAAATATAGCTCAAAATATTGTTAACTTCAAAGACATAATACACTTTTGGCAAGGCACAAAAAATTTACCAATGTTTGTATCACTTTATGGCACATAGAGGATGCTTTATGCATCAATGTTGTGTTAGGTGCTATAACAAGTGATACTACACCAAATAGGGTATTCACGGGTCTGGATTGACCTGTTCAACCCGATGAACAAATAATGACCAAAGAAAACTTGGTGAACAAAACAACCCAACCAGTTTAAGATTGGGTCTGAACCGAACCAATGTGTCCATACCTGAAGTAGTTTGGTTCGGGTAACAAGTATATGAGCTCAAACCCGCAAACCCGACATGTTTCAAAAGAAACTAATTTTTTTAGTTAATGTAATGCAAAACTTCTATGTATTGATTTAGAAGTGTTTTAATTTAATTCAAGTGATTAAAAAAGTGTTGAATTTTTACAATATAGAATATCATTTAACTATATATTTCTTTTTATAATTTTTTAAAAATTAGGGCTCATGACCAATGGCCCAACTCGAACCGACCCGCTCATCATCAGTTTGGGTTGGATTGGGTTTGATAGAAAAAAGTTGATTTTTAACCCAACCCAAATCGACCAAATTTAACTGGTTAAGGAAACAGGTTTGGCCAAAACCGACTCGTGAACACCCCTAACACCAAACAACACTTCCCAGAATTTTTGCTACACAAATCTGCACATTAAACCAACAATATTATTCACAGTAAATTGACACTAAAAACATCAAAACAACAACTAACACATTTTAAGCTAAAGTCCAAACAATCATTTACTAAACTAAAATGCTCACGTTAATATTTAACACACTCTTGACTTTGCAAATTCAAGCCTAGAAGAGCAAAATAACTCTTATTTCTATGAGTTATCTCCCATCCTTATATGTCATTCAACATGAACCAACTTACCAACCAACTCATTGTCATTTGCCACGACACTTTTATTAGTGTTGTTTTGTGTTCAGTTCTGTCATTTGAAAGAAAAACTTAAGATGGATTGGCCATCATTCAAGAACGCTAACTAGTAACTAGGGTTGACCCTTAGAAAAAAATAGTGACACCATAACCTTAAAGATAATATTTTTAGATTTTTTTTGTGAAATTATTGATAAATTATTTATTATCAAAGTTATTGAAAAATCATTTTTACGGGAATCAATGCATAATTATTTAATCTATCTTGTGACAAAATAAGTTACAAATTCAATTTAAAAATTCATCTTTCTGCAGCGCAATGGTAAAATAAATAATCATTTTTATTTTATAAGTCGTTATGCATAGGAAAATAATTAAATATCTTCAAAGAACTTAATTCAATATTGCTTGATTTTGATCAATGTGTTAAAACCTCTCCAATTTTTTTTTTTTTGTGCTTTGTGATTTTTCAATACGGTTGTTGTGATATATATTGGATTGGATCAATTTATGAATACCCCTACTCAATTAGGCCCAACCATAAATGCTAGCTAGTAGTATACTCATGCATTTGCATGGTGTTGCTTGCTATGAATAATGCAAAAATTAAATTTGTAAACTAAAAGTAAAGATTTACATAAAATATTTTTTCATTTTACGTGAAAATAAAATATTTATTTATAAAAAATAAAAGGTATTTATAAAGGAGAAATACAAAGTTACATATACAAATAACATGTAATTTTTTCTCGTCGAGACTTACAACCAAAATAGTTATTTACAAAATATAGATAAGCTAATGAAAGCGAAGTGAAAAATTAATTATAGTGCAAGTAGGTAATATATAAAAATAACTATACTGACAACATAAAATATTTTTCGGTGGGGACTTTTAAAAACAATGAAACTATATTGAAAACATGCAATATTTGAAATTATATTCACAACGCGCATTGTTTCTTCGTTAAGACCCAAAATATACCGAAACATATAATGTTTCACAGTTGAAACTTAAAATCAAAATAGTCCCTTATAAAAAATAATGAAATTTGGGAAATTGATATGTGCTCAAAGACCATGAAACTATATCAAAAACATGTAATGTTTCCCCGTAGGGACCCAAAAGTAAAACAATTATTTATAAATACTAAAGAGATTTAAAAATTTTCTATGTACTTATAGAAATAAAATAATACGGATCACTTATGATGTTTACCCGTCGTGACCCAAAAACAAAATAATCATTTTGGTATTTTAGGATTCTACTTTGGTTTAGATCAATTGGTAGTGGGAATGCATTCAACATGTACTTGAGTCTCAGGGTACATGGTTCGATTCCCACGGAAGGCAAAAACTCCACAGGGGGGTGGAGAAGGTCATGAGTGCATCGTGGGGGCCAGGGTTGTAACATCCCTAGTTCAATTAATCTAGTCAAGGATATGAGGTTGTCGCAAAAGCAATTGATAATTGCTAAATTATAATATTTATTTGCTTTATTGTTGGAATTATGTGATTGTGTATGATTGTTTGGGTAGAAATTGGGTTAAGTGAGAGTTTAAGTAAAAAGGGGCATTTTGGTCATTGTACACCAACTTATACCTTCAGCTCATAAAAGCTAACCAACACACCCTCACTCAAAGGAGAAACCATTTCTGAAATTCAGCAAAACATAGGGAGAGAGAGGGTGAGAGGACGAGAGAGAGAGTTTGAGAAGAAGGGAGAGTCTTGCCAAACCTTGATGCATGCAAGCTTTTCCACCAGGAATCTTCCTCATTTTTCTCCCTCTATCTAGTGATACCAATTTTATAACCTACACCCATCTTATTCTTCATTCACCATTGTTGAGGTATCCAAGCTCAAAATAACAAGAATGGAACATTCAAGTCTTGCATGTTGAAATTGGAGCATCCCTAGTGTATCTTGTGACTTCCATTTCAATTTGAGGGGTTTAGGAAGAATAGGGGCTACTGGGATTTCGTTTTGGGTGATTGAGTTAGCATTGGAAGTGACTTCGTGATGGTAGGAGCGAGAGAAGCCGTACGGGGATAGTTCGTGTGTCACTCGTCTCGTTCGTTGTGTGAAAATCGATTGTTGGTGGATTCGTCATTCCGGGTGAGTTTTACTCACGTTTAGGTTTTTATTTTCGTTTCGAATTGGATGTTATGTTGATTGATTTCGTGACGTTCTGTTAATTTCGAAAGATTTAGAGTCGAAAACCGTAAAATATCGTGAATCATTGTGAAATCCGTAAGGCTATATTCTTGGTAAATTGTCCATAACTTACTGTGCAGATAATGTTTTGCGTTGGTTTTTGTTTCATTGGAAAGTAGACTTAATTTTCTACGAAATAGGCACTGGTTTTATTAAATTTCATTAAGAAATGAGCAAGAAAATTGGGTTGCAAGTTGACCAAAAATTTCTGTTTAATTCCCGTACCTCAGTGTCGTATTTTGAAAAACTGTACCAACTGGATGCTTATTTTGAAAAATGAAAATCAGATGTAGAAACTAGACCCAGAGATATTTCCAATGAGTATTTTTTGTTGAAATTCGATGTCGTTTGCTATTTTAAATAATTCACCGAAGTAGGCACACAACTGTAGGAAACTCTGCACTCATGCTGTGTGTTGAAATGTTTGTTTGTGTCACTACGAATCTCGGAACGAATTACTTGATGCAATTGTTTGTGATTGATGTTGTTTGGACTGGAATATTGTCTGGTATTATCTGTTTTGAGGTTGGAACTTTGATCGGAATACGGATTGGACACGAACGGAGAAGCGAAACGAGAGAAAAGGATTGATTTTGGTGTGCTGAACAGAGCGCACGGACCATGCGCCCTTGTGGCACGGACCGTGCGCCAGCTTCGGTGTTGGCCGGTTAAAAATTGGAGCGACACGCACGGGTCGTGCACCCCTAGGGAGCGGACCGTGCGTGTGGTTCGGGTTCATAGTGAAAAATTCTTGTTTTGTCGCTCTTTTCGATTCCAAACCTCTTCTAATCTTCTTCCCAACCATCCCTCATGTCATGGAACCAATGACGCTCTGTTTTTGAACATGATTGCAAGGTTTAAAGTGAATTGTTTTTGTAAGTCATAATTGTTTCAAAACCTTAAAGTAGTACACGTGAGCGAACATGTGTTATGTTTACTATCATGGAACTAAATGTTCAAGCGACTGTGTATTCATAGAACTAAATGTTATCAAGGTTAAGATATATAAATTATATTAAAGCGCGGGTGACGACCCAGTTAATTAGTATACTAGGGGAGGGGAAGTCATGAGCCCCAGAAACTAGGCCTCATGAGGTTAGTGTAAGCTAGTGGAGTGGTTCAACGGTACGGCTTAGTCATTACCGGAGATGTACTATGGCATGTCAGGAAAAGCTTTATGCACGTAGTATCCTTGTGAGCTATGATTGTTTGAAGATAATAAATGGACCAAGAGTCATTGTGAGGGGTTACGGTACACTGAGATAATGTTTATCTCACTGTTTATATGTTGTTGTTTTACAGATACTCAGGGAAAGAACAAGGCAAGGAAGCATGGTTGATGAGGCCTTAAGGAGAGCATGAAGTTCTAAACTTATGTTCATGTTGTTTTTCCCCCTAGTGATTGTATTTCGATTTGATGACTTGTACTAGCTACTAGTTAATGATCGTTCCACTATTTTATTGTTGTTGGATATTGAACAATAGGATTTGTTAGCAAGAAGAACATAGTACTTGATTATAAATTGGATGTCTTGAGCTATGTATAACTCTTGATTTTAGGTTAGGTTAAGAGTTTTAGTTTTGTTCAATATTTGAAACAGGAAATTCTACTCTGATGTATGCCATTTCGTGCATATTAGCATTTCAACTTGATAGAAATATTAGGGTGTTACATTTTGGTATCAGAGCAGTTCGACCTAGTCGGGCTTAGGGACCTTACGGTCAAGAGGATATTAGATCGAGTCTGTTAGGGACATAGACAATTAAATGTCAGAACCTTTCAGTATATTATGTGAATTATTGAGTCAGGATCCGCTCAATGTTTCATGTGAGTTACTGAGAATGATGACTATTGGTTGCCTTAGCCCCGAAAATGTCCGAAACCCTAAATCATAGGGTTTCTAGCCTTCTCGTTTCATCAGAGTGCGCAGCAGAAGCAGAGGTCTGCAGATGACACTCCGGAACAATATCATTACAAGAAAATCGACGATTTCCGACGGCAATTTTCGTCGCAAATGCAGCAATTTTCGTCGGAAATTGACGTTTCCGACGAACTTTCCGACGGACAAAAAGTCGTCGCAAAATCGCTCGTCGCAAATCGTTTCCAACAGATTTTTTTGTCGCAAATGTCTCCGTCACAAAGTCGTTGCAAATTCGTCGCAAATCCGTCACATATGTTCGTCGCAAATTCGTCGCAAACAACCGTTTCCGACGAAAATTTTCGTCGGAAATCCGTCGGAAAATTTTAAGAAAAATAAAAAAAATAAAATCTTCTGAAGGGTATAACCAAAACAGTGAATAAAACCCAGTAGAGTGCAGTCTTACACAAACACATGCGTATCAAAAAAATTAAAAAGGAATTCATTCCATACATAAAGGATGAAAACTAAAAACAATGAATAAAATCCTAACTAGCAGCATCCTTCTTCTCAGCCTTGCTAGATGGAGCCATCTTTTTTAATTCTTCAGCCTTTCTTTGACAACCTGACCAGTTGTATATCTTATCTTTGTATTTAACAATAACCTACAAGTAATTAACATTATAATTACTTTAATCCAACATTGAAACAAATATTTGAAATTTGAAATATATATAAATAGAAATAAAACAGATCAAAAGAATCAAAATTCTGAATGAAAATGTGAACTTTCTAGATAGAAGCTTGAGAAGACTAATTTTCATTACAAACAGCTAAGATAGAAGAAATTGAACTCTTATGTTATCTATTGATAAAGAGAGTTGCAAGCCTAACCAATTCCAAATGGATGATGCATACTTACAGTGGCAAAATAGATGCTCCATAGATTCAGTAGCCTCTAAACAAAAGCTACACATAAAGACTAAGATGCAACCTCAAGGACCAACAACTTGCTTCACGCCTTCACTAGTTCACTATCACTGCAAGAAAATGAAGTATCAAGTATTGTTACCAATGAAGTATCTTTCATATGTTAAATTTATACTGCAAACAAAATGAGATGAAATCGATTTAACAATTATTTATTATAACTCCAAATACTTGGGTCTTGGTAACACTATTGGTCACTATATCTGCAGATCCTACCCAGTGGAAAAAAGAAGAGATCAAAGTTGTAAGCTCAACTTAGAAAGTGGCTATACACCAGTCCTATCATTATAAGAAAAGATGCTAATACTGCAAACAAAATTCACTCAAAGCATGGTGAACTAATGCACACTAATCCAATAGATGAAGTGATGGTCAACATTAAACAAAATTCGAATTCAGAAAAGAAAATGTTTAATGGAGTCAGTGTTTTAGCATATATGCTAATTTTGTTTACTTGAAGCTCAACACCATAATCTAAACGCAATCTTTCACCAACAATGGAATGTTGGACTGTACATTCTCGCAGAAGAAAAATAAAGCATATGAAATACTTAAAAAGATGAATGTCATTATACAGTAAACAGAAAATGCATCAAGACAAAGTAATTAGTTTGACAAGGTTTGATTATCCATGTGACATTTCATTACCTCGATTTCTAGTAAAAAAACTATAAAGCCATGTCCACTTTTTCTTTAAAAAGGAAATTCTTTCAATTCTTTTTGGCTTGCAGTACTAAAATAATGATTTGATGGTGTTGCATATAATGCTTATATTTAACAGAAAAGGATGAGAAATAGAAAATATGAACAAAAGGGATAAATAGGTGATAGGCAATAAAAAGATTACCAATTCTCCACGATACGCATGACCAGATGTGTGCAGACATTCATTTTTCCCCATGACTATTGTTGATCCAATCTCTGATATGCGGTTTAGCATTTCCATAACACGAGACTCATTACCATGGATAACCTAACCGGGATGTATAGAGCAGACGACAAGTTTACAACACAGATTGGATTTAAGATAAAAATATCAGAATCATTATTTCCTATTGGTAGAAAAGTTACCAGATCAATTAAAAAAGCCATGCTGAAAAATAAGTTTTTACTAGAATGGATTGAAATTTGAAAGTAAAAACAGTACAAGGTAATTGTTTGTAGCCTTGTAGGTTCATCCTCTGATACCAGTCAATTAGCAACCTAGGAAGGTTTATCCACTGATATCAGTTAATTAGCAACCTAGGAAGTACAAACGCGTATTTTGCAAATTCCGTACTTTTATCATCTGAATTTTTATGCGAATACAAAGGGGAATACCACAATAACAAGCTATATTTTATTGAGTCTACAGTGACTCCATCTTCGATTAAGAAATATTGATTTCTCTTTTGACTGAAGATTTGTGTTTAATGCTAATTTTTACTTTTTAATATAGCAATGCTGTATTCCTATAGTTATTAAAAATTGTCATATCCCCATGACTCGGGTCTTTATATGCTTTCTAGAGTAAGACGCACATGCTTTAAATAAATCAAAAAGCAAATACTCAGTGTAAACTTTTGTTATCATACCTTAGAATACAACACAGTGTCTTCCTTTGTCAGTTTGAAAGAATGACGACCACTTCCATAGGATGCAAGATTCAAGGCAGCACGTGGTTCTGCCTGATACAATATCAAATATTTGGTCATATGACAGAAACATGTCTCATGTCTGTAGTTGATGGAAATAGACAGTCTTTAAATGACCTCGAAAATAACTTACTTGAGAGCCTGTTGTCACAATCAGTAAATCCTTTGGTGCATAAGCATCAATATCCTCTACTTTCACCTACGTAAAATTAAAAGTAATTAAGAACAGATAGCAGAGATGAAACTTAGAGAAGCTATAATGAAAACAAGTATATACATGACAATTCACAATAACCAAGACACCACAAAAACCGAGCCTTTCCAACAAGGCGGGGTTGGCTACACAGATCAATCATACACCACAAAGTCATATCATGTACTAGGTTCAAAGATAAACCATTTAATGGTTTGGCCTGTTTTTTCCTTGGTCTTCCTTTATCTCTAACTTTGGACTAATCTCCATCTAGTTAACCTCCTTACTAGTACAATACTACTTCTATATGTCTTCTCTCCACACGTCCAAACTACTTAACACGAGATTCTACCATATTTTCTACAAAGGAAGCTACCCAAAGAAACCATATATTGTCTTATTATGCATGTAACCAGCCATCAATAGCATTCTTGTCATTGCAACACTAAATAAAGGGACATACACATGCCATTAAAATTTTGAAACACAAATAGTGCCATTGACCAACAGAGGAATCAGGAAATAAATCTAACAAATAAAAACAATCTAAATAAATGGAATAAACAAATTGGATATATCATATATTAGCAAAGTTATTAACCCAATTGACTTAGAAAGGAAATGACAGCAGAATGATTATGAAATAAGTAAACCACAAAAAAAGTGATTACATATATTGTACCAAATTGCAACCTTCAAAAAATGAGGAAACTAATAATGGGGTGCAATGTATCAAAAAAAATACATACCATTTCGATTGACAAAATCATCACCCTGTAAAAGTAAAATTAGTTGTTAGTACACATTATAAAACTACAATAATGGATACAAAGTGTCCTGGGGCACCGAAAAGCTTATTAAAGTTATGATGATGGACCGCATTGCAAGTGCAATGAACAATTTTGTAAGTGCAACGAACGACTTAGTAAGTACAACCTTAAAACTATATCACAAGAAAAACTGTCGTGACCATCAGGCATCAGCCCTGTGTATCCTACAGCATAAACAAGGGTAATGGGGAACACTACTAAGCCATGTTCAACCACAATGAGAAGATAAATATAAAACAACTGTAGAACAATTTATATAAGAGCAGATAAAACAACATACCTTCACAATGGATCCTCCCATAATATGATGGAAGAAAGAACCCTTATAGTGCAGTGGTTTTCCGGTATTTGGACTGATACCCCTTTCACCTGAACACAACGAAAAATTCACAGAAAAAGGGAGGAATCAGTGCATCAACCATTAAGTAGACAATATTTAAACAAAAATTCAACTGCAATCTGAAACATAAGCCGCAACTTTGATGGTAGAAATTGCAACTTTTGAAAGGGAAAAGGAAAGGCCCAGTTAACAATTGAAATAGAACACATTCTTAATCCAAATCAAAATTTAAATACCTGTACATAAGGCACAAAAACTATCTGCAGTCTTGGAAGCAATATCGTAGAAAAGCTGTGACATCACAATGATCACTCATAAGATTGAATATTGCAAAAGTTGCAGAACCTCTAACAGTAAGTGAACTGAGGCAATCTAGTTAGTTAACTTACTTCAATCTAAGTTATTATCAATTTAAGTAGATTTTATAGACAGCAATGCATAAGCACAATACATAGATTAAACATAGAAGGCAGGGATTTTGTTGTTGATTTTATCTGTTTGCCTATGAGGGGAATGGAGATCGTCTTGGGAATGAATTGGATGACTTCCAATCACATTACTATTGACTGTTTCAATCGTGCAATTAATTTTCCTTCGGAAGTAGCAAAACATTCACTACCTGCAGATGATGGTGTTATTTCGTTCGCTTCAGCCAGCCAGTCGCTATTCCAAGGTGCGAAAGCTTTTGTTGTTATTTTGTCTGCATCAACTGAAGCTGATTTGGATTTATCATCTATTCAAGTTGTTAATGAATTCTTAGATGTTTTTCCCAAGGAAGTTTCCTCTTTGCCTCCAGAACGAGAGGTAGAATTCTCTATAGATTTGGCGCCTGGTGCAGGGCCAATATCCATAGCACCTTATAGGATGTCTCCTCTTGAACTGAAGGAATTGAAGTCCCAACTTGAGGAGTTAATTTCCAAGAAGTTTATACGATCGAGTGCTTCTCCATGGGGTGCTCCGGTATTGCTAGTCAAGAAGAAGGACGGAAGCATGAGATTATGTATAGACTACCGTCAGCTGAATAAAATCACTATCAAGAACAAGTATCCATTACCAAGGATAGATGATCTACTTGACCAACTTCGAGGTGCTAAAGTTTTCTCCAAAATTGATCTAAGGTCAGGGTACCATCAAATCAGGGTAAGAGCCTTAGACATTTCGAAGACCGCTTTTCGTACGAGGTACGGACACTACGAGTTTGTGGTGATGCCCTTCGGATTGACTAATGCTCCGGCCGTATTCATGGATTATATGAATAGAGTATTTCATTCTTACCTAGATCAGTTTGTGGTCGTCTTTATTGATGATATCTTGGTTTACTCAAAGTCATTTGAGGAGCATGCTCAGCATCTCCACTTTGTCCTAGGAGTACTCCGAGAGAAGAAGCTTTATGCTAAATCGGCGAAGTGCGACTTCTGGATGTCCGAAGTGAAATTCTTGGGTCATGTGATTTCCCAAGAGGGGGTTGCAGTTGATCCTAGCAAGGTGGAAGCAGTGTTGAATTGGGAACGGCCGACGTCAGTGACTGAGATCAGAAGCTTTCTGGGCCTAGATGGGTACTATAGAAGATTCATTGAAGGTTTTTCACAACTGGTACTTCCACTTACTCGACTGACTCGCAAGGGTCAACCGTTTACTTGGGATGCCGATTGTGAAGAGTGTTTTCTTGGATTGAAAGAAAAGTTAACTTCTGCCCCGATCCTAATTCTTCCAGATCCATCATTGGGATTTCAGATTTACAGTGATGCATCTGGGAAGGGTTTGGGATGTGTTCTCATGCAGAATCAGCATGTTGTGGCCTACGCATCTAGACAATTGAAGACTCACGAACGGAATTACCCAACTCATGACCTAGAGTTGGCGGCGATTGTATTTGCACTGAAAATTTGGCGACATTACCTTTACGGTTCTCGTTTCGAAGTTTTTAGTGATCACAAGAGCTTAAAGTATCTGTTTGACCAAAAGGAGTTGAATAACAGACAGAGAAGGTGGACTGAATTTTTAAAGGACTACGACTTCGAATTGAAATATCACCCTGGGAAGGCCAATGTGGTAGAAGATGCTCTGAGCAGGAAGTCTATCCACACGGCAAGGTTAATGGTTCACGAGATGGCTTTGTTGGAGTCATTCAGAGACTTGAAGCTCAAGGTATCAAGAAAGAGGGATCGCATGGTGCTGCGGCATATACGGATAGCCAGTGTGCTAAGGGAACAAATCCATGTAGCTCAAGGAGCTGATATGAAGTTACAATCTCAGAGAGGATTGCCAGATTTTACTGAGGATAGTGATGGCATGATTTGCTATAATGGGAGGATTTGTGTTCCCGATAATGATGATATCAAAAGGCAAGTACTGGAAGAAGCTCATAGGAGTCAGTACTCCGTACATCTGGGATCCACCAAGATGTACCGAGACTTGAAGTTAATGTATTGGTGGCCTGGGATGAAGGTCGAGGTTGCAGAATTTGTTTCTCGATGCTTAACTTGTCAGAAGGTTAAGGCGGAACACCAGAGACCGGGCGGTCAGTTACAACCGCTAAATGTGCCAGTTTGGAAATGGGAAGATATATCAATGGACTTTGTTATGGGTTTGCCGAGGTCACAGGCCGGCAATGATTCTATCTGGGTAGTAGTGGACCGATTGACTAAATCCGCTCACTTTATTCCCGTTCGCTCGACTTATAAGGTTTCCAAGTTAGCAGATGAATATGTGAAGAACATTATCAGAATGCATGGAGTTCCAACGAGTATCGTGTCAGACCGAGATCCCAAGTTTACTTCTAGATTTTGGAAAGCATTGAATGAAGCTTTGGGAACTAGAGTGCTGGTTAGCACTGCTTATCATCCTCAGACTGATGGTCAGACGGAGAGGACTATTCAGACTCTGGAGGACATGCTTCGGGCTTGTGTGCTCGATAGCGGGAGAAAATGGGAAGATCATCTTCCATTAGTAGAATTCTCCTACAACAACAGTTACCACTCCAGCATTGGAATGGCACCGTTTGAAGCACTTTAGGGTAGGAAGTGTAGAACTCCGTTGTGTTGGTGGGAGATTGGTGAAGATAAGTTTTTGGGACCCGATATGGTTCGCGAGACTATTGAGAAGATCAAGTTAATCCGAGAAAGGATGAAGGTTGCTCAGAGTCGGCAAAAGAGCTATGCTGACAACCGAAGGAGACCGTTGGAATTTGAGGTTGGTGATCATGTGTTCTTGAAAGTTTCTCCAACCATAGGCACCGGCAGAGCTTTGCGAGCGAAAAAGCTCAGTCCTCGATATGTTGGACCTTTTCAAATCATCGAACGAATTGGGCCAGTTGCCTATCGCCTCGCATTGTCTCCGGCCCTATCAAATCTCCTTGATGTGTTCCACGTGTCTCAGTTGAGGAAGTATGTTCCTGATCTGCATCAACCGTTGAGTGTTGATACAATTGACCTGCGACCGGACTTGTCATTTCAACCTTATCCTAGTCATATCTTAGAGCGCGGTATGAAGACTCTGCGTTCTAGGACAATTCTGATTGTCAAAGTAGTCTGGGATGACTTTTCAGCCGAAGAGGCTACCTGGGAACTGGAAGAAGACATGCGGACTCGATATCCATATCTCTTCCATTAAGGCACGTCTTGTCAATTTTGAGGACAAAATTTTTAAAAGTTGGGGTGATTGTAACACCCCTAATTTTTAAAAACTCGTATTAAGATGCCTAGGACCGATTAATTATTTGTGGGAATAATTAGTCGTGTCTCGGGGATTATTGACCGAGGAAATTGTCCAATTAATCCTATGTTACATTTAATTGTGGCTTAGTCATGGTTAATTATAACATTTTAAGCTGAAGGGCAAATTGGTCAATTCATACCTTCAGTATATATATCCCTTTTTAAAACCCGAACCTCAGCCACTCACTCATTCTTCATATTCTGAGAAATTGAAATTCTGAAAACAGAGCAAAGGAAGGGAGAGAGGGCCACTTGGAGAAGAGGAAGAAAGAGGGGAAAGCTTCTATCTTCATTGCATGTAAGTCCTTCCTAAACATTCCCTCTCCATTTTTGATTCTCCTTCCATTGATCATAATTTCAAAGTCTGATCCTCCCTATATCTCTCCTTGCCATCTTCGAATATCAAAGCTTCAAGGTTGAAGAAGATGAAGTTTTGAATCTGTCTTTGATTGCATGCTGCTGTTTTGAAATCCAAGTTGAACTGTGACCCTTGATTTTGAATTTGCAAGTGGTTCAACCCTTGATGGTTGTTGTCCAGTTTCAGCCTTGAGGAGCTAGTTGTTGTTTCGATTCTGTTGGTGCCTTCGGTCCTCGTTCGTTAGTTCATTATCTTAATTACCTCGCGATTCGGTTGAAGCTTCAAGTGAAATCGACATCACGGTGAGTTCTACTCACGAATTAGGGACATTTTCGTATATTCTGAAAACTGTGTCTACATTAAATACTAAGGCAATTATCCCGTTTTCGAAAGACTTAGAACCGAAAAACGATTTTGAGTGAAAACGGTGTTTTACGGTTTAATGAGAATTTTGATTAAATCGTTGAAATGAAATAACTTATATACTATCTGGAATATTTGGAAATCTTCTGAGTTTCAGGTGATTGGAATTAGAAATCTAATTGGGCGAAAACGGAGAGCGAAAATGAGGAAAACTGGGAAAAACAGTAACAGACACGGGACACACGGATCGTGCGCGACTGGGCACGGATCGTGCGTCCCAATCTGATGGGTTTTGTTGGCAAAGAAACGGACACACGGGTCGTGCGCCCCTGGGCACGAATCGTGCGTTTCTTTCTGATAGAAGGGTTATATGTAGTGCACCACGCACGGGTCGTGCGCCCCTGGGCACGGGTCGTGCGTGAGGTTCTGGTACCAGTTCCCGTTTTTCTCGTTTCGTCGCTCCGTTCGATCCCGAACCTTTTCTAATCTCTTTCTCAACCATTTAAAAAGGAATTGCCTTACTGAAAACCTTATTTGGAACTGGTTTGACTCATCATTTTGAAAAGAGCTTTAAAAGCCCATTTGATCGAAAAACCGAAACCCTAGTACGCGTGTGAGTACATCGACTGATGGACTGGCTGAATATATATGTTTATATATGTCAATTGAATATGATTTGGACCGAGTATGAAGCCCTTTATGTTTCTGTCTGGTATTTGGACCGAGTACTGTTTTCTATTCGGTATGGAACCGATGAACTTCTATTTTTATGAAGTAATGCTATTTCCGATTAAGTGTTCATTTCGGAAAAAAGTTTGTATGTCCAATACTTTAACAGGAACTGTGTCCTCTGAATTTCCGCATTTGTGCATCTTTGGTCTCTCTACATGTTAGAAATACCGGGGTGTTACAAAAAACTTGAAATTTTAATACAATTTTGTTTTTTAATCTCTAAGAAAAATATTACATCTTGCAGGCATAATATTATCGTCTTAAAATGTAAATTAATTTTTTATGAATGGTTGTGTTGCTTTTTATTCCCGTAAGAGAAATATGACATGGTTTTGAAATAATTTTATCGTCTTTGAACACACGTCAAATTCACAAAAGTTTTTAATATTTATAAATGATTAATTTGGTTTTTAGTCTTTAATGTCTATAAATGTCTATTGTCTATCTTCTATCTACTGTCGTCTTTTGAATCCATCTACTATCTGTCTAATCAAAATACCCACTAATAAAATCTCTATTTTCTATCTTCTACTAAATATCTTCTATTTATATATCTAATCATAAGACCAACTACTAAAAATATCAAACTACACAATCTTAGATTTTTGGCACATCATCAACTTTAACAATAAAATAGTAACTCTCTATTCATCTTTCCAATATTATTTCCCCTCTTATCAAAATTATACGTTGTTAAAATAATTTCATTAGTTTTGATTTTTTTAAGGGAAAACATAACACATTGTCTGTATAATCATTTTTTATGTTTTTTTTCATGAATGACAGTATTTTTTATAAATGAACATTTTACTTTTCAGTCTCGACAAGAAAACATTAGTTATTGTGAGAATAATTACTTTTGTATTTTAGTTTTGAGTTCCACGGGAAAATGTTAGATATATATGTTGTTGTTGTTAAATTTCATTACTTTTGATTCCTGATTTTGAAACATTACATGTTTGTCAAAATAATTATCTTTTTTATTTTCACGAATGTTTTATTTTATAAAAGATTATTTTGCTTTTGAGTCTCAACGAGAAAAAATTACATGTTATATTGGTATAATTATTTTTTGTATTATGAGTTTATAAATATCTTTACTTTTGGTAATTGAATATTTTATTTTTTTTTAGAAATAATTGTTTTGCTTTTGAGTCCTGACAAGAAAATACTAGATGTTGTTGAACTAATTATTTGTTATATTTTGTTTTTGAGTTTCAACGGGTAAAACTTACATGTTGTTGGTATAATTTCATTAGTTTTGATTCCTTACGGTAGAGCGTTACACATTGTCGGGACAATAATTTTTTATATTTTGGATTTATGAATGTCTTTAATTTTTGTTTTTATAAAGGATGATTTTTTTAAAATAGTATAATTTGAACCATACATTATTAATTTACAAATATCATCTATACTTTACGAGTTGATAATTGTATTACAATTTCGGTTTGAGATTACATTGCAAAAATAACATGACGCTACCTGAATGCATGCACGCGTATTTTGCTAGTTGTTTGATAATTAACTCTTAATTTATATATAAATCGATATATTGGAACTCTTAATTGGGCCAAATCACAAATACCAACACAACAAACACAGCATCAATGTATTTTGTACTTTCTAGTGTGCCCAAGTTTGTGAATGTACCTTTTGTCCAAAAAAACGTTTGTGAATGTAACTAAAAACGCTCTAATGAAATTGTTTGGATCTTTCTAGTTTAATTACGGTATTGAGTTCGAATCTAATTTTGGGACAACAGCAATACAACTCTTATGTGAGAGTTTTACCGCTAATTATGGTACTACCCGACTTGAGAGATTAGTCTTTATAGTTAGGATAAAGTATCTTATTTGAAAAAAAGTTTGTGACTGTATACTGCAAAACGAACTGAATATCAAACCGACCAAAACCAGCTCACTTGCACCGCCAAAATTTCCGCTTCAGACAAAAATTCAAAAGTGGGTAAATTGTCATGTAGTTGTACCACCACTCCGCATGCTTGAATAATAATGTTTTGTACCACTATTATTTTAGGACTACGGAATTTTTTATCATATATGTTTTCTAAGTTTCATGTCACTTTTTGTCAAAAAAAAGTTTCATGTCACTTTCCGGTACAAGTACACCTGAGGTTTATTATTTCAGAAATCATACAAAATTAGGTAGTATTTGTATCTCACATATTATCTTGGTTTAATTACCCAGGAAGCTTCTTGAACTATATGCAGAAATTCTTAAAGTAGGTTATTTTTATTTATTTTTAAAGTAGGTTATTGAACTACAGAAGTTTACAATTTACAATTAGGTTTGTAAGTTATCATTTCTTTTATTTTTTTTATAGGCAATGTTAGTGGGGTGGGGTAAATGTTAGTTTCCGGGTTTTGAACCCGGGACCTCCTTCTTGCACTCATTTGGTGCACTCTTTTGATATCCCTTAGCTCGCCAACTGAACTACCTACTTGGATATCATTTCTTTTATAATAATTAGGTATTTTTCATTACACTTTTCTAGGTGCACCGTTTATACGATTCCTAAAGAAATATTTTTTATAAATCTATGCGACATAGTGTCACCATAAATATCAACCAAAAATGAAAAAAAAAAAAGAAACATGAAACAAAATCATGAACATTTTGTTTTTCTCTCCTCTCCTTCTCACACCCTTCTCATCCTTAAGATAATTTATTTTTATGAAGGGGATATGAGATATGTGTAAAAAAAATTGGATAAAAGATGAACATGTTTTAAGGAGCATATATAATTAACTATTAATTATATTGTACATCTTTTCAGTAAACTTTTATGTATTTATGATGAATTGAATTCTAAAAGGATGCGAGTTTTTGTTCATTGTCTCTTATACTTTTGTTTAAGACAATGTGACATATTTCTCACCCAAGCAACATAGTTTGCAAACGTCATTGAGTTTTGCCATAGGTAGAGCCAAACAAGGTATTCCTTCAAGGTTTTTTTGGTTTGGTCTTAGAATGAGTGTGGTCGGTTAATTAGAAGTTCGTAATCTAATTCAATTTTTTAGTTATATTTAAAATTTTCTATCCCTTTTTTTATGAAGCATAAAACGTTACGGACGGTGAACAGAATCGTGATACGATCACCAGTACAAAGCTGAATAGATTGTCAAAAAAAAAGTACAAAGCTGAATACCATGCATAAATTACTGAGAATGGTCGATGAAATGCATCTAAATCATCATTACAATAATATACGTTAGCATTGTTTTTCCTCGTTACGAAAACAGTTTTGTACTCATTGCGTATACTGTATAAGAACAAAAATTCTCTCATCATTTGAACTCGCAGAATAGTACAAAAATGGTTACGGGGTATCATTGCACCGCGTAGAAAGACAGTGCAAAAATAAGTACTTTTTTTACACAATTACTCAATAAACTTTATCAATTAATTAAGGTATCCAAAACTGTGGAATCATGAGGTGGTTATAGGACTTAAAGAAAATAGAGTTGTGGGTCCAAATCCTCACAGTAACATTTCTAACAACTATATAATATTTGTCAATTAAGGCTCTTTTTTTGTAAAAAGTAGCGGAGAACGGATAACCTAGCGGACAGCGAATGAGCGAATGAATTAGTGGATAGCGGATAATGAATAACCTAGCTGATAGCAAATGATGTGTTTGGTAAACCTAGCGGTTGAATTAGCTGATAAAAGTAAAATGACACAAAAGAACATATTTATTTAATTCATGATTACATTTATTTAATAAGGATAGAGAAGTAATTTAAGAAAAATAAACAGGGTAAAAATGCCAAAAAGGTGAGACGCTATCCGCTATATGCTAGCGTTTGAAAAAATGCTACTTGAAGTAGCGTTTGAAAAAACGCTAAAAGCTACCCAAAAAACGCTAAACGCTAATGCTTACCAAGCACATGTTCTCTTCACCCGCTAGTTTTATCCGCTACTTTCATCCGCTATTCGCTAGCGGTTGGGACACCCCAAACAGAGCCTAAGGCTCTCGATTGTAAAAAGTAGCGGATAACAGATAAGCTAGCGGATAAGTTAGCGGATAGCGGATGAACGAATAACGGATAGTGGATGAACTAGCGAATAGCGAATAAGCTAACTGATAGCAAATTATTTTTTGACACAGATAGCAAATTATGTGTTAGTAAAACTAGTGGTTGAAATAGCTGATAAATATAAAATGACACAAAATGATATTTAATTAATTATTAAATTATCTAAAGATGACAAAAAATGTTTAATGAGGAAAGAGAATTAATTTTAAAAAAATAATAAGGTAAAAATACCTATAAAAAATGAGACGATATACGCTAAAACACTACTCGAACGAACGTTTCAAAAAGCACTAAACGCTATTTGAAAAACGCCAAACGCTTGTACTTACCAAACATTTGTACTCATCACCAGCTGTTTGGTAAGACGCGCTAGATGAGACATGTCATTAAAATATATATAATTTTCTTCAAATTATCCTAAATGTATATCATGATTTGCAATTAGTTGTGAGTGTAAAAAATACTTCCAACTACATAACAATTAAATTCAGTGTTTTAATTACAAAGCCCACATTTATTGTTGCTTAATTGTTTTTAAGTTGATAATTGAATTAAACATTTTTAATTGTTATTACTATCCACTAATGCTTTATATTTTATCCTGTTAGACTTTTTATACACATTTATTAATAAATAAAATTTAAAAAGAAAGTAATAAAATATTGGAGAATAATTCTTATAAAATATGTTTTAATATAATTTTAAATATTTTATCAAAACTAGTAATAAAATATTGGAGAGTAAATATTCTAGAATGTTTTTTTTCCGCAAAGAATGTTTTTTATTAGAAGAGAGGTTAAAGATTTAGTGTTAATAAAAAAGGTAAAATAAATTCCATCAAGTAAACTAGTATCATGTTTAAAGAAGAGTTTTGAGTAAA
Source organism: Astragalus membranaceus (assembly GCA_039519185.1). Taxonomy (NCBI): domain Eukaryota; kingdom Viridiplantae; phylum Streptophyta; class Magnoliopsida; order Fabales; family Fabaceae; genus Astragalus; species Astragalus membranaceus. Next base: position 138,446,276 of record CM076850.1, read on the forward strand.
ATATTCCATTATATATATATATATAAAAGTTGAAAAAATTAAAGTTAATAATTTACCTTTATTATAGGCATTAAAATGGTAAGAGAAGCTTTTAATTGGTTAAATATTTAGTTCATGTTAAGAAATTTGAAATAGTTTTCCTTATTTTACTAAAATTTTTGTGAAAAGGAATTGAGGCATAGCATACACAGGTGGACAATCGACCAAAAAAATACAGGTGGGCAAGGAAGTGGGGTCAGCATATGGTGAAGTGTAAAGGAGAAGAAAATTTTGGTGTGTAGTGTGTACTATACGCGGTGATTAGGATGCAATAGTAACGGGTACTTGCCTTATGATTATATTTTGGGAGTTTCTTTGCCGGCCTCATCATTTCTATTTTCTATTTTTTTATTTCTTTCTAGCTTCAACTTAACTCTCTTTGCCACCTTTATATAAACGCATCTTTCTCCCTCCCTTCCTTCATTCTAAGTTTAAGTTTTTATAACTCTCTCACTCTCTCTCTCTCTCTAATTTCTCTGATCTCTCAATATGGTCATGACTACTGTTGATGATGAAACTCTGCAGGTTGGACTCATGTTGGAAAATCAGTCAAGGGGTGTATCAAATTCTGATAACTTGGTCAAAAACAAAGGGAAGTACTTAGAGATGATGAAAACAATGGATCAGAAAGAAGGAAATGAAGGAGAAGCAGCTTTAGTGAATAAGAAGCGAAAAGGGACTGTCAGTAGAAGTGAGAAGACTGTTGTAGCAAATGGTGAAGAAGGGAAATCTGAACATGAAATGCATATATGGACAGAGAGAGAAAGGAGGAAGAAAATGAGGAACATGTTTTCTAGCCTTCAGGCTTTGCTTCCAAATGTTTCTTCTAAGGTAAATTTAATTCGAAGTCGAAGTAATCCAAGGGTTTATATTCATTTTTTTATATCAACATTAGTTTGCTTACATTAGCATGATTTCTCTGCATATCATCTTCCTTAATTTTGAGTGTTCCTTTTAATTTCTCCCCTTGAAGTCTATCTATCTGATCTATGTCAGGTTTCTTAACTTTTCGATATAGGAAGAGAACACAAACATGTCTCTATCTTTCCATGTACTTTTTATCTCTCCTCATGGTCTAAAAGAAATAAAAACAAAAATATAATATAAAGCAAGAGTGATTACAAAAAGACGTCATTTTCCTTCTTATGCATGACCCTTAAAACTCCTTATCTAAGGTTTTAATTTTTAAGGGGCACAACAAATATTCTTCATATAGTCATGCTCTATATAAACTTACTTAATCCCCTACGTAAACCTCCTTGTTCATTGTCTCACTAAAAGAGAGCAAATTTTTTCATTTCAACAATGTTTGTATAATTTATTATTTATTTAATATCCAATTAATTCATGAATAATAAATTATTCATTAATTGATTAGTTAGAAGGCAACCCTAATGAAAAACTGGGTGTGAATTCTGTGGGCAACTCCAGAATTCGTCTCAGGATGGGTTCAAAGAACCGAAGCCGTGAGAATGCCCTGAGGCGCCGATTGAGGTCAAAAAACCCTAATTATGGTAGGTTAAAAAAATTATCATACCAATCTTGAAATCTCAATGGTCGATGTATCAGTTTGGTGGCTTGTCTATTGTTCTGAATTTGATAATACTTTTTTCAAATGACATTTTTTTAAAAGTAAAATTATTATTATTATTATTATTTTTATTATTATTATTAATGGAGACACGAGTATTACCATGACTATCTCTCTGCCTTTTTCTTTGAAGTGTAGTATCTCATTCCCCTGTTTTCTCCAAACACAACATAAAAGACCTGTTTACATGTACCCATTTTCGCAAATTTTTCTGGGTTCTGTACAACTAATGGCCAGAATTAAATAAAAGCAGAAAAACTAAACAAAAAAAAAATAATGGGCATAATTGTAAACAAAATTAGAAAACCAAAATGAGTGGTTAAAATTTCTTTTATATTATAGTACAACTAGTATAGACTATTATTATTTTTACGATTATTATTATTATTATTATTATTATTATTATTATTATTATTATTATTAGTACTAATACAATTATTAATAGTATTATTTCATCCAAATAGGATGGGTGGGAATTTGGGTATAATTTATATAATTTTTTACTTTCAGAAAATATTTTTTTTTTGCAGATTTTTCAAATAATAATTCGTAATATACCCTGATTTATACCAAAATAATAATTCGTAATATACCAAAGATAAAAGATGTTAATCTTTTAAATTTTTTCTCCATAAAATTACAATAAATGAAAATCCTGTAAAAAAAACAATAAATGAAAACATTTTAGAATAACAATAGAGAGTCACTATCATGATTAAATTTATGAGCTGTGATATTTAGTACTAACTCTTTTCGTACGAATTGTCAGAAAAGCAAAGTGTAAAGTCGATTTTATAAAAATACACGTGAGTGGAGAAAACCGTTTTAACACCGGCACACATTTCTTGTTAATGTAAGAAATTTCTTTTATATTATAGTACAAATAGTATAGACTACTACTAGTACTATTATTATTAATATTACTATTTCATCCTAATAGGATGGGTAGGAATTTGGATATAGTTTATTACTTTCAGAAAATCATTTTTTTGCAGATTTTTCAAATAATAATTCTTAATATACCAAAGAGAAAATATGTTTATCCTTTATTTTTCTCTCCATAAAACTACAATAAAGGAAAAATCTGTAAAAAAAAATGACAATGTATGAAAACATTTTAGATTAACAAAAGAGTCAGTATGATGAATTAAATTTATGAGATGTGATATTTAGTACAAATTCATTCCGTACAAATTGTCAGGAAAGCCCAGTGTAAAGTGAGTTTTATTAAAATACATGTGAGTGGAGAAAACTATTTTAACACCGGCACACATTTCTAATTGTACTATCCATCATTTTTCTAAATTATGAACTGTGATATTTAGTAAGAATTCATTCTGTACAAAAATTGTCAGAAAAGCAGAGTGTAAAGTGGGTTTTACAAAAATACATGTGAGTGGAGAAAGCTTTTTTAACACTGGCGCACGTTTCTTACCATACTATCCATCAATATTTTTCTAAATTTATTTACTATATGACAACTACTAAGTAAAGCTTTGGTATTACAAATGATTTACTTACTAAGATGTTTTGATTTTGATATATTTGGTAGGCAGATAAATCAACCATTGTCGATGAAGCAGTTAGCTACATACAAAAACTGCAGCAATCTTTGGAAAAGCTAGAAAAACAGAAACAAGATAGGCTCCAATGTGTATCCCCTTTAGCTTGCGAGTCATCTGTGACCAGCTCGCAGTGGCAACCCTATGACTCAAAGGATTCATTCATAGCTGATCATCAGGGATTCTCAAACAGTAACTTGTCTAATGTAGTGGAACCTTCAAAGGCACCACTAGCTTTTCAAACGTGGACTTCTGCAAATCTAGTGTTGAACATTTGCGGAGATGTAGCACAATTCTGCATATGCTCAACTAAGAAACCAGGCCTAATGACCACAATTGCTTTTGTGTTGGAGAAACACAGGATTGATGTCATATCTGCAAGCATTTCGCGCAAGCATGATGGAAAAATCTACATGATTCAGGCCCATGTAAGTTTGAAACTCATACATTATATTTGCATACTATTTCTATTTTGGTGATTTACAAATTGTTTATATTTTGAAGTCATTGTTTTCTAAGAGCAAATTGAACATATATCTCTCACCCAGGGCCTACCCAAAGATAATTTTTAGTGAGCGAGGCCTAAAGCAAATTTTTTGTTGGGCCATTTTTTTCTTAAGGTTAACGTTAACGTTTTATACGAGGCCTTTTTGCTTTATAAAAACTAATGACAAAAAATGAGGTCTAAAATTAGGACTATAGTAGCTTTACCCTTGAATCGTTCCTACTCTCACTCTCCCCACCCAAAAACATCTCTTACAATTAATGTAGGTAACAATGGGGAAATAATTAACCCAAGCATCTTACAAAGCACATGCAATTTAGGTTTCCATGTATTTCTCATTAATTTCTGACAATTTAACTTAGGGAATGATTGTTTCCGCAAAAAGGGAAGGAAAATAGCTAAAAGATGGAAAACATATTTTCCAAGGTGAAATTAAAGGGCGACAAAAATAACTATTAGGGTCATATAAAAACATTTTCTTCCTTTCTTCCTGAATTGGAGAGAAAAGGTCACTAGAAAAACAATTTCTTTCATTTATCTTCTATTATTACACTAATCATATTTTTATCGGATCACATTTTCGTTTAAGGATACTTGAGTCATTTCCTAGTTATATGTTTTCGTCCCTCTTTTCCTTCTTATATATATGCATCATTGTTAATTGTTTGCTTTCTTAAAATTGGAATTGAATCTTTAGCAAGAAAGAATAAACAAATTACGTTAATGCTTTTTCATCGGTAATGTGAGTGTAAATAACTCAGTTGAATTGGGTCAATGTTGCAGGCAAAGCGAGGTTCACATCAATTCCAAGACGCAAATTCAGTGGGGGAAACTTACTTGCAAGCTGCTGGAGAAATTTCGCTATGGATAAATGTTGCTTAAATATTACCTAATTTTGATGATGAAAACTTTGTCTTCTTTATCCTGTGTAATGTGTTTTTTTGTTAGACTTGTGATGTGAACTTTTATTTTTCGAGAGATGTTTAGCAAGCTATTATGGCCAAACTTGGATGGTCCCAAGAGGAACAAGTATAATCTTTAATCCTTATGGTATTTTTTTTGAGAAAATAATTTTTATGGTATTTATTTATTATATGCAATTCCAATTTATCGAGTGTGTACAAATTAAGGTTACTCATATCTACCTATATACACCAAGTGGGTGTGGCCCAAGTGGTAAATTGTTTGGGCGCCCTTAAGCTTTTGGTCAGGGGTTCGATCCCTAGTCGGTGTGTATGAGAGACATCGCTTGGGAGAGGTAAACCTTAAATGAACTCCAGTACCTCGAGGGATTAGTCTTCACAGTCGCCGTGAAAAATATCCGGGTTTACCCAAAAATATCTACCTATATACAAAATACAAGACACCTATAAAAATATTAGGAAGCAGATAAAATTTTCTCAAACTTGAGCCCGTAATACTAATTCGAAATAGTTATCCCAAAATACCTTATGGAAGATCAAATCTTAATCAAGTCTACAACATAATTAAAATCATTGAAATCTTCTATACCCATTTTGATACTGTCAAAGCTTTTCTTTGAAGGTACACATTTCATTTCTCGCACTCACTCCTGATCCTATACGTGCTTGTCTTTTTTTTTTTAGATAAGCAATATTTCTATTTAAGGGGGGCACTAGGGGTGCACCCAACCCTTACAAAGTTATGGGAAGGGGAGAGGCTTCATTAAAACCTCCCTAGGCCAAAACCCTTTGGGAAAAAGACCCAAGAAGGGAAAAAGAGTACCTCAATAGCATGGTTGACTACAAAGATGAAATACAACCCATGGGGCAAGTACACCAATCCGAAAAGGATACCCCACTAAATCTCCCCTTCCTAGCCACAAACCAACTCCATGATACAAATTTTATGGAGTAAAGAACAGAATTTACATTAACAACAACCCCCTGAAATAAAGTTCTATACGTGCTTGTCTTGGTTTATCTTTTAAGGATCCATCTACATTCCATTTCCATTTCTTATGTGGTAGAGGAAGAATGTATGGGAACTTCTTTAATATTTTACACTGCTAAATATGGAATGTATGGGAACGAACTCCTTACTCCACCTTTTCATCCAAAATCCTAACCTCATTTTTAATAGGAAAAGTACTTATCCCAATCTATTTTTTCTGCTTCAAAAGTTACCCTGATCCTTTGGTTCGAAAACAACCACAATACCGCATAACATAGTGATGTCCAAAGCCTCTTATGAAAAATCCCTTTATCACATTTCCAGCCAACAGTCAAACCATTGGTTTGGCGACGGGGGATTGGAATTTGAATACTCCACCAATTTAGAATACTCATCCTGATTTTCCATCTTTTCAGAGTCTAAAAGCAATTTGATTAGTTGTTTCCGTATCACAATTGCAAAAGGGACAACATGCAAATACGCCAACTCATAGTGTACCCACTCCCATCAGCACACCTCCTCTTCCACTTATTACTGCCATAGTAAGATCCCAATACGCCTTAGAGAATGACTTCACAGAAACATCCCCATTACTTCTCCGCTTCCACCATACTCTACCATTAGACTTATTAGATTGATGAAAGTTTTGTAAACCACAAAAGAAAAAGGTTATTTGCGATGGACCATGATCCAGTAGGTAACACGCCAGTTACCAATGGATCTGGCCGCCACTATTAAAGAGAGGGATTCAGAAAAAAACAGGGAATAGTTTGAATTAATTTCCGTGGGGATTTGCGACGGATTAGGTCGTCGCTATTAAAGTGAATTTTACCGTTGCAGTTTGCGACGGAGCAGACGATCGCTAACGATCATTAAAACAAGATTCTCGCACCACTCCCTCCTCATTTCCGTTTTCTTTTTCTCCTTCACTCCTCTCTCTCTCTCTCTCTCTCTCTCTACGAATCCTCTTCTCTCTTATCTCCCACTTCACCCCCACCACTACCACCACCACACTGTAGCTTTCTCCCTTGATCGTCTCTCACACTCTCTCTCTCTCTCTCTCACCACTGCACTGGAGTTCCCACCATCACAAGACCGCCACCAGACCATTTCATTCTTCTTCTCTTGCCTCCTATCAGCTAGTTTTTGATTTTTTGTTTTGTTTTTAGGTATTTTTTAGTTTCGCTGTTTTTACGGTTTATTATAGAAATTTGAAATGCGAATTTCAAATGTGTATATTGTAGAATAAAAATGTTATTGTTAGAAAGTTTGTTTTTAGAAATGTTTTTGGTTGAAATGATAAGAATTTGAAATGTGGAATAGACATGTTGTTGTTAGAGTTTAGGATTGTGAATTTGAAATTGTGTGGGATTGATGTTGTTTAATTGTGTCAATTGAAATTGTCCTAAATTTTTGTTAGGGATGTTAGTTGAAATTGTGTTAAATTTTTGTTTTGATGTTTGATGAACCCTAGGTTAAATGATTATATTGGATGTTGTTATTGTGTGTTGTTGATGGAAAAGGTGAGGTGTTGTCCCTCGCCCATATTTTGCTCGAAATCATCTCCATTTAGATAATTTCGAGACTATACTAACAATAGTGGGGTTGAGAGTTAGAAATAACTTCCTTCATTACTTGGATGGAAAAGGCTTTTGTGTTGTCCTTGACCCTCATACTCGGCTTGAGATCATCTCCACTGAAATCATATCGATGTTATGGGAATCTAACGTGTTTTCTTAAATGTGTGTAGATGAATTAGAATCAATTGAATCGTGATTGGGTGTACGATAGGATATATTCGGGAAGAGCGGGTTTGAAACAATCTTTTGTAGTTGGGGTTGAAGAGTTTATCAGGACCGAAAATGAACTCAGGTATCACTTGTATCATGACAAGTTTAAGCCTAATTATCGAATTTGGGTTGACCATGGGTAACAACTTCCAAATTTTGACGTAGGGGCTTCAAGCAGTTCTGGTGTTGGTGTTCCAACTAATGAAGAATTTGAGTCGATGGAAAGCATGATTTTTGATGATTTCAGGGTGAATGTGCCATTTGATGAGTCTTAGTATGGTATTCATGATAAACTTGCAAGCATTACAATAAAAAATGACATTACTGGCGGCCAAAATTTGCCAAAAACACCCCAAAACCACCAGAATTTTTTTTTGGGGTGTTATCCACAAAAAACTCCCCTATTTATTGTTATCTGTTCTTTCTTAATTTTGGTAGTCTTTAATTTGGAGGTCCTTGTATATGACTCCCATAAATGGGAGCTCGGGCCGAAAAATCCAAAATTCTTCCATTTATATTTTCGTTTTACTTTTTTGAATTTGTCATAGATTCAAAAATATTCAAGAAAATTTGTAGTATCTTTATTTGATTTTATTAGAGCTTTAGTTTTATTTTTATATTTTTCAGATTTGATTTGTTACGTTTTTTATTTACCCCTCTATTTTAGCGCATAGGACATAGAGGGCATTTTCTAATTTGTCCCTTTTATTGTTGATGTTGTTCTAGTTTGTTGATCCTCCTTATTTTCATACTTTAGTTTTCATAACACGGTTGCTAGATATGAACCTTCACTTGAGGACCTTGTTAAATAGATGGTTGTTCAAAACTTTCGGTTCCAATGAAGAACAAATTCCACACTTAAGAATTTGGAGACAATAGTTGGACAACTAGCCACTTCAATCAAACAGATACAGACAAAAAAATACAGGTGGGCAAGGAAGTGGGGTCAGCATATGGTGAAGTGTAAAGGAGAAGAAAAATTTGGTGTGTAGTGTGTACTATACGCGGTGATTAGGATGCAATAGTAACGGGTACTTGCCTTATGATTATATTTTGGGCGTTTCTTTGCCGGCCTCATCATTTCTATTTTCTATTTTTTATTATTTCTTTCTAGCTTCAACTTAACTCTCTTTGCCACCTTTATATAAATGTATCTTTCTCCCTCCCTCCCTTCATTCTAAGTTTTTATAACTCTCTTACTCTCTCACTCTCTCTCTCTCTTTGATTTCTCTAATCTCTCAATATGGTCATGACTACTGTTGATGATGATACTCTGCAGGTTGGACTCATGTTGGAAAATCAGTCAAGGGGTGTATCAAATTCTGATAACTTGGTCAAAAACAAAGGGAAGTACTTAGAGATGGTGAAAACAGTGGATCAAAAAGAAGGAAATGAAGGAGAAGCGGCTTTAATGAATAAGAAGCGAAAAGGGACTGTCAGTAGAAGTGAGAAGACAGTAACAAATGGTGAAGAAGGGAAATCTGAACATGAAATGCATATATGGACAAAGAGAGAAAGGAGAAAGAAAATGAGGAACATGTTTTCTAGCCTTCAGGCTTTGCTTCCAAATGTTTCTTCTAAGGTAAATTTAATTCAAGGTTGAAGTAATCCAAGGGTTTATATTCATTTTTTTTTATATCAACATTAGTTTGCTTACATTAGCAAGACATTTCTTTGCATATCTTCTTCCTTAATTTTGAGTGTTCCTTTTAATTTCTCCCCTTGAAGTCTATCTTTCTCATCTATGTTAGGTTTCTTAACTTTTCTATATAGGAAGAGCACACAAACATGTCTCTATCTTTCCACGTACTTTTTTTCTCTCCTCATGGTCCAAAAGAAATAAAAACAAAAATATAATATAATGCAAGAGTGATCACAAAAAGATGTCGTTTTCCTTCTTATGCATGACCCTTAAAACCCCTTATCTAGGGTTTTTTGTTTTTAAGGGGCACAACAAATATTCTTCATATAGTCATGCTCTATATAAACTTACTTAATCCCCTACGTAAACCTCCTTGTTCATTGTCTCACTAGTAGAGAGAATTTTTTTTCATTTCAACAATGTTTGTATAATTTATTATTTATTTAATATCCAATTAATTCATGATTAATAATTTATTCATTAATTGATTGGTTAGAAGGCAACCCTGATGATAAACTGGGTGTAAATTCTGTGGGCGACTCCAGAATTCGTCTCATGATGGGTTCAAATAACCGAAGCCGTGAGAATGCCCTGAGGCGCCGACTGAGGTAAAAAACCCTAATTATGGTAGCTTAAAAAAAATTATCATGCCAATTTTGAAATCTCGATGGTCGATGTATCAGGAAGTGTAAAGGAGAAGAAAATTTTGGTGTGTAGTGTGTACTATACGCGGTGATTAGGATGCAATAGTAACGGGTACTTGCCTTATGATTATATTTTGGGAGTTTCTTTGCCGGCCTCATCATTTCTATTTTCTATTTTTTTTTATTTATTTCTAGCTTCAACTTAACTCTCTTTGCCACCTTTATATAAACGTATCTTTCTCCCTCCCTTCCTTCATTCTAAGTTTAAGTTTTTATAACTCTCTCTCACTCTCTCTCTCTGATTTCTCTGATCTCTCAATATGGTCGTGACTACTTTTGATGATGAAACTCTGCAGGTTGGACTCATGTTGAAAAATCAGTCAAGGGGTGTATCAAATTATGATAACTTGGTCAAAAACAAAGGGAAGTACTTAGAGATGGTGAAAACAATGGATCGGAAAGAAAGAAATGAAGGAGAAGCCGCTTTAGTGAATAAGAAGCGAAAAGGGACTGTCAGTAGAAGTGAGAAGACTGTTGTAGAAAATGGTGAAGGAGGGAAATCTGAACATGAAATGCATATATGGACAGAGAGAGAAAGGAGGAAGAAAATGGGGAACATGTTTTCTAGCCTTCAGGCTTTGCTTCCAAATGTTTCTTCTAAGGTAAATTTAATTCAAGGTCGAAGTAATCCAAGGGTTTATATTCATTTTTTTATATCAACATTAGTTTGCTTACATTAGCATGATATTTCTCTGCATATCTTCTTCCTTAGTTTTGAGTGTTCCTTTTAATTTCTCCCCTTGAAGTCTATCTATCTGATCTATGTCAGGTTTCTTAACTTTTCTATATAGGAAGAGAACACAAACATGTCTCTATTTTTCCATGTACTTTTTATCTCTTCTCATGGTCCAAAAGAAATAAAAACAAAAATATAATATAAAGCAAGAGTGATCACAAAAAGATGTCGTTTTCCTTCTTATGCATGACCCTTAAAACCCCATATCTAGGGTTTTACTTTTTAAGGGGCACAACAAATATTCTTCATATAGTCATGCCCTATATAAACTTACTTAATCCCCTACGTAAACCTCATTGTTCATTGTCTCACTAGTAGAGAGATTTTTTTTCATTTCAACAATGTTTGTATAATTTATTATTTATTTAATATCCAATTAATTCATGATTAATAAATTATTCATTAATTGATTGGTTAGAAGGCAACCCTAATGAAAATCTGGGTGTAAATTCTGTGGGCGACTCCAGAATTCGTCTCATGATGGGTTCAAAGAACCGAAGCCGTGAGAATGCCCTGAGGCGCCGACTGAGGTAAAAAACCCTAATTATGGTAGGTTAAAAAAATTATCATGCCAATTTTGAAATCTCAATGGTCAATGGCTTGTCTATTGTTTTGAATTTGATAATATTTTTTTCAAGACATTTTTTTAAAAGTAAAATTAATAATAATAAGAATAATAATAAGAATAATAATAATAATAATAATAATAATAATAATAATAATAATAATAATAATAATAATAATAATAATGGAGAGACGAGTACTACCATGACTATTTACATGTACCCATTTTCGCAACTTTTTTCTGGGTTCTGTACAACTAATGGCAAGAATTAAATAAAAGCCGAAAAAAATTAAACAAAAAAAGAATAGAGGGCATAATTGTAAACAAAATTATAAAAAGCAAAATGAGTGGTTAACTTTTATATTATAGTACAACTAGTATAGACTATTATTTTTTTTACGATTATTATTATTATCATTATTACTTGAGGTGCTAGCTCAGTGGTAAGAGTTTAGCCTTGTATCCATCCTCAAGGTGCTGAGTTAAAATTAGGGGTGTCAAAATGATCCATTTGTCCACCGGATATCCAGTCCGTCCATAACAAAATCCATCCAATCCATCCATTACAAAAAAATAATAATCGATTGGATTGAAATGAATCCATCTGTTTGACTTTGAGGATGGTGTAGATCCATCCATTATATTTTCTAAATCCATTGGATTACAATAACTACAAAATCAAAATCCATTGGATAATTAATTTTTTTGACCTAATCCATTAGATAATTATAAAAATATTTTTTTTCCAAAAAATATTATTAAAAATATATTTTTTCCATAAACTTTTTTTAAAAACAATTCATTCTAAAAATAATATTTCTTTTCACCAAAAATCATTCAAAAAATAAAAAAATATACATATATATAATGTAATATATTTATAATATAATATAATATATATATATATATATATATATATATATATATATATATATAATATTATCACCAACCACTGGGGCCACCGCGAACCACCGCCGGTCACCGTCCGCCACAGCCGGAACCACCACCGCCATCAGCCACCACCACATATATAAATATATATTTATACATTATATTATATTATATATATATAATTCAATTTCAGCAGACTTAAAAAATATATTTAAAAATTGTCAAAAAAAATATTTAAAATAGATTTTTTTGTCAAGGGATCTTCTTTGAATCATGTGCAAAATGCAGTAGATTTCCGGTTGCCAGATTACAAGGGATCTTCTGGTGAGACGTGTTTACGTGGTGCTGGTCCTAATGTAAGCTTTAGGGGCTGGAATACTGGCGAGCCTAGTTCTGGACTGAATCTGATCAACCAAGTCGATGACGATGGTTTAAAATTGGAGCAGGGGCTGTCTTCTTCATGTAGTGCTACTGTCGAAGATGGCCTAAAACCTGAGGAAAGGCTATTACTTGGAAATCAATCTAGAATCCACCCTTCTTTTTTGCAAGGTTCCAGCTCTAATCAGACAACCCAGAATATAAATCTAGACATGGAGCAAACTGCTAATGCTGCTGCCGATCGTGGGAAAGGAAAAGAAACTGGAAGTGGTGTTAATAACAACAATCCCAGTGGATTAGATCGAGAGAAGACATCACTTGGCAGTGCTTCATGCAATCCTATAGGAACTTCATCTGCAAGCTCTGAACACATGGCTTGGGCAAATAGCACCAGTTCAAGTACTTCATTAGTCAACTGGGGTCCTTCTTGCAAGAGAAAGACCCTTGAAGATAGTTCTATGGAACTGTGTGCTGCAGGGAGCTCGGGTTCCCTTGTGCCACCTGAAAATGGTTACCAGCCTACTAATCCTGTTGATCTTAATGCTTCTAGCAGCTTAAGTGATGGGTCACCTTTGGAGGATTTTCCTGTTACAAGTCCCCCATTACAGCTAAATATAAGAAATGAAGTGAGACAAGGAGCTTCCACTGTGTCTCCTTCAATGATAAGTGTTACAGAAAATGAAGAAGGCCCTCTAAGATACTTTGGTAGGAGAATAGCCCATCAACAGCATCAGGAATCTGTACCTGTCAATTTAACACCAACTGCCAGGCATCATAAACATCCTTCTCCACATCAAATATCCAGCACTCTCTTATTTAATGATTCTTTGGAGTTGAGGTTAACAGCTGGAGGAACAGCTGCTAATTCTGGTACACCTCAGCCTGCCCTGCACATGCATCCTCTTCCTTGGAATAGAGACGTGTAACAATTCAACAATTGTTAAGAATTAACACACTAAGATCTGAGTAGAAAACACTGAGTTGTATTCAATTTCCTTCAAATAGTACAAATGGAATTGATTAAGCAGTACAATTACAGTGTAATGAACTATGAAAGTAAAGTGTATAACTATGGAGATGGGATGAGAATTCGATACAGAACCTTCCCGGTGAATTACAATAGAGAGAATACTGTTAGAGGAGAGAGAGAGAGAGAGAGAGAGAGAGAGAGAGAGGAGAGTATCACTCATTTCATTCCATGCCCCTTTTGATTTCACTTCCTTTCATATATACCCAATACTTTTCTTTGTTGTGGGCCTTGGGCTGATTTGCTCTTCTATGGGCTTCTCCTAGATGATATGTTCATTACATTACCTTCCCCTTTAAAACAACCTTGTCCTCAAGGTTGAGGTCAAGATAATAGTGGTGATAGTGACATCTTGACAAATGGCCCCCAAGGCAAATGAATCCTGCTCTTGTGCAAGAGCATCACCACCCGGATCCCATTGCCTGAATTGTAAAGAATAATTTGCACTAAGAATTTCAGCAAGTTGTTTAGTGCCGTTGTCACCCTTGAAAATGTAATGGAGGAAGACATTTGAGCTTTCTCCCACTTGCATATTCGTTGCACTCATAACCTGTTGTTGCATATCTTCAAACTTACAATTGTACATATCCACATCCAGACCGTAAGCAGATTGCAATCTAATGACACCTGCAACCAGTCGGTAGCCGCTAAGATCCGGTTGGATCACAGTCAAATTGCATACTGTATCAGCATTCAACATACACTGCCTCTCAACGATTTTGCGTATCACATAGTGTGATGCCAAGCAAGCACAAAAGATAGCAAACAATAGTTGAACACCGTCAAGCCAAAGAATTAATATACTCATTGCAGCAGTACATATGTTTGGAAGCTTGGCTTCAAGGTTTTGCTCATCTTGGCCAATAAAATCAAAAACATCTTTTGACTTCCTCGTCTGCCATTTGGGTGGCACAAATATCCTTTGATTTAATTGATACTGAGGACACTTGGAGAGACGAAAATTTTCCAATAAATCCCAATTAACAACAGCTTTAATGGAACATGGTGCCATTACCAAATATAGCATGTTAACAGAACAGACAAAGGAGTCACGGAGAATAGCATATATAAAATCTAGTGCATCTCTTCCACGAGAGTCATACAAAATTGCATGGAAGGCCCATTCATTTGTGGAGTACCTTGCAACTCCATCAATAGTTGCTTGCACCAATAAACCCAGCAATCCAAGAAGAACAGGCTTGCCTCCTGGCTTGTCTAGAGCAATTTGACATACCTTGCATGAGTCAATATCGGTCATATCTCTTTTAGAAGAGAATGTGAATGGTAACAACCCTGCCACATTTTCCTCTTCACCAACAACTGCTGGTTGGGTGACATTCACAACAGTAGATGCTATCAAAATATCTTTTTCTAACAAAACTCTTACTAGCCATGTACAAGTTGTTCGAGCATCCTGTTGAACCTTTGTTGACTGCCACTGACAAGCTGAACATCTGTACTTGAAGACCTCTGCAACGTAAAATCTGAAGGAGCCTACTCCCTTGCCATGATGTGCATAAACAACCAGAGATGGCCATGTACTTGTGTCCCAAAATTGCATTGAAACAAACATTGCATGGATAGCATTCATGGAGTCACATTTTGCATCCATGGTTGTAGTAGTATCACAAACAAGCTTAGAAATCTCAAATTCTGGTTTAATTATCCAACACTGAACAAATCTCATATATGCACTAAGTACTATGCAACCATTCAGAATAGATGACAATGTATAACGATCAATCTTTTGTAGAGCCTTGCTCATCCTAAGTGACATTTCCTGGAACACAACGATTGGGCATTTAAAGCCTTCAAAAAGAAATTTGAGATAGTGCATTCTTACCTCGTTGCTTTGGACGGAGAGTGAGTAAATCAACTTATCATTAAACTCCTTGTTCTTCTCATATGGAGGTTTATCAGACTCTTGCACATTGTTCAAGAGATCACAATTGATAGAGCACAATCCTTGAAACACCTTAGCAACAAAACCACTAGGGAAACCACTTGCTATCTTTGGAATCCCAGACATGTAGTCTCTGTCAACCATTTGATTAAAAGATTCCCACACTAAATCAATGGCATTAGAATGTTGCTCCCTTTTATCAGAACCAGCAACCCAACTAGGCGATGTTGCAATTACACACATTTCCTTGAATATGAGCTTGCCAACAATGTCAGACTTTGAATTATGTAGTGCACTTAGTTTCCTTTCCTCATGAATTGATAAACTACTCAGGTCATTATAAAAAACAACACAGGATTTGAGAGCATGTAACCTGATTCGGTGGTTTCGCGGCTGAGGAAGCGTGAGTATAGGCTGTTCGAGTGATGGCATTGAAATTGTCGATCGGTCAGGTGGTTTTCGTGGGGGAAGCCTTCCTGGAGTGTTGAAGACCTCCGACCTTGTCACCAATGCTCGAAATTGGTGTGGGAGATCAGTTTTTGGCGCTCTGTTTCTAAGAGGCATTTCATCAAACACATGGCAGTTGAGAACAGAAACTGTGATTTGCAAAGAGGATTGGAGAGGCTTATCATAATCGCTTAGCATTAAGTCAAGACCCGTCCCGGCGGCACCACTCCAAAACTTTACAGCACCGCTCCACTGTAAGGATCCAATTCCATTGAAGTACTCTATTGGTTCCAACAGTTCGCTAGTGACAGCATCTTCCTCGCTCAGCTCCGTGGTGCAAATAATCTGATCTGCGACTGGAAGATCTTCCTTAAGCAACGACTCTGATGCATCGTTCTCCTCTTGCAACATGGTGATGATCGACGCAGACAGCGTTTGGATTTCTCGGTTTGACTCCTTTATACGCTGAGCCATTTCTCGGTTCGATTCTGCCATAACAGAGATGGAGCTGGACTGAATTGAGTGCAACACTGTTTCTTTGGTTGAGTTCAAGACACCATGGGAAGAGCTTCGTGAGAAATATTGTCTCTCGAGGTCTTTTTTAGCTTCAATTCGATCCCATATTGTATATCCAGGTCCGTCCAAATGTGCCAATTGCGCCCATCGGGAGTTATGCTCTACTTCCATTTGCTTATATCTCATTCCGGCTGCTGTTACCCATGCATACTCTTCCATGATGACAATGAAAGCACCAACGTAACAATTCAACAATTGTTAAGAATTAACACACTAAGATCTGAGTAGAAAACACTGAGTTGTATTCAATTTCCTTCAAATAGTACAAATGGAATTGATTAAGCAGTACAATTACAGTGTAATGAACTATGAAAGTAAAGTGTATAACTATGGAGATGGGATGGGAATTCGATACAGAACCTTGCATCTTCAGGAGAAAGAACTGTACGTGAAGATTTTAATTTGAGAATCCTTCCTAATACTCAGCACCCAATAAACGTGCCTGCATCTTCACGAGAAAGAACAAGAACAGTACGTGAAGAATTTAATTTGAGATTCCTCGCTAATAATCGGCAGCCAATAAACCTGTCTGCATCTTCGGGAGAAAGAGCAGTAGGTGAAGATTTTAATTTGAGAATTCTCCCTAATACTCAGCACCCAATAAACATGCCAGCATCTTCAGGACATGAACCTACAGGTTGGCATCTATCTTCTAGTAGTGTGAACAGTGCTGGAGGTATACCTCCTACACCCTGGATTGGATCTAGTTCAAATGTCCACCCACCTAATCCCAGCTGGACTTTTAACCATGAAGTTCCAACAGAAAATCTGCAGAGAGTGTCAGAGCTCAGTCCTTGGTCCCTTTCCCCATCAATTAGCTCAGCATCTGGTACTCATAATAGCCAGCCCCCTTCTACTTCTGGCACTCCTTCATTTTCTCAGGGTTCTAGCAACAATCAATCACATCTTAGAACAGCATATTTGATGGAAAGAAGGGGTGGTGATGTTCACTCTGCTGCTCATTCGTGGCGAGCATTAGCCTCTGATAATGATGGGAGACGCCGGCTCATATCTGAGGTATTCTTTCTATTTGTTTCATTTCTTATATAATTTGTTGCACTATTACTTGAGGGCTATACCATGCAGGTATGATGATTTTCCTACACAAAATATATTCATATAGCCAGGATTTAGAATTCAGGCGGCAGGAAATATGTATACACAAAAAACAGTACAATTTTCTTAAATTATACCACTGCTCGGTAATACTTATGGTCCTGATGGTTCATCTAATTTCTCTGTGCTGCCTCATCATTTTATAGTTTTTGAGTTTCCTTCTGAGCAGAATAGCGTATATTTAGCAGCCAACTAATAAATAATTTGATCAATGAAATATGACTAACAAGTCCGCTTGGTTTGGTGCCTACCCGAACTTACTATGTATTTGTCTTGTGTCAGATTCGCCAAGTCTTGACTGCAATGCGGAGGGGTGAGACCTTACGAGCCGAGGTTCGAATTTTTGTGTATAATTATATCTCTTGACAATTTATGACATGAATTTGTTGTCTGACATGTGCCGTGAAATCAATATTTGAGGTATTATTATCGCCGGTTGATTACACTTGATAATGTTTTAATGTGCCTATTAAGGAAAATGTAACCAAAAATATGCTAGTTACATCTTCCAATTTTCACATGTTCTTAAATACGATTTCATCTTATTTTTATTTGGAGTTCTCTTGAAATTAGCATGTTAGTTTATACTTATAGCTAAGTTGGAAAAGAAATATTTACTTTTGAAGCAAGCATAAGCCTGTTAGCTTGCATAAGCAATGTTCTAGTGGACTTCATCATACTCTAAAGAGTCTAAACTATTGAGAATACTAACTTAGCCAGTTTTTCCTTGGACACCTTTGAAATATCAGGATTATATGCTCATTGACCCTTTCCTGCAACATGGCATCACTGAATTTCATGACCGGCACAGAGGAATGCGCCTTGATGTTGATAACATGTCTTATGAGGTAAAGAGAGGATATACGGTACTCTCATCCCTCAACAATGTCACCCTCTGTTATTTCTCATGACTTCAACTTGAATTGCAGGAACTGTTGGCTCTAGAGGAGCGTATAGGAGATGTAAGCACTGGATTGAGTGAGGATAACATCGTTAAGTTGATGAAACAGCGAATTTACACATCTGTCATGACAGAGTCTCCTTCTGATCTCGAACCTTGCTGTATCTGTCAGGTATGAGTAATGGCTGACTCAGCTAGTAAATGTAAAGAGAGGACATGAAAACAAATACTTACTGCATTTTACTTGTTCTTTGATGATGTCAGGAACAATATGCTGATGGAGATAATGTTGGTTCGCTAGATTGTGGGCATGAGTTCCATAGTGACTGCGTCAAGCAGTGGCTAACGCAGAAGAATCTGTGCCCCATTTGTAAGACAACAGCCTTGGCTATGTGACAAGGGAAATATCCATCCTCTGAATTTGGAAGGAAATTTCCCTCCTCACATATCATCCCTGTATTGGTTTCATCTTGAGCTGGATCTATATATTACTTGTTTTACTTTAGCTTCCTATTCCATAAGAGGACAGGACATATTCAGAAAGAAAAGATAAAAAAAATAAGCAAGAAACATTTGTAGTCGAGTTATAGTAGACTTCATGTATACTGTGGTTATGGACAACAACTTGTCCTTTATATGATAGCTAAAAGTACTTGAATTTTATTAAATTTCGTTATAAATTTAGAGTTTAATTTATAATCAAATCAGGATTCACTTTTCTGCCATGACATTATATTTTTTTATTAATAAAAACCCTAAAAGAATCCTAGCTAGTTATGTCCTTTTTGCGTTTCTCCTTCCACCTCCTCTACACAGTTTTTGTGATTTTTAGGCATTGCTGCATTTCATTTATTTCCTGCCTTTCCTACTGTAGTCAGGTTTTGCATCTCGTTGATTTCTCTCCTTCCATAGCAACATGAATATGTAATTCGTGCCTTTGGATATGGTGAAAGAAAATTGACGTTATTCAATAAAGAAAGTTGTTGCAGAAGGTCTGCCGAATTTCCACCTGACTTTTTTAGCTTACTGCATATGTGATTCGGTACGGGTTTAATAACACCGCATTTCAGCCGAACCGATTGTCTTATGAGTATGACATTACAAGAATTCAATTGCAACAAGCGTTTAGATCAAATGATTGCGAGGTAAGCTAAATGAAGAGAATTACCATGAAATATAGCTCAAAATATTGTTAACTTCAAAGACATAATACACTTTTGGCAAGGCACAAAAAATTTACCAATGTTTGTATCACTTTATGGCACATAGAGGATGCTTTATGCATCAATGTTGTGTTAGGTGCTATAACAAGTGATACTACACCAAATAGGGTATTCACGGGTCTGGATTGACCTGTTCAACCCGATGAACAAATAATGACCAAAGAAAACTTGGTGAACAAAACAACCCAACCAGTTTAAGATTGGGTCTGAACCGAACCAATGTGTCCATACCTGAAGTAGTTTGGTTCGGGTAACAAGTATATGAGCTCAAACCCGCAAACCCGACATGTTTCAAAAGAAACTAATTTTTTTAGTTAATGTAATGCAAAACTTCTATGTATTGATTTAGAAGTGTTTTAATTTAATTCAAGTGATTAAAAAAGTGTTGAATTTTTACAATATAGAATATCATTTAACTATATATTTCTTTTTATAATTTTTTAAAAATTAGGGCTCATGACCAATGGCCCAACTCGAACCGACCCGCTCATCACCAGTTTGGGTTGGATTGGGTTTGATAGAAAAAAGTTGATTTTTAACCCAACCCAAATCGACCAAATTTAACTGGTTAAGGAAACAGGTTTGGCCAAAACCGACTCGTGAACACCCCTAACACCAAACAACACTTCCCAGAATTTTTGCTACACAAATCTGCACATTAAACCAACAATATTATTCACAGTAAATTGACACTAAAAACATCAAAACAACAACTAACACATTTTAAGCTAAAGTCCAAACAATCATTTACTAAACTAAAATGCTCACGTTAATATTTAACACACTCTTGACTTTGCAAATTCAAGCCTAGAAGAGCAAAATAACTCTTATTTCTATGAGTTATCTCCCATCCTTATATGTCATTCAACATGAACCAACTTACCAACCAACTCATTGTCATTTGCCACGACACTTTTATTAGTGTTGTTTTGTGTTCAGTTCTGTCATTTGAAAGAAAAACTTAAGATGGATTGGCCATCATTCAAGAACGCTAACTAGTAACTAGGGTTGACCCTTAGAAAAAAATAGTGACACCATAACCTTAAAGATAATATTTTTAGATTTTTTTTGTGAAATTATTGATAAATTATTTATTATCAAAGTTATTGAAAAATCATTTTTACGGGAATCAATGCATAATTATTTAATCTATCTTGTGACAAAATAAGTTACAAATTCAATTTAAAAATTCATCTTTCTGCAGCGCAATGGTAAAATAAATAATCATTTTTATTTTATAAGTCGTTATGCATAGGAAAATAATTAAATATCTTCAAAGAACTTAATTCAATATTGCTTGATTTTGATCAATGTGTTAAAACCTCTCCAATTTTTTTTTTTTTTGTGCTTTGTGATTTTTCAATACGGTTGTTGTGATATATATTGGATTGGATCAATTTATGAATACCCCTACTCAATTAGGCCCAACCATAAATGCTAGCTAGTAGTATACTCATGCATTTGCATGGTGTTGCTTGCTATGAATAATGCAAAAATTAAATTTGTAAACTAAAAGTAAAGATTTACATAAAATATTTTTTCATTTTACGTGAAAATAAAATATTTATTTATAAAAAATAAAAGGTATTTATAAAGGAGAAATACAAAGTTACATATACAAATAACATGTAATTTTTTCTCGTCGAGACTTACAACCAAAATAGTTATTTACAAAATATAGATAAGCTAATGAAAGCGAAGTGAAAAATTAATTATAGTGCAAGTAGGTAATATATAAAAATAACTATACTGACAACATAAAATATTTTTCGGTGGGGACTTTTAAAAACAATGAAACTATATTGAAAACATGCAATATTTGAAATTATATTCACAACGCGCATTGTTTCTTCGTTAAGACCCAAAATATACCGAAACATATAATGTTTCACAGTTGAAACTTAAAATCAAAATAGTCCCTTATAAAAAATAATGAAATTTGGGAAATTGATATGTGCTCAAAGACCATGAAACTATATCAAAAACATGTAATGTTTCCCCGTAGGGACCCAAAAGTAAAACAATTATTTATAAATACTAAAGAGATTTAAAAATTTTCTATGTACTTATAGAAATAAAATAATACGGATCACTTATGATGTTTACCCGTCGTGACCCAAAAACAAAATAATCATTTTGGTATTTTAGGATTCTACTTTGGTTTAGATCAATTGGTAGTGGGAATGCATTCAACATGTACTTGAGCCTCAGGGTACATGGTTCGATTCCCACGGAAGGCAAAAACTCCACAGGGGGGTGGAGAAGGTCATGAGTGCATCGTGGGGGCCAGGGTTGTAACATCCCTAGTTCAATTAATCTAGTCAAGGATATGAGGTTGTCGCAAAAGCAATTGATAATTGCTAAATTATAATATTTATTTGCTTTATTGTTGGAATTATGTGATTGTGTATGATTGTTTGGGTAGAAATTGGGTTAAGTGAGAGTTTAAGTAAAAAGGGGCATTTTGGTCATTGTACACCAACTTATACCTTCAGCTCATAAAAGCTAACCAACACACCCTCACTCAAAGGAGAAACCATTTCTGAAATTCAGCAAAACATAGGGAGAGAGAGGGTGAGAGGACGAGAGAGAGAGTTTGAGAAGAAGGGAGAGTCTTGCCAAACCTTGATGCATGCAAGCTTTTCCACCAGGAATCTTCCTCATTTTTCTCCCTCTATCTAGTGATACCAATTTTATAACCTACACCCATCTTATTCTTCATTCACCATTGTTGAGGTATCCAAGCTCAAAATAACAAGAATGGAACATTCAAGTCTTGCATGTTGAAATTGGAGCATCCCTAGTGTATCTTGTGACTTCCATTTCAATTTGAGGGGTTTAGGAAGAATAGGGGCTACTGGGATTTCGTTTTGGGTGATTGAGTTAGCATTGGAAGTGACTTCGTGATGGTAGGAGCGAGAGAAGCCGTACGGGGATAGTTCGTGTGTCACTCGTCTCGTTCGTTGTGTGAAAATCGATTGTTGGTGGATTCGTCATTCCGGGTGAGTTTTACTCACGTTTAGGTTTTTATTTTCGTTTCGAATTGGATGTTATGTTGACTGATTTCGTGACGTTCTGTTAATTTCGAAAGATTTAGAGTCGAAAACCGTAAAATATCGTGAATCATTGTGAAATCCGTAAGGCTATATTCTTGGTAAATTGTCCATAACTTACTGTGCAGATAATGTTTTGCGTTGGTTTTTGTTTCATTGGAAAGTAGACTTAATTTTCTACGAAATAGGCACTGGTTTTATTAAATTTCATTAAGAAATGAGCAAGAAAATTGGGTTGCAAGTTGACCAAAAATTTCTGTTTAATTCCCGTACCTCAGTGTCGTATTTTGAAAAACTGTACCAACTGGATGCTTATTTTGAAAAATGAAAATCAGATGTAGAAACTAGACCCAGAGATATTACCAATGAGTATTTTTTGTTGAAATTCGATGTCGTTTGCTATTTTAAATAATTCACCGAAGTAGGCACACAACTGTAGGAAACTCTGCACTCATGCTGTGTGTTGAAATGTTTGTTTGTGTCACTACGAATCTCGGAACGAATTACTTGATGCAATTGTTTGTGATTGATGTTGTTTGGACTGGAATATTGTCTGGTATTATCTGTTTTGAGGTTGGAACTTTGATCGGAATACGGATTGGACACGAACGGAGAAGCGAAACGAGAGAAAAGGATTGATTTTGGTGTGCTGAACAGAGCGCACGGACCATGCGCCCTTGTGGCACGGACCGTGCGCCAGCTTCGGTGTTGGCCGGTTAAAAATTGGAGCGACACGCACGGGTCGTGCACCCCTAGGGAGCGGACCGTGCGTGTGGTTCGGGTTCATAGTGAAAAATTCTTGTTTTGTCGCTCTTTTCGATTCCAAACCTCTTCTAATCTTCTTCCCAACCATCCCTCATGTCATGGAACCAATGACGCTCTGTTTTTGAACATGATTGCAAGGTTTAAAGTGAATTGTTTTTGTAAGTCATAATTGTTTCAAAACTGTAAAGTAGTACACGTGAGCGAACATGTGTTATGTTTACTATCATGGAACTAAATGTTCAAGCGACTGTGTATTCATAGAACTAAATGTTATCAAGGTTAAGATATATAAATTATATTAAAGCGCGGGTGACGACCCAGTTAATTAGTATACTAGGGGAGGGGAAGTCATGAGCCCCAGAAACTAGGCCTCATGAGGTTAGTGTAAGCTAGTGGAGTGGTTCAACGGTACGGCTTAGTCATTACCGGAGATGTACTATGGCATGTCAGGAAAAGCTTTATGCACGTAGTATCCTTGTGAGCTATGATTGTTTGAAGATAATAAATGGACCAAGAGTCATTGTGAGGGGTTACGGTACACTGAGATAATGTTTATCTCACTGTTTATATGTTGTTGTTTTACAGATACTCAGGGAAAGAACAAGGCAAGGAAGCATGGTTGATGAGGCCTTAAGGAGAGCATGAAGTTCTAAACTTATGTTCATGTTGTTTTTCCCCCTAGTGATTGTATTTCGATTTGATGACTTGTACTAGCTACTAGTTAATGATCGTTCCACTATTTTATTGTTGTTGGATATTGAACAATAGGATTTGTTAGCAAGAAGAACATAGTACTTGATTATAAATTGGATGTCTTGAGCTATGTATAACTCTTGATTTTAGGTTAGGTTAAGAGTTTTAGTTTTGTTCAATATTTGAAACAGGAAATTCTACTCTGATGTATGCCATTTCGTGCATATTAGCATTTCAACTTGATAGAAATATTAGGGTGTTACATTTTGGTATCAGAGCAGTTCGACCTAGTCGGGCTTAGGGACCTTACGGTCAAGAGGATATTAGATCGAGTCTGTTAGGGACATAGACAATTAAATGTCAGAACCTTTCAGTATATTATGTGAATTATTGAGTCAGGATCCGCTCAATGTTTCATGTGAGTTACTGAGAATGATGACTATTGGTTGCCTTAGCCCCGAAAATGTCCGAAACCCTAAATCATAGGGTTTCTAGCCTTCTCGTTTCATCAGAGTGCGCAGCAGAAGCAGAGGTCTGCAGATGACACTCCGGAACAATATCATTACAAGAAAATCGACGATTTCCGACGGCAATTTTCGTCGCAAATGCAGCAATTTTCGTCGGAAATTGACGTTTCCGACGAACTTTCCGACGGACAAAAAGTCGTCGCAAATCGTTTCCGACAGATTTTTTTGTCGCAAATGTCTCCGTCACAAAGTCGTTGCAAATTCGTCGCAAATCCGTCACATATGTTCGTCACAAATTCGTCGCAAACAACCGTTTCCGACGAAAATTTTCGTCGGAAATCCGTCGGAAAATTTTAAGAAAAATAAAAAAAATAAAATCTTCTGAAGGGTATAACCAAAACAGTGAATAAAACCCAGTAGAGTGCAGTCTTACACAAACACATGCGTATCAAAAAAATTAAAAAGGAATTCATTCCATACATAAAGGATGAAAACTAAAAACAATGAATAAAATCCTAACTAGCAGCATCCTTCTTCTCAGCCTTGCTAGATGGAGCCATCTTTTTTAATTCTTCAGCCTTTCTTTGACAACCTGACCAGTTGTATATCTTATCTTTGTATTTAACAATAACCTACAAGTAATTAACATTATAATTACTTTAATCCAACATTGAAACAAATATTTGAAATTTGAAATATATATAAATAGAAATAAAACAGATCAAAAGAATCAAAATTCTGAATGAAAATGTGAACTTTCTAGATAGAAGCTTGAGAAGACTAATTTTCATTACAAACAGCTAAGATAGAAGAAATTGAACTCTTATGTTATCTATTGATAAAGAGAGTTGCAAGCCTAACCAATTCCAAATGGATGATGCATACTTACAGTGGCAAAATAGATGCTCCATAGATTCAGTAGCCTCTAAACAAAAGCTACACATAAAGACTAAGATGCAACCTCAAGGACCAACAACTTGCTTCACGCCTTCACTAGTTCACTATCACTGCAAGAAAATGAAGTATCAAGTATTGTTACCAATGAAGTATCTTTCATATGTTAAATTTATACTGCAAACAAAATGAGATGAAATCGATTTAACAATTATTTATTATAACTCCAAATACTTGGGTCTTGGTAACACTATTGGTCACTATATCTGCAGATCCTACCCAGTGGAAAAAAGAAGAGATCAAAGTTGTAAGCTCAACTTAGAAAGTGGCTATACACCAGTCCTATCATTATAAGAAAAGATGCTAATACTGCAAACAAAATTCACTCAAAGCATGGTGAACTAATGCACACTAATCCAATAGATGAAGTGATGGTCAACATTAAACAAAATTCGAATTCAGAAAAGAAAATGTTTAATGGAGTCAGTGTTTTAGCATATATGCTAATTTTGTTTACTTGAAGCTCAACACCATAATCTAAACGCAATCTTTCACCAACAATGGAATGTTGGACTGTACATTCTCGCAGAAGAAAAATAAAGCATATGAAATACTTAAAAAGATGAATGTCATTATACAGTAAACAGAAAATGCATCAAGACAAAGTAATTAGTTTGACAAGGTTTGATTATCCATGTGACATTTCATTACCTCGATTTCTAGTAAAAAAACTATAAAGCCATGTCCACTTTTTCTTTAAAAAGGAAATTCTTTCAATTCTTTTTGGCTTGCAGTACTAAAATAATGATTTGATGGTGTTGCATATAATGCTTATATTTAACAGAAAAGGATGAGAAATAGAAAATATGAACAAAAGGGATAAATAGGTGATAGGCAATAAAAAGATTACCAATTCTCCACGATACGCATGACCAGATGTGTGCAGACATTCATTTTTCCCCATGACTATTGTTGATCCAATCTCTGATATGCGGTTTAGCATTTCCATAACACGAGACTCATTACCATGGATAACCTAACCGGGATGTATAGAGCAGACGACAAGTTTACAACACAGATTGGATTTAAGATAAAAATATCAGAATCATTATTTCCTATTGGTAGAAAAGTTACCAGATCAATTAAAAAAGCCATGCTGAAAAATAAGTTTTTACTAGAATGGATTGAAATTTGAAAGTAAAAACAGTACAAGGTAATTGTTTGTAGCCTTGTAGGTTCATCCTCTGATACCAGTCAATTAGCAACCTAGGAAGGTTTATCCACTGATATCAGTTAATTAGCAACCTAGGAAGTACAAACGCGTATTTTGCAAATTCCGTACTTTTATCATCTGAATTTTTATGCGAATACAAAGGGGAATACCACAATAACAAGCTATATTTTATTGAGTCTACAGTGACTCCATCTTCGATTAAGAAATATTGATTTCTCTTTTGACTGAAGATTTGTGTTTAATGCTAATTTTTACTTTTTAATATAGCAATGCTGTATTCCTATAGTTATTAAAAATTGTCATATCCCCATGACTCGGGTCTTTATATGCTTTCTAGAGTAAGACGCACATGCTTTAAATAAATCAAAAAGCAAATACTCAGTGTAAACTTTTGTTATCATACCTTAGAATACAACACAGTGTCTTCCTTTGTCAGTTTGAAAGAATGACGACCACTTCCATAGGATGCAAGATTCAAGGCAGCACGTGGTTCTGCCTGATACAATATCAAATATTTGGTCATATGACAGAAACATGTCTCATGTCTGTAGTTGATGGAAATAGACAGTCTTTAAATGACCTCGAAAATAACTTACTTGAGAGCCTGTTGTCACAATCAGTAAATCCTTTGGTGCATAAGCATCAATATCCTCTACTTTCACCTACGTAAAATTAAAAGTAATTAAGAACAGATAGCAGAGATGAAACTTAGAGAAGCTATAATGAAAACAAGTATATACATGACAATTCACAATAACCAAGACACCACAAAAACCGAGCCTTTCCAACAAGGCGGGGTTGGCTACACAGATCAATCATACACCACAAAGTCATATCATGTACTAGGTTCAAAGATAAACCATTTAATGGTTTGGCCTGTTTTTTCCTTGGTCTTCCTTTATCTCTAACTTTGGACTAATCTCCATCTAGTTAACCTCCTTACTAGTACAATACTACTTCTATATGTCTTCTCTCCACACGTCCAAACTACTTAACACGAGATTCTACCATATTTTCTACAAAGGAAGCTACCCAAAGAAACCATATATTGTCTTATTATGCATGTAACCAGCCATCAATAGCATTCTTGTCATTGCAACACTAAATAAAGGGACATACACATGCCATTAAAATTTTGAAACACAAATAGTGCCATTGACCAACAGAGGAATCAGGAAATAAATCTAACAAATAAAAACAATCTAAATAAATGGAATAAACAAATTGGATATATCATATATTAGCAAAGTTATTAACCCAATTGACTTAGAAAGGAAATGACAGCAGAATGATTATGAAATAAGTAAACCACAAAAAAAGTGATTACATATATTGTACCAAATTGCAACCTTCAAAAAATGAGGAAACTAATAATGGGGTGCAATGTATCAAAAAAAATACATACCATTTCGATTGACAAAATCATCACCCTGTAAAAGTAAAATTAGTTGTTAGTACACATTATAAAACTACAATAATGGATACAAAGTGTCCTGGGGCACCGAAAAGCTTATTAAAGTTATGATGATGGACCGCATTGCAAGTGCAATGAACAATTTTGTAAGTGCAACGAACGACTTAGTAAGTACAACCTTAAAACTATATCACAAGAAAAACTGTCGTGACCATCAGGCATCAGCCCTGTGTATCCTACAGCATAAACAAGGGTAATGGGGAACACTACTAAGCCATGTTCAACCACAATGAGAAGATAAATATAAAACAACTGTAGAACAATTTATATAAGAGCAGATAAAACAACATACCTTCACAATGGATCCTCCCATAATATGATGGAAGAAAGAACCCTTATAGTGCAGTGGTTTTCCGGTATTTGGACTGATACCCCTTTCACCTGAACACAACGAAAAATTCACAGAAAAAGGGAGGAATCAGTGCATCAACCATTAAGTAGACAATATTTAAACAAAAATTCAACTGCAATCTGAAACATAAGCCGCAACTTTGATGGTAGAAATTGCAACTTTTGAAAGGGAAAAGGAAAGGCCCAGTTAACAATTGAAATAGAACACATTCTTAATCCAAATCAAAATTTAAATACCTGTACATAAGGCACAAAAACTATCTGCAGTCTTGGAAGCAATATCGTAGAAAAGCTGTGACATCACAATGATCACTCATAAGATTGAATATTGCAAAAGTTGCAGAACCTCTAACAGTAAGTGAACTGAGGCAATCTAGTTAGTTAACTTACTTCAATCTAAGTTATTATCAATTTAAGTAGATTTTATAGACAGCAATGCATAAGCACAATACATAGATTAAACATAGAAGGCAGGGATTTTGTTGTTGATTTTATCTGTTTGCCTATGAGGGGAATGGAGATCGTCTTGGGAATGAATTGGATGACTTCCAATCACATTACTATTGACTGTTTCAATCGTGCAATTAATTTTCCTTCGGAAGTAGCAAAACATTCACTACCTGCAGATGATGGTGTTATTTCGTTCGCTTCAGCCAGCCAGTCGCTATTCCAAGGTGCGAAAGCTTTTGTTGTTATTTTGTCTGCATCAACTGAAGCTGATTTGGATTTATCATCTATTCAAGTTGTTAATGAATTCTTAGATGTTTTTCCCAAGGAAGTTTCCTCTTTGCCTCCAGAACGAGAGGTAGAATTCTCTATAGATTTGGCGCCTGGTGCAGGGCCAATATCCATAGCACCTTATAGGATGTCTCCTCTTGAACTGAAGGAATTGAAGTCCCAACTTGAGGAGTTAATTTCCAAGAAGTTTATACGATCGAGTGCTTCTCCATGGGGTGCTCCGGTATTGCTAGTCAAGAAGAAGGACGGAAGCATGAGATTATGTATAGACTACCGTCAGCTGAATAAAATCACTATCAAGAACAAGTATCCATTACCAAGGATAGATGATCTACTTGACCAACTTCGAGGTGCTAAAGTTTTCTCCAAAATTGATCTAAGGTCAGGGTACCATCAAATCAGGGTAAGAGCCTTAGACATTTCGAAGACCGCTTTTCGTACGAGGTACGGACACTACGAGTTTGTGGTGATGCCCTTCGGATTGACTAATACTCCGGCCGTATTCATGGATTATATGAATAGAGTATTTCATTCTTACCTAGATCAGTTTGTGGTCGTCTTTATTGATGATATCTTGGTTTACTCAAAGTCATTTGAGGAGCATGCTCAGCATCTCCACTTTGTCCTAGGAGTACTCCGAGAGAATAAGCTTTATGCTAAATCGGCGAAGTGCGACTTCTGGATGTCCGAAGTGAAATTCTTGGGTCATGTGATTTCCCAAGAGGGGGTTGCAGTTGATCCTAGCAAGGTGGAAGCAGTGTTGAATTGGGAACGGCCGACGTCAGTGACTGAGATCAGAAGCTTTCTGGGCCTAGATGGGTACTATAGAAGATTCATTGAAGGTTTTTCACAACTGGTACTTCCACTTACTCGACTGACTCGCAAGGGTCAACCGTTTACTTGGGATGCCGATTGTGAAGAGTGTTTTCTTGGATTGAAAGAAAAGTTAACTTCTGCCCCGATCCTAATTCTTCCAGATCCATCATTGGGATTTCAGATTTACAGTGATGCATCTGGGAAGGGTTTGGGATGTGTTCTCATGCAGAATCAGCATGTTGTGGCCTACGCATCTAGACAATTGAAGACTCACGAACGGAATTACCCAACTCATGACCTAGAGTTGGCGGCGATTGTATTTGCACTGAAAATTTGGAGACATTACCTTTACGGTTCTCGTTTCGAAGTTTTTAGTGATCACAAGAGCTTAAAGTATCTGTTTGACCAAAAGGAGTTGAATAACAGACAGAGAAGGTGGACTGAATTTTTAAAGGACTACGACTTCGAATTGAAATATCACCCTGGGAAGGCCAATGTGGTAGAAGATGCTCTGAGCAGGAAGTCTATCCACACGGCAAGGTTAATGGTTCACGAGATGGCTTTGTTGGAGTCATTCAGAGACTTGAAGCTCAAGGTATCAAGAAAGAGGGATCGCATGGTGCTGCGGCATATACGGATAGCCAGTGTGCTAAGGGAACAAATCCATGTAGCTCAAGGAGCTGATATGAAGTTACAATCTCAGAGAGGATTGCCAGATTTTACTGAGGATAGTGATGGCATGATTTGCTATAATGGGAGGATTTGTGTTCCCGATAATGATGATATCAAAAGGCAAGTACTGGAAGAAGCTCATAGGAGTCAGTACTCCGTACATCTGGGATCCACCAAGATGTACCGAGACTTGAAGTTAATGTATTGGTGGCCTGGGATGAAGGCCGAGGTTGCAGAATTTGTTTCTCGATGCTTAACTTGTCAGAAGGTTAAGGCGGAACACCAGAGACCGGGCGGTCAGTTACAACCGCTAAATGTGCCAGTTTGGAAATGGGAAGATATATCAATGGACTTTGTTATGGGTTTGCCGAGGTCACAGGCCGGCAATGATTCTATCTGGGTAGTAGTGGACCGATTGACTAAATCCGCTCACTTTATTCCCGTTCGCTCGACTTATAAGGTTTCCAAGTTAGCAGATGAATATGTGAAGAACATTATCAGAATGCATGGAGTTCCAACGAGTATCGTGTCAGACCGAGATCCCAAGTTTACTTCTAGATTTTGGAAAGCATTGAATGAAGCTTTGGGAACTAGAGTGCTGGTTAGCACTGCTTATCATCCTCAGACTGATGGTCAGACGGAGAGGACTATTCAGACTCTGGAGGACATGCTTCGGGCTTGTGTGCTCGATAGCGGGAGAAAATGGGAAGATCATCTTCCATTAGTAGAATTCTCCTACAACAACAGTTACCACTTGTAGCGACCGAAAAATCCGGAGGAGGGATTCTTCGTTGTTTTTGAGCAATGGAGTCGCCATCAACATTTATTTTTAGGAAAAACATTGAGAAAACCTTTGTTTTTGGGTTCGGGGGTCGATTAAGTGCGGGGAAGGTACTAGCACCCCGCAACATCCTAAAAAGGTTACCTTTTAATCAAATGTGTAGAAAAAAATTTAGTTTAAAGAAAACATTTTAATTTACCCTTTTTGTTATTTGCAAAAAAACGGAAAGGAAGACTTAATAAAAATTTTAGTTTTTTGCGCTTGACAGGAGTGGGCCCCTGCTCCTACGTATCTCCGGGTGCGATG
This sequence comes from Astragalus membranaceus, assembly GCA_039519185.1. Lineage (NCBI taxonomy): Eukaryota > Viridiplantae > Streptophyta > Magnoliopsida > Fabales > Fabaceae > Astragalus > Astragalus membranaceus. The sequence continues at coordinate 138,478,030 of CM076850.1, forward strand.
GAGAAATCAAAGCTACGTAGTTCTTGGGTAGAAAATATTTGTGTGTTGGTATTTTTTATTTATTGAAAAGTTTTTGCGAAAACTAGAGGCCGTTCATGGTGACCAAACAGATAAATCCAGAGTGGTCACCACTGATGGCTTATTCGAAAAAGAAGGTGTTTACCGCGTTCAAACGAGCGAGGCCCAGAGTGACCGCTATAGACAACCGGTTTGTGATTGAGTGCTTGTTTGTTTGAAAAAAAGTTTACTGGGAAGCGTGATTTTTTAAAGAAAGGGGAGTTGAGATTACGTTTGTTTTTTTTTATTAATTGAAAAATTCTAGAAGTTTAGGCGGTTGTTTGCGATGATCAAACGAATGAATTCAGAGTGATCACCGCTACTAAACCGCTTCGAAAAATGGAGGTTAGTCCTATCAGTCAAACAAGCTAGGCTCAGAGTGACCATTAGTAATAACCCCCTTTTTTTTTACGCGAGTTTGATTATTTGAAAGAAAAGAGACGGTTCGGAAACGTTATGGTGTAAATAAAAGCGGAATCGGTGATAAAAAGGGGGTGCGAACAACAGGGGCGTTGTATCAAAAATGGGGGTGTTGACAGCGTTTTGACGCTAAAAACGGTTGCTGGGGGTGCGAATAGCGTTTTGATGCTAAAAATGATTGTTGGGGATGCAAATAGCGTTTTGACGCTAAAAATGATTGTTGGGGATGCAAATAGCGTTTTGACGCTAAAAATGATTGTCGGGGGTGCAAATAGTGTTTTGACGCTAAAAATGATTGTTGGGGATGCAAATAGCGTTTTGACGCTAAAAAATGATTGTTGGGGATGCAAATAGCGTTTTGACGCTAAAAATGATTGTCGGGGGTGCAAATAGCGTTTTGACGCTAAAAATGATTGTCGGGGGTGCAAATAGCGTTTTGACGCTAAAAAACGGTTGCTTGATTTTCTTTACTTTTTAACCCTTTATTAATTTGCTCGGAAACATATAATTCTGAAACGTTTTTTTTTTTTTTTATATCTATACTAATACGCGTTGGATTTGAAAAAGTTTGTTCATTCATAAAGAAAAGCCCCTTTTTTTTTAATTAAAAAAAAATGGTCATGTTTATTATATTGAAAAGGTGTATCTTTGCTTTTTTTGAAAAATGATTATTATTGTTATTTTTTTTTTTGAGAAAGGTAGTGATACTAGTAACCATTTATTTAAAAAAAAACATTTTTTAGTATTTTAAAAAAAAAACTTTATTTAATCCGAAAATAAACTGCAATTTTTTTTTAAAATAGGGTAACAAAAAAAAAAACAACAATTTACACATAAAAAAAGGCAACAATTTACATAAAAAAACAACATTTTTTTAATAGAAGAAAACAACAACATTTTTTATTAGAAAAAGAAACAGCAACATTTTTATTGGAAAAAAAACAGCAACACTTTTTATGTACAAAAAAAACAGCAACACTTTTTTTTTTATATACAAAAAACAGCAACACTTTTTTATAAAAAAAAAACAATAACTATGAAATAAAAAAAGCAACAATAATATAAGAAAAAAAACGAAAAAAGAAGCAACAATATTCACATAAAAACAGCAACAATATAGTAAAGAAGGAATAACAACAATAATTACATGAGTAAAATTACAACAACTAAAATAACAACAATATATGGATTTGAAAATTACAGGAGAGACAATACAGTACCTTAAAATTTCGGAAATGTTGGGACAAGAAGTTTTTTTCCGGATCTCCTTAATGCAACAGAATTTAAAACTAAAAAAATGGAAGGAGAAGGAAGAAAAGAAAGAAAGAAAAAAAAATAACAGAAAACAGTGAACAAACCTCACTGTTTTCTTTTCTAAAGATCCAACTCTTTTTTTTTTAAGAGGAAAACCTAGACTAAAAAAAAAATTATCTTCTTCTTTGTTTCTCTCCTCCAAAAAAACCCTCCTTGCTTCATGGTCTTGGCCCCTTATTTATACTAAAAGATCGAATCCCTCCTTCATTTTTTGGACTGCTTTGTACAGTAGTTTGTTACTGTGGCTTGACATTTCGTGATGACTGAGAAGGATATGATGACCTAGGGTTTTGTGGAGAGTAGTTGGTGAAGGGGTATGGGCATGGTCATGGAGATGGTTTTTTTTTTTATGTGAGAAATGAGAGTGAATCCGTGAGTGAGAGAGAGATGTGAAGGAAAAAAATGATGGAGAGTGTGAGAGAGATGGGTCGTAGGGATGGGGAGAGAATGAGAGGTTGAGTGTGAGTTGTGTGTGATGGAGAAAGAAAGAGAAAATGAAGGTTGAGTGTGAGAGAAGGAGAGTGAGAGTCGTAGAAGGGAAGAGGAAGTGATGTGAGAGATGAAAGAAAGAGAAAGTGAAGTGAGTGGGTGTGAGAAAGAGAGAGTGAGCCGTAGGAAGAGAAGAGAGAGGGGAAAGGCGTGTATAGGGAAGAGAAATGTGGGGAAGTGGGAGTTGAGAAAAAAGAGGAGAGGTGGAGTGTGGAAAAGGAAAAAAATGCAATTTCCAAGGAGGAAAAAGGGGGAGTGGGGCGAATTTTTAGGAGGGGAAAGGTGAGTGAATGTGGTTGATTTTTTAGGGAAAGGGGGGGATTGAATGTGGATGGTTTTTAGGGTAAAGGGGGGGTGGTCGAATTAGGGTTTTAGTGGAGGAGTGAGTTGGGTCATGGGTTATGGATTGGGTGGATGGGTTAGGGTTTTGGTGAAGGAGTGTTAGGGTCATGAGAATTGGGCTAGGGTTTTGGAATTGGATTGGGTTTTAGATGGCCCAATCCCGATTGCACCTCTAATATTTTTTAACAAACCCCCCTATTTTCTTCTTTGTCTATTTTGTTTTGATACTTCTAATTATTTTTTTTTTAAAAAAAAAAAAAAATTGAAACTTGTAGCAAACTAAAAATAAAATAAAACATGGCATGAAAATAAAAATGAATATTATTTTTATTAAAAAAAAAATAAATAAAATTTCTCATTTTTGGATAGGACAAAATTAGGGTATTACAGCTGCCCCTCTTTATTTATATTTTGCTAGGAAATCGGAGAGGTTCCGAGTTTCTCGAGGAAAATAGAAATAAAGATAACAAGATGCTAATTTTGTCCAGACTGAGACTTTTGGTTTTTTTTTTGAAAATTATGAAAACTGGGTTGACTTGGAGAGAAAGTAAATAAGGATTGCTGGGGATCTGAAGGAGCACTGGGGCTCTGATGGTCTAATTCAGAATCAATGCTTGACGTATCGACTTGAGTTCGACTGAGGGACCGTCGGGGTCTGAAGGGCATGCCTAAGCCTGAGGGACCGATGGGTCCGAAGGAGCGCAACTAGCTTATGGTACTAGTAATGCGGTCTGTTTGGGGGGTGGCCTTTTTTCGAGCGGCCGCGAAGGACATACACTGAGTCTTAGGCTGACACAGCTAGTCTGAAGGACCTGGGGTCGGGCGATCCGTCGCGCTCAGTGTCGACTTAGTGATCTGGTGGTATGGTTCGAAGTCGTTGCTTGGACGTGTTAATTCGAATTGACCTGAAGGACCTGGGGTCGGATGATCAGTCGTGCTCAGTGTCGACGTAGTGATCTGAGGGTAGAGTTTGAAGTCGTTGCTTGGACGTGTTGATTCAAACTGAACTGAAGGACCTGGGGTCGGTTGATCGGTCGGTTGCTCGATAACGCGACATGCGATCTGGATTGAAGGACCGCTGTTGGTCTGAGGGATCTCTGCTAGACTTGGTGCTAACATTGTGATTTGGTTTGATGTAGGATCGATGCTCGTGTTAAAAACTGGAAGGACCGACACTTAAAGTTGAAAAACAGCAGATGCTATGCATATGACATGCATGTAATGTATGCATGTGTGACGATTGGCTTTGAGTGGAATGATGAATGAAATGTAATGGATGACTTTTGTTTTTTTCCTTTTTTTTTTGCTTTTGTTTTTTTTTTTTGTTTTTTTTTTTACTATCTTTGCTCTTTTGCTCTTGCTCTTTTGCTCTTTCTTGTCTCTTTCGCTTTGTTCTTTTGCTCTTGCTCTTTTGCTCTTTCTTGCCCCTTTTTGTTGATCAACTCGCAGGACTTTCGACGTAAGATACGGGAGTTGCCCAAAGTAGTGCTAATGAAGTGCGGCCTATTGTTATCATTCGCCTTTTTGAAGTGATCTTGCATGTATTTATCTTTTTTGCAATTTTATTTATGAGAGATCGCTTCGTTTATGTGACCTTTAGAAATTTCGTAATAATCTGTAATGCTTGTAGTCATGCACATGTTTCACAATTCAATATCACTTACCATAAAATATCATTTCAAAACAAGGGAAAATAAAGAAGAAGGGAAAGTGTTTGTCATTAAGACTGGAGCCGAGTGTGCGAAAGGGACACCGGCTTGAGAGCATATTAAGAATTCGAAAGAAATGAAAAGGCAAAAATACTAAGCAGATCTTTGGGTAGTTAGTGTCCTTGAGGTAACAATGTTGGCCGCCCATATTCATGACCTTGATCAACTCACCATCCGGCTTTTGTTGATTGCCTAAACATTTATTTAGTCCAACTTCCTGACCCTAATTTTTGCCTGGATTGCCCCTTCGGGTTTTCAATCCACCGGGTTGCTCTAATTTTGCCTAGGTTGCCCTTTCGGGTTTTCAGCCTAGCGAGCTCGTTTTTCTTGGCTCATTTTTTTTTTATCTTTATATGCATTTTTAGGCATAGTATTTGACCGTATCAGAATTCATCGGGAGTGGGACGTCTTCGCCCTCTATTTTCATGGGGGTTAGGGCCCCTCCAGAGAATGATTTCTTTACTGCATAAGGTCCTTCATAGCTCAGGGTCCATCTTCCACGGGGATCCTTTTGGATGGGTACGATTTTCTTGTGCACCAAGTCTCCTTGAAATTGTCGGGGACGAACCCTTTTCTGTTAATCTTCCTTTGCTCCTTTCTGATATGACACAAAGCAACCATCCTTTTGTTTGATAAGGTTTAATGGAAGTGCTGCTTCCATCGCACGGGGTTGCCCCTGTTGAAGTGTGAAACAAGGTCTGATCTCCATGTAAGGTAAAAAGGAGCATTTGAAGGTTACTATCATCTCTGATATTCTTTTGTTTGTCGCCGCAACTGCCTCATTCATTTTTGGGTGGTACGGGGAGGGGTTATGATGTTCGAGTTGGGGTCTCCACACAAACTTTTCCCCACTGTTCGCGATGATCTTACTTGGAAGGTTGTAACGACATACCAAATTCATTAATAATCACTGATTTTCTTACACCGGTGGGTATCTTGTGTCAGACAAGGTGATGCGAGCGAATTTTCTTGATTCGCTGCCCTTTTGGTGTGATGTTCATTCTAACACCTTTTGCCTTCTCTCGTTCCCAAGTTAATCATCTTACTTGATTCCACGCGAAGCTGGACCACTTCATCTTCTTTCTTCATTATTCTCGTTTCCTCTAGAGGAGTTTTATCTTCTACATCTTCCTTAGTTTGGGCTGATCGAAGTTATGATATGAGTCAACGATATTGTTATTTTCAAAGACAAATTATTTAGATCTGCATTAGTAGAAATTGAAAGAGGATGGAGGAAGAAGCGAATCGAGCGAATGAGCGAAGAAGTTTATGGCAAAATTCAAAATGCTATTTTATTAATATTGATATTGAAAAGAAACATGTGTGCCCTTATTGAAATGTCCTAAGGCCTTGGGCAGAGCCATAGGATTGCATTACAAGAAAATTACTTTGAACTAAAAATCACAAGAAAATCGACGGTCCCCCAATTCATAAGTACTTCAAAGGCAGGATAACGGCGCACAAGGATGATGATGTCCTCTCTAGCATTTTGAACGCCTTCAATAGCATTGACAAATGACTCTTCATGCCCCTAGAAAGGGGTTATTGCCTTCATTGAAGTTCAACCATTTGGATTCGATCAGATCCTGAATCACATGTCTCAGCGCCTTGCAGTTTTCCATTGAATGCCCAATTGCGCCTGCGTGAAAATCGCATGTGGCATTTGGGTCGTAGCCCCTCGGGAAAGGAGGTTCAATAGGTCTCATCGGGCGGGGGGAGATTAAGTTGTGACTGGTGAGGTGGTTGAACATGTCTGAGTAGGATACGTGAATTGGATCAAACGGTACATGCTTCCTTTCTGGATAGTTTGGTGGCCCATGGATTCCATTGGTTTGGGTAGATAAGTGCAGGGCTTGGGGACGGTTTTTGGAAGCGTAAGAGGCTTTCCCTGGTCCTGTTATGGAATTGGTTTCTCCTTCATCGTTTTCGGTTGAACCGTGAGTAATTTTCCCGTTTCTCATTCCGCTTTCTAACCTTTCCCCTATGGTGACCATGTCTGAGAAGTTAGAGGATATGCTCCCAATCAACCTGTCATAGAAGGGTGACTGCAAAGTGTCCCTGAACATAGATACCATCTCCTTTTCCAGTAAAGGTGGTGCCACCTGTGCTGCTAGTCCTCTCCAACGTTGGGCGTACTCCCTGAATGATTCATGGTTTCCTTTTACCATATTCTGCAACTGTAATCTATCAGGAGCTATATCGATGTTGTATTTATATTGCTTGAGGAAAGCATCGGCCAGATCTTTCCAACATCGAATGTGGTTGCGTTCCAACTGCATGTACCATCTTGAGACTGCCCCAGCTAGACTGTCCTGGAAGTAGTGAATGAGCAGTTTATCATCATGTGCAAAGGCAGCCATTTTTCTACAATACATGGTCAGATGGCTAGCAGGACAGGTTACACCCATGTATTTATCAAAATCTGGCACCCTGAATTTGGGAGGAATGACCACATTAGGGACGAGACACAAGTCATAAGCGCCGGTTGCCCCAATATTGGATCCTTCAACTGCTCTCAACCTTTCCTCAAGCATTTGTAGTTTGTCTTTGGCTTGAGGGTTCTCCATAGAGTGATTGTGAGGACGTCCACTCATACCATAGTAAGGATGAATCATCGGTACCACGGCTGGGTTCACATTTGGGGTATGTGAATGAGTGGGGTTCCTGAGAGTGGGACTCTGAGCTTGAGTGTTATCTACCAGCGGTGGAGGGCAGCTAAGTGGGAGTCCTTGCGGTATGACAACGGGGTTCGGGTTTTGAACTTGTGGTGCCCCCGAATCGTGATCCGTTGGTGTAGGCTGTTGTTGGCCCGCGACTCCTGAGGGACAGTCTTCTGGATTAGCATCGACTGTCGGAGGTGTGTAACCTTGTGGAAGTCCGTAAGGAGGCCATATGTAACCTTGGTCATTAGTCCCAGTGGGGGGCACTGTATGCGGGATCTCGAGTCCATTGGGAGGAGGAGGGTTGGTAACTTGATTTTCCGTGTTCCCAGCGGGGACATCTTCACTTGTGTCCCTTCCCCTCAAAGCTTGTAGAACCTTCAAGATTTCAGCTATCTGTTCTTTCATCCCATCTATTTCTGCCCTAAGCTCTTGATTGCCTAGGTTCTGAGGTGGATTGCCTTGATTTGGGTTATCTTGAGGCGGATTGTCCTGATTTTCTTCCATGTTTCTATCCTGAGAACAAGTCCAATAGCGATGTTGACGCACCAGCTTGCTTTCTTTTTTTTTTTTTACGCTCTGTTGATAGAGTACATGATATGAGTATATGAATGGATGAAAATATGAGTGATGCATGGACAATTGAATGAATGGGAACATGTATGTGTATGCTTAATGAAATGAATGCATGTAAGGACTTTTATCATTTTTTTTGAGAAAACATTAACTATGTGTCTTCATCATATACACGTAAAAAGGAAAAGGAGATAGATGATTTTTTTTTTTATGGCTTGATGATTTTTTTTTTTAAAAAAAAAACGATATCTGCGATGATGCAGCGGGTAGGTGAATTGCCCTTGTGTCCTAAACAGGTTAGGTCTTATAGGTCACGGTCTAGGGCTACTTGTGTGATCAATCTCTCAAGTGGCTCTAATCACTTCCTCACAAGGGTCTCCAGAGCTGAAATCTCCTTCGTGATATGACCCACAACGATAGCGAGCTACCTGGTGTGGGATACCACGAAAGAGCGTACTCTGGCTGAGGCTTTCATGAGAGTCAGACAGATAAAATCCAGAATGACTGACACTAATCGCCTCCACTCGTCCTAGGTTTTTTTAGACCCGGGTATAGGGCCCCGCTCAAAAGTGTGTGCAATAAACAAGTGTAAGTGATGTGTGTGATATAAGCAACCTAAACTACCCATGATGCAAAAGAAATACAGATAATAGTGCAAAGGTTTTCTACCCTAAGGTTCAATAAAGCAAATAAATAGATAAATAAAAAAGACATGCGAATAGTAGGGCTAAGGGTAAATAAAGTACTAAACTAACAAATATCTACACATTTAACTAAATTAGGCTTGACCCTCTTAAGTAATCCCCAGTGGAGTCGCCAGCTGTAGCGACCGAAAAATCCGGAGGAGGGATTCTTCGTTGTTTTTGAGCAATGGAGTCGCCATCAACATTTATTTTTAGGAAAAACATTGAGAAAACCTTTGTTTTTGGGTTCGGGGGTCGATTAAGTGCGGGGAAGGTACTAGCACCCCGCAACATCCTAAAAAGGTTACCTTTTAATCAAATGTGTAGAAAAAAATTTAGTTTAAAGAAAACATTTTAATTTACCCTTTTTGTTATTTGCAAAAAAACGGAAAGGAAGACTTAATAAAAATTTTAGTTTTTTGCGCTTGACAGGAGTGGGCCCCTGCTCCTACGTATCTCCGGGTGCGATGGAGAAATCAAAGCTACGTAGTTCTTGGGTAGAAAATATTTGTGTGTTGGTATTTTTTATTTATTGAAAAGTTTTTGCGAAAACTAGAGGCCGTTCATGGTGACCAAACAGATAAATCCAGAGTGGTCACCACTGATGGCTTATTCGAAAAAGAAGGTGTTTACCGCGTTCAAACGAGCGAGGCCCAGAGTGACCGCTATAGACAACCGGTTTGTGATTGAGTGCTTGTTTGTTTGAAAAAAAGTTTACTGGGAAGCGTGATTTTTTAAAGAAAGGGGAGTTGAGATTACGTTTGTTTTTTTTTATTAATTGAAAAATTCTAGAAGTTTAGGCGGTTGTTTGCGATGATCAAACGAATGAATTCAGAGTGATCACCGCTACTAAACCGCTTCGAAAAATGGAGGTTAGTCCTATCAGTCAAACAAGCTAGGCTCAGAGTGACCATTAGTAATAACCCCTTTTTTGTTTTACGCGAGTTTGATTATTTGAAAGAAAAGAGACGGTTCGGAAACGTTATGGTGTAAATAAAAGCGGAATCGGTGATAAAAAGGGGGTGCGAACAACAGGGGCGTTGTATCAAAAATGGGGGTGTTGACAGCGTTTTGACGCTAAAAACGGTTGCTGGGGGTGCGAATAGCGTTTTGATGCTAAAAATGATTGTTGGGGATGCAAATAGCGTTTTGACGCTAAAAATGATTGTTGGGGATGCAAATAGCGCTTTGACGCTAAAAATGATTGTCGGGGGTGCAAATAGTGTTTTGACGCTAAAAATGATTGTTGGGGATGCAAATAGCGTTTTGACGCTAAAAGATGATTGTTGGGGATGCAAATAGCGTTTTGACGCTAAAAATGATTGTCGGGGGTGCAAATAGCGTTTTGACGCTAAAAATGATTGTCGGGGGTGCAAATAGCGTTTTGACGCTAAAAAACGGTTGCTTGATTTTCTTTACTTTTTAACCCTTTATTAATTTGCTCGGAAACATATAATTCTGAAACGTTTTTTTTTTTTTTATATCTATACTAATACGCGTTGGATTTGAAACAGTTTGTTCATTCATAAAGAAAAGCCCATTTTTTTTAATTAAAAAAAAATGGTCATGTTTATTATATTGAAAAGGTGTATCTTTGCTTTTTTTGAAAAATGATTATTATTGTTATTTTTTTTTTTGAGAAAGGTAGTGATACTAGTAACCATTTATTTAAAAAAAAACATTTTTTAGTATTTTAAAAAAAAAAACTTTATTTAATCCGAAAATAAACAGCAATTTTTTTTTAAAATAGGGTAACAAAAAAAAAAACAACAATTTACACATAAAAAAAGGCAACAATTTACATAAAAAAACAACATTTTTTTAATAGAAGAAAACAACAACATTTTTTATTAGAAAAAGAAACAGCAACATTTTTATTGGAAAAAAAACAGCAACACTTTTTATGTACAAAAAAAACAGCAACACTTTTTTTTTTATATACAAAAAACAGCAACACTTTTTTATAAAAAAAAAACAATAACTATGAAATAAAAAAAGCAACAATAATATAAGAAAAAAAAACGAAAAAAGAAGCAACAATATTCACATAAAAACAACAACAATATAGTAAAGAAGGAATAACAACAATAATTACATGAGTAAAATTACAACAACTAAAATAACAACAATATATGGATTTGAAAATTACAGGAGAGACAATACAGTACCTTAAAATTTCGGAAATGTTGGGACAAGAAGTTTTTTTCCGGATCTCCTTAATGCAACAGAATTTAAAACTAAAAAAATGGAAGGAGAAGGAAGAAAAGAAAGAAAGAAAAAAAAATAACAGAAAACAGTGAACAAACCTCACTGTTTTCTTTTCTAAAGATCCAACTCTTTTTTTTTTAAGAGGAAAACCTAGACTAAAAAAAAAATTATCTTCTTCTTTGTTTCTCTCCTCCAAAAAAACCCTCCTTGCTTCATGGTCTTGGCCCCTTATTTATACTAAAAGATCGAATCCCTCCTTCATTTTTTGGACTGCTTTGTACAGTAGTTTGTTACTGTGGCTTGACATTTCGTGATGACTGAGAAGGATATGATGACCTAGGGTTTTGTGGAGAGTAGTTGGTGAAGGGGTATGGGCATGGTCATGGAGATGGTTTTTTTTTTATGTGAGAAATGAGAGTGAATCCGTGAGTGAGAGAGAGATGTGAAGGAAAAAAATGATGGAGAGTGTGAGAGAGATGGGTCGTAGGGATGGGGAGAGAATGAGAGGTTGAGTGTGAGTTGTGTGTGATGGAGAAAGAAAGAGAAAATGAAGGTTGAGTGTGAGAGAAGGAGAGTGAGAGTCGTAGAAGGGAAGAGGAAGTGATGTGAGAGATGAAAGAAAGAGAAAGTGAAGTGAGTGGGTGTGAGAAAGAGAGAGTGAGCCGTAGGAAGAGAAGAGAGAGGGGAAAGGCGTGTATAGGGAAGAGAAATGTGGGGAAGTGGGAGTTGAGAAAAAAGAGGAGAGGTGGAGTGTGGAAAAGGAAAAAAATGCAATTTCCAAGGAGGAAAAAGGGGGAGTGGGGCGAATTTTTAGGAGGGGAAAGGTGAGTGAATGTGGTTGATTTTTTAGGGAAAGGGGGGGATTGAATGTGGATGGTTTTTAGGGTAAAGGGGGGGTGGTCGAATTAGGGTTTTAGTGGAGGAGTGAGTTGGGTCATGGGTTATGGATTGGGTGGATGGGTTAGGGTTTTGGTGAAGGAGTGTTAGGGTCATGAGAATTGGGCTAGGGTTTTGGAATTGGATTGGGTTTTAGATGGCCCAATCCCGATTGCACCTCTAATATTTTTTAACAAACCCCCCTATTTTCTTCTTTGTCTATTTTGTTTTGATACTTCTAATTTTTTTTTTTTAAAAAAAAAAAAATTGAAACTTGTAGCAAACTAAAAATAAAATAAAACATGGCATGAAAATAAAAATGAATATTATTTTTATTAAAAAAAAATAAATAAAATTTCTCATTTTTGGATAGGACAAAATTAGGGTATTACACCACTCCAGCATTGGAATGGCACCGTTTGAAGCACTTTAGGGTAGGAAGTGTAGAACTCCGTTGTGTTGGTGGGAGATTGGTGAAGATAAGTTTTTGGGACCCGATATGGTTCGCGAGACTATTGAGAAGATCAAGTTAATCCGAGAAAGGATGAAGGTTGCTCAGAGTCGGCAAAAGAGCTATGCTGACAACCGAAGGAGACCGTTGGAATTTGAGGTTGGTGATCATGTGTTCTTGAAAGTTTCTCCAACCATAGGCACCGACAGAGCTTTGCGAGCGAAAAAGCTCAGTCCTCGATATGTTGGACCTTTTCAAATCATCGAGCGAATTGGGCCAGTTGCCTATCGCCTCGCATTGTCTCCGGCCCTATCAAATCTCCTTGATGTGTTCCACGTGTCTCAGTTGAGGAAGTATGTTCCTGATCTGCATCAACCGTTGAGTGTTGATACAATTGACCTGCGACCGGACTTGTCATTTCAACCTTATCCTAGTCATATCTTAGAGCGCGGTATGAAGACTCTGCGTTCTAGGACAATTCTGATTGTCAAAGTAGTCTGGGATGACTTTTCAGCCGAAGAGGCTACCTGGGAACTGGAAGAAGACATGCGGACTCGATATCCATATCTCTTCCATTAAGGCACGTCTTGTCAATTTTGAGGACAAAATTTTTAAAAGTTGGGGTGATTGTAACACCCCTAATTTTTAAAAACTCGTATTAAGATGCCTAGGACCGATTAATTATTTGTGGGAATAATTAGTCGTGTCTCGGGGATTATTGACCGAGGAAATTGTCCAATTAATCCTATGTTACATTTAATTGTGGCTTAGTCATGGTTAATTATAACATTTTAAGCTGAAGAGCAAATTGGTCAATTCATACCTTAGTATATATATCCCTTTTTAAAACCTGAACCTCAGCCACTCACTCATTCTTCATATTCTGAGAAATTGAAATTCTGAAAACAGAGCAAAGGAAGGGAGAGAGGGCCACTTGGAGAAGAGGAAGAAAGAGGGGAAAGCTTCTATCTTCATTGCATGTAAGTCCTTCCTAAACATTCCCTCTCCATTTTTGATTCTCCTTCCATTGATCATAATTTCAAAGTCTGATCCTCCCTATATCTCTCCTTGCCATCTTCGAATATCAAAGCTTCAAGGTTGAAGAAGATGAAGTTTTGAATCTGTCTTTGATTGCATGCTGCTGTTTTGAAATCCAAGTTGAACTGTGACCCTTGATTTTGAATTTGCAAGTGGTTCAACCCTTGATGGTTGTTGTCCAGTTTCAGCCTTGAGGAGCTAGTTGTTGTTTCGATTCTGTTGGTGCCTTCGGTCCTCGTTCGTTAGTTCATTATCTTAATTACCTCGCGATTCGGTTGAAGCTTCAAGTGAAATCGACATCACGGTGAGTTCTACTCACGGATTAGAGACATTTTCGTATATTCTGAAAACTGTGTCTACATTAAATACTAAGGCAATTATCCCGTTTTCGAAAGACTTAGAACCGAAAAACGATTTTGAGTGAAAACGGTGTTTTACGGTTTAATGAGAATTTTGATTAAATCGTTGAAATGAAATAACTTATATACTATCTGGAATATTTGGAAATCTTCTGAGTTTCAGGTGATTGGAATTAGAAATCTAATTGGGCGAAAACGGAGAGCGAAAATGAGGAAAACTGGGAAAAACAGTAACAGACACGGGACACACGGATCGTGCGCGACTGGGCAGGGATCGTGCGTCCCAATCTGATGGGTTTTGTTGGCAAAGAAACGGACACACGGATCGTGCGCCCCTGGGCACGAATCGTGCGTTTCTTTCTGATAGAAGGGTTATATGTAGTGCACCACGCACGGGTCGTGCGCCCCTGGGCACGGGTCGTGCGTGAGGTTCTGGTACCAGTTCCCGTTTTTCTCGTTTCGTCGCTCCGTTCGATCCCGAACCTTTTCTAATCTCTTTCTCAACCATTTAAAAAGGAATTGCCTTACTGAAAACCTTATTTGGAACTGGTTTGACTCATCATTTTGAAAAGAGCTTTAAAAGCCCATTTGATCGAAAAACCGAAACCCTAGTACGCGTGTGAGTACATCGACTGATGGACTGGCTGAATATATATGTTTATATATGTCAATTGAATATGATTATAATGCCGGAGGTCTAATTTATGAATTCCTCAAAACGGATTATAGATCGATATGGATATTGTTTATCCAACTATTATGTGCTGGATCCTTTGGTGATCAAAAAGATATAAATTATCTAACTCTCGAGAATTTGATGTGTATTGTCATATGTATCGCATTGGGTGACGACCCGACAAGTAGCATACTAGGAAGGGAAGTCATGAGCCCTCACCCTAGGCCCTGAATGTGTTTTGGCGTGGTCAACTCACGGGTTACCGGGATTAGCAGGCGTTGTGCAGCCGGTTTGTGCTAAGTTTAAAAACACGAATTTGCCGGGATTAGCAGTCGTTGTGCAGTCGGCAATTCGATTAAAAGATAAAGAACACGAATTTGCCGGGATTAGCAGTCGTTGTGCAGTCGCCAATTCGATTAATGAATAAGACATTGTTATGTCACTTTTGTTGTAACGGTTTAATGAATTGAACCGAGTGTCAGTGAGGGGGCACGGTAGGACTCACTGAGATAATGTTATCTCACCCTATCCATATTTGTTGTTTTTCAGAGAAGCAGGGAAAAAGGAAGACTATTGTGCACGAGTAGTTGGTATACTCTCGGAGGTGCTGAAGACTTAGTCATTTTATCCTTTGTTCTTTTGTTGTCCTATTGGTTGTATAAACTTGTATTGGTCATGAGTTTTACAAACCTTTATGTTTCTGTCTGGTATTTGGACCGAGTACTGTTTTCTATTCGGTATGGAACCGATGAACTTCTATTTTTATGAAGTAATGCTATTTCCGATTAAGTGTTCATTTCGGAAAAAAGTTTGTATGTCCAATACTTTAACAGGAACTGTGTCCTCTGAATTTCCGCATTTGTGCATCTTTGGTCTCTCTACATGTTAGAAATACCGGGGTGTTACAAAAAACTTGAAATTTTAATATAATTTTGTTTTTTAATCTCTAAGAAAAATATTACATCTTGCAGGCATAATATTATCGTCTTAAAATGTAAATTAATTTTTTATGATTGGTTGTGTTGCTTTTTATTCCCGTAAGAGAAATATGACATGGTTTTGAAATAATTTTATCGTCTTTGAACACACGTCAAGTTCACAAAAGTTTTTAATATTTATAAATGATTAATTTGGTTTTTAGTCTTTAATGTCTATAAATGTCTATTGTCTATCTTCTATCTACTGTCGTCTTTTGAATCTATCTACTATCTGTCTAATCAAAATACCCACTAATAAAATCTCTATTTTCTATCTTCTACTAAATATCTTCTATTTATATATCTAATCATAAGACCAACTACTAAAAATATCAAACTACACAATCTTAGATTTTTGGCACATCATCAACTTTAACAATAAAATAGTAACTCTCTATTCATCTTTCCAATATTATTTCCCCTCTTATCAAAATTATACGTTGTTAAAATAATTTCATTAGTTTTGATTTTTTTAAGGGAAAACATAACACATTGTCTGTATAATCATTTTTTATGTTTTTTTTCATGAACGACAGTATTTTTTATAAATGAACATTTTACTTTTCAGTCTCGACAAGAAAACATTAGTTATTGTGAGAATAATTACTTTTGTATTTTAGTTTTGAGTTCCACGGGAAAATGTTAGATATATATGTTGTTGTTGTTAAATTTCATTACTTTTGATTCCTGATTTTGAAACATTACATGTTTGTCAAAATAATTATCTTTTTTATTTTCACGAATGTTTTATTTTTATAAAAGATTATTTTGCTTTTGAGTCTCAACGAGAAAAAATTACATGTTATATTGGTATAATTATTTTTTGTATTATGAGTTTATAAATATCTTTACTTTTGGTAATTGAATATTTTATTTTTTTTTAGAAATAATTGTTTTGCTTTTGAGTCCTGACAAGAAAATACTAGATGTTGTTGAACTAATTATTTGTTATATTTTGTTTTTGAGTTTCAACGGGTAAAACTTACATGTTGTTGGTATAATTTCATTAGTTTTGATTCCTTACGGTAGAGCGTTACACATTGTCGGGACAATAATTTTTTATATTTTGGATTTATGAATGTCTTTAATTTTTGTTTTTATAAAGGATGATTTTTTTAAAATAGTATAATTTGAACCATACATTATTAATTTACAAATATCATCTATACTTTACGAGTTGATAATTGTATTACAATTTCGGTTTGAGATTACATTGCAAAAATAACATGACGCTACCTGAATGCATGCACGCGTATTTTGCTAGTTGTTTGATAATTAACTCTTAATTTATATATAAATCGATATATTGGAACTCTTAATTGGGCCAAATCACAAATACCAACACAACAAACACAGCATCAATGTATTTTGTACTTTCTAGTGTGCCCAAGTTTGTGAATGTACCTTTTGTCCAAAAAAACGTTTGTGAATGTAACTAAAAACGCTCTAATGAAATTGTTTGGATCTTTCTAGTTTAATTACGGTATTGAGTTCGAATCTAATTTTGGGACAACAGCAATACAACTCTTATGTGAGAGTTTTACCGCTAATTATGGTACTACCCGACTTGAGAGATTAGTCTTTATAGTTAGGATAAAGTATCTTATTTGAAAAAAAGTTTGTGACTGTATACTGCAAAACGAATTGAATATCAAACCGACCAAAACCAGCTCACTTGCACCGCCAAAATTTCCGCTTCAGACAAAAATTCAAAAGTGGGTAAATTGTCATGTAGTTGTACCACCACTCCGCATGCTTGAATAATAATGTTTTGTACCACTATTATTTTAGGACTACGGAATTTTTTATCATATATGTTTTCTAAGTTTCATGTCACTTTTTGTCAAAAAAAAGTTTCATGTCACTTTCCGGTACAAGTACACCTGAGGTTTATTATTTCAGAAATCATACAAAATTAGGTAGTATTTGTATCTCACATATTATCTTGGTTTAATTACCCAGGAAGCTTCTTGAATTATATGCAGAAATTCTTAAAGTAGGTTATTTTTATTTATTTTTAAAGTAGGTTATTGAACTACAGAAGTTTACAATTTACAATTAGGTTTGTAAGTTATCATTTCTTTTATTTTTTTTATAGGCAATGTTAGTGGGGTGGGGTAAATGTTAGTTTCCGGGTTTTGAACCCGGGACCTCCTTCTTGCACTCATTTGGTGCACTCTTTTGATATCCTTTAGCTCGCCAACTGAACTACCTACTTGGATATCATTTCTTTTATAATAATTAGGTATTTTTCATTACACTTTTCTAGGTGCACCGTTTATACGATTCCTAAAGAAATATTTTTTATAAATCTATGCGACATAGTGTCACCATAAATATCAACCAAAAATGGAAAAAAAAAAAGAAACATGAAACAAAATCATGAACATTTTGTTTTTCTCTCCTCTCCTTCTCACACCCTTCTCATCCTTAAGATAATTTATTTTTATGAAGGGGATATGAGATATGTGTAAAAAAAATTGGATAAAAGATGAACATGTTTTAAGGAGCATATATAATTAACTATTAATTATATTGTACATCTTTTCAGTAAACTTTTATGTATTTATGATGAATTGAATTCTAAAAGGATGCGAGTTTTTGTTCATTGTCTCTTATACTTTTGTTTAAGACAATGTGACATATTTCTCACCCAAGCAACATAGTTTGCAAACGTCATTGAGTTTTGCCATAGGTAGAGCCAAACAAGGTATTCCTTCAAGGTTTTTTTGGTTTGGTCTTAGAATGAGTGTGGTCGGTTAATTAGAAGTTCGTAATCTAATTCAATTTTTTAGTTATATTTAAAATTTTCTATCCCTTTTTTTATGAAGCATAAAACGTTACGGACGGTGAACAGAATCGTGATACGATCACCAGTACAAAGCTGAATAGATTGTCAAAAAAAAAGTACAAAGCTGAATACCATGCATAAATTACTGAGAATGGTCGATGAAATGCATCTAAATCATCATTACAATAATAATATACGTTAGCATTGTTTTTCCTCGTTACGAAAACAGTTTTGTACTCATTGCGTATACTGTATAAGAACAAAAATTCTCTCATCATTTGAACTCGCAGAATAGTACAAAAATGGTTACGGGGTATCATTGCACCGCGTAGAAAGACAGTGCAAAAATAAGTACTTTTTTTACACAATTACTCAATAAACTTTATCAATTAATTAAGGTATCCAAAACTGTGGAATCATGAGGTGGTTATAGGACTTAAAGAAAATAGAGTTGTGGGTCCAAATCCTCACAGTAACATTTCTAACAACTATATAATATTTGTCAATTAAGGCTCTTTTTTTTGTAAAAAGTAGCGGAGAACGGATAACCTAGCGGACAGCGAATGAGCGAATGAGTTAGTGGATAGCGGATAATGAATAACCTAGCTGATAGCAAATGATGTGTTTGGTAAACCTAGCGGTTGAATTAGCTGATAAAAGTAAAATGACACAAAAGAACATATTTATTTAATTCATGATTACATTTATTTAATAAGGATAGAGAAGTAATTTAAGAAAAATAAACAGGGTAAAAATGCCAAAAAAGTGAGACGCTATCCGCTATACGCTAGCGTTTGAAAAAATGCTACTTGAAGTAGCGTTTGAAAAAACGCTAAAAGCTACCCAAAAAACGCTAAACGCTAATGCTTACCAAGCACATGTTCTCTTCACCCGCTAGTTTTATCCGCTACTTTCATCCGCTATTCGCTAGCGGTTGGGACACCCCAAACAGAGCCTAAGGCTCTCGATTGTAAAAAGTAGCGGATAACAGATAAGCTAGCGGATAAGTTAGCGGATAGCGGATGAACGAATAACGGATAGTGGATGAACTAGCGAATAGCGAATAAGCTAACTGATAGCAAATTATTTTTTGACACAGATAGCAAATTATGTGTTAGTAAAACTAGTGGTTGAAATAGCTGATAAATATAAAATGACACAAAATGATATTTAATTAATTATTAAATTATCTAAAGATGACAAAAAATATTTAATGAGGAAAGAGAATTAATTTTAAAAAAATAATAAGGTAAAAATACCTATAAAAAATGAGACGATATACGCTAAAACACTACTCGAACGAACGTTTCAAAAAGCACTAAACGCTATTTGAAAAACGCCAAACGCTTGTACTTACCAAACATTTGTACTCATCACCAGCTGTTTGGTAAGACGCGCTAGATGAGACATGTCATTAAAATATATATAATTTTCTTCAAATTATCCTAAATGTATATCATGATTTGCAATTAGTTGTGAGTGTAAAAAATACTTCCAACTACATAACAAATAAATTCAGTGTTTTAATTACAAAGCCCACATTTATTGTTGCTTAATTGTTTTTAAGTTGATAATTGAATTAAACATTTTTAATTGTTATTACTATCCACTAATGCTTTATATTTTATCCTGTTAGACTTTTTATACACATTTATTAATAAATAAAATTTAAAAAGAAAGTAATAAAATATTGGAGAATAATTCTTATAAAATATGTTTTAATATAATTTTAAATATTTTATCAAAACTAGTAATAAAATATTGGAGAGTAAATATTCTAGAATGTTTTTTTTCCGCAAAGAATGTTTTTTATTAGAAGAGAGGTTAAAGATTTAGTGTTAATAAAAAAGGTAAAATAAATTCCATCAAGTAAACTAGTATCATGTTTAAAGAAGAGTTTTGAGTAAAATATTCCATTATATATATATATATATATATATATATATATATATATATATAAAAGTTGAAAAAATTAAAGTTAATAATTTACCTTTATTATAGGCATTAAAATGGTAAGAGAAGCTTTTAATTGGTTAAATATTTAGTTCATGTTAAGAAATTTGAAATAGTTTTCCTTATTTTACTAAAATTTTTGTGAAAAGGAATTGAGGCATAGCATACACAGGTGGACAATCGACCAAAAAAATACAGGTGGGCAAGGAAGTGGGGTCAGCATATGGTGAAGTGTAAAGGAGAAGAAAATTTTGGTGTGTAGTGTGTACTATACGCGGTGATTAGGATGCAATAGTAACGGGTACTTGCCTTATGATTATATTTTGGGAGTTTCTTTGCCGGCCTCATCATTTCTTTTTTCTATTTTTTTATTTCTTTCTAGCTTCAACTTAACTCTCTTTGCCACCTTTATATAAACGCATCTTTCTCCCTCCCTTCCTTCATTCTAAGTTTAAGTTTTTATAACTCTCTCACTCTCTCTCTCTCTCTCTCTAATTTCTCTGATCTCTCAATATGGTCATGACTACTGTTGATGATGAAACTCTGCAGGTTGGACTCATGTTGGAAAATCAGTCAAGGGGTGTATCAAATTCCGATAACTTGGTCAAAAACAAAGGGAAGTACTTAGAGATGATGAAAACAATGGATCAGAAAGAAGGAAATGAAGGAGAAGCAGCTTTAGTGAATAAGAAGCGAAAAGGGACTGTCAGTAGAAGTGAGAAGACTGTTGTAGCAAATGGTGAAGAAGGGAAATCTGAACATGAAATGCATATATGGACAGAGAGAGAAAGGAGGAAGAAAATGAGGAACATGTTTTCTAGCCTTCAGGCTTTGCTTCCAAATGTTTCTTCTAAGGTAAATTTAATTCGAAGTCGAAGTAATCCAAGGGTTTATATTCATTTTTTTATATCAACATTAGTTTGCTTACATTAGCATGATTTCTCTGCATATCATCTTCCTTAATTTTGAGTGTTCCTTTTAATTTCTCCCCTTGAAGTCTATCTATCTGATCTATGTCAGGTTTCTTAACTTTTCGATATAGGAAGAGAACACAAACATGTCTCTATCTTTCCATGTACTTTTTATCTCTCCTCATGGTCTAAAAGAAATAAAAACAAAAATATAATATAAAGCAAGAGTGATTACAAAAAGACGTCATTTTCCTTCTTATGCATGACCCTTAAAACTCCTTATCTAAGGTTTTAATTTTTAAGGGGCACAACAAATATTCTTCATATAGTCATGCTCTATATAAACTTACTTAATCCCCTACGTAAACCTCCTTGTTCATTGTCTCACTAAAAGAGAGCAAATTTTTTCATTTCAACAATGTTTGTATAATTTATTATTTATTTAATATCCAATTAATTCATGAATAATAAATTATTCATTAATTGATTAGTTAGAAGGCAACCCTAATGAAAAACTGGGTGTGAATTCTGTGGGCAACTCCAGAATTCGTCTCAGGATGGGTTCAAAGAACCGAAGCCGTGAGAATGCCCTGAGGCGCCGATTGAGGTCAAAAAACCCTAATTATGGTAGGTTAAAAAAATTATCATACCAATCTTGAAATCTCAATGGTCGATGTATCAGTTTGGTGGCTTGTCTATTGTTCTGAATTTGATAATACTTTTTTCAAATGACATTTTTTTAAAAGTAAAATTATTATTATTATTATTATTATTATTATTATTATTATTATTATTATTATTATTAATGGAGACACGAGTATTACCATGACTATCTCTCTGCCTTTTTCTTTGAAGTGTAGTATCTCATTCCCCTGTTTTCTCCAAACACAACATAAAAGACCTGTTTACATGTACCCATTTTCGCAAATTTTTCTGGGTTCTGTACAACTAATGGCCAGAATTAAATAAAAGCAGAAAAACTAAACAAAAAAAAAATAATGGGCATAATTGTAAACAAAATTAGAAAACCAAAATGAGTGGTTAAAATTTCTTTTATATTATAGTACAACTAGTATAGACTATTATTATTTTTACGATTATTATTATTATTATTATTATTAGTACTAATACAATTATTAATAGTATTATTTCATCCAAATAGGATGGGTGGGAATTTGGGTATAATTTATATAATTTTTTACTTTCAGAAAATATTTTTTTTTGCAGATTTTTCAAATAATAATTCGTAATATACCCTGATTTATACCAAAATAATAATTCGTAATATACCAAAGATAAAAGATGTTAATCTTTTAAATTTTTTCTCCATAAAATTACAATAAATGAAAATCCTGTAAAAAAAACAATAAATGAAAACATTTTAGAATAACAATAGAGAGTCACTATCATGATTAAATTTATGAGCTGTGATATTTAGTACTAACTCTTTTCGTACGAATTGTCAGAAAAGCAAAGTGTAAAGTCGATTTTATAAAAATACACGTGAGTGGAGAAAACCGTTTTAACACCGGCACACATTTCTTGTTAATGTAAGAAATTTCTTTTATATTATAGTACAAATAGTATAGACTACTACTAGTACTATTATTATTAATATTACTATTTCATCCTAATAGGATGGGTAGGAATTTGGATATAGTTTATTACTTTCAGAAAATCATTTTTTTGCAGATTTTTCAAATAATAATTCTTAATATACCAAAGAGAAAATATGTTTATCCTTTATTTTTCTCTCCATAAAACTACAATAAAGGAAAAATCTGTAAAAAAAAATGACAATGCATGAAAACATTTTAGATTAACAAAAGAGTCAGTATGATGAATTAAATTTATGAGATGTGATATTTAGTACAAATTCATTCCGTACAAATTGTCAGGAAAGCCCAGTGTAAAGTGAGTTTTATTAAAATACATGTGAGTGGAGAAAACTATTTTAACACCGGCACACATTTCTAATTGTACTATCCATCATTTTTCTAAATTATGAACTGTGATGTTTAGTAAGAATTCATTCTGTACAAAAATTGTCAGAAAAGCAGAGTGTAAAGTGGGTTTTACAAAAATACATGTGAGTGGAGAAAGCTTTTTTAACACTGGCGCACGTTTCTTACCATACTATCCATCAATATTTTTCTAAATTTATTTACTATATGACAACTACTAAGTAAAGCTTTGGTATTACAAATGATTTACTTACTAAGATGTTTTGATTTTGATATATTTGGTAGGCAGATAAATCAACCATTGTCGATGAAGCAGTTAGCTACATACAAAAACTGCAGCAATCTTTGGAAAAGCTAGAAAAACAGAAACAAGATAGGCTCCAATGTGTATCCCCTTTAGCTTGCGAGTCATCTGTGACCAGCTCGCAGTGGCAACCCTATGACTCAAAGGATTCATTCATAGCTGATCATCAGGGATTCTCAAACAGTAACTTGTCTAATGTAGTGGAACCTTCAAAGGCACCACTAGCTTTTCAAACGTGGACTTCTGCAAATCTAGTGTTGAACATTTGCGGAGATGTAGCACAATTCTGCATATGCTCAACTAAGAAACCAGGCCTAATGACCACAATTGCTTTTGTGTTGGAGAAACACAGGATTGATGTCATATCTGCAAGCATTTCGCGCAAGCATGATGGAAAAATCTACATGATTCAGGCCCATGTAAGTTTGAAACTCATACATTATATTTGCATACTATTTCTATTTTGGTGATTTACAAATTGTTTATATTTTGAAGTCATTGTTTTCTAAGAGCAAATTGAACATATATCTCTCACCCAGGGCCTACCCAAAGATAATTTTTAGTGAGCGAGGCCTAAAGCAAATTTTTTGTTGGGCCATTTTTTTCTTAAGGTTAACGTTAACGTTTTATATGAGGCCTTTTTGCTTTATAAAAACTAATGACAAAAAATGAGGTCTAAAATTAGGACTATAGTAGCTTTACCCTTGAATCGTTCCTACTCTCACTCTCCCCACCCAAAAACATCTCTTACAATTAATGTAGGTAACAATGGGGAAATAATTAACCCAAGCATCTTACAAAGCACATGCAATTTAGGTTTCCATGTATTTCTCATTAATTTCTGACAATTTAACTTAGGGAATGATTGTTTCCGCAAAAAGGGAAGGAAAATAGCTAAAAGATGGAAAACATATTTTCCAAGGTGAAATTAAAGGGCGACAAAAATAACTATTAGGGTCATATAAAAACATTTTCTTCCTTTCTTCCTGAATTGGAGAGAAAAGGTCACTAGAAAAACAATTTCTTTCATTTATCTTCTATTATTACACTAATCATATTTTTATCGGATCACATTTTCGTTTAAGGATACTTGAGTCATTTCCTAGTTATATGTTTTCGTCCCTCTTTTCCTTCTTATATATATGCATCATTGTTAATTGTTTGCTTTCTTAAAATTGGAATTGAATCTTTAGCAAGAAAGAATAAACAAATTACGTTAATGCTTTTTCATCGGTAATGTGAGTGTAAATAACTCAGTTGAATTGGGTCAATGTTGCAGGCAAAGCGAGGTTCACATCAATTCCAAGACGCAAATTCAGTGGGGGAAACTTACTTGCAAGCTGCTGGAGAAATTTCGCTATGGATAAATGTTGCTTAAATATTACCTAATTTTGATGATGAAAACTTTGTCTTCTTTATCCTGTGTAATGTGTTTTTTTGTTAGACTTGTGATGTGAACTTTTATTTTTCGAGAGATGTTTAGCAAGCTATTATGGCCAAACTTGGATGGTCCCAAGAGGAACAAGTATAATCTTTAATCCTTATGGTATTTTTTTTGAGAAAATAATTTTTATGGTATTTATTTATTATATGCAATTCCAATTTATCGAGTGTGTACAAATTAAGGTTACTCATATCTACCTATATACACCAAGTGGGTGTGGCCCAAGTGGTAAATTGTTTGGGCCCCTTAAGCTTTTGGTCAGGGGTTCGATCCCTAGTCGGTGTGTATGAGAGACATCGCTTGGGAGAGGTAAACCTTAAATGAACTCCAGTACCTCGAGGGATTAGTCTTCACAGTCGCCGTGAAAAATATCCGGGTTTACCCAAAAATATCTACCTATATACAAAATACAAGACACCTATAAAAATATTAGGAAGCAGATAAAATTTTCTCAAACTTGAGCCCGTAATACTAATTCGAAATAGTTATCCCAAAATACCTTATGGAAGATCAAATCTTAATCAAGTCTACAACATAATTAAAATCATTGAAATCTTCTATACCCATTTTGATACTGTCAAAGCTTTTCTTTGAAGGTACACATTTCATTTCTCGCACTCACTCCTGATCCTATACGTGCTTGTCTTTTTTTTTTTAGATAAGCAATATTTCTATTTAAGGGGGGCACTAGGGGTGCACCCAACCCTTACAAAGTTATGGGAAGGGGAGAGGCTTCATTAAAACCTCCCTAGGCCAAAACCCTTTGGGAAAAAGACCCAAGAAGGGAAAAAGAGTACCTCAATAGCATGGTTGACTACAAAGATGAAATACAACCCATGGGGCAAGTACACCAATCCGAAAAGGATACCCCACTAAATCTCCCCTTCCTAGCCACAAACCAACTCCATGATACAAATTTTATGGAGTAAAGAACAGAATTTACATTAACAACAACCCCCTGAAATAAAGTTCTATACGTGCTTGTCTTGGTTTATCTTTTAAGGATCCATCTACATTCCATTTCCATTTCTTATGTGGTAGAGGAAGAATGTATGGGAACTTCTTTAATATTTTACACTGCTAAATATGGAATGTATGGGAACGAACTCCTTACTCCACCTTTTCATCCAAAATCCTAACCTCATTTTTAATAGGAAAAGTACTTATCCCAATCTATTTTTTCTGCTTCAAAAGTTACCCTGATCCTTTGGTTCGAAAACAACCACAATACCGCATAACATAGTGATGTCCAAAGCCTCTTATGAAAAATCCCTTTATCACATTTCCAGCCAACAGTCAAACCATTGGTTTGGCGACGGGGGATTGGAATTTGAATACTCCACCAATTTAGAATACTCATCCTGATTTTCCATCTTTTCAGAGTCTAAAAGCAATTTGATTAGTTGTTTCCGTATCACAATTGCAAAAGGGACAACATGCAAATACGCCAACTCATAGTGTACCCACTCCCATCAGCACACCTCCTCTTCCACTTATTACTGCCATAGTAAGATCCCAATACGCCTTAGAAAATGACTTCACAGAAACATCCCCATTACTTCTCCGCTTCCACCATACTCTACCATTAGACTTATTAGATTGATGAAAGTTTTGTAAACCACAAAAGAAAAAGGTTATTTGCGATGGACCATGATCCAGTAGGTAACACGCCAGTTACCAATGGATCTGGCCGCCACTATTAAAGAGAGGGATTCAGAAAAAAACAAGGAATAGTTTGAATTAATTTCCGTGGGGATTTGCGACGGATTAGGTCGTCGCTATTAAAGTGAATTTTACCGTTGCAGTTTGCGACGGAGCAGACGATCGCTAACGATCATTAAAACAAGATTCTCGCACCACTCCCTCCTCATTTCCGTTTTCTTTTTCTCCTTCACTCCCCTCTCTCTCTCTCTCTCTCTCTCTCTCTCTCTCTCTACGAATCCTCTTCTCTCTTATCTCCCACTTCACCCCCACCACTACCACCACCACACTGTAGCTTTCTCCCTTGATCGTCTCTCACACTCTCTCTCTCTCTCTCTCTCACCACTGCACTGGAGTTCCCACCATCACAAGACCGCCACCAGACCATTTCATTCTTCTTCTCTTGCCTCCTATCAGCTAGTTTTTGATTTTTTGTTTTGTTTTTAGGTATTTTTTAGTTTCGCTGTTTTTACGGTTTATTATAGAAATTTGAAATGCGAATTTCAAATGTGTATATTGTAGAATAAAAATGTTATTGTTAGAAAGTTTGTTTTTAGAAATGTTTTTGGTTGAAATGATAAGAATTTGAAATGTGGAATAGACATGTTGTTGTTAGAGTTTAGGATTGTGAATTTGAAATTGTGTGGGATTGATGTTGTTTAATTGTGTCAATTGAAATTGTCCTAAATTTTTGTTAGGGATGTTAGTTGAAATTGTGTTAAATTGTTGTTTTGATGTTTGATGAACCCTAGGTTAAATGATTATATTGGATGTTGTTATTGTGTGTTGTTGATGGAAAAGGTGAGGTGTTGTCCCTCGCCCATATTTTGCTCGAAATCATCTCCATTTAGATAATTTCGAGACTATACTAACAATAGTAGGGTTGAGAGTTAGAAATAACTTCCTTCATTACTTGGATGGAAAAGGCTTTTGTGTTGTCCTTGACCCTCATACTCGGCTTGAGATCATCTCCACTGAAATCATATCGATGTTATGGGAATCTAACGTGTTTTCTTAAATGTGTGTAGATGAATTAGAATCAATTGAATCGTGATTGGGTGTACGATAGGATATATTCGGGAAGAGCGGGTTTGAAACAATCTTTTGTAGTTGGGGTTGAAGAGTTTATCAGGACCGAAAATGAACTCAGGTATCACTTGTATCATGACAAGTTTAAGCCTAATTATCGAATTTGGGTTGACCATGGGTAACAACTTCCAAATTTTGACGTAGGGGCTTCAAGCAGTTCTGGTGTTGGTGTTCCAACTAATGAAGAATTTGAGTCGATGGAAAGCATGATTTTTGATGATTTCAGGGTGAATGTGCCATTTGATGAGTCTTAGTATGGTATTCATGATAAACTTGCAAGCATTACAATAAAAAATGACATTACTGGCGGCCAAAATTTGCCGAAAACACCCCAAAACCACCAGAATTTTTTTTTTTGGGGTGTTATCCACAAAAAACTCCCCTATTTATTGTTATCTGTTCTTTATTAATTTTGGTAGTCTTTAATTTGGAGGTCCTTGTATATGACTCCCATAAATGGGAGCTCGGGCCGAAAAATCCAAAATTCTTCCATTTATATTTTCGTTTTACTTTTTTGAATTTGTCGTAGATTCAAAAATATTCAAGAAAATTTGTAGTATCTTTATTTGATTTTATTAGAGCTTTAGTTTTATTTTTATATTTTTCAGATTTGATTTGTTACGTTTTTTATTTACCCCTCTATTTTAGCGCATAGGACATAGAGGGCATTTTCTAATTTGTCCCTTTTATTGTTGATGTTGTTCTAGTTTGTTGATCCTCCTTATTTTCATACTTTAGTTTTCATAACACGGTTGCTAGATATGAACCTTCATTTAAGGACCTTGTTAAATAGATGGTTGTTCAAAACTTTCGGTTCCAATGAAGAACAAATTCCACACTTAAGAATTTGGAGACAATAGTTGGACAACTAGCCACTTCAATCAAACAGATACAGACAAAAAAATACAGGTGGGCAAGGAAGTGGGGTCAGCATATGGTGAAGTGTAAAGGAGAAGAAAAATTTGGTGTGTAGTGTGTACTATACGCGGTGATTAGGATGCAATAGTAACGGGTACTTGCCTTATGATTATATTTTGGGCGTTTCTTTGCCGGCCTCATCATTTCTATTTTCTATTTTTTATTATTTCTTTCTAGCTTCAACTTAACTCTCTTTGCCACCTTTATATAAATGTATCTTTCTCCCTCCCTCCCTTCATTCTAAGTTTTTATAACTCTCTTACTCTCTCACTCTCTCTCTCTCTCTGATTTCTCTAATCTCTCAATATGGTCATGACTACTGTTGATGATGATACTCTGCAGGTTGGACTCATGTTGGAAAATCAGTCAAGGGGTGTATCAAATTCTGATAACTTGGTCAAAAACAAAGGGAAGTACTTAGAGATGGTGAAAACAGTGGATCAAAAAGAAGGAAATGAAGGAGAAGCGGCTTTAATGAATAAGAAGCGAAAAGGGACTGTCAGTAGAAGTGAGAAGACAGTAACAAATGGTGAAGAAGGGAAATCTGAACATGAAATGCATATATGGACAAAGAGAGAAAGGAGAAAGAAAATGAGGAACATGTTTTCTAGCCTTCAGGCTTTGCTTCCAAATGTTTCTTCTAAGGTAAATTTAATTCAAGGTTGAAGTAATCCAAGGGTTTATATTCATTTTTTTTATATCAACATTAGTTTGCTTACATTAGCAAGACATTTCTTTGCATATCTTCTTCCTTAATTTTGAGTGTTCCTTTTAATTTCTCCCCTTGAAGTCTATCTTTCTCATCTATGTTAGGTTTCTTAACTTTTCTATATAGGAAGAGCACACAAACATGTCTCTATCTTTCCACGTACTTTTTTTCTCTCCTCATGGTCCAAAAGAAATAAAAACAAAAATATAATATAATGCAAGAGTGATCACAAAAAGATGTCGTTTTCCTTCTTATGCATGACCCTTAAAACCCCTTATCTAGGGTTTTTGTTTTTAAGGGGCACAACAAATATTCTTCATATAGTCATGCTCTATATAAACTTACTTAATCCCCTACGTAAACCTCCTTGTTCATTGTCTCACTAGTAGAGAGAATTTTTTTTTCATTTCAACAATGTTTGTATAATTTATTATTTATTTAATATCCAATTAATTCATGATTAATAATTTATTCATTAATTGATTGGTTAGAAGGCAACCCTAATGAAAAACTGGGTGTAAATTCTGTGGGCGACTCCAGAATTCGTCTCATGATGGGTTCAAATAACCGAAGCCGTGAGAATGCCCTGAGGCGCCGACTGAGGTAAAAAACCCTAATTATGGTAGCTTAAAAAAAATTATCATGCCAATTTTGAAATCTCGATGGTCGATGTATCAGGAAGTGTAAAGGAGAAGAAAATTTTGGTGTGTAGTGTGTACTATACGCGGTGATTAGGATGCAATAGTAACGGGTACTTGCCTTATGATTATATTTTGGGAGTTTCTTTGCCGGCCTCATCATTTCTATTTTCTATTTTTTTTATTTCTTTCTAGCTTCAACTTAACTCTCTTTGCCACCTTTATATAAACGTATCTTTCTCCCTCCCTTCCTTCATTCTAAGTTTAAGTTTTTATAACTCTCTCTCACTCTCTCTCTCTGATTTCTCTGATCTCTCAATATGGTCGTGACTACTTTTGATGATGAAACTCTGCAGGTTGGACTCATGTTGAAAAATCAGTCAAGGGGTGTATCAAATTATGATAACTTGGTCAAAAACAAAGGGAAGTACTTAGAGATGGTGAAAACAATGGATCGGAAAGAAAGAAATGAAGGAGAAGCCGCTTTAGTGAATAAGAAGCGAAAAGGGACTGTCAGTAGAAGTGAGAAGACTGTTGTAGCAAATGGTGAAGGAGGGAAATCTGAACATGAAATGCATATATGGACAGAGAGAGAAAGGAGGAAGAAAATGGGGAACATGTTTTCTAGCCTTCAGGCTTTGCTTCCAAATGTTTCTTCTAAGGTAAATTTAATTCAAGGTCGAAGTAATCCAAGGGTTTATATTCATTTTTTTATATCAACATTAGTTTGCTTACATTAGCATGATATTTCTCTGCATATCTTCTTCCTTAGTTTTGAATGTTCCTTTTAATTTCTCCCCTTGAAGTCTATCTATCTGATCTATGTCAGGTTTCTTAACTTTTCTATATAGGAAGAGAACACAAACATGTCTCTATTTTTCCATGTACTTTTTATCTCTTCTCATGGTCCAAAAGAAATAAAAACAAAAATATAATATAAAGCAAGAGTGATCACAAAAAGATGTCGTTTTCCTTCTTATGCATGACCCTTAAAACCCCATATCCAGGGTTTTACTTTTTAAGGGGCACAACAAATATTCTTCATATAGTCGTGCCCTATATAAACTTACTTAATCCCCTACGTAAACCTCATTGTTCATTGTCTCACTAGTAGAGAGATTTTTTTTCATTTCAACAATGTTTGTATAATTTATTATTTATTTAATATCCAATTAATTCATGATTAATAAATTATTCATTAATTGATTGGTTAGAAGGCAACCCTAATGAAAATCTGGGTGTAAATTCTGTGGGCGACTCCAGAATTCGTCTCATGATGGGTTCAAAGAACCGAAGCCGTGAGAATGCCCTGAGGCGCCGACTGAGGTAAAAAACCCTAATTATGGTAGGTTAAAAAAATTATCATGCCAATTTTGAAATCTCAATGGTCAATGGCTTGTCTATTGTTTTGAATTTGATAATATTTTTTTCAAAAGACATTTTTTTAAAAGTAAAATTAATAATAATAAGAATAATAATAATAATAATAATAATAATAATAATAATAATAATAATAATAATAATAATAATGGAGAGACGAGTACTACCATGACTATTTACATGTACCCATTTTCGCAACTTTTTTCTGGGTTCTGTACAACTAATGGCAACAATTAAATAAAAGCCGAAAAAATTAAACAAAAAAAGAATAGAGGGCATAATTGTAAACAAAATTATAAAAAGCAAAATGAGTGGTTAACTTTTATATTATAGTACAACTAGTATAGACTATTATTTTTTTTACGATTATTATTATTATCATTATTATTATTATTAGTACTAATACTATTATTTATATTATTATTTCATCCGAATAGCATGGGTGGGAATTTGGGTATAATTTATATAACTTTTTTATTTCAGAAAATATTTTTTTTTGCAGATTTTTCAAATAATAATTCGTAATATACCAAAGATAAAAGATGTTAATATTTTATTTTTTTCTCCATAAAATTACAATAAATGCAAACATTTTAGACTAACAATAGAGAGTCACTATCATGATTAAATTTAGGCTTAAATATGTTTTAGGCCCCTGCAAATATAGGGTGTTTTTGTTTAAGCCCCTGCAAAAAAAAAATTGTTAAAAGCCATTGCAAAATGACATATTTTGTTATAAGCCCTTCTATGACTAAAATGTTAGCCTTAACATGGAATGCTATGATTGCTGGATATGTTGAGAAGGGCTTATAACAAAATATTTCATTTTGCAAGGGCTTTTAACAAAAAAAATTTTTTGCAGGGGCTTAAACCAAAACACCTTATATTTGCAGGGGCCTAAAACATATTTAAGCCTTAAATTTATGAGCTGTGATATTTAGTACTAATTCATTCCGTACGAATTGTCAGAAAAGCAAAGTGTAATGTCGATTTTATAAAAATACACGTGAGTGGAGAAATTTGTTTTAACACCGGCACACATTTCTTGTTAATGAAAGAATTTTTTTTATATCATAGTACAAATAGTATAGACTACTACTACTAGTACTATTATTATTAATATTACTATTTAATTGACACTTGAGGTGCTAGCTCAGTGGTAAGAGTTTAGCCTTGTATCCATCCTCAAGGTGCTGAGTTAAAATTAGGGGTGTCAAAATGATCCATTTGTCCACCGGATATCCAGTCCGTCCATAACAAAATCCATCCAATCCATCCATTACAAAAAAATAATAATTGATTGGATTGAAATGAATCCATCTGTTTGACTTTGAGGATGGTGTAGATCCATCCATTATATTTTCTAAATCCATTGGATTACAATAACAACAAAATCAAAATCCATTGGATAATTAATTTTTTTGACCTAATCCATTAGATAATTATAAAAATATTTTTTTTCCAAAAAATATTATTAAAAATATATTTTTTCCATAAACTTTTTTTAAAAACAATTCATTCTAAAAATAATATTTCTTTTCACCAAAAATCATTCAAAAAATAAAAAAATATACATATATATAATGTAATATATTTATAATATAATATAATATTATATATATATATATATATATATAATATTATCACCAACCACTCGGGCCACCGCGAACCACCGCCGGCCACCGTCCGCCACAGCCGGAACCACCACCGCCATCAGCCACCACCACATATATAAATATATATTTATACATTATATTATATTATATATATATATATATATATATATATATATAATATTGTTAATATATATATATATATATATATAATTCAATTTCAGCAGACTTAAAAAATATATTTAAAAATTGTCAAAAAAAATATTTAAAATAGATTTTTTTGTCAAGGGATCTTCTTTGAATCATGTGCAAAATGCAGTAGATTTCCGGTTGCCAGATTACAAGGGATCTTCTGGTGAGACGTGTTTACGTGGTGCTGGTCCTAATGTAAGCTTTAGGGGCTGGAATACTGGCGAGCCTAGTTCTGGACTGAATCTGATCAACCAAGTCGATGACGATGGTTTAAAATTGGAGCAGGGGCTGTCTTCTTCATGTAGTGCTACTGTCGAAGATGGCCTAAAACCTGAGGAAAGGCTATTACTTGGAAATCAATCTAGAATCCACCCTTCTTTTTTGCAAGGTTCCAGCTCTAATCAGACAACCCAGAATATAAATCTAGACATGGAGCAAACTGCTAATGCTGCTGCCGATCGTGGGAAAGGAAAAGAAACTGGAAGTGGTGTTAATAACAACAATCCCAGTGGATTAGATCGAGAGAAGACATCACTTGGCAGTGCTTCATGCAATCCTATAGGAACTTCATCTGCAAGCTCTGAACACATGGCTTGGGCAAATAGCACCAGTTCAAGTACTTCATTAGTCAACTGGGGTCCTTCTTGCAAGAGAAAGACCCTTGAAGATAGTTCTATGGAACTGTGTGCTGCAGGGAGCTCGGGTTCCCTTGTGCCACCTGAAAATGGTTACCAGCCTACTAATCCTGTTGATCTTAATGCTTCTAGCAGCTTAAGTGATGGGTCACCTTTGGAGGATTTTCCTGTTACAAGTCCCCTATTACAGCTAAATATAAGAAATGAAGTGAGACAAGGAGCTTCCACTGTGTCTCCTTCAATGATAAGTGTTACAGAAAATGAGGAAGGCCCTCTAAGATACTTTGGTAGGAGAATAGCCCATCAACAGCATCAGGAATCTGTACCTGTCAATTTAACACCAACTGCCAGGCATCATAAACATCCTTCTCCACATCAAATATCCAGCACTCTCTTATTTAATGATTCTTTGGAGTTGAGGTTAACAGCTGGAGGAACAGCTGCTAATTCTGGTACACCTCAGCCTGCCCTGCACATGCATCCTCTTCCTTGGAATAGAGACGTGTAACAATTCAACAATTGTTAAGAATTAACACACTAAGATCTGAGTAGAAAACACTGAGTTGTATTCAATTTCCTTCAAATAGTACAAATGGAATTGATTAAGCAGTACAATTACAGTGTAATGAACTATGAAAGTAAAGTGTATAACTATGGAGATGGGATGAGAATTCGATACAGAACCTTCCCGGTGAATTACAATAGAGAGAATACTGTTAGAGGAGAGAGAGAGAGAGAGAGAGAGAGAGAGAGAGAGAGAGAGAGGAGAGTATCACTCATTTCATTCCATGCCCCTTTTGATTTCACTTCCTTTCATATATACCCAATACTTTTCTTTGTTGTGGGCCTTGGGCTGATTTGCTCTTCTATGGGCTTCTCCTAGATGATATGTTCATTACATTACCTTCCCCTTTAAAACAACCTTGTCCTCAAGGTTGAGGTCAAGATAATAGTGGTGATAGTGACATCTTGACAAATGGCCCCCAAGGCAAATGAATCCTGCTCTTGTGCAAGAGCATCACCACCCAGATCCCATTGCCTGAATTGTAAAGAATAATTTGCACTAAGAATTTCAGCAAGTTGTTTAGTGCCGTTGTCACCCTTGAAAATGTAATGGAGGAAGACATTTGAGCTTTCTCCCACTTGCATATTCGTTGCACTCATAACCTGTTGTTGCATATCTTCAAACTTACAATTGTACATATCCACATCCAGACCATAAGCAGATTGCAATCTAATGACACCTGCAACCAGTCGGTAGCCGCTAAGATCCGGTTGGATCACAGTCAAATTGCATACTGTATCAGCATTCAACATACACTGCCTCTCAACGATTTTGCGTATCACATAGTGTGATGCCAAGCAAGCACAAAAGATAGCAAACAATAGTTGAACACCGTCAAGCCAAAGAATTAATATACTCATTGCAGCAGTACATATGTTTGGAAGCTTGGCTTCAAGGTTTTGCTCATCTTGGCCAATAAAATCAAAAACATCTTTTGACTTCCTCGTCTGCCATTTGGGTGGCACAAATATCCTTTGATTTAATTGATACTGAGGACACTTGGAGAGACGAAAATTTTCCAATAAATCCCAATTAACAACAGCTTTAATGGAACATGGTGCCATTACCAAATATAGCATGTTAACAGAACAGACAAAGGAGTCACGGAGAATAGCATATATAAAATCTAGTGCATCTCTTCCACGAGAGTCATACAAAATTGCATGGAAGGCCCATTCATTTGTGGAGTACCTTGCAACTCCATCAATAGTTGCTTGCACCAATAAACCCAGCAATCCAAGAAGAACAGGCTTGCCTCCTGGCTTGTCTAGAGCAATTTGACATACCTTGCATGAGTCAATATCGGTCATATCTCTTTTAGAAGAGAATGTGAATGGTAACAACCCTGCCACATTTTCCTCTTCACCAACAACTGCTGGTTGGGTGACATTCACAACAGTAGATGCTATCAAAATATCTTTTTCTAACAAAACTCTTACTAGCCATGTACAAGTTGTTCGAGCATCCTGTTGAACCTTTGTTGACTGCCACTGACAAGCTGAACATCTGTACTTGAAGACCTCTGCAACGTAAAATCTGAAGGAGCCTACTCCCTTGCCATGATGTGCATAAACAACCAGAGATGGCCATGTACTTGTGTCCCAAAATTGCATTGAAACAAACATTGCATGGATAGCATTCATGGAGTCACATTTTGCATCCATGGTTGTAGTAGTATCACAAACAAGCTTAGAAATCTCAAATTCTGGTTTAATTATCCAACACTGAACAAATCTCATATATGCACTAAGTACTATGCAACCATTCAGAATAGATGACAATGTATAACGATCAATCTTTTGTAGAGCCTTGCTCATCCTAAGTGACATTTCCTGGAACACAACGATTGGGCATTTAAAGCCTTCAAAAAGAAATTTGAGATAGTGCATTCTTACCTCGTTGCTTTGGACGGAGAGTGAGTAAATCAACTTATCATTAAACTCCTTGTTCTTCTCATATGGAGGTTTATCAGACTCTTGCACATTGTTCAAGAGATCACAATTGATAGAGCACAATCCTTGAAACACCTTAGCAACAAAACCACTAGGGAAACCACTTGCTATCTTTGGAATCCCAGACATGTAGTCTCTGTCAACCATTTGATTAAAAGATTCCCACACTAAATCAATGGCATTAGAATGTTGCTCCCTTTTATCAGAACCAGCAACCCAACTAGGCGATGTTGCAATTACACACATTTCCTTGAATATGAGCTTGCCAACAATGTCAGACTTTGAATTATGTAGTGCACTTAGTTTCCTTTCCTCATGAATTGATAAACTACTCAGGTCATTATAAAAAACAACACAGGATTTGAGAGCATGTAACCTGATTCGGTGGTTTCGCGGCTGAGGAAGCGTGAGTATAGGCTGTTCGAGTGATGGCATTGAAATTGTCGATCGGTCAGGTGGTTTTCGTGGGGGAAGCCTTCCTGGAGTGTTGAAGACCTCCGACCTTGTCACCAATGCTCGAAATTGGTGTGGGAGATCAGTTTTTGGCGCTCTGTTTCTAAGAGACATTTCATCAAACACATGGCAGTTGAGAACAGAAACTGTGATTTGCAAAGAGGATTGGAGAGGCTTATCATAATCGCTTAGCATTAAGTCAAGACCCGTCCCGGCGGCACCACTCCAAAACTTTACAGCACCGCTCCACTGTAAGGATCCAATTCCATTGAAGTACTCTATTGGTTCCAACAGTTCGCTAGTGACAGCATCTTCCTCGCTCAGCTCCGTGGTGCAAATAATCTGATCTGCGACTGGAAGATCTTCCTTAAGCAACGACTCTGATGCATCGTTCTCCTCTTGCAACATGGTGATGATCGACGCAGACAGCGTTTGGATTTCTCGGTTTGACTCCTTTATACGCTGAGCCATTTCTCGGTTCGATTCTGCCATAACAGAGATGGAGCTGGACTGAATTGAGTGCAACACTGTTTCTTTGGTTGAGTTCAAGACACCATGGGAAGAGCTTCGTGAGAAATATTGTCTCTCGAGGTCTTTTTTAGCTTCAATTCGATCCCATATTGTATATCCAGGTCCGTCCAAATGTGCCAATTGCGCCCATCGGGAGTTATGCTCTACTTCCATTTGCTTATATCTCATTCCGGCTGCTGTTACCCATGCATACTCTTCCATGATGACAATGAAAGCACCAACGTAACAATTCAACAATTGTTAAGAATTAACACACTAAGATCTGAGTAGAAAACACTGAGTTGTATTCAATTTCCTTCAAATAGTACAAATGGAATTGATTAAGCAGTACAATTACAGTGTAATGAACTATGAAAGTAAAGTGTATAACTATGGAGATGGGATGGGAATTCGATACAGAACCTTGCATCTTCAGGAGAAAGAACTGTACGTGAAGATTTTAATTTGAGAATCCTTCCTAATACTCAGCACCCAATAAACGTGCCTGCATCTTCACGAGAAAGAACAAGAACAGTACGTGAAGAATTTAATTTGAGATTCCTCGCTAATAATCGGCAGCCAATAAACCTGTCTGCATCTTCGGGAGAAAGAGCAGTAGGTGAAGATTTTAATTTGAGAATTCTCCCTAATACTCAGCACCCAATAAACATGCCAGCATCTTCAGGACATGAACCTACAGGTTGGCATCTATCTTCTAGTAGTGTGAACAGTGCTGGAGGTATACCTCCTACACCCTGGATTGGATCTAGTTCAAATGTCCACCCACCTAATCCCAGCTGGACTTTTAACCATGAAGTTCCAACAGAAAATCTGCAGAGAGTGTCAGAGCTCAGTCCTTGGTCCCTTTCCCCATCAATTAGCTCAGCATCTGGTACTCATAATAGCCAGCCCCCTTCTACTTCTGGCACTCCTTCATTTTCTCAGGGTTCTAGCAACAATCAATCACATCTTAGAACAGCATATTTGATGGAAAGAAGGGGTGGTGATGTTCACTCTGCTGCTCATTCGTGGCGAGCATTAGCCTCTGATAATGATGGGAGACGCCGGCTCATATCTGAGGTATTCTTTCTATTTGTTTCATTTCTTATATAATTTGTTGCACTATTACTTGAGGGCTATACCATGCAGGTATGATGATTTTCCTACACAAAATATATTCATATAGCCAGGATTTAGAATTCAGGCGGCAGGAAATATGTATACACAAAAAACAGTACAATTTTCTTAAATTATACCACTGCTCGGTAATACTTATGGTCCTGATGGTTCATCTAATTTCTCTGTGCTGCCTCATCATTTTATAGTTTTTGAGTTTCCTTCTGAGCAGAATAGCGTATATTTAGCAGCCAACTAATAAATAATTTGATCAATGAAATATGACTAACAAGTCCGCTTGGTTTGGTGCCTACCCGAACTTACTATGTATTTGTCTTCTGTGTCAGATTCGCCAAGTCTTGACTGCAATGCGGAGGGGTGAGACCTTACGAGCCGAGGTTCGAATTTTTGTGTATAATTATATCTCTTGACAATTTATGACATGAATTTGTTGTCTGACATGTGCCGTGAAATCAATATTTGAGGTATTATTATCGCCGGTTGATTACACTTGATAATGTTTTAATGTGCCTATTAAGGAAAATGTAACCAAAAATATGCTAGTTACATCTTCCAATTTTCACATGTTCTTAAATACGATTTCATCTTATTTTTATTTGGAGTTCTCTTGAAATTAGCATGTTAGTTTATACTTATAGCTAAGTTGGAAAAGAAATATTTACTTTTGAAGCAAGCATAAGCCTGTTAGCTTGCATAAGCAATGTTCTAGTGGACTTCATCATACTCTAAAGAGTCTAAACTATTGAGAATACTAACTTAGCCAGTTTTTCCTTGGACACCTTTGAAATATCAGGATTATATGCTCATTGACCCTTTCCTGCAACATGGCATCACTGAATTTCATGACCGGCACAGAGGAATGCGCCTTGATGTTGATAACATGTCTTATGAGGTAAAGAGAGGATATACGGTACTCTCATCCCTCAACAATGTCACCCTCTGTTATTTCTCATGACTTCAACTTGAATTGCAGGAACTGTTGGCTCTAGAGGAGCGTATAGGAGATGTAAGCACTGGATTGAGTGAGGATAACATCGTTAAGTTGATGAAACAGCGAATTTACACATCTGTCATGACAGAGTCTCCTTCTGATCTCGAACCTTGCTGTATCTGTCAGGTATGAGTAATGGCTGACTCAGCTAGTAAATGTAAAGAGAGGACATGAAAACAAATACTTACTGCATTTTACTTGTTCTTTGATGATGTCAGGAACAATATGCTGATGGAGATAATGTTGGTTCGCTAGATTGTGGGCATGAGTTCCATAGTGACTGCGTCAAGCAGTGGCTAACGCAGAAGAATCTGTGCCCCATTTGTAAGACAACAGCCTTGGCTATGTGACAAGGGAAATATCCATCCTCTGAATTTGGAAGGAAATTTCCCTCCTCACATATCATCCCTGTATTGGTTTCATCTTGAGCTGGATCTATATATTACTTGTTTTACTTTAGCTTCCTATTCCATAAGAGGACAGGACATATTCAGAAAGAAAAGATAAAAAAAATAAGCAAGAAACATTTGTAGTCGAGTTATAGTAGACTTCATGTATACTGTGGTTATGGACAACAACTTGTCCTTTATATGATAGCTAAAAGTACTTGAATTTTATTAAATTTCGTTATAAATTTAGAGTTTAATTTATAATCAAATCAGGATTCACTTTTCTGCCATGACATTATATTTTTTTATTAATAAAAACCCTAAAAGAATCCTAGCTAGTTATGTCCTTTTTGCGTTTCTCCTTCCACCTCCTCTACACAGTTTTTGTGATTTTTAGGCATTGCTGCATTTCATTTATTTCCTGCCTTTCCTACTGTAGTCAGGTTTTGCATCTCGTTGATTTCTCTCCTTCCATAGCAACATGAATATGTAATTCGTGCCTTTGGATATGGTGAAAGAAAATTGACGTTATTCAATAAAGAAAGTTGTTGCAGAAGGTCTGCCGAATTTCCACCTGACTTTTTTAGCTTACTGCATATGTGATTCGGTACGGGTTTAATAACACCGCATTTCAGCCGAACCGATTGTCTTATGAGTATGACATTACAAGAATTCAATTGCAACAAGCGTTTAGATCAAATGATTGCGAGGTAAGCTAAATGAAGAGAATTACCATGAAATATAGCTCAAAATATTGTTAACTTCAAAGACATAATACACTTTTGGCAAGGCACAAAAAATTTACCAATGTTTGTATCACTTTATGGCACATAGAGGATGCTTTATGCATCAATGTTGTGTTAGGTGCTATAACAAGTGATACTACACCAAATAGGGTATTCACGGGTCTGGATTGACCTGTTCAACCCGATGAACAAATAATGACCAAAGAAAACTTGGTGAACAAAACAACCCAACCAATTTAAGATTGGGTCTGAACCGAACCAATGTGTCCATACCTGAAGT
Organism: Astragalus membranaceus; assembly: GCA_039519185.1. Classification (NCBI taxonomy): domain Eukaryota; kingdom Viridiplantae; phylum Streptophyta; class Magnoliopsida; order Fabales; family Fabaceae; genus Astragalus; species Astragalus membranaceus. The sequence goes on from CM076850.1 coordinate 138,518,130, forward strand.
AGTTTGGTTTGGGTAACAAGTATATGAGCTCAAACCCGCAAACCCGACATGTTTCAAAAGAAACTAATTTTTTTAGTTAATGTAATGCAAAACTTCTATGTATTGATTTAGAAGTGTTTTAATTTAATTCAAGTGATTAAAAAAGTGTTGAATTTTTACAATATAGAATATCATTTAACTATATATTTCTTTTTATAATTTTTTAAAAATTAGGGCTCATGACCAATGGCCCAACTCGAACCGACCCGCTCATCACCAGTTTGGGTTGGATTGGGTTTGATAGAAAAAAGTTGATTTTTAACCCAAACCAAATCGACCAAATTTAACTGGTTAAGGTAACAGGTTTGGCCAAAACCGACTCCTGAACACCCCTAACACCAAACAACACTTCCCAGAATTTTTGCTGCACAAATCTGCACATTAAACCAACAATATTATTCACAGTAAATTGACACTAAAAACATCAAAACAACAACTAACACATTTTAAGCTAAAGTCCAAACAATCATTTACTAAACTAAAATGCTCACGTTAATATTTAACACACTCTTGACTTTGCAAATTCAAGCCTAAAAGAGCAAAATAACTCTTATTTCTATGAGTTATCTCCCATCCTTATATGTCATTCAACATGAACCAACCTAGGGCTGGACAAATGGGCGGGTTACACGGATTCGGTTAAGAAATCAAGCAACCGAAGGTAACCGGAAAGCATGGATCTTCACCCACTTCCGTCCGTTTGAGGTTTCGGTTACTGTGGTTGCGGTTTTAGCGGGTAGCGATTCTGGCGGGTGGGTTGTGCCGGTTTACTCATAGTTAGATGAGGTGGAGATTTTCTTCTCCTTCATCCCTCTCAAACTCGTGAACTCTTTCATTGATGCAACACAGTGAGCAAGTTTTAGGCGAAGAAGAAGACAAGGCGGTGCTGGGTTAACAAGTAAAGAAGAAAAATATAAATGGTAAGGATTTAATAAAAGAAAAATCATTATAAACTGATCAGTCAATTTTGCATCCCATCACAGACAGCTATAGCCTGCAAAAGCTATAGGCTAGGGGCTACTGTTTTTTTTTTGTCGGTAGCATATTGCTTGTAGTTGTAAGTGTAACAAGCTATAAAAAAACCAAGCTACATCAATAATAAAAATTATAAAATAATAATATTAGCCATACCGTATTCATGGAAACAAACACAGAAGGCAACAACAACATTACCCTCAGGATTTTGAAACAAATAGAAACACAGAAGGCAATACTCAATAGTTTCTCCGGTCGGTTTTGGTTTGTTGCGGATTGCATTTGGCAAAACCATTACCGCCCAATTGAGTCCGCGCACAACCGAAAAACTCACCCGAAGACCCACCACCCAAGATATAACCATCCAGAAACTTGTTTTTGCTTTCAGTTTGCTCGGATACGGTTCGGTTTGAAATATTTGTCCAGCCCTAAACCAACCAACTCATTGTCATTTGCCACGACACTTTTATTAGTGTTGTTTTGTGTTCAGTTCTGTCATTTGAAAGAAAGAGTTAAGATGGATTGGCCATCATTCAAGAACGCTAACTAGTAACTAGGGTTGACCCTTAGAAAAAAATAGTGACACCATAACCTTAAAGATAATATTTTTAGATTTTTTTTGTGAAATTATTGATAAATTATTTATTATCAAAGTTATTGAAAAATCATTTTTACGGGAATCAATGCATAATTATTTAATCTATCTTGTGACAAAATAAGTTACAAATTCAATTTAAAAATTCTTCTTTCTGCAGCGCAATGGTAAAATAAATAATCATTTTTATTTTATAAGTCGTTATGCATAGGAAAATAATTAAATATCTTCAAAGAACTTAATTCAATATTGCTTGATTTTGATCAATGTGTTAAAACCTCTCCAATTTTTTTTTTGTGCTTTGTGATTTTTCAATACGGTTGTTGTGATATATATTGGATTGGATCAATTTATGAATACCCCTACTCAATTAGGCCCAACCATAAATGCTAGCTAGTAGTATACTCATGCATTTGCATGGTGTTGCTTGCTATGAATAATGCAAAAATTAAATTTGTAAACTAAAAGTAAAGATTTACATAAAATATTTTTTCATTTTACGTGAAAATAAAATATTTATTTATAAAAAATAAAAGGTATTTATAAAGGAGAAATACAAAGTTACATATACAAATAACATGTAATTTTTTCTCGTCGAGACTTACAACCAAAATAGTTATTTACAAAATATAGATAAGCTAATGAAAGCGAAGTGAAAAATTAATTATAGTGCAAGTAGGTAATATATAAAAATAACTATACTGACAACATAAAATATTTTTCGGTGGGGACTTTTAAAAACAATGAAACTATATTGAAAACATGCAATATTTGAAATTATATTCACAACGCGCATTGTTTCTTCGTTAAGACCCAAAATATACCGAAACATATAATGTTTCACAGTTGAAACTTAAAATCAAAATAGTCCCTTATAAAAAATAATGAAATTTGGGAAATTGATATGTGCTCAAAGACCATGAAACTATATCAAAAACATGTAATGTTTCCCCGTAGGGACCCAAAAGTAAAACAATTATTTATAAATACTAAAGAGATTTAAAAATTTTCTATGTACTTATAGAAATAAAATAATACGGATCACTTATGATGTTTACCCGTCGTGACCCAAAGACAAAATAATCATTTTGGTATTTTAGGATTCTACTTTGGTTTAGATCAATTGTTAGTGGGAATGCATTCAGCATGTACTTGAGCCTCAGGGTACATGGTTCGATTCCCACGGAAGGCAAAAACTCCACAGGGGGGTGGAGAAGGTCATGAGTGCATCGTGGGGGCCAGGGTTGTAACATCCCTAGTTCAATTAATTTCGGTTTACGAAATTAACTAGCGATTTATTTTTTGATTAAATAATAAATCTAGTCAAGGATATGAGGTTGTCGCAAAAGCAATTGATAATTGCTAAATTATAATATTTATTTGCTTTATTGTTGGAATTATGTGATTGTGTATGATTGTTTGGGTAGAAATTGGGTTAAGTGAGAGTTTAAGTAAAAAGGGGCATTTTGGTCATTGTACACCAACTTATACCTTCAGCTCATAAAAGCTAACCAACACACCCTCACTCAAAGGAGAAACCATTTCTGAAATTCAGCAAAACATAGGGAGAGAGAGGGTGAGAGGACGAGAGAGAGAGTTTGAGAAGAAGAAGGGAGAGTCTTGCCAAACCTTGATGCATGCAAGCTTTTCCACCAGGAATCTTCCTCATTTTTCTCCCTCTATCTAGTGATACCAATTTTATAACCTACACCCATCTTATTCTTCATTCACCATTGTTGAGGTATCCAAGCTCAAAATAACAAGAATGGAACATTCAAGTCTTGCATGTTGAAATTGGAGCATCCCTAGTGTATCTTGTGACTTCCATTTCAATTTGAGGGGTTTAGGAAGAATAGGGGCTACTGGGATTTCGTTTTGGGTGATTGAGTTAGCATTGGAATTGACTTCGTGATGGTAGGAGCGAGAGAAGCCGTACGGGGATAGTTCGTGTGTCACTCGTCTCGTTCGTTGTGTGAAAATCGATTGTTGGTGGATTCGTCATTTCGGGTGAGTTTTACTCACGTTTAGGTTTTTATTTTCGTTTCGAATTGGATGTTATGTTGACTGATTTTGTGACGTTCTGTTAATTTCGAAAGATTTAGAGTCGAAAACCGTAAAATATCGTGAATCATTGTGAAATCCGTAAGGCTAAATTCTTGGTAAATTGTCCATAACTTACTGTGCAGATAATGTTTTGCGTTGGTTTTTGTTTCATTGGAAAGTAGACTTAATTTCCTACGAAATAGGCACTGGTTTTATTAAATTTCATTAAGAAATGAGCAAGAAAATTGGGTTGCAAGTTGACCAAAAATTTATGTTTAATTCCCGTACCTCAGTGTCGTATTTTGAAAAACTGTACCAACTGGATGCTTATTTTGAAAAATTAAAATCAGATGTAGAAACTAGACCCAGAGATATTTCCAATGAGTATTTGTTGTTGAAATTCGATGTCGTTTGCTATTTTAAATAATTCACCGAAGTAGGCACACAACTGTAGGAAACTCTGCACTCATGCTGTGTGTTGAAATGTTTGTTTGTGTCACTACGAATCTCGGAACGAATTACTTGATGCAATTGTTTGTGATTGATGTTGTTTGGACTGGAATATTGTCTGGTATTATCTGTTTTGAGGTTGGAACTTTGATCGGAATACGGATTGGACACGAACGGAGAAGCGAACGAGAGAAAAGGATTGATTTTGGTGTGCTGAACAGAGCGCACGGACCATGCGCCCCTGTTGCACGGACCGTACGCCAGCTTCGGTGTTGGCCGGTTAAAAATTGGAGTGACACGCACGGGTCGTGCGCCCCTAGGGCGCGGACCGTGCGTGTGGTTCGGGTTCATAGTGAAAAATTCTTGTTTTGTCGCTCTTTTCGATTCCAAACCTCTTCTAATCTTCTTCCCAACCACCCCTCATGTCATGGAACCAATGACGCTCTGTTTTTGAACATGATTGCAAGGTTTAAAGTGAATTGTTTTTGTAAGTCATAATTGTTTCAAAACCGTAAAGTAGTACACGTGAGCGAACATGTGTTATGTTTACTATCATGGAACTAAATGTTCAAGCGACTGTGTATTCATAGAACTAAATGTTCAATCAAGGTTAAGATATATAAATTATATTATAGCGCGGGTGACGACCCAGTTAATTAGTATACTAGGGGAGGGGAAGTCATGAGCCCCAGAAACTAGGCTTCATGAGGTTAGTGTAAGCTAGTGGAGTGGTTCAACGGTACGGCTTAGTCATTACCGGAGATGTACTATGGCATGTCAGGAAAATCTTTATGCACGTAGTATCCTTGTGAGCTATGATTGTTTGAAGATAATAAATGGACCAAGAGTCATTGTGAGGGGTTACGGTACACTGAGATAATGTTTATCTCACTGTTTATATGTTGTTGTTTTACAGATACTCAGGGAAAGAACAAGGCAAGGAAGCATGGTTGATGAGGCCTTAAGGAGAGCATGAAGTTCTAAACTTATGTTCATGTTGTTTTTCCCCCTAGTGATTGTATTTCGATTTGATGACTTGTACTAGCTACTAGTTAATGATCGTTTCCGCTATTTTATTGTTGTTGGATATTGAACAATAGGATTTGTTAGCAAGAAGAACATAGTACTTGATTATAAATTGGATGTCTTGAGCTATGTATAACTCTTGATTTTGGGTTAGGTTAAGAGTTTTAGTTTTGTTCAATATTTGAAACAGGAAATTCTACTCTGATGTATGTCATTTCGTGCATATTAGCATTTCTACTTGATAGAAATATTAGGGTGTTACATTTTGGTATCAGAGCAGTTCGACCTAGTCGGGCTTAGGGACCTTACGGTCAAGAGGATATTAGATCGAGTCTGTTAGGGACATAGACAATTAAATGTCAGAACCTTTCAGTATATTATGTGAATTATTGAGTCAGGATCCGCTCAATGTTTCATGTGAGTTACTGAGAATGATGACTATTGGTTGCCTTAGCCCCGAAAATGTCCGAAACCCTAAATCATAGGGTTTCTAGCCTTCTCGTTTCATCAGAGTGCGCAGCAGAAGCAGAGGTCTGCAGATGACACTCCGGAACAATATCATTACAAGAAAATCGACGATTTCCGACGGCAATTTTCGTCGCAAATGCAGCGATTTTCGTCGGAAATTGACGTTTCCGACGAACTTTCCGACGGACAAAAAGTCGTCGCAAAATCGCTCGTCGCAAATCGTTTCCGACAGATTTTTTTGTCGCAAATGTCTCCGTCACAAAGTCGTCGCAAATTCGTCGCAAATCCGTCACATATGTTCGTCGCAAATTCGTCGCAAAAAACCGTTTCCGACGAAAATTTTCGTCTGAAATCCGTCGGATAATTTTAAGAAAAATAAAAAAAAATAAAATCTTCTGAAGGGTATAACCAAAACAATGAATAAAACCCAGTAGAGTGCAGTCTTACACAAACACATGCGTATCAAAAAAATTAAAAAGGAATTCATTCCATACATAAAGGATGAAAACTAAAAACAATGAATAAAATCCTAACTAGCAGCATCCTTCTTCTCAGCCTTGCTAGATGGAGCCATCTTTTTTGATTCTTCAGCCTTTCTTTGACAACCTGACCAGTTGTATATCTTATCTTTGTATTTAACAATAACCTACAAGTAATTAACATTATAATTACTTTAATCCAACATTGAAACAAATATTTGAAATTTGAAATATATATAAATAGAAATAAAACAGATCAAAAGAATCAAAATTCTGAATGAAAATGTGAACTTTCTAGATAGAAGCTTGAGAAGACTAATTTTCATTACAAACAGCTAAGATAGAAGAAATTGAACTCTTATGTTATCTATTGATAAAGAGAGTTGCAAGCCTAACCAATTCCAAATGGATGATGCATACTTACAGTGGCAAAATAGATGCTCCATAGATTCAGTAGCCTCTAAACAAAAGCTACACATAAAGACTAAGATGCAACCTCAAGGACCAACAACTTGCTTCACGCCTTCACTAGTTCACTATCACTGCAAGAAAATGAAGTATCAAGTATTGTTACCAATGAAGTATCTTTCATATGTTAAATTTATACTGCAAACAAAATGAGATGAAATCGATTTAACAATTATTTATTATAACTCCAAATACTTGGGTCTTGGTAACACTATTGGTCACTATATCTGCAGATCCTACCCAGTGGAAAAAAGAAGAGATCAAAGTTGTAAGCTCAACTTAGAAAGTGGCTATACACCAGTCCTATCATTATAAGAAAAGATGCTAATACTGCAAACAAAATTCACTCAAAGCATGGTGAACTAATGCACACTAATCCAATAGATGAAGTGATGGTCAACATTAAACAAAATTCGAATTCAGAAAAGAAAATGTTTAATGGAGTCAGTGTTTTAGCATATATGCTAATTTTGTTTACTTGAAGCTCAACACCATAATCTAAACGCAATCTTTCACCAACAATGGAATGTTGGACTGTACATTCTCGCAGAAGAAAAATAAAGCATATGAAATACTTAAAAAGATGAATGTCATTATACAGTAAACAGAAAATGCATCAAGACAAAGTAATTAGTTTGACAAGGTTTGATTATCCATGTGACATTTCATTACCTCGATTTCTAGTAAAAAAACTATAAAGCCATGTCCACTTTTTCTTTAAAAAGGAAATTCTTTCAATTCTTTTTGGCTTGCAGTACTAAAATAATGATTTGATGGTGTTGCATATAATGCTTATATTTAACAGAAAAGGATGAGAAATAGAAAATATGAACAAAAGGGATAAATAGGTGATAGGCAATAAAAAGATTACCAATTCTCCACGATACGCATGACCAGATGTGTGCAGACATTCATTTTTCCCCATGACTATTGTTGATCCAATCTCTGATATGCGGTTTAGCATTTCCATAACACGAGACTCATTACCATGGATAACCTAACCGGGATGTATAGAGCAGACGACAAGTTTACAACACAGATTGGATTTAAGATAAAAATATCAGAATCATTATTTCCTATTGGTAGAAAAGTTACCAGATCAATTAAAAAAGCCATGCTGAAAAATAAGTTTTTACTAGAATGGATTGAAATTTGAAAGTAAAAACAGTACAAGGTAATTGTTTGTAGCCTTGTAGGTTCATCCTCTGATACCAGTCAATTAGCAACCTAGGAAGGTTTATCCACTGATATCAGTTAATTAGCAACCTAGGAAGTACAAACGCGTATTTTGCAAATTCCGTACTTTTATCATCTGAATTTTTATGCGAATACAAAGGGGAATACCACAATAACAAGCTATATTTTATTGAGTCTACAGTGACTCCATCTTCGATTAAGAAATATTGATTTCTCTTTTGACTGAAGATTTGTGTTTAATGCTAATTTTTACTTTTTAATATAGCAATGCTGTATTCCTATAGTTATTAAAAATTGTCATATCCCCATGACTCGGGTCTTTATATGCTTTCTAGAGTAAGACGCACATGCTTTAAATAAATCAAAAAGCAAATACTCAGTGTAAACTTTTGTTATCATACCTTAGAATACAACACAGTGTCTTCCTTTGTCAGTTTGAAAGAATGACGACCACTTCCATAGGATGCAAGATTCAAGGCAGCACGTGGTTCTGCCTGATACAATATCAAATATTTGGTCATATGACAGAAACATGTCTCATGTCTGTAGTTGATGGAAATAGACAGTCTTTAAATGACCTCGAAAATAACTTACTTGAGAGCCTGTTGTCACAATCAGTAAATCCTTTGGTGCATAAGCATCAATATCCTCTACTTTCACCTACGTAAAATTAAAAGTAATTAAGAACAGATAGCAGAGATGAAACTTAGAGAAGCTATAATGAAAACAAGTATATACATGACAATTCACAATAACCAAGACACCACAAAAACCGAGCCTTTCCAACAAGGCGGGGTTGGCTACACAGATCAATCATACACCACAAAGTCATATCATGTACTAGGTTCAAAGATAAACCATTTAATGGTTTGGCCTGTTTTTTCCTTGGTCTTCCTTTATCTCTAACTTTGGACTAATCTCCATCTAGTTAACCTCCTTACTAGTACAATACTACTTCTATATGTCTTCTCTCCACACGTCCAAACTACTTAACACGAGATTCTACCATATTTTCTACAAAGGAAGCTACCCAAAGAAACCATATATTGTCTTATTATGCATGTAACCAGCCATCAATAGCATTCTTGTCATTGCAACACTAAATAAAGGGACATACACATGCCATTAAAATTTTGAAACACAAATAGTGCCATTGACCAACAGAGGAATCAGGAAATAAATCTAACAAATAAAAACAATCTAAATAAATGGAATAAACAAATTGGATATATCATATATTAGCAAAGTTATTAACCCAATTGACTTAGAAAGGAAATGACAGCAGAATGATTATGAAATAAGTAAACCACAAAAAAAGTGATTACATATATTGTACCAAATTGCAACCTTCAAAAAATGAGGAAACTAATAATGGGGTGCAATGTATCAAAAAAAATACATACCATTTCGATTGACAAAATCATCACCCTGTAAAAGTAAAATTAGTTGTTAGTACACATTATAAAACTACAATAATGGATACAAAGTGTCCTGGGGCACCGAAAAGCTTATTAAAGTTATGATGATGGACCGCATTGCAAGTGCAATGAACAATTTTGTAAGTGCAACGAACGACTTAGTAAGTACAACCTTAAAACTATATCACAAGAAAAACTGTCGTGACCATCAGGCATCAGCCCTGTGTATCCTACAGCATAAACAAGGGTAATGGGGAACACTACTAAGCCATGTTCAACCACAATGAGAAGATAAATATAAAACAACTGTAGAACAATTTATATAAGAGCAGATAAAACAACATACCTTCACAATGGATCCTCCCATAATATGATGGAAGAAAGAACCCTTATAGTGCAGTGGTTTTCCGGTATTTGGACGGATACCCCTTTCACCTGAACACAACGAAAAATTCACAGAAAAAAGGAGGAATCAGTGCATCAACCATTAAGTAGACAATATTTAAACAAAAATTCAACTGCAATCTGAAACATAAGCCGCAACTTTGATGGTAGAAATTGCAACTTTTGAAAGGGAAAAGGAAAGGCCCAGTTAACAATTGAAATAGAACACATTCTTAATCCAAATCAAAATTTAAATACCTGTACATAAGGCACAAAAATTATCTGCAGTCTTGGAAGCAATATCGTAGAAAAGCTGTGACATCACAATGATCACTCGTAAGATTGAATATTGCAAAAGTTGCAGAACCCAAAAGTTGCAGAACCTCTAACAGTAAGTGAACTGAGGCAATCTAGTTAGTTAACTTACTTCAATCTAAGTTATTATCAATTTAAGTAGATTTTATAGACAGCAATGCATAAGCACAATACATAGATTAAACATAGATTGAAAATCAAAGCACAATCTAATATCAAATGGAAACAATCGTTGACGCAAAGAAATTACCTCCAAATATAACACCGACAAATATAACACCAAAATCAATAAATTAAGTAGAAATGTTTCAACTTTTAAACAATTTAAAAACAATTCATATATGCCAGTACTTATAGATGGAAACCAAAAAGTGATACGAACAAGTAATTACCTTTAGTGAAGCAACATTGGTTCTATGTCATTCTTCAATTTGATCTCTGGTCATGTGCAGAGGAAGAAGACATACATCCAGCAAGTAACCAACTCAAATTTCATCTGGCAATTAGACTGCAATAGCTAAGCCAATCATACAAGAACATGAGCATGGCATTATTTTGACACAGAATCATATCAAATCCTCAAAAAAATTAAAAATTGTACCTCAAGGGATAAATAAATTCAAGCCTTTCTTCAAATCTGCAATCAAAGAAGCTCAACTAGATCACATGGTTCTTCAGATTAGCATATTTGTAACAATCATTAGTGACCAAAGACAGCTTTCTACCCCAAATAAGAACAACTAAACAATTTATCTAATATAACCTACAAGTATTATAGACAAGAATCAATCTAACCCAACCAAACTTGGAAACACTTAAACCCTATATACATTAAAAGGAATGACAAACATTAAACAAACACCAAAAACCCTACATACAGAGAGAGACATAATCCCATATTAAGTTTGATTCAGAGAGAGAGTGGTGCTTACCGTAAACGGAAGAAGAGATGCGAATGGAGCTAGAGAGATCCTAGTTCACTTTGATTCAGCGATGGACTTCTAAGGGAAACATGTGAACCTCGAGCGATAGAGAGATTGTGGAGCGAGAGAGCGAATGGACTTCTCAAAGGTTAGGGTTTTTGATTCAGAAATCGTGGTGAGCGAGAGAGCGAATCAGAGATTCAAAAGATTCAACATTGGGGAATAGGGTTTTGGGGGAAAATCAATTTCTCGAAGGAGGGAGGCATGGAGAAGAAAGTAACGCTCACCAGAAGGTAGAGGCGTGGAGCAGAGACGGAGGATGGCGTGGTAGCTTTGTGACTTCGCGTTGTGTTGAGATGAGAGAGAAGAGGATGTGGGTCGTGGCTGATGGGTCGGTCGTAGAGTGAAGAGGTTGGGTCGTGGCTGATGGTGAGATGAAGAGGTTGGGTCGTAGAGATGAAGAGGGAGGAGAAGAACATCGTGAAGTGGAGAGGAGAACAGCGTAGCGTGAAGAGGGAAGAGGAGAACAGCGTGAAGAAGGAAGAGAACAGAGAGAACAGCATGAGTGAGTAGAGAGAAGAAAGAATAGGTTTAGTGAGGATCGGGTATGAGAAGGCATATTAAAATTTTAATTGAGGTTTCCGACGGACTACCGACGAAACTAGCCGTCGCAAATTACCGACCGAACCAAATTTCGTCGGAAACGAAGCGGGAAAAGCCTTAAAATATGTGCACATACTTACCGATGAACAATTCGTCGGAAATTCGTCGGAAATTTGCGACGAGAATGGGTCCGTCGGAAATTCTGGTGGGAAAACAAAGGTTTTCTTGTAGTGATAGATGGCATCCGTGATGGTTCGAGGAAGCTGTGGGCAACTGTTCAGTCTTTGAAGCCAAAGCAATCGTTGAGTTGCCGCGTAAACCTTTATAGGTCGTTCAGCCAGTTGTAACCTAAACAAAATCTTCAAGTAGTAAGAGTATTAGTGTTCGGAGATCCGTTTAGGAGTAACTGACACTGTAAAGCTCCAATTCATGCCCAACCAAGCTTCTCTGTTGCCGAGATAATGTCTAGTAGTTACCATACCTTGTAACTCGGGTTAACCTCAACTCACGTTATAGTTTACAGAAATCCTTCGGATAGTCTCGTGTCTAGGTTAGGTACCTTTTTCCTCAGAGTAACCTTTCGAAATGTCATGAAGTCGAGCTAGTAAACCATAATTGCATCAGCAATATTGGCAAATAGAACCACCCAAGAATTATCCGATTGGTTCCTGACCAAGGTTTATGAACCGGTTCCCTTCTAGGAAGGGGCTAGCATGCGATGTCGATAGAAGTAACCTTATTGCAATCCTCTGAGTAGGAGTATGCCAGTTTCGGTCTGTGAGATGTTTTTGCTAGTCTTCCGACTTGTTTTATTCGTAACTTTTAATCCGGAACCCCGATTTTTATGTTCCGTGATGCGTTGGAAAGCTAACGAAAATGTCTACACGTATAAGTAGGTTTTGGGAAGGTATCCCTAATGTTAATTCTGAAAGATACTTTTTTCCAACCTTAAGCTATTAAACACTGAGGTATTCATAGGAAGTAAACCTTTAGTAGTATGTGAAATGGGATGGGGATTCCCCAACCATCCAGAATAAGTTATTAGACACCGGGTTAGGATAATATCTTTTGTAGTCCTAAAAAGTACTATCTTTCGAAAATAGTTATCAGTAGTTATAGGCTTTCAGAAATTTATAGAGTCTATGAAAGCCCTAAACCATTAGGCATTCCGCTAAATGTTGTCAAAGGAAAAGTTCAGCTTACCTAGATGATGAATGTTTGTTCTCTAGGTAGGATGAGTTCCGAATTGGTTGACTATGACCGTTGTAATAGTTTCGTTTGTATTGTTTATGGAATTCAGAAAGATGGAGGACCAAAGGAATGTTCGAAATAGTTCGGATTCATTTTCCGAATCAAACCAGGATGCACTAACCGTGCGCCCGTTTGATTCCTTAAAAGAATCCTTCGATTTTCATGTTTCTTTGATGCTACGATTATTCCAACTCCGTACGCAATCCAAAGGTAGCCAATTACACCTAGATTAATCAACGATTCCTTATGATTAAAATGAAGTCTATGAGTTTCTGGTAAGTCTCTTTTCTTTCAGAAGAAACAGTGTCATGCCTCGCCAGGGAGACCGCTATTGCTTAGAATTCCTCATACCTTAATGTATAAGTCTTGGAGATTCCAAGAGGATAGTCGGTTTTGAGAAGCTGTATGGTTAATAGGTTTCCAAAACGCCGTATACCAGAGTAAGATCCCTGTGTTTTACGGTTAAGTACCCAAGACCAATTTATGAGAAAATGAGACACCCTCGCTAGTAATTTGGGTTTAATTGACAAAGCTGACTCCGATGGGTATGTGGAAGCATTGTTTACGTTCAAATAGCTTCAAACAAATTTTTTATAAAAACCCTACCCACTTACGAGTCGGTCGCGAACAGTGAGTGTTCCCGAATCTAACCCAAAATGCTAGAGGTACCTCCAAGTGAACCAAAAAGTGATGTACCAAACTTTGCCAGCCGCAAGAAAGGAATTTAGGGAAAGTGCGCTAGTGCGTTAACTGATAAAGAAAATGGGAATATTAGTCATTGTTCGAGTAATAGTCCTCAAGCCTCGATGTCTACCCTAGTATTCACTACGGTGGTCGAGTCCTAGTTGTTGATCCTTTAATTGGGAAGGTTAGAAGTAGTCAGTTTGACTTTAATCGATTCGGCTGGTAAAGGGAAAGTAATTATTTTCAGGATTCTATATATTGGTTGAATGTCAATAGAGTAAGTATGTGCTAGATTTAAATGATTGTTCTGATTTGAACACAAGTTATGGAATCAATTGTCTCAGAAATTCAATGATTCAGATAAGTAATGAGTCTATCACTTATGTTGGCCTCGATTGATGATTGTGCTGCTTGAATGAGACGCATACTGATTGTTTATAATGTGGCTGAGGTAATATGTTTGAGGTATATAGATATATAAATTATATCGAGTTCAGGAGACGGCCCAATGCGAGTATTATATAGGTGATGTAGCTTGATTGAATGAACCCAAAAATGATCATAACATTTGATGCTAGGTTACATGCTTTGTGTACATTATGTGTATAAGATATTGTTATGGACATGAATCAATGATTGAAATACTGTGTTGGATTGCCATTAGTATGTCGAGTTATCGTTTAAGGTGTTTGTTGACTTAAACTAAGTTAAGAATTGATTGGGAACGAAACCGGAGTGAACGGAATAGCGGAATTTGACACAAAACAGAATTTTAGGAAAATTTTTCAAAAGACACATTTTCCGTTTTCCGTGCGATACAAATTCTTTCCCAATCCTTTCCCTAACTTGACCTAAGTTACTCTAACCCTAGTGAGGCTACTTGAGGTGTGGTTGCATAATCGAAAGATTTTCAAAACAGTTGTAAATTCCATTTTATTTGTGTCGTTCGATTTCGAAAAACGAGTGTGGTTGTACTGTTTTAATAAAAGTCTTACTTTGAGTAAGGATATTTTAAGTTGGGGTGAGTTACTGTTTTGAGGAAAAATGTTTTCAAAATGTCCTTATTTTGAAAACTAGTAAAAAGGATTTTCTACCGATTTGAATGAGCCTACTAAGGAGTATTTTCCAACGTAATATTACGCCTAAGTATGCGTATCCCGAGTTTCACTTCATTTGATTGCGAAAATATACATCGACCCTAGATCGTAAGATTGCTTTCCAAATAAATTGTGTGTACAATAGAAAAGTTATGTAAAGTCGATTAGTCGGCGAATTTACAAGTCAATTATGCGACTAGGACTTGAACGATTTTTGAGGACAAAATCTTTCAAGTTGGGGTGATTGTAAGATCCCTAGTTCCGTTAATTTCGGTTTACGAAATTAACTAGCCATTTATTGTTTGATTAAATAATAAATCTAGTCAAGGATATGAGGTTGTCGCAAAAGCAATTGATAATTGCTAAATTATAAGATTTATTTGCTTTATTGTTGGAATTATGTGATTGTGTATGATTGTTTGGGTAGAAATTGGGTTAAGTGAGAGTTTAAGTAAAAAGGGGCATTTTGGTCATTGTACACCAACTTATACCTTCAGCTCATAAAAGCTAACCAACACACCCTCACTCAAAGGAGAAACCATTTCTGAAATTCAGCAAAACATAGGGAGAGAGAGAGAGAGAGAGAGAGAGAGAGAGAGAGAGAGAGAGAGAGAGAGAGAGAGTTTGAGAAGAAGAAGGGAGAGTCTTGCCAAACCTTGATGCATGTAAGCTTTTCCACCAGAAATCTTCCTCATTTTTCTCCCTCTATCTAGTGATACCAATTTTATAACCTACACCCATCTTATTCTTCATTCACCATTGCTGAGGTATCCAAGCTCAAAATAACAAGAATGGAACATTCAAGTCTTGCATGTTGAAATTGGAGCATCCCTAGTGTATCTTGTGACTTCCATTTCAATTTGAGGGGTTTAGGAAGAATAGGGGCTGCTGGGATTTCGTTTTGGGTGATTGAGTTAGCATTGGAAGTGACTTCGTGATGGTAGGAGCGAGAGAAGCCGTACGGGGATAGTTCGTGTGTCACTCGTCTCGTTCGTTGTGTGAAAATCGATTGTTGGTGGATTCGTCATTCCGGGTGAGTTTTACTCACGTTTAGGTTTTTATTTTCGTTTCGAATTGGATGTTATGTTGACTGATTTCGTGACGTTCTGTTAATTTCGAAAGATTTAGAGTCGAAAACCGTAAAATATCGTGAATCATTGTGAAATCCGTAAGGCTATATTCTTGGTAAATTGTCCATAACTTATTGTACAGATAATGTTTAAATTAGACTTAATTTCCTACGAAATAGGCACTGGTTTTACTAAATTTCATTAAGAAATGAGGAAGAAAATTGGGTTGCAAGTTGACCAAAAAGTTCTGTTTAATTCTGGTACCTCAGTGTCGTATTTTGAAAAACTCTACCAACTGGATACTTATTTTGAAAAATGAAAATCAGATGTAGAAACTAGACCCAGAGAGCTTTCCAATGAGTATTTGTTTGTTGAAATTCGATGTCGTTTTCTATTTTAAATAATTCACCGAAGTAGGCGCACAACTGTAGGAAACTCTGCACTCATGCTGTGTGTTGAAATGTTTGTTTGTGTCACTACGAATCTCAAAACGAATTACTTGATGCAATTATTTGTGATTGATGTTGTTTGGACTGGAATATTGTCTGGTATTATTGATAACACAGAACACAACACACAAACACACACGGCATACGTTATAACGTTACGGGTAGACGTTACAACGTTGCACTCACACTACACATGCACTAATCATCCTACAGTCTTTGCACCCAGCCTTAGTACAACCTGATATACCCCCAAACTTCGTTTCTACTGCTACTCTAAGTTTTTAATCAAGTTTTACAATCACCAAAGTCAACCAAAACTAGTTTTAGCATCAAATAGTCCCTAGCTAACTAGGTTTTCCTCAAAACAGAGTTTGTGTGGAAGCAGTAATCAATTCTATTCATCTAAGCATGCATCAGCTACTCACACAAAGTCACACATAGTTATTACTAGATTTAGCCCAAAGAGAAACATTTTTGATGATTAATAGAGTAGGAAAGTAAACTGATTATTATTATTATTTGTTTTTTTTTATGCAAACACAAAACATAAAAATGATCCTCCCCCCAGACACAAAGATGAGCAGTGTCCTCACTGCTCACTGATCTTCAAAAATGGGAGAGGAACACTCAAACACAACACCAGCAAACAAACTACTGACTACTAACTAAAAACTACAACTATTCTACTGCTAAAAAGAGGGCTAAACTACTTGTTCAGAACACCTGACCTGAGCCTTCCACTCTGTCTGGCTGGGATGCCTGCTTCAGCAGTCTTCTTTTTCTTTTAAAACTTCACCCAGGCAGCAAACGTGACAACGTCCTAGACACACAGAGACGTTATAACGTCTACCACACTTCAATAACTTGAGTCTTGAATCTCTCCTACCTTCAGCTTCCATTCCTGCACAAAACAAAAAAATAGAAACAAAAACAACAAGGATTAGAATAAAAACTCTGGGCTGCCTCCCAGTAGCGCTTGGTTTAAGAGTCCTCAGCCAGACTTGGAATTCAAACCCAAGTTAGGGTGGATAATAAGACAAAAAGAAAACATCATCCTTCCGCTTTCTCTTTTTGGTCAGAGATCCCATGTATTTGGCATATGGAAGCAAGTGTTCCCATGCACCAACCAATAAGCATTTGGGATATGAATTTCTCCTTTCTTGAAAAAAATTAAGCTCATTTTGCGGAGGATTCTTTTTTTCAATTACCAAAGGTTGAATCTGAATTTTCACATGACTCTCTTCATACCTCAACTTTGGATTTTCTTCCTTGTCACTATTTTTGAATTTTTCTTTTTCTACAACTACACGATTTTTTTGTTTTTCTTCCACCATTTCCAAATGACCACATTCAAGCTCATACTTTACACTCTCTTTTTCTTCCTCTTGCTCAACCATATATTCAACACAACTCTTTTCTTCTAGCTCAACCACTTTTCCAATACAACTCTCTTCTTTTAGATGCTCCATAATTATCTTAATGTGAGCCTCTACATTCTTACATGAAGCTTCAGAGTTGTCACGATACACCTTCATATACTCAATGGAATGAGCTAAGAGTTCTTTTAATTCAAAATTGTCCTCATGTAATCCTACGGTTTGAGCTTGAGGATATGAATCTTGCTCACACACATCATTTCCCATTCCATAATCCATATTTTGGGCAGTCATGGGCATGAAATTTGTCTCATAACAGCCCATTTGATATTTACTCTCATGGAAATCATAATTGAAACATTCTTGTTGAGCATTCAATTCATTCATTTCTTGCATAAAGTAAAAACTCCAATGGTCCATGGCATAAAAGTGGATAATTCTTTTTTTTTTTTTAAAACACTCAACACAAACAATAATAGTAATAACAACAAAGAAAACACACTACAGACATAAAGCACAATGCAAATTCACTCCCTGGTTCGGTTGAACTAGAGCTTGAACTGGAACTAAGCATACGCTGTAACGTTTACCTGTTCACATACAGAGACAACGAACAACACAGTAAAATTCTTTCACCTAGTGCTTTAATACTTTTGAACCATAAAAGTTAAATTCAATCCCCGGCAACGGCGCCAAAAACTTGTTGCGATCGTGTGTTTTCTAGTCGCAATATCAGTGCAAGTATACACGTCGTACAAGTAATAAAGTGGATAAAAGTAAGAGATCGTTCCCACGAGGATTGATTAACTTTCAGAGTTCAAGTCTTTAAAACACAAGTGAAACAGGTAATAAATCGGCACTAAAAGTAGGTGTTAAGACTAAGAACGTAAATAAAACAAGTAAAGAGGAAGTGGTTGTGAAAATGGAAAAGTATGAGTTGGATTGCTGCATGCAAGTAAATCTCCTCTAGTCAGACGTTATAACGTTTACACGTTAACACGTACAAATGCGATGTTGTATAGACGTGATAACGTTTGAACGCTGTTGCAAAAGAGCTGTGCTTTTCAGTCACAAAACGTCAGAGCTTCAAGTACTAGAATTCCTATGTCTAGGTTCTAAGTAGGCCTACTCCTGTATTTTAAGTACCCACAGCAATGTCCTATGAACTATTATCCATTCTATGTCTAGACTTAGATAAAAATGCCTAAATGTCTTTAGTGCACCTTTTCATTCACATAAATCTTTGAGTTCTTTTCATAGACCATGTCTGTACCTATGAATCTACTTATTTTAAGTGATCAGTTCAAAACAAGTTTGGAAATATTAACATGCAAAGATTTAAAACGCATAAACATCAATACTTCATAGCATTAGACTAAAGGTTCATTACATGCAAAACAACAACCCAACTCAAAATGTTTAGCTCATGTTGAGCGTCTTTACAGAAAGAAGAGGAGTTAAAATCCAAATACCGTACATAGAGAAAAGGAGACTAAACGCAAAAGATACGCCTAAGTAGCCTTCCTTCATGCACGCTGTAGAGACGTTGCAACGTCTGAACTTCACAGTAATGGGTGCGAATGGAAATAAAAATGGAGCTTGAGGAGAGTTCGAATGAAGAAGTCTGTGTCCAGAACTTCTTTTAGAAAACTCCTCTGGAAGTGGAGGAAGGTGGATGATGAATGGATTCCCCCTCTTTTTTCGTAGAGAGAGATAAGCTTTGTTTAAATAGCCAAAAAAAACAGAAGGTCACATGCTTGCTGATGTCATTGCCCACTTTCCCAGCTTGCTTGTAAATAAAATATTGCTGAAATGACACTGCACTGCTACAGTGCGTCAGCCGCGTCAGCGCTGAGGAGAGAGAAGATCTTCTGACTTTCTAGATCTTTGACCATCATTTCTTGTGCGCCAAAAATAAGATATTTCTTTCTTGCCTTGCTGCCTTCCGTCAGACGTGACGAGAGACGTTGCCACGATCAGTTTACTGCACAAACACAAGAAGCATCAAAACGCTCACAAAGGCGCCAATTGGCACCAATATGCCTAGAACTTGTAATTTAGCCCCTTTCTAACTAAAAAGCAATAAACTAACAGAAACTTAATAGAAACAACCTACTATTGCCAGAGAACTTGCATGACTTAACTTTGAATAAGTATAAATAACTCATATAAATATGAGTTATCAATTATCTGTTTTGAGGTTGGAACTTTGCTCCAAATACGGATTGGACACGAACGGAGAAGCGAAACGAGAGAAACGGATTGATTTTGGTGTGTTGAACAGAGTGCACGGACCATGCGCCCCTGTGGCACGGACCGTGCGCCAGCTTCGGTGTTGGCCGGTTAAAAATTGGAGCAACACACACGGGTCGTGCGCCCCTAGGGCACGGTCCGTGCGTGTGATTCGGGTTCAAAGTGAAAAATTCTCGTTTCGTCGCTCCTTTCGATTCCAAACCTCTTCTAATCTTCTTCCCAACCATCCCTCATGTCGTGGAACCAATGATGCTCTGTTTTTGAACATGATTGCAAGGTTTAAAGTGAATTGTTTTTGGAAGTCATAATTATTTCAAAACCGTAAAGTAGTACACGTGAGCGAACATGTGTTATGTTTACTATCATGGAACTAAATGTTCAAGCGACTGTGTATTCATGGAACTAAATGTTCAAGCAAGGTTAAGATATATAAATTATATCAAAGCGCGGGTGACGACCCAGTTAATTAGTATACTAGGGGAGGGGAAGTCATGAGCCCCAGAACCTAGGCCTCACGAGGTTTGAAGCTAGTGTAAGCTAGTGGAGAGGTTCGACGGTAACAGCTTAGTCATTACCGGAGATGTACTATGGCATGTCAGGAAAAGCTTTATGCACGTAGTATCCTTGTGAGCTACGATTGTTTGAAGATAATAAATGGACCGAGAGTCATTGTGAGGGTTTACGGTAGAACTCACTGAGATAATGTTTATCTCACTGTTTATATGTTGTTGTTTTACAGATACTCAGGGAAAGAACAAGAAAAGGAAGCATGGTTGATGAGACCTTAAGGAGAGCATGAAGTTTTTAAACTTATGTTCATGTTGTTTTTCCCCCTAGTGATTGTATTTCGATTTGATGACTTGTACTAGCTACTAGTTAATGATCGTTTTCGTTATTTTCTTGTTGTTGGATATTGAACAATAGGAGTTGTTAGCAAGAAGAACGTAGTACTTGATTATAAATTGGATGTCTTGAGCTATGTATAACTCTTGATTTTGGGTTAAGTTAAGAGTTTTAGTTTTGTTCAATATTTGAAACAGGAAATTCTACTCTGGTGTATGCCATTTCGTGCATCTTAGCAATTCTACTTGATAGAAATATTGGGAAAAAATTCATAAAATATGAATTTTAGGAGGATTAAATTAATCAAATCATGTCATGTGTCCTCAAAGTGGTGAGGTGGCAAAAATCTATATATCTAATTTTGTAATTTAATCGGTTATCTTTTTCTTATATAGATAGTAGATAGATTATAAATAATTGATGCATGGTAATTTTTAAAAACTGAAAAATTAAAGAAAGGAGGAGATGAGAAAGAGAGAGGATGATTTTTTTCAAAAATTAAAATAAGAATGAAATATAAAAAATAAATGAAAAGTAAGAGAGAGAAACAAAGAGATTAGATGAATTTCTATGTATCATTCTCTTACAAATTTGTCCCCAAAATGGTGAGGTGGCAAAAATTTAGATGTCTAGTTTGGTAACTTAAGCAACCATCTTTTTTCTTATATAGATATTCTTTCTTATATAGATTATAGAAATAAAATAATACGGATCACTTATGATGTTTACCCGTCGTGACCCGAAAGCAAAACAATCATTGATATTTTATGATTGTACTTTGGTCTTCCAATTATATAATTGTACTATGGTCATCCATTTTTCCATAATCCATGATGGGGACTAAAACTGCAAAAAAACACAATGTTGGGGCCAAAAGGTAATAAATAATATACGCATAGTAAAATTAAAAAAACTGAGAACGTGAATTCAAAAAAAAAATAGAATAAAAATGAAACATAGAAATGCCTGAAAATAAAAAAAAAGTTAAGAGGAAAAAAAAGTGAATTAAGATAGAGGTAAAGTATGTGAGAGATAAAAAATAAAGTAAGAAAGAGATGGATAGAAATGTACAAATATGCCCTCAAAATGATGAGGTGGCACCGGACAATTTAGTAATTTAATCAGATAATTATTTTCTTATATAGATATAGATATAGAAGATATAGTATTGTGGAGGACCATTAATAAAAGGAAGAAGATCCTAATATAGAAAATGAGGCATGTGGTTCAAAACAAAAAATGGCACAAGCTTAGGTAAAAAGAAATCTTATACGCCAATTGAATTTGAAAGGGACGTTTGTGAAAAAGTGTCACTTTAAACAAAATAACAATAGGCCAAATATATATAAGGTGAGAAGTCTGAATTTAACTTATACCAACTTTTTAGATAACTTGCGAAATACCTACCTCTCCATGTACACGAGTAGCGTCGTGTTATCTTTTTTGCAAGTAGTCTCAAACTAAATTGTAATACGGTTATCGATTCATAAATTGTGTAGATGAAATTTATAAATTAATTAGGTACCATTTTATCGGTAGTTAAAATACAGTTATCGATTCATAATACAGTTATAATTTGCTCTGTGCATTTTATGTATCTGTGATAATTATTTGTCTGGTGTTTTATATTTATGAGTTACAAACATTTTATCAGTAGTTAAAATAATCATTAAGTCTTTTTGTTTTTTCAGAGACTAAAATTTTTTTTTAAGGAATAAACAGGGTATAAATTTTGTCAAAAGGACAACAAATAGATCCTCACTCTTGTTTCTTTTACTGTGAAATACTTCAAAGTGAAAGTGTGTGAGAGAAAATATGGAGGTAAAAGTGAACGTGAGATGGAAAGTGAAAGCGGGAGTGAAAGTTAAAGTGAGGGAAAATTAAAATTAAAATTGATTAAGAGATGGAGGTAAAATTAATGAATAATGACTAATTTACTCTTAAGAAAGTGATGTTTGAAGCTTTTAGAAATGGATAGTTTAGTATTTTACACAATAGTTTGTTTGATCAGAGATATAGTAAATTGAGATTTAGTATAAACAAAAGGCGATGTGTGAATTATTTAAAAATTGGTAGTTTAGTATTTTATTCGGTAGTTTGTTTGATTAGAGATATATAGTATAATATAGTAGATAGGTTCAAATGACATTTTTAACCATAAAATTTGATACGTGTCAAAAATATAGATGAAGTTATTTTTGGTTATTTGGTAGTGGTTAAATTGATTATTCTAATTTCATGTTATATTAAATTAAATTAGCTATATCAATATTAAAATTGATTAAATAGATAGTAGAATAGTAGTGGTATTTTGAATAAAATAATAGGTTTAGAATGACATTTTTTCCATAAAATTAGACATGTGTTAAAATTGTAGATGAGGTTATTTTTAGTTTTTTGGTGGTGGTTAAATTGATTAAAGAGATCTTTGGAAGATGAATAACGGGAAATTGAGAGAGAAAGAGTTGAAAAGGGTCAACAAAAAAAAGAAATAGAGAATGGAGAGAGAATTTAAAAAGTAGAAAAAGTAGAATAAAAGAGAGAAAAAAGTGAAAGAGAAGTAGACTTAAATAAAAAAGGTAAAGAAAAGTGATGTGGCTTAGTTTGAATAAAATAATAGATTCAGTATGACATTTTTTTCCATAAAATTAGACACGTGTCAAAATTGTAGATGAAGTTATTTTCGGTTTTTTAGTAGTGGTTAAATTGATTAAAAAGATAGTTGATATCCAATAGTTTGTTTGATTGGAGGTATATAGTATAATATATCATATAGGTTCAAAATGACGTTTTTAACCTTAAAATTAGATATGTGTCAAAATTGTAGTTGAGGTTATTTTTGGTTTTTTGGTAGCGGTTAAATTGATTAAAGAGATAAATTAATAAACATATACTTTTTTTTTTGCATGTGTTAAAACATCATGTTTGTAATTAGATTGATTATACTAATTTCATGTTATATTAAATTAAATTATCTTTATCAATAAATAGATAGTAGAATAGTGGTGGACATTTTGTTTAAATAGATAGTAGGATAGTAGATTAAATAGGTAGTACAGTGGATAATAGGTTGAAAATGACATTTTTAAGTTGGACACATATGTCAAAATTGTAGATGAGGTTATTTTTGTTTTTTTGTAGTGGATAAATCTATAATTGTTTTTTTGAAGTTGATAAATCTATAATTGATTAATTGAAGAAAATTAAATACACAAATTGTCTATTATCTTCTTTGGAAGATGAATAGGAAAAATTGAGAGAGAAAGAGTTGAAAAGGGTTAACAAAAAAAAAGAAATAGATCATAAGGAAAGAGAAAATTTGAAATTTAAAAAAATAGAAAAAGTAGAATAGAAGAAAGAGAAAAAGTGAAAGAGAAGTAGAACTAAATAAAAAGGCAAAGAAAAGTGATGTGACTTGGCTTGAATAAATTAAAATAATAGATTCAATATGACATTTTTAACCTTAAAGTTAGACACATGTCAAAATTATAGATGGAGTTATTTTTGTTTTTTAGTAGTGGTTAAATTGATTAAAGAGATAGTTGTAGATGATGTTATTTTTGGTTTTTTGGTAGTGGTTAAATCAACACACTTTTTTACGTAAATCAACACACTTTTTTTTCTTAATTTTTTCACCTTTTCAAATATTTTTCAATTTTTCACTCTCTCTCACACACCTTTTCAAACATTTCTCATCTTTTCACTTTTTTCACTCTCTCTCTCACCCATTTTTCTTTCAATCTTTCTTCTTAATTTTCTTTATCTTTTTTTCTCCACCTCTTTCCTCCTCTAAATCTCTCATTTAATTTCTCTATTTTTCACAATATATGATTTACTTTAATTTCATCTACAAGCCTCCTTCATTTTTCCTCTTTACTATATTAAAAATTTTCAAAATTTGACAAAATTGTAATATTCGGTTTGTTCTCTTTCAATAAGCATTTTTCCTTCTTTGAAAAACTTGAAATTTTAATACAATTTTGTTTTTTAATCTCTAAGAAAAATATTACATCTTGCGGGCATAATATTATCGTCTTAAAATGTAAATTAATTTTTTATGAATGGTTGTGTTGCTTTTTATTCCCGTAAGAGAAATATTACATGGTTTTGATATAATTTTATCGTCTTTGAACACACGTCAAATTCACAAAAGTTTTTAATATTTATAAATGATTAATTTGGTTTTTAGTCTTTATTGTCTATAAATGTCTATTGTCTATCTTATATCTACCGTCCTCTTTTGAATCTATCTACTATCTGTCTAATCAAAATACCCACTAATAAAATCTCTATTTTCTGTCTTCTACTAAATATCTTCTATTTATATATCTAATCATAAGAACAACTACTAAAAATATCAAACTACCAAATCTTAGATTTTTGGCACATCATCAACTTTAACAATAAAATAGTAACTCTCAATTCATCTTTCCATTATTTCCCCTCTTATCAAAATTATACGTTGTTAAAATAATTTCATTAGTTTTGATTTTTTTAAGGGAAAACATAACACATTGTCTGTATAATCATTTTTTATATTTTTTTTCATGAATGACTGTATTTTTTATAAATGAACATTTTGCTTTTCAGTCTCGACAAGAAAACATTAGTTATTGTCAGAATAATTACTTTTATATTTTACTTTTGAGTTCCACGGGAAAATGTTAGATATATATGTTGTTGTTAAATTTCATTACTTTTGATTCCTGATTTCGAAACATTACATGTTTTTTAAAATAATTATCTTTTTTATTTTCACGAATGTTTTATTTTTATAAAAGATTATTTTACTTTTGAGTCTCAACGAGAAAAAATTACATGTTATATTGGTATAATTATTTTTTGTATTATGAGTTTATAAATATCTTTGCTTTTGGTAATTGAATATTTTATTTTTTTTAGAAATAATTGTTTTGCTTTTGAGTCCTGACAAAAAAATACTAGATGTTGTTGAACTAATTATTTGTTATATTTTGTTTTTGAGTTTCAACGGGTAAAACTTACATGTTGTTGGTATAATTTCATTAGTTTTGATTCCTTACAGTAGAGCGTTACACATTGTCGGGATAATAATTTTTTATATTTTGGATTTATGAATGTCTTTAATTTTTATTTTTATAAACGATGATTTTTTTAAAATAGTATAATTTGAACCATACATTATTAATTTACAAATATCATCTATAATTTACGAGTTGATAATTGTATTACAATTTCGGTTTGAGATTACATTGCAAAAATAACATGACGCTACCCGAACGCATGCACGCGTATTTTGCTGGTTGTTTGATAAATTAACTCTTAATTTAATATATAAATCGATATATTGGAACTCTTAATTGGGCCAAATCACAAATACCAACACAACAAACACAGCATCAATGTATTTTGTACTTTCTAGTGTGCCCAAGTTTGTGAATGTACCTTTGTCCAAAAAAAACGTTTGTGAATGTAACTAAAAACGCTTTAATGAAATTGTTTGGATCTCTTCTAGTTTAATTACGGTATTGAGTTCGAATCTAATTTTGGGACAACAGCAATACAACTCTTATGGGAGAGTTTTACCGCTAATTATGGTACTATCCGACCCGAGAGATTAGTCTTTACGGTTGCGGTAGAGTATCCTATTTGAAAAAAAGTTTGTGACTGTATACTGCAAAACGAACTGAATATCAAACCAACCAAAACCAGCTCACTTGCACCGCCAAAATTTCCGCTTCAGACAAAAATTCAAAAGTGGGTAAATTGTCATGTAGTTGTACCACCACTCCGCATGCTTGAATAATAATGTTTTGTACCACTATTATTTTAGGACTACGGATTTTTTTATCATATATGTTTTCTAAGTTTCATGTCACTTTCCAGTACAAGTACACCTGATGTTTATTATTTCAGAAATCAGACAAAATTAGGTAGTATTTGTATCTCACATATTATCTTGGTTTAACGGGGAAATGTTAGTTTCCGGGGTTTGAACCCGGGACCTCCTTCTTACACTCATTTGGTGCATTCTTTTGATATCTTTTACCTCGTCAATTAAGCTACCGACTTGGGATATCATTTCTTTTATAATTAGGTATTTTCATTACACTTTTCTAGGTGCACCGTTTATACCATTCCTAAAGAAATATTTTTTATAAATCTATGCGACATAGTGTCACCATAAATATCAACAAAAAATGAAAAAAAAAAAGAAACATCAAACAAAATCATGAACATTTTGTTTTTCTCTCCTCTCCCTCTCACACCCTTCTCATCCTTAAGATAATTTATTTTTATGAAGGGGATATGAGATATGTGTAAAAAAAAATTGGATAAAAGATGAACATGTTTTAAGGAGCATATATAATTAACTATTAATTATATTGTACATCTTTTCAGTAAATTTTATGTATTTATGATGAATTGAATTCTAAAAGGATACGAGTTTTTGTTCATTGTCTCTTTTACTTTTGTTTA
This sequence comes from Astragalus membranaceus, assembly GCA_039519185.1. Classification (NCBI taxonomy): domain Eukaryota; kingdom Viridiplantae; phylum Streptophyta; class Magnoliopsida; order Fabales; family Fabaceae; genus Astragalus; species Astragalus membranaceus. The sequence continues at coordinate 138,544,995 of CM076850.1, forward strand.
AGACAATGTGACATATTTCTCACCCAAGCAACATAGTTTGCAAACGTCGCTGAGTTTTGCCATAGGTAGAGCCAAACAAGGTATTCCTTCAAGGTTTTTTTGGTTTGGTCTTAGAATGAGTGTGGTCGGTTAATTAGAAGTTCGTAATCTAATTCAATTTTTTAGTTATATTTAAAATTTTCTATCCCTTTTTTTGGTCAAAAAAAAAAATTCTATCCCTTTTTTTTATGAAGCATAAAACGTTACGGACGGTGAACAGGATCATGATACGATCACCAGTACAAAGCTGAATAGATTGTCAAAAAAAAAAGTACAAAGCTGAATACCATGCATAAATTACTGAGAATGGTCGATGAAATGCATCTAAATCATCATTACAATAATAACATACGTTAGCATTGTTTTTCCTCGTTACGAAAACAGTTTTGTACTCATTGCGTATACTGTATAAGAACAAAAACTCTCTCATCATTTGAACTCGCGGAATAGTACAAAAATGGTTACGGGGTATCATTGCACCGCTTAGAAAGACAGTGCAAAAATAAGTACTTTTTTTTACACAATTACTCAATAAACTTTATCAATTAATTAAGGTATCCAAAACTGTGGAATCATGAGGTGGTTATAGGACTTAAAAAAATAGAGTTGTGGGTCCAAATCCTCACAGTAACATTTCTAACAACTATATAATATTTGTCGATTAAGGCTCTTTTTTTGTAAAAAGTAGCGGAGAACGGATAACCTAGCGGATAGCGGATGAGCGAATGAGTTAGTGGATAGCGGATAATGAATAACCTAGCTGATAGCAAATGATGTGTTTGGTAAACCTAGCGGTTGAACTAGCTGATAAAAGTAAAACGACACAAAAGAACATATTTAAAATGCCAAAAAAAGTGAGACGCTATCCGCTATACGCTAGCGTTTGAAAAAATGCTACTTGAAGTAGTGTTTGAAAAAACGCTAAAAGCTACCCGCTAAACGCTAATGCTTACCAAGCACGTGTTCTCTTCACCCGCTAGTTTTATCTGCTACTTTCATCCGCTAGCGGTTGGGACACCCCAAACAGAGCCTAAGGCTCTCGATTGTAAAAAGTAGTGGATAACAGATAAGCTAGCGGATTAGTTAGCGGATAGCGGATGAACAAATAACGGGTGGATGAACTAGCGAATAGCGAATAAGCTAACTGATAGCAAATTATTTTTTGACACAGATAGCAAATTGTGTGTTTAGTAAAACTAATAGTTGAAATAGCCGATAAATATAAAATGACACAAAATGATATTTAATTAATTATTAAATTATCTAAAGATGACAAAATGTTTAATGAGGAAAGAGAATTAATTTTAAAAAAATAATAAGGTAAAAATACCTATAAAAAATGAGACGCTATACGCTAAAACACTACTTGAACTAACATTTCAAAAAACACTAAACGCTTTTTGAAAAACGCCAAACGCTTGTACTTACCAAACATCTGTACTCATCACCAGCTGTTTGGTAAGACGCCCCAGATGAGACATGTCATTAAAATATATATAATTTTCTTCAAATTATCCTAAATGTATATCATGATTTCCAATTAGTTGTGAGTGTAAAAAATACTTCCTACTACATAACAATTAAATTCATTGTTTTAATTACAAAGCCCACATTTATTGGTGCTTAATTGTTTTTAAGTTAATAATTGAATTAAAAAATTTTAATTGTTATTACTATCCAATAATGCTTTATATTTTATTCTGTTAGACTTTTTATACACATTTATTAATAAATAAAATTTAAGAAGAAAGTAATAAAATATTGGAGAACAATTCTTATAAAATATATTTTAATATAATTTTAAATATTTTATCAAAACTAGTAATAAAATATTGGAGAGTAAATATTCTAGAATGTTTTTTTTGAGGCAAAGAATGATTTTTATTAGAAGAGAGGTTAAAGATTTAGTGTTAATAAAAAAGGTAAAATAAATTCCATCAAGTAAACTAGTATCATGTTTAAATAAGAGTTTTGAGTAAAATATTCCATTAAATATATATATATATATATATATATATATATATATATATATAAATAAGTTGAAAAAATTAAAGTTAATAATTTACCTTTATTATAGGCATTAAAATGGTAAGAGAAGCTTTTAATTGGTTAAATATTTAGTTCATGTTAAGAAATTTGAAATAGTTTTCCTTATTTTACTAAAATTTTTGTGAAAAGGAATTGAGGCATAGCATACACAGGTGGACAATCGACCAAAAAAATACAGGTGGGCAAGGAAGTGTGGGGTCAGCATATGGTGAAGTGTAAAGGAGAAGAAAATTTTGGTGTGTAGTGTGTACTATACGCGGTGATTAGGATGCAATAGTAACGGGTACTTGCCTTATGATTATATTTTGGGAGTTTCTTTGCCGGCCTCATCATTTCTATTTTCTATTTTTTTTATTTCTTTTTAGCTTCAACTTAACTCTCTTTGCCACCTTTATATAAACGTATCTTTCTCCCTCCCTTCCTTCATTCTAAGTTTAAGTTTTTATAACTCTCTCTCACTCTCTCTCTTTCTCTCTCTCTCTCTCTCTGATTTCTCTGATCTCTCAATATGGTCATGACGACTGTTGATGATGAAACTCTGCTGGTTGGACTCATGTTGGAAAATCAGTCAAGGGGTGTATCAAATTCTGATAACTTGGTCAAAAACAAAGGGAAGTACTTAGAGATGGTGAAAACAATGGATCAGAAAGAAGGAAATGGAGGAGAAGCAGCTTTAGTGAATAAGAAGCGAAAAGGGACTGTCAGTAGAAGTGAGAAGACTGTTGTAGCAAATGGTGAAGAAGGGAAATCTGAACATGAAATGCATATATGGACAGAGAGAGAAAGGAGGAAGAAAATGAGGAACATGTTTTCTAGCCTTCAGGCTTTGCTTCCAAATGTTTCTTCTAAGGTAAATTTAATTCAAGGTCGAAGTAATCCAAGGGTTTATATTCATTTTTTTATATCAACATTAGTTTGCTTACATTAGCATGATATTTCTCTGCATATCTTCTTTCTTAATTTTGAGTGTTCCTTTTAATTTCTCCCCTTGAAGTCTATCTATCTGATCTATGTCAAGTTTCTTAACTTTTCTATATAGGAAGAGAGCACAAACATGTCTCTATCTTTCCATGTACTTTTTATCTCTCCTCATGGTCCAAAAGAAATAAAAACAAAAATATATTATAAAGCAAGAGTGATCACAAAAAGATGTCGTTTTCCTTCTTATGCATGACCCTTAAAACTCCTTATCTAGGGTTTTAATTTTTAAGGGGCACAACAAATATTCTTCATATAGTCATGCTCTATATAAACATACTTAATCCCCTACGTAAACCTCCGTGTTCATTGTCTCACTAAAAGAGAGCAAATTTTTTTCATTTCAAGAATGTTTGTATAATTTATTATTTATTTAATATCCAATTAATTCATGAATAATAAATTATTCATTAATTGATTAGTTAGAAGGCAACCCTAATGAAAAACTGGGTGTGAATTCTGTGGGCAACTCCAGAATTCGTCTCATGATGGGTTCAAAGAACCGAAGCCGTGAGAATGCCCTGAGGCGCCGACTGAGGTAAAAAACCCAAATTATGGTAGGTTAAAAAAATTATCATACCAATCTTGAAATCTCAATGGTCGATGTATCAGTTTGATGGCTTGTCTATTGTTTTGAATTTGATAATATTTTTTTCAAATAACATTTTTTTAAAAGTAAAATTATTATTATTATTATTATTATTATTATTACTATTATTATTATTAATGGAGACACGAGTATTACCATGACTATCTCTCTGCCTTTTTCTTTGAAGTGTAGTATCTCATTCCCCTGTTTTCTCCAAACACAACATAAAGACCTGTTTACATGTACCCATTTTCGCAAATTTTTTCTGGGTTCTGTACAACTAATGGCAAGAATTAAATAAAAGCAGAAAAAACTAAACAAAAAAAGAATAAAGGGCATAATTGTAAACAAAATTAGAAAACCAAAATGAGTGGTTAAAATTTCTTTTATATTATAGTACAACTAGTATAGACTATTATTTTTTTTACGATGATTATTATTTTTATTAGTACTAATACTATTATTATTAGTATTATTTCATCCGAATAGGATGGGTGGGAATTTGGGTATAATTTATATAATTTTTTACTTTCAGAAAATATTTTTTTTTGCAGATTTTTCAAATAATAATTCGTAATATACCCTGGTTTATACCAAAATAATAATTCGTAATATACCAAATATAAAAGAGGTTAATCTTTTAAATTTTTTCTCCATAAAATTACAATAAATGAAAATCCTGTAAAAAAAAACAATAAATGAAAACGTTTTAGAATAACAATAGAGAGTCACTATCATGATTAAATTTATGAGCTGTGATATTTAGTACTAACTCATTCCGTACGAATTGTCAGAAAAGCAAAGTGTAAAGTCGATTTTATAAAAATACACGTGAGTGGAGAAAACTGTTTTAACACTGGCACACATTTCTTGTTAATGTAAGAAATTTCTTTTATATTATAGTACAAATAGTATAGATTACTACTAGTACTATTATTATTAATATTACTATTTCATCCTAATAGGATGGGTGGGAATTTTAATATAATTTATTACTTTCAGAAAATAATTTTTTTGCTGATTTTTCAAATAATAATTCTTAATATACCAAAGAGAAAATATGTTTATCCTTTATTTTCCTCTCCATAAAACTACAATAAACGAAAAATCTGTAAAAAAAATGACAATGCATGAAAACATTTTAGATTGACAAAAGAGTCGGTATGATGAATTAAATTTATGAGATGTGATATTTAGTACAAATTCATTCCGTACAAATTGTTATGAAAGCCAAGTGTAAAGTGGGTTTTATTAAAATACATGTGAGTGGAGAAAACTATTTTAACACCAGCGCACATTTCTAATTGTACTATCCATCATTTTTCTAAATTATGAATTGTGATATTTAGTGAGAATTCATTCTGTACAAAAATTGTCAGAAAAGCAGAGTGTAAAGTGGGTTTTACAAAAATACATGTGAGTGGAGAAAGCTGTTTTGACACTTATCGTACTATCCATCAATATGTTTCTAAATTTATTTACTATATGACAACTACTAAGTAAAGCTTTGGTATTACAAATGATTTACTTACTAAGATGTTTTGATTTTGATATATTTGGCAGGCAGATAAATCAACCATTGTCGATGAAGCAGTTAGCTACATACAAAAACTGCAGCAAACTTTGGAAAAGCTAGAAAAACAGAAACAAGATAGGCTCCAATGTGTATCCCCTTTAGCTTACGAGTCATCTGTGATCAGCTCGCAGTGGCAACCCTATGACTCAAAGGATTCATTCATAGCTGATGATCAGGGATTCTCAAATAGTAACTTGTCCAATGTAGTGGAACCTTCAAAGGCGCCACTAGCTTTTCAAACGTGGACTTCTGCAAATCTAGTGTTGAACATTTGCGGAGATGTAGCACAATTCTGCATATGCTCAACTAAGAAACCAGGCCTGATGACCACAATTGCTTTTGTGTTGGAGAAACACAGGATTGATGTCATATCTGCAAGCATTTCGCGCAAGGATGATGGAAAAATCTACATGATTCAGGCCCATGTAAGTTTGAAACTCATACATTATATTTGCATATTATTTCTATTTTGGTGATTTACAAATTGTTTATATTTTGAAGTCATTGTTTTCTAAAAGCAAATTGAACATATATCTCTCACCTAGGGCCTACCCAAAAATAATTTTTAGTGAGCGAGGCCTAAAGCAAATTTTTTGTTGGGCCATTTTTTTCTTAAGGTTAACGTTTTATATGAGGCCTTTTTGCTTTATAAAAACTAATGACAAAAAATGAGGTCTAAAATTAGGACTATAGTAGCTTTACCGTTGAATCGTTCCTACTCTCACTCTCCCCACCCAAAAACATCTCTCATTTAGGTTTCTATGTATTTCTCATTAATTTCTGACAATTTAACTTAGGGAATGATTGTTTCCGCAAAAAGGGAAGGAAAATAGCTAAAAGATGGAAAACATATTTTCCAAGGTGAAATTAAAGGGCGACAAAAATAACTATTAGGGTCATATAAAAACATTTTCTTCCTTTCTTCCTGAATTGGAGAGAAAAGGTCACTAGAAAAACAATTTCTTTCATTTATCTTCTATTATTACACTAATCATATTTTTATCAGATCACATTTTCGTTTAAGGATACTTGAGTCATTTCCTAGTTATATGTTTTCGTCCCTCTTTTCCTTCTTATATATATGCGTCATTGTTAATTTTTTGCTTTCTTAAAATTGGAATTGAATCTTTAGCAAGAAAGAATAAACAAATTACGTTAATGCTTTTTCATCGGTAATGTGAGTGCATATAACTCAGTTGAATTGGGTCAATGTTGCAGGCAAAGCGAGGTTCACATCAATTCCAAGACGCAAATTCAGTGGGGGAAACTTACTTGCAAGCTGCTGGAGAAATTTCGCTATGGATAAATGTTGCTTAAATATTACCTAATTTTGATGATGAAAACTTTGTCTTCTTATCCTGTGTAATGTGTTTTTTTGTTAGACTTGTGATGTGAACTTTTATTTTTCGAGAGATGTTTAGCAAGCGATTATGGCCAAACTTGGATGGTCCCGAGAGGAACAAGTATAATCTTTAATCCTTATGGTATTTTTTTGAGAAATTAATTTTTATGGTATTTATTTATTGTATGCAATTCCAATTTATCGAGAGTGTACAAATTAAGGTTACTCATATCTACCTATATACACCAAGTGGGTGTGGCACAAGTGGTAAGTTGTTTGGGTCTCTTAAGCATTAGTCTTCACAGTCGCCGTGAAAAATACCCGGGTTTAACCAAAAATATCTACCTATATATAAAATACAAGACACCTATAAAAATATTAGGAAGCAGATAAAATTCTCAAACTTGAGCCCGTAATACTAATTAGAAATAGTTAGCCCAAAATACCTTATGGAAGATCAAATCTTAATCAAGTCTACAACATCATTAAAATCATTGAAATCTTCAATACCCATTTTGATACTGTCAAAGCTTTTCTTTGAAGGTACACATTTCATTTCTCGCACTCCTGATCCTATACGTGCTTGTCTTGGTTTATCTTTTTAGGATCCATCTACATTCCATTTCCATTTCTTATGTGGTAGAGGAAGAATGTATGGGAACTTCTTTAATATTTTACACCGCTAAATATGGAATGTATGGGAACGAACTCCTTACTCCACCTTTTCATCCAAAATCCTAACCTCATTTTTAATAGGAAAAGTACTTATCCCAATCTATTTTTTCTGCTTCAAAAGTTACCCTGATCCTTTGGTTCGAAAACAACCACAATACCGCATAACATAGTGATATCCAAAGCCTCTTATGAAAAATCCCTTTATCACATTTCCAGCCAACAGTCAAACCATTGGTTTGGCGACGGGGGATTGGAATTTGAATACTCCACCAATTTAGAACACTCATCCTGATTTTCCATCTTTTAAGAGTCTAAAAGCAATTTGATTAGTTGTTTCCGTATCACAATTGCAAAAGGGACAACATGCAAATACGCCAACTCATAGTGTACCCACTCCCATCAGCACACCTCCTCTTCCACTTATTACTGCCATAGTAAGATCCCAATACGCCTTAGATAATGACTTCACAGAAAAATCCTCATTACTTCTCCGCTTCCACCATACTCTACCATTAGACTTATTAGATTGATGAAAGTTTTGTAAACTACAAAAGAAAAAGGTTATTTGCGATGGACCATGATCCGGTAGGTAACACGCCGGTTACCAATGGATCTGGACCATGATCCAGTAGGTAACACGTCAGTTACCAATGGATCTGGCCGCCGCTATTAAAGAGAGGTGTTCTGGACTGGGTCGCAGCCCACGAAGAATATTGGGCTGGGGCGAGCGGCCCAGTAATCAGCCAGTGTTACACGACAATTTGGATCGGGTCGTGACCCGTTAAGAAGGTTGGGCCTGTGCGAGCGGCCCAATAGCGACCAGGCGCCACCTCATGCCCACGATGGGAAGATTTACGGCGGAGAGGAATTCTCGCAGGATCCGACGGTTGCCTGTAGCGCCCCAGGTACTATATAAAGAGTCTCTGACATCACATGAGAGGTACGTTTTTGACCAATACTATTATACTAAAGATCACCCCACTGACTTAGGCGTTGGAGTGCCATCGCAGGTACACCCCGAGGGAGCTCTGCACGCGACCATCCTTCATACAGGAACGACCTCAATACCTGGCACCAAGCCTCCAAGTCGGCACCAGCACAGATAGACTTACTGCAACAGGAGGACCGATCGCTCAAAGAAGAGTCTGGTTCATTGATAATGTTTGGGTCGAGCCCCAGGTCCGGGTAGACGCACCGCACCTGAGCTAGAGCCTCATCAAACCTCCCCTGACAAATTGAAACAGTTGATTGGACGAGCCGATCATATTGAGCAAAGGCCTCTTCCCGCTCTTTCTTCAAGGCCTCAATGGTCGACCTCATTTCAGTGGCTTCCAAATTCAACCCGCTCACCTGTCCGGACAACTCGTTAACCTTCCCCACCTCAAGCTGCAATTTCCTCTCAGCTTCAGTTAGAGCGACCTGGGCATCGTCTCGCTCTTGGGTGGTGACGGAGAGCGACTTCCTTGTTTCATCAAGGGCATTGACTGTAGGTTGAAGGGCGGCTTCTTTTCCAACTCCTCCCGCACTTTTGAGATATAAACATAAGCACGGCTTAGCTTGTCGGTTTTGTCTAAGTTATCACTCTCCAACCATAAGTTTTGGGAGAGGAGAATATTACCTTTGGTCCGCTCCACTTCTCCGTGTTTCAACTTTGCAATCAGGCGAGACCCAGCCTTGGCCACCTCGACCGCAAACAGAAGGGGGTCTTCACGAAAACCGCTTATGATCCCCTCATCAGTCATCTCGTCCAGATCGAACCCCGAGGCGGGACTCTTTTGAGGTCCTTTGTGGGCCCTGGACTTCTTAGGAGCAGAGTCATCCTGGGTCAGATCGACGGTGGGAAGGGGACGACCCCTCTTCATCCCAGCAACGGGCGTGCTGATCTCCCCTCCTACAGCAGCCACGGTGCCCTCAGGAACCGGGGAAAGAGTAACAGCAGGGGTGGACGGGCCGGGCTGGGGCTTCCTCCCTTTCTTGGCTTGCTTCATCAACTCAGCAAAATCTAGACTAGCCATTTCACCTGCGAAGAAGGTAAGAACACGGTTAAAAAAAACGGGGGGTACGACTACCTATACCAAGAGCGACCTTGAAACCATTATCGTCAGTCGTTTTCACCAATTGGTGACACTTGATCAAGCCCTCCTCCATCCAAGAGGCCAAGTTCTCAAGCAGTCTCAAAGTCTCAATATTTTCATCACCAAGCTGGCAACGGGTCCTAAACGTGGCGGGCGTGCGGTGAACGGGGACCACCCAAAGAAAAGAAGACTTCCAGGGTTTGAGCGAGTCAGAAAAAGGCATGAATATCTTGTAGTCCGACTGGGCCTTAAGACTCAAATGCTCCCACCGATTCCGATTGCTGCCCGGCTCTGGTCGCCTGCTCGTTTCAAAAATTTTGAAGAACGTCTGCCAATTGCACTCTCGCCCCATCACCCTCAACAACTGCTCGAACACCTTGACAAAGGCCCACGAGTTAGGGTGCAACCCCAAGATAGCGGAGAATATTGCGTTGAAAGGATGTAAACGGCGGGCGAATCCCAACATCGCTAAGAACAGTGGCGTACATTGTGAATTTTAAACTGGGCGGGATCATAGCCACGTGTTCAGTTGAAGAAGGACTTTCCACCGGCCATGCCTGATCCGGTGCGCCAACCAACCCGGCAAAAACGGCAACACCTCATCCCTAGGTTTAAAGAGCGAAGGTACCCGGCCTAGCACGACCGATGAGATCCAGGAACGATCCTCCCCTAATACGCCTCTCCAATCGGGTTCCCCTCTTCCGGCGTCTGACTGGATAACCCGCTCTGAATGAGCCGAGGAGGTGGAAGGTGGATCATGACTTTCCCCTTCTTGGAAGAATACAGGGCGAGTGGGCGCCGCGAGATCCGACCCCTCAGCCGGGGGTGTAGAAGTAAATCCACTCTCCGAAGCTGTCCTATCCGTAGACGTGCGAGAGCTGGAGGATGGGTCTGTTGAAGAAGGTGGCGGGTTGTCGGTTACGTGGGCGGTTAGCTTCGTCCGCGCCATGACGAAAGATAACCTGCAAGAAGGGAGCATGAAAGTCAGACCATCGAAGATGACCTACGGAAAGGGGCGACATGATCGACCCCGGGTCTGACACCCCCTCCTCGCCCATGTTAAGAAGTAAAGAAGTGCGATTTAAATTAAAAGCCCAAGAAGAAAACTAGATACCTGGAGCGAGAAACGATTTGGTCGCACTACCTATCATCAGAATAAGGCGATCGGGAGTTAGGTCGCACCGGAGCTTGAAGTCGCCAATCGGAAAACACCTTGCCAGAATAGCCGGAAAGTTGATCGCTCGTCGGAGAAAGAACTCTCCCTCAGAGCAGGAATTTCGAAAAGGAAACAAAGGAATAGAAGGGGTGCCCCATATTTATAGGGAGGAAGAGCCGGAACGCGAAGGGACACGTCTTTTCCCCTTCTAAATTGATGACATTCCTCGAAAAATGAACTGTCATCATTACGCGCCCCCCTTTGGGAAGCGTGAAGCATTATCTCAGTCCCATCGAAGTGTCACGCTTGTCCCTTCAGAACATCATGTATGTCAGAACACCACGTCGCTAGAAAGCACGAGCATGCTCCGTCGAAACGGGCATCCAATCAGGTCGTCTCAGCGCGGGCGACCAAAGGAGAGGCAGTTCGCCTCACCAAAAGAAATGTGACTCTTAGGCCTGAACCCGTCCTAACGAACGACTTCGGCCTGAGGAGCAACTGTTCTGGACTGAGCCGCAGCCCACGAAGAATATTGGGCTGGGGCGAGCGGCCCAGTAATCAGCCAACGTTACACGACGATTTGGATCGGGTCGTGACCCGGTAAGAAGGTTGGGCCTGTGCGAGCGGCCCAATAGCGACCAGGCGCCACCTCATGCCCACGATGGGAAGATCTACAGCGGAGAGGAATTCTCGCAGGATCCGACGGTCGCCTGCAGCGCCCTAGGTACTATATAAAGAGGCCCTGACATCACGTGAGAGGTACGTTTTTGACCAATACTATTATACTAAAGATCACCCCACTGACTTGGGCGTTGGAGTGCCATCGCAGGTACACCCCGAGGGAGCTCTGCACGCGACCAGCCTTCATACAGGAACGACCTCAATACCTGGCACCAAGCCTCCAAGTCGCCACCAGCACAGATAGACTTACTGCAACAAGAGGACCGATCGCTCAAAGAAGAGTCCAGTTCAAGAGGGATTCAGAAAAAAAAAACAGGGAATAGTTGGAATTAATTTCCGTGGGGATTTGCAACGGATTAGGTCGTCGCTATTAAAGTGAATTTTACCGTTACAGTTTGCGACAGACCTGGCCGTCGCTATTATAGTGAATTTTTCCGTTGCAGTTTGCGACAGAGCCGACAATCGCTAACGATCATTAAAACAAAATTCTCGCACCACTCGCTCCTCATTTCCGTTTTCTTTTTTCTCCTTCACTCCTCTCTCTCTCTCTCTACGAATCCTCTTCTCTCTTATCTCCCACTTCACCTCCACCACTACCACTGTAACACCCCTTTTCTACCCGGTAATTTGTTTAATAAAAATATCAGAGTTTTCAAAATTTATTTACACCACAAGGGATGTCACACTTACTTCGCTAAAACGTCACACTTCAAATAACTCGCTTTTCAAAAACAGTCTTATAATAACTTCAAAGCGTCATTATCAGTTAAAATACAACTTCACATCGAAAATTCAACAGTTTAATCATAAAAGGCATTACAACTATGCCAGGCTTGCAATACTAAAATCCAATAACCACAATAGTCATAAATGACTTAAACAACATTCATTCCCCTCCCTAGTGTTACATATCAGAGCAGACGACCCGACTCAGCTAGTGAAGGTACCTAAGCCTTCACTCAAGGATCACCTGCACGTTACCGCATAGGGGTAACATTCAAACAGAAGGGGTGAGTTCATCTAACAATATAATAAAGCGTATGATAAGCACTATGCTAGAGCCAAGACACTATATCAACCACATCACGAACATCAAGTCAATCATCAAGGATAAGCAGTCGATTACATCATCAAGGGTAAAACAGTCAATTACATCATCAAGGGTAAAACAGTCAATTACATCATCAAGGGTAAAACAGTCAATTACATCATCAAGTTACTCGGCACAACGAGTCGTCACAATGTCATGCAGGAGTATGAAATGCAACCCACTCGCGGGCATATGCATGAGGTACCTTTTTACAAACGTCGCTTAGCCCTTAAGGCCTCATCGTCACTTAGCCACTCAGGCCCCAAAACGTCACTGGGTTTATGCATATGGGCATGAGACATTATGACATGCACCACTCACAACACACAAACACACAATTACTCAAATCATAGTCAACTATGTGACCCGTCACTTACCGGTTTTTGCTCGCAAGAGCACAGCACCTGTCAAATTCACAATCAGCACACAACGTCACTGGCCATTTAGACCTTAACATCACTTAGCCCTTCGGGCCTCAAACGTCACTGGGTTTTCATCGTCACTTACACATAAATATCAATCAACTCAAATCATAGCCACTGAGGGCAAAAACGTCATTTGACTAGCCACCAAGGGCATCCTCGTCATTTACACATCATTACCATCAACTTTGGCCACTAGGGGCAAAACAGTCATTTGACTAGCCACCAAGGGCATCCTCGTCATTTACACATCATTACCATCAACTTTGGCCACTAGGGGCAAAACAGTCATTTTAGACCACAACAGCACATAGGGACCAAAACAGCACGCTAAACAGAGGAAAAATGTTGCACAGGGCTCCGGAGCCCTGTGCCCAGGCAACACACCTAGACACACCTAGACGCACCTAGACACACCTAGACGCACCTAGACATCACCGGGACAACTCACAAACGACACGGGATAAAATGAAATCGCTCTAGCCAAAACGTTCACAATAAAAAGTTGCTCGGTCAATACAAAATTTGGCTAGGGAAAAAGTGGTTAGAAAATCGAGTTTTTGACGAAAAACACATTTGTCACTGTTCTGCCAGCAACACTGCAGCAGAACAGCAACACAGCAAGCAACACACAGCAACTGTGCAGATTTTTCCTGCAGCAGTGCGCCTACTTCGGCGAATTAATTAAAATAGTAAACGATAACGGATTTCAACAAAATACCACTCGTTGGAAAGCTCTTTGAGTGTAGTTTCAGCCTGTGATTTTCATTTTTCAAAATAAGTATCCAACTGGTACAGTTTTTCAAATTACTACAGAGAGGTACCAATTCGGACAGAATTTTGTGACCCGACATTGGAGACTTATAACTTGAGCTACACAACTCTGATTTAAACGAAACCAGTGCCAAAACGACCGGCGTTAAGTCTACTTTCTAACGCAATCAGCCACCAATTTTTTGAGTCGACCAAACAGTGCCAGTTTACGAAAACACGAAACAGTGTTCAGAAAATACACAACACGACACATCAATTTTTGACCCCGAAACTTGTCACGCTCCCAATTCGGGTTTAAGGCCACGTCATGCCACGCGAATACCAACATAAACTCCAAAATATAAGGCGTCCCGATTCGGGTTTAAGGCCACGTCATGCCACGCCAATGACCGCAACAATTATGACATTGAGACATAGACACCTTATGTTCAAATCACCAATTCAACACCAATTCATGAATAATCATTGTCACCAATCACCAATTAAATTCATGTCTCAATCACACATATCAACAAACATCAATTATTCATCATAATTCACATACTTTCTCATTGAGTCAACATATCAAACATTCTAGAGGCAAACATAGTCACATAATCAATTTTTTTAACACCAAAACACCATAAATCACCCAATTCAAAATATTATCACAACAATCATGAAATTAATTACACAATCAATTTAACAATTAACTTAGAACCTTACCCAAACATAAAAACCCATCATAATTCTCAATTATAGAGAAGATGAGACCCACCCTTACCTTAGATTATGACGAACACGATAACTCCATACGTAAGCTCCAAAGAACCCGCAACACGACCCTTCTCCTTTTTCTCCTTGAGATTGGCGCACTTCACCTCTCCTCCTCTCCTCATGGGCGCCGCGCCCTCCTTCCCTTCCCACTCTCTCTATTCGCATTTTTCCTTTCTTTTTCTCAAAATGAACCAAAACCTTAAAATCTCAGCTTTTATATGCGCTTAGGTTGTCGGGCTTGGATTGCGGGCTTCCCCGCAGCTTAAGCCCAATTTAATTACAACACCTTATCCGATTACAATACTGCTCCTTATTTTATTTAAAACACCTTATACTCATTTTAATAAGTAATAAATAATAATTATATTATTATTTCTACCACCCAATTTCTTTTAACTAATTAAATAATTTAATCTATTATTTTTGGGGTGTTACAACTCTCCCCCACTTAAAGGAATTTCGTCCTCGAAATCCACCTGCAACGCCAACACGCTCCCACTAAGGCCACCTAGACAACTAGTGCTATCATTCATGCTGATTACTATTGCTCTGATTACCGGCGGTAAGTGCTTGGGCGGCCGTCCCTCCTACTCGTTCAGCCAGGTAACTTCAAGCAGTAATAATTCGACCCACTCTCTACTCCGCTGCGCTACTCTGATAAACTAGCTCGCATTTCACCTCACTCATCTACCCTTAAGGATAACAAAATACATCAATCATCACAGCATCAAGACGAAATTCACAGGGTGCATAACAGTCGTACAACAAGTCTCATAATTTTAGTAACACGACAACAACATCCACAAACAACTCTGCCACTCAGGCGACATCAACAATTACAACTGCCACTCAGGCGACATCAACAACTACAATTGCCACTCAGGCGACATCAGCAACCACAATCGCCACTCAGGCGACACCAACAACTAAAAACCAACGACAGAGTAACATCATCAACAACAACAATATTAACAACTCAGTCACACAATCGGGCACTAAGGCACCGGCAACAGTTAACAATCGAATTAGGCACAACTCATAAAAATAGGGGCAGCGCATAGGTTAGGAATAGTAACAGTACTTTTCGGTACGGTGAAAGTAATTTTTAAAGACAGCAACGATGATTTTTCAGGAAACAACAACAATCATCTCAGGAGGACAGCAGCAGTAGCTTTCAGAAAACAGCAATAATAGTTTTTCGAGAAACAACAACAACAATAACATCAACAACATCACGAGGAAGTTTACTAAATGCGTAACTATAGCAACAACAAGGCACACGGCACGGAAACAATGGCATAATGTCACATGGCAACAACAACAATAGTTTTTCAGGAAGTGACAACAATAATTTTCACAAAAACAGTAACAATAGCTTTTCAGAACAAAAAAAAAAACTGCAACAATAATTTTCAATGCTACTATCAGTATCCAACCATAACATTGTCTATGAGTCGTTCAAAAGCAATTTTCAAAATCTCTTCATCCTTTAGACTCCAAACCCCAAATAGGACAACTCATAAAACTAGAGACAGTCAACAACCCAAAACAGGCACAACTCGTAAAATAGCAGCAATACCTTGAAGTAGTCCACAAAATAATTTTACAACGCATTCAGTTTTCAAACATCAAACGTATTCACAGGATTTTTTTTTTTTGTAAAAGCTCAGCGTCGACCTCTTAAAATAGTTCGGACATATCAACATAAGAAGGTACATGCGACTTAACAATCCACAGCAACAGCAATTAATTCGACATTTTATGTAAAACACACAGAGCTCAATATCAACTAAAACACATGTGAACATTTAAACAACATGACAATTCATTTAGAAGCACGCAGCAATAAGGTCAACAACAAGGATCACAACAGCAAAACACAGTTCTCACACTGAATACACAATAGGGCACACAGCACTAGTAGGGAAATCTCCCCCACTAGTTCACTTACCAATAGAAACTTTCCGGTGTACCTGCAACACAAACAACGGTCAGCACTGAAAAGACAACAGTTGGTCACTATCTGACACAACGACTCGACGACTCGGCCGGACAGACCAACCATTGCTCTGATACCACTAATGTAACACCCCTTTTCTACCCGGTAATTTGTTTAATAAAAATATCAGAGTTTTCAAAATTTATTTACACCACAAGGGATGTCACACTTACTTCGCTAAAACGTCACACTTCAAATAACTCGCTTTTCAAAAACAGTCTTATAATAACTTCAAAGCGTCATTATCAGTTAAAATACAACTTCACATCGAAAATTCAACAGTTTAATCATAAAAGGCATTACAACTATGCCAGGCTTGCAATACTAAAATCCAATAACCACAATAGTCATAAATGACTTAAACAACATTCATTCCCCTCCCTAGTGTTACATATCAGAGCAGACGACCCGACTCAGCTAGTGAAGGTACCTAAGCCTTCACTCAAGGATCACCTGCACGTTACCGCATAGGGGTAACATTCAAACAGAAGGGGTGAGTTCATCTAACAATATAATAAAGCGTATGATAAGCACTATGCTAGAGCCAAGACACTATATCAACCACATCACGAACATCAAGTCAATCATCAAGGATAAGCAGTCGATTACATCATCAAGGGTAAAACAGTCAATTACATCATCAAGGGTAAAACAGTCAATTACATCATCAAGGGTAAAACAGTCAATTACATCATCAAGTTACTCGGCACAACGAGTCGTCACAATGTCATGCAGGAGTATGAAATGCAACCCACTCGCGGGCATATGCATGAGGTACCTTTTTACAAACGTCGCTTAGCCCTTAAGGCCTCATCGTCACTTAGCCACTCAGGCCCCAAAACGTCACTGGGTTTATGCATATGGGCATGAGACACTATGACATGCACCACTCACAACACACAAACACACAATTACTCAAATCATAGTCAACTATGTGACCCGTCACTTACCGGTTTTTGCTCGCAAGAGCACAGCACCTGTCAAATTCACAATCAGCACACAACGTCACTGGACATTTAGACCTTAACATCACTTAGCCCTTCGGGCCTCAAACGTCACTAGGTTTTCATCGTCACTTACACATAAATATCAATCAACTCAAATCATAGCCACTGAGGGCAAAAACGTCATTTGACTAGCCACCAAGGGCATCCTCGTCATTTACACATCATTACCATCAACTTTGGCCACTAGGGGCAAAACAGTCATTTGACTAGCCACCAAGGGCATCCTCGTCATTTACACATCATTACCATCAACTTTGGCCACTAGGGGCAAAACAGTCATTTTAGACCACAACAGCACATAGGGACCAAAACAGCACGCTAAACAGAGGAAAAATGTTGCACAGGGCTCCGGAGCCCTGTGCCCAGGCAACACACCTAGACACACCTAGACGCACCTAGACACACCTAGACGCACCTAGACGCACCTAGACATCACCGGGACAACTCACAAACGACACGGGATAAAATGAAATCGCTCTAGCCAAAACGTTCACAATAAAAAGTTGCTCGGTCAATACAAAATTTGGCTAGGGAAAAAGTGGTTAGAAAATCGAGTTTTTGACGAAAAACACATTTGTCACTGTTCTGCCAGCAACACTGCAGCAGAACAGCAACACAGCAAGCAACACACAGCAACTGTGCAGATTTTTCCTGCAGCAGTGCGCCTACTTCGGCGAATTAATTAAAATAGTAAACGATAACGGATTTCAACAAAATACCACTCGTTGGAAAGCTCTTTGAGTGTAGTTTCAGCCTGTGATTTTCATTTTTCAAAATAAGTATCCAACTGGTACAGTTTTTCAAATTACTACAGAGAGGTACCAATTCGGACAGAATTTTGTGACCCGACTTTGGAGACTTATAACTTGAGCTACACAACTCCGATTTAAACGAAACCAGTGCCAAAACGACCGGCGTTAAGTCTACTTTCTAACGCAATCAGCCACCAATTTTTTGAGTCGACCAAACAGTGCCAGTTTACGAAAACACGAAACAGTGTTCAGAAAATACACAACACGACACATCAATTTTTGACCCCGAAACTTGTCACGCTCCCAATTCGGGTTTAAGGCCACGTCATGCCACGCGAATACCAACATAAACTCCAAAATATAAGGCGTCCCGATTCGGGTTTAAGGCCACGTCATGCCACGCCAATGACCGCAACAATTATGACATTGAGACATAGACACCTTATGTTCAAATCACCAATTCAACACCAATTCATGAATAATCATTGTCACCAATCACCAATTAAATTCATGTCTCAATCACACATATCAACAAACATCAATTATTCATCATAATTCACATACTTTCTCATTGAGTCAACATATCAAACATTCTAGAGGCAAACATAGTCACATAATCAATTTTTTTGACACCAAGACACCATAAATCACCCAATTCAAAATATTATCACAACAATCATGAAATTAATTACACAATCAATTTAACAATTAACTTAGAACCTTACCCAAACATAAAAACCCATCATAATTCCCAATTATAGAGAAGATGAGACCCACCCTTACCTTAGATTATGACGAACACGATAACTCCATACGTAAGCTCCAAAGAACCCGCAACACGACCCTTCTCCTTTTTCTCCTTGAGATTGGCGCACTTCACCTCTCCTCCTCTCCTCATGGGCGCCGCGCCCTCCTTCCCTTCCCACTCTCTCTATTCGCATTTTTCCTTTCTTTTTCTCAAAATGAACCAAAACCTTAAAATCTCAGCTTTTATATGCGCTTAGGTTGTCGGGCTTGGATTGCGGGCTTCCCCGCAGCTTAAGCCCAATTTAATTACAACACCTTATCCGATTACAATACTGCTCCTTATTTTATTTAAAACACCTTATACTCATTTTAATAAGTAATAAATAATAATTATATTATTATTTCTACCACCCAATTTCTTTTAACTAATTAAATAATTTAATCTATTATTTTTGGGGTGTTACAACCACCACCACACTGTAGCTTTCTCCCTCGATCTTCTCTCACTCTCTCTCTCTCTCTCTCTCTCTCTCTCTCTCTCTCTCTCTCTCTCTCTCTCTCTCTCTCTCTCTCACCACCGCACTGGAGTTCCCACCATCACAAGACCGCCACCAGACCATTTCATTCTTCTTCTCTTGCCTCCTATCGGTTAGTTTTTAATTTTTTGTTTTGTTTTTAGGTATTTTTTAGTTTTGCTGTTTTTACGGTTTATTATAGAAATTTGAAATGCGAATTTCAAATGTGTATATTGTAGAATAAAAATGTTATTGTTAGAAAGTTTGTTTTTAGAAATGTTTTTGGTTGAAATGATAAGAATTTGAAATGTGGAATAGACATGTTGTTGTTAGAGTTTAGGATTGTGAATTTGAAATTGTGTGGGATTGATGTTGTTTAATTGTGTCAATTGAAATTGTCCTAAATTTTTGTTAGGGATGTTAGTTGAAATTGTGTTAAATTGATGTTTTGATGTTTGATGAACCCTAGGTTAAATGATTATATTGGATGTTGTTATTGTGTGTTGTTGATGGAAAAGGTGAGGTGTTTTCCCTCACTCATATTTTTGCTCGAAATCATCTCCATTTAGATAATTTCGAGACTATACTAACAATAGTAGGGTTGAGAGTTAGAAATAACTTCCTTCATTACTTGGATGGAAAAGGCTTTTGTGTTGTCCTTGACCCTCATACTCGGCTTGAGATCATCTCCACTGAAATCATATCGATGTTATGGGAATCTAACGTGTTTTCTTAAATGCGTGTAGATGAATTGGAATCAATTGAATCGTGATTGGGTGTACGATAGGATATGTCCGGGAAGAGCGGGTTTGAAGCAATCTTTTGTAGTTGGGGTTGAAGAGTTTATTAGGACCGAAAATGAACTCAGGCATCACTTGTATCATGACAAGTTTAAGCCTAATTATCGAATTTGGGTTGACCATGGGGAACAACTTCCAAATTTTGACGTAGGGGCTTCAAGCAGTTCTGGTGTTGGTGTTCCAACTAATGAAGAATTTGAGTCGATGGAAAGCATGATTTTTGATGATTTCGGGGTGAATGTGCTATTTGATGAGTCTTAGTATGGTATTCATGATAAACTTGCAAGCATTACAAGAAAAAATGACATTACTGGCGGCCAAAATTTGTCGAAAAAACCCCAAAACCGCCAGATTTTTTTTTGGGTGTTATCCACAAAAAAACTCCCCTATTTATTGTTATCTGTTCTTTCTTAATTTTGGTAGTCTTTAATTTGGAGGTCCTTGTGAGACGACCAAGAAAATCAGAAGAAAACAAAATCAAGGTATATGACTCCCATAAATGGGAGCTCGGGCCGAAAAATCCAAAATTCCTCCATTTATATTTTCGTTTTACTTTTTTGAATTTGTCATAGATTCAAAAATATTCAAGAAAATTTGTAGTATCTTTATTTGATTTTATTAGAGCTTTAGTTTTATTTTTATATTTTTCAGATTTGATTTGTTACGTTTTTTATTTACCCCTCTATTTTAGCGCATAGGACATAGAGGGCATTTTCTAATTTGTCCCATTTATTATTGATGTTGTTCTGGTTTGTTGATCCTCCTTATTTTCATAGTTTAGTTTTCATAACATGGTTGCTAGATATGAACCTTCACTTGAGGACCTTGTTAAATAGATGGTTGGTCAAAACTTTCAGTTCCAATGAAGAACAAATTCCACACTTAAGAATTTGGAGACAATAGTTGGCCAACTAGCCACTTCAATCAATCAGATACAAACAAAAAAATACAGGTGGGCAAGGAAGTGGGGTCAGCATATGGTGAGGTGTAAAGGAGAAGAAAATTTTGGTGTGTAGTGTGTACTATACGCGGTGATTAGGATGCAATAGTAACGAGTACTTGCCTTATGATTATATTTTGGGAGTTTCTTTGCCGGCCTCATCATTTCTATTTTCTATTTTTTATTATTTCTTTCTAGCTTCAACTTAACTCTCTTTGCCACCTTTATATAAACGTATCTTTCTCCCTCCCTCCCTTCATTCTAAGTTTTTATAACTCTCTTACTCTCTCTCTCTCTCTCTCTCTCTCTGATTTCTCTGATCTCTCAATATGGTCATGACTACTATTGATGATGAAACTCTGCATGTTGGACTCATGTTGGAAAATCAGTCAAGGGGTGTATCAAATTCTGATAACTCGGTCAAAAACAAAGGGAAGGACTTAGAGATGGTGAAAACAATGGATCAGAAAGAAGGAAATGAAGGAGAAGCAGCTTTAATGAATAAGAAGCGAAAAGGGACTGTCAGTAGAAGTGAGAAGACTGTAACAAATGGTGAAGAAGGGAAATCTGAACATGAAATGCATATATGGACAGAGAGAGAAAGGAGGAAGAAAATGAGGAACATGTTTTCTAGCCTTCAGGCTTTGCTTCCAAATGTTTCTTCTAAGGTAAATTTAATTCAAGGTTGAAGTAATCCAAGGGTTTATATTCATTTTTTTATATCAACATTAGTTTGCTTACATTAGCATGACATTTCTTTGCATATCTTCTTCCTTAATTTTGAGTGTTCCTTTTAATTTCTCCCTTGAAGTCTATCTATCTGATCTATGTCAGGTTTCTTAATTTTTCTATATAGGAAGAGAACACAAACATGTCGCTATAAATCTTTCCATGTACTTTTTTTCTCTCCTCATGGTCCAAAAGAAATAAAAAAAAAATTATAATATAAAGCAAGAGTGATCTCAAAAAAATGTCGTTTTCCATCTTATGCATGACCCTTAAAACCCCTTATCTAGGGTTTTAATTTTTAAGGGGAACAACAAATATTCTTCATATAGTCATGCTCTATATAAACTTACTTAATCCCCTACGTAAACCTCCTTGTTCATTGTCTCACCAATAGAGAGCAATTTTTTTTCATTTCAAGAATGTTTGTATAATTTATTATTTATTTAATATCCAATTAATTCGTGATTAATAAATTATTCATTAACTGATTGGTTAGAAGGCAACCCTAATGAAAAACTGGGTGTGAATTCTGTGGGCAACTCCAGAATTCGTCTCATGATGGGTTTAAAGAACCGAAGCCGTGAGAATGCCCTGAGGCGCCGACTGAGGTAAAAAACCCTAATTATGGTAGGTTAAAAAAATTATCATGCCAATTTTGAAATCTCAATGGTCAATGGCTTGTCTATCAGTTTGATGGCTTGTCTATTGTTTTGAATTTGATAATATTTTTTTCAAAAGACATTTTTTTAAAAGTAAAATTAATAATAATAATAATAATAATAATAATAATTATAATAATAATAATAATAATAATAATAATGGAGAGACGAGTACTACCATGACTATTTACATGTACCCATTTTCGCAACTTTTTCTGGGTTCTGTACAACTAATGGCAAGAATTAAATAAAAGCCGAAAAAATTAAACGAAAAAAGAATAGAGGGCATAATTGTAAACAAAATTAGAAAACCAAAATGAGTGGTTAACTTTTATATTATAGTACAACTAGTATAGACTATTATTTTTTTTACGATTATTATTATCATTATTATTATTATTATTATTAGTACTAATACTATTATTAATATTATTATTTCATCCGAATAGCATGGGTGGGAATTTGGGTATAATTTATATAATTTTTTAATTTCAGAAAATATTTTTTTGCAGATTTTTCAAATAATAATTCCTAATATACCAAAGATAAAAGATGTTAATATTTTATTTTTTTTCTCCATAAAATTACAATAAATGCAAACATTTTAGACTAACAATAGAGAGTCACTATCATGATTAAATTTATGAGCTGTGATATTTAGTACTAATTCAATCCGTACGAATTGTCAGAAAAGCAAAGTGTAAAGTCGATTTTATAAATATACACGTGAGTGGAGAAAATTGTTTTAACACCGTCACACATTTCTTGTTAATGAAAGAATTTTTTTATATTATAGTACAAATAGTATAGACTTCTACTACTAGTACTATTATTATTAATATTACTATTTCATTGACACTTGAGGTGCTGGCTCGGTGGTAAGAGTTTAGTCTTGTATCCTCAAGGTGCTGAGATAAAATTAGGAGTGTCAAATTGATCCATTTGTCCACCAGATATCCGGTCCATCCATAACAAAATCCATCCAATCCATCCATTTCAAAAAAATAATAATAATCGATTGGATTGAATCCATCCGTTTGACTTTGAGGATGGTGTAGATCTA
The DNA here is from genome assembly GCA_039519185.1 of Astragalus membranaceus. Taxonomy (NCBI): domain Eukaryota; kingdom Viridiplantae; phylum Streptophyta; class Magnoliopsida; order Fabales; family Fabaceae; genus Astragalus; species Astragalus membranaceus. The sequence continues at coordinate 138,568,408 of CM076850.1, forward strand.
TCCATTATATTTTTAAAATCCATCGGATTAGAATAACTATAAAATCAAAATCCATTGGATAATTAATTTTTTTGACCAAATCCATTGGATAATTATAAAAATATTTTTAAAAATATTTTTTTTCCATAAACTTTTTTTAAAGACAATTCATTCAAAAAATAATATTTCTTTTCCCCAAAAATATTCAAAAAAGAAAAAAATATATATAATATAATATATTTATAATATAATATTATATATATATAATATTATCACCAACCACTGGGGCCACCGCGAACCACCGCTGGCCACAGCCGGAACCACCACCGCCATCAGCCACCACCACATATATAAATATATATATATTTATACATTATATTATATTATATATATAATATTGTTAATATATATATATATATATGTATATATATATATATATAAAATTCAATTTCAGCAGAATTAAAAAATATATTTAAAAATTGTCAAAAAAATATTTAAAATAGATTTTTTTGTCAAAATATTTTTTATATTTTAAATATATTAGTGGATGGATTGGATATCCATCGATAAAAAAATTGTTAACGGATGGATTGGATGGACTTTTTTGTAAATGGATGGAATGGATTGGATTTTTTGGCACAATTTTAATGGATATAAATGGATAAATGGATTGTCTTCAATCCATCCATTAAATTTCAAATTCAAATCCAAATCCAAATCCATTCAATCCATCCATTTTGACACCCCCTAGTTCAAATCCCCTCGAGGACAGTTATAAGTCGGCCATTAGTGCCACTTTGAATAATTAATAAAATTTACCCTTCCCAATTAAAAAAAACAATATCATGTATAAAAAAAATATTACTATTTCATCCTAATATAAAAGGATGGGTGGGAATTTGGATATAATTTATATAATTCATTACTTTCAGAAAATCATTTTTTTGCCGATTTTTCAAATAATAATTCTTAATATGCCAAAGAGAAAATATGTTTATCCTTTATTTTTCTCTCCATAAAACTACAATAAACGAAAAATCTGTAAAAAAAATGATAATGCATAAAAACATTTTAGATTAACAAAAGAGTCTGTATGATGAATTAAATTTATGAGATGTCATATTTAGTACAAATTCATTCAGTAGAAATTGTCAGGAAAGCCAAGTGTAAAGTGGGTTTTATTAAAATACATGAGAAAACTGTTTTAGCACCGGCGCACATTTCTAATTGTACTATCCATCATTTTTCTAAATTATGAACTGTGTTATTTAGTAAGAATTTATTCCGTACAAATTGTCAGAAAAGCAGAGTGTAAAGTGGGTTTTACAAAAATACATGTGAGTGGAGAAAGCTGTTTTAACACTGGCGCACCTTTTTTATCGTATTATCCATCAATATTTTTCTAAATTTATTTACTATATGACAATTACTAAGTAAAGCTTTGGTATTACAAATGATTTACTTACTAAGATGTTTTGATTTTGATATATTTGGCAGGCAGATAAATCAACCATTGTCGATGAAGCAGTTAGCTACATACAAAAGCTACAGCAAACTCTGGAAAAGCTTGAAAAACAGAAACAAGATAGGCTTCAATGTGTATCCCCTTTAGCTTGCGAGTCATTTGTGACCAGCTCGCAGTGGCAACCCTATGACTCAAAGGATTCATTCATAGCTGATCATCAGGGATCCTCAAATAGTAACTTGTCCAATGTAGTGGAACCTTCAAAGGCGCCACTAGCTTTTCAAACGTGGACTTCTACAAATCTAGTGTTGAACATTTGCGGAGATGTAGCACAATTCTGCATATGCTCAACTAAGAAACCAAGCCTAATGACCACAATTGCTTTTGTGTTGGAGAAACACAGAATTGATGTCATATCTGCAAGCATTTTGCGCAAGGATGATGGAAAAATCTACATGATTCAGGCCCATGTAAGTTTGAAACTCATACATTATATTTGCATATTATTTCTATTTTGGTGATTTACAAATTGTTTATATTTTGAAGTCATTGTTTTCTAAGAGCAAATTGAACATATATCTCTCACCTAGGGCCTACCCAAAAATAATCGTTAGTGACCGAGGCCTAAAGCAAATTTTTTGTTGGGCCATTTTTTTCTTAAAGTTAACATTTTATATTAGGCTTTTTTACTTTATAAAAACTAATGACAAAAAATGATATCTAAAACTAGGGTTTTAGTAGCCTTACCCTTGAATCGGCACTACCCTTGAATCGGCACTACTCTCACTCTCCCCACCCAAAAACATAGAAACTCTCTTACAATTAATGTAAATAACAATGGAGAAATAATAAACCCAAGCATCTTACAAAGCACACCCAATTTAGGTTTCTATGTATTTGTCATTAATATGTGGCAATTTAACGTAGGGAATGATTGTTTCCCTTCCAAGAGATGTTCGACAATTTGAAACCAGGGTAAAATTAAAGGGCGACAAAAATAACTATTTGGGTCATATAAAAACATTTTCTTCCTGTTCTTCCTGAATTCGAGAGAAAGGTCACTAGAAAAAACAATTTCTTTAATTTAATCTTCTAATATTACACTAATCCTATTTTTGTCAGATCACAATTTCGTTTAAGAATATTTGAGTCATTTCCTAGTTATATGTTTTCGTCCCTAAGTATGAGGAGAAAGTCTAAGCATTCTTTCACTCTATTCTTTTTCTTCAACATATTATTTGGTTTGCTTGGTTACGTTACTGGCTCGTTGAGGTCGCTTGCTACTTGATCGAAGGTGGTGGTGAAGTCGAGCTGAATAATTGATGGTCACGTTCAGAGCTCCGGTGGGGTGTACCTGCGAAGACACTCTGATGCCCAAGTCAGTGGGGTAATATTCGAGCAGAGTGACGTTATGTGTAAAAAATGTACCTGTCAGCTGAGGTCAGACCTCTATATATAGTGTCAGGGGCTCTGCGGACGACCGTCGGATTGCATATGGCCTGATCTGGGCCGTTGAACCTGCGATCTAGGTCAAGCTTCTCTGCTTTGCTAGTTGGGCCGCTTGCGGCCGGCCCTGTGACAATGTTGGGCTCCGGCCCAGTCCGGAACAGTTGCCCCCTAGGCCGAAGCCGTCCAGAAGGAACGGGTTCAGACCTCAGATCGATTGCCCCCACATGGGGGAATTTACCTTTATGCGGCCGCCTGCACTGAGAAGACTTGTATTCATGCCCGAGTGACGGGTTCTTTCTTGTCTTTTAGTGACATGGTGTTCTGAGTCTGATGGATGCGACGTTTCACCTTTCGAGGTGACAGCCGTGACCTTTTGCGTTTCCCAATGGGGGCGCGCAATGATGATGGTTCTAGAGGTGGCAATTTCCACCCGTAAGTAGGGATCCCCGTGGGGATTGCCCTGTTCGGGGCCCCGTGGGCGGGGAATTTTCCCCCGTGGGGATGGGGACGGGGGAGAAAATCTCCCCGCAGTCAAAGTGGGGACGGGGATCATACCCCCCGCCCTGCGGGGACTCCGCCCCGAAATATATTACATAAATATTTTTATTATAGATGTATATTATACTATAAGTATTAATTTTTTAGTCTTTTTATACGTGTTTTTAATTTAAAATATTTAATTGTTCTAACTTTTATACTTTTTAAATAATAAAATATAAAAGTAAGACTAACTTTTATATTATTTGTATTAAAATGGTAAAGTTTTGTTTTTTAGTCTTACTTTTATATATTTATTCAATTTTAATTTATATTTTTTCAAACTTTTAATAAATTTTCGGAGTCCCCGCAGGGGCCATGGGGATCCGTGGGGATGGGGATGGAGGAGGAAAACTCCCCGAAGCGGGGACCGGGGATGGGGACGGGGGACAACTTGGGAGGCGGGGATGGGGAGCGGAGGAGTACTCCCCGCCCCCGCCCCGCCCCATTGCCATCCCTAGATGGTTCAAGTTTCGAGGGGCGTCATTAATGCTGGAAGCGAAGGGTCATGTCGCTTCAATTCCTGGCCTGATTCCCCTATATATAGGACACCCTTCCTTCATTTCTCATTTCGCTTTCTTGTGTTCCTGCTCCGAGAACGACTTGCATTCTCCGGTGAGCGACCAGGTTTCCGGTGATATTCTGGCGAGGTGTTCTCCGGTGAGTGACTTCTTGCTCCTGCGCGATTCAACTACAGACCGCCTTCTGCTAATAATTGCTAGAACGACCAACTTATCTCCAACTCCAGGTACTTGTTGTCTCATTAACTTCTAGCCTTGATTTTTATTTTTCCTTCTCATTCCGTCGTTAGCGAGGAGGGGCGTCAGACCCGGGGTCGACCTTGTCGCCCCCTTCGGTAGGTCGTCTATAGGTGGTCTGAATTTCTTGCCACCCGTCTTGCAGGATCTGGATCTGGCGCGGACAAAGCAAACCGCCCGTATTCCCAGCAGTCCTCCTGTTCGGCTACCCGAATTTTGTACTCGTCCTTCTTCGTGGAGTCATGACCGAAATTCCATCTGGAGCTCATCCACCCACTTCTTCTGCCAATTTGTCTGGTGAGAGCACGTCTTCCGACCGGACCGTTTCTATGGGTAATCCTGCGCATTCCCGTTCTCGAGGATCATAGGACACGGTTGAACCATCAGAGGCCGCCAATACTCCTACTCATGACGCTAGTACCTCAGCTCGCTCGGAGAGGGACTTACGGCAAGTTACTGGGGTAGAGGATCCTGACTGGGGAGGCGTGATTGGTGAAGACCGCTCTTGGATTTCTTCGACCGTTCTGAACAACGTTCCTTCGATCCTTCACCCTGGGGATGAGGTACCTCAATATTTTGCAAACATGGTAGGTGATCCCGGTCAATTATGGGCGGTGGAAGGTCCTTCTCCGGCCGAGCATGTGGTCACCGTCCCCTCTTCTCTCAAATTCACCATGTATGAGAACGTTCTTCGGGACATGCGGGTTCGTCCCCCGTTTACTGCTTTCCAACGTTCCCTCCTTCGTTATCTCGGAGTCGCACCGTCCCAACTGCACCCAAACTCGTGGGCCTTCATCAAGGTATACGAGCAGCTGATGAGAGTATTGGGACGCGACTCCTCTCGGTCTATTTTCTTCAAGATATTCAAGATGAGCCGGCAGCCAGAACCAGGGAGCAACAGAAACCGGTGGGAGCATTTGAGTATCAAGGGCCAGTCGGACTTCAAACTTTTTAAACCTTACTCTGATTCCCTGAAGCCCTAGAAGCTCTCCTTTATTTGGGTAGTACCTGTTTGTGAAGGGTCTCGTAAGATGGTTGGGTCTCTTGACGCTCGGGGACGGGTTATCGGCTACAAGTTTCTCATCGCGTGGACGTATGCACACTATCGTCGTCCCCCAGGCACTTACAGAACACACTGCAAACTTAGCGAGGGCGGTCTGGAAACCTTGAGGCTGCTCGAGAACACGGCCTCCTGGATGGACGAGGAATTGATCAAGTTCTATCGGCTGAAACGAGCACGGGACGACTCTAGTTTCCGTGTCGCTCTTGGTGCGACCACTACTACTTCTACTCCTTCCCTTTCCCCCCTCTCTCTCCTCTCCCCCCTTTTTTTTTACTAACCGTTCTTTCTTCTTTTTTTCAGGTGAAATGGCGGGCATGGGATATGAGGAGCTCACGAGGAAGGCCAGGAAGGGCAGAAAGCCTCAACCCGCTAGACCCCAGTCGAACTACCCCCTCTGATTGGCGATGCTGCCGTTGTCACTGATAGAGCGGGGACCAGCACCGCTGCCGACCCCAGTTCTGGAAAGAAGAGAGATCGCTCTCTTCCTGCTGTTGATCTTACTGGGGACGACTACGGGGTCGACCCTCCATTGAAAAGGAGCAAGGCTGGAAAAGATGCTCAGAGGAGACCGGTCTCTGGCCTTGACTTGGATGATCCCTCTGAGGCGGATTTCGGCCGCTTTCGTCAGGACCCTCTTCTCTTCGTGGAAGATGTGGACAAGGCCAGATCTTGCCTGATCGCCAAGCTGAAGCAAGGGGAGGCAGATCGGACTGCAGGTAATAGACTCCTCGCCCAAAACTTGTGGTTGGAGAGTGATAATTTAGACAAAACTGATAAGCTAAACCGTGCTTATGGATTTATCTCAGAGTTGCGGGAGGAGCTGGAGGCCACCAAGAAAAAGCTTCAAGAATCTGAGGCCGCTCTCAAGCCTACTGCCGATGCCCTTGATGAAATTAAGAAGACCCTCTCTACTGTGACCAAAGAGCGAGACGATGCGCTGACAGCCAAAACTGAGGTCGAGGGTAGGGTTGAGCTGGGAGTGTCAAAGGTGAACGAGTTGTCCGGTCGGGTTGAGGGGTTAGTTGAAGAGGTTGCTAAGCTCAAGGAGAATGTCGTCACCCTGGAAAAAGAGCGGGACGAGGCTCAGGAGGAATGTGACCGGGTGGTCGATTCAACCCTTGCTATGCCAGGAGTGTTTTGAAGAGGCTCTGGCCCAGGTTCAATGTTTCTATTCCGCTCTGGAGATCGACCCCAACGTCATCAACTCCTCCCACTCCCATCAAAATGGTCGCATCGTTTACCCTGATGAGAAGGACGAGCAGGGTAACATCGTGAAAGATGAAGTGGTTGTCTATGAGCGTCCTTTGTAATTTTTTCTTTGTACTCTTTTCTGGGGGCAGCCTGCTGGGCGCCCCTTTTTGATGTAATATGTACTTTATTGGGGCTCGCCCCTTTTTATCTATGCACTTTATTCTGCTCGTCTTTGTTTTTTTTATGCTCTATTTGATGATCGTTCTTTCTTTCTTTCTTTTTATTTCGAGTATTCGTCCTTGGACAGTTTACTGGACTTCTGTCCAGATTGAACTCGTCCTCAGGGGTGCGACCATCTCTTCGAGTCGCGTCGCGTGTAACTTGGATCGACTAAGCACGTCCTGACTTATTCAGTAGTTTATCAAACTCGGTTTGAACTTAACTCGCCTGGTCAGTTTTTTACTTACTATGAACAGAATGTAAATGAACGAACGATCATAAGAAAATGTTCCATCTTTAATGATGGTCGGGCGGGCCTCAATAAAAACCCAGTGGGAAAAAAGAGTGTCCCGCCCGGTTGACTTGATTAAACGTGTTACAAGAGCTTTGTCAACGATACAGTTTAAACAAAATAACGCCTAAGGTTTATAGCATTCCAGGTCCTTGGCACTATCCCCCCTCTCATGGTATGGAGCTGGTAAGCACCCTTACCCGTCTTCGAGACGATTCAATAGGGTCCTTCCCAGTTCGTGGCGAGCTTTCCCTGAGCTGCGTTCGTTTGTCCTACGGACGCCTTTCTTAGGACGAGTTGGCCAACTGAGAAATCTCTTGGAACGGGTTTGGCGTTGAATTTAGTTGTCATCCCCTGTTTTACAAGTGCTTCCCTTAGTGAGGCTCTGGTGCGCAGCTCGTCAATTAGATCGAGCTCTTCTCTGAGCTCTTGGTCGTTCTGCTCGGGTGGCTTTGGGTTGGCCGTCCTCCAAGTAAGCTCTCCGATTTCCACCGAAATGAGTGCATCTACCCCGTAGACCATCTTGAATGGGGCCTCGCCCGTCCTTGAATGGGGGGTTGTCCGGTACGCCCACAGAACGAAGGGGAGTTCTTCTGCCCATCTCCCTTTGGCTTCATCTAACCTTCTCTTCAACCCGCGTAAGATCACTCGATTGGCGGCCTCTGCTTGGCCGTTCGTCTGTGGGTGTTCAACGGAGGTGAAACGCTGCTTCATTCCTACTTCTACCATGGACTCTTGGAAAATTTTATCTGTGAATTGAGTGCCATTGTCTGAGACCAATACCTCTGGGATCCCGAACCGTACCAGTATGTTTTTCTTAAAGAATTTCAAACAGTTCCTGGACGTGATGGTTGCTAATGGTTCGGCTTCAATCCACTTGGTAAAGTAATCTACTGCGACAATTAGGTACTTCAGCTATCCCGGGGCGGCCGTGAATGGACCCAAGAGGTCAATCCCCCACCAGGAGAACGACCATGGGGCGGTCATGCTGTTTAACTCAATTGGAGGAGCGATATGCACGTCAGCGTGCCTCTGGCACTTGTCGCATTTTTTAACTAGGTTGCTCGCATCCTCATCCATCGTGGGCCAATAATATCCTGCCCTTAGTGCCATCTTGGCTAGAGCTCGTGCTCCCAGGTGGTTTCCACATATTCCTTCATGGATCTCTCTCAAAACGTAATCGGCCTCATTTGGTGTTAGGCACTTTAGCAGTGGCGTAGAGAATCCTCTTCGAAATATTCTACCTTCGATGACAGAGTAAGACGATGCTCATCTACGCGTCAAGGCCTCCTTTTTTGGATCATTTGGCTCTTCCCCGTCCCTGATATACTTTAGAATGGGATTGATCCACGTCTCATCAAGGTTGATCGTGCAAACATCTGAGTTTGGAAATGTTTCCAGGCTGACGCTGGGTTAGGGAAGGACTTTCTGAATTACACTTCTGTGATTTCCCGGTGTTTTTGTGCTGGCTAGTTCCGAGAGCACGTCAGCCCTTGTATTCTCTGATTTGGGAATCTGTAGTACTTCTGCATGGTTGAACTGCTCGAGCAGTTCTCTTACTTTGCCCAGGTATCTCCTTAACACTTCATCCTTTGCATCGAACGCCTCCTTAATCTAGGATACTACCAACAGAGAGTCTGAGTGGAGTTCGACCCTTTGCACTTTGAATTCCCGAGTAAGCATGAGTCCAGCAATGCACGCCTCATATTCCGCTTGGTTGTTTGAGGTGGAAAACGAGAATGTCAAAGAGACCTCCACCGTCATTCCTTCTGGGCTTTCTAGGATCACCCCCGCCCCGCTCCCTTTGCTATTAGAGGAGCCATCCAGATACAACGTCCAGGTCGGATCAAGCCCTTCTTCCTGGATCGGGGTCATCTCAGCTATGAAATCTGCTAGGATTTGCGCTTTAGTGGCCGTTCTAGTTTCATACTTGATGCCGAACTCCGAGAGTTCCACCGCCCATTTAATCATTCTTCCGGCTAGGTCAGGTCGATGTAAGATCCGTCGAATGGGCTAGTTTGTTCTGAGGACGATCTGGCGGGCCACGAAATACGATCTCAGCCTTCGGGCTGCCACAATCAGCGCCAGGGCTAATTTCTCAATTCTTTGGTATCTGAGCTCTGGTCCCTGGAGTGCTTTACTCACGAAATATACGGGATTCTGTTTCGCCTCGTCCTCCCGTACTAGCACGGCCGCTAAAGTTTCATCACTGATGGATAGATACAGATATAATGTCTCCCCAGGTTCTGGAGTTGTCAAGATAGGCGGTTGCAACAGAACTTCCTTCAGCTAGTCTAGAGCTTGATCACACTCGGGGGACCACTCGAACTGAGCCTCCTTCTTAAGCAATTTGAAGAGCGGGAGGGACTTGCTGGCTGCCTTTGAAATGAATCGTGAGAGTGCGGCTATCATCCCGTTCAGCTTTTGGATCTCTTTTTTACTAGTGGGCGACTTCATCCCCGTCACCGCTCTGCATTTATATGGATTCGCCTCAATTCCCCGCTCCGTTAAATAGAATCCTAAAAACTTGCCTGCTCTGACTCCGAATGTGCACTTTTCAGGGTTTAGCTTTAGCGAGTTCTTGCAGGCTTCCATAAATACCTCTTTTAGATCAGCCATATGATCAATGTCTTGTTTACTTTTAATGATCATGTCATCTAAGTATACTTCAACTGTTCTGCCTATTTGGACTCGAAAAACTTTACTCATCATTCTTTGGTAAGTAGCTCCCGCATTTTTCAACCCGAAGGGCATGACTAGGTAACAGTAGTTCCCTCTTGCTGTCATGAAAGCAGTCTTTTCTTGATCGGGTGGGTGCATTGCGATCTGGTTGTAACGCGAGTAAGCATCCAAAAATGAGAGCAATCGAAACCCGCTTGCGCTGTCCACTAATCGGTCCACATTAGGCACCGGAAACGCGTCTTTAGGGCATGCCCGGTTAAGATCAGTGTAGTCAACGCACATGCGCCATTTCCCATTGGCCTTCTTGACCAGAACGACATTGGATAGCCATGTCGTATACTTAATTTCTTTGATGAACCCGGCTTCCAGCAAGTCATCGACTACTTTTATGGCCGCTTGTTCTTTCTCCTCACTTTGCACCCTTCTTCTTTGGGTGACCCATTTGGTTGCTGGGTAAACGGCCAGGTGGTGACAGGCTACCTCCGGCGGAATGCCCGGCATATCGGCAGCACTCCAAGCGAATACATCATCGTGTTCTTTTAAACACCGGATCAACTGATCTCGCACTTCCGGGGGAAGGTCGTTCCCCACTGCTACTGTTTTCTCTGGGTCGCTCCATAGATGTATTTGGACGAGCTCACCATCCGGCTCTGGCCTTTTAATTCTGTTCTTGAACTCCCGGGTTAGATTGTCATCTCCTTCTTCTGCGTCACTGTCTGGGTCGTACCTGGCGTCTAAATCGGCAACGTTGATTTGATTCCCGCCCTTGTTCGCAATGTCCGTCTTCTTCGTCTCATTTTCGCCTTGTTCCTTAAGGCTCATGTAATGACACCTTCTAGCGGATTGTAAATCGGTCGGAACGGTGACTACTTCATTGTTGTCAGAGTGAAACTTCATTTTCAAGTGAATAGTGGAGGTCACTGCCCCAAGTTTTCCCAACGTAGGTTGACCTATGATGCACTGGTATACTGATTTTCATGGTAGCACTAGCAAATCGGTCTTGGCGATCCTGCACTTTGGTTTCTTTCCGCTGTTGTCCCCAGAAGTTACCATGAGCTCAATCATTCCAAGGGGCGTAGTTGACGATCCATTGAAGCCTATCAGGTCGGACCCTCGATAGGCCCTTAACTCGCTCTTGGGTATCCTCAAGGCGTCCAGAAGGTCCTCGAAGATGATGTCTGCTGAGCTGCCCTGATCGACCAATACTCTCCTAACCTCCACATTTGCCATTACTGCAGTTATTATCAAAGGGACATACTTGTTTGGTTTCCGATCAAGCATGTCATCGTCGTCGAAGGTCAAGGGTGGCCTGTTCGAGGGCGTTCTGGGAGCGGAGGTCGAGGCGACACTCATAATCTCTTTCCGCCGCCTCTTCATGGATTTGTTTGTTTCCCCTCCTTCTATGGGGCATCCTCCGGTGATCACCATTGTGACCAGGCGCCCCCTTGACTTCCTTTGGTCAATTTCTTCACCTTCCTTCTCATCGTCATCTTCCTTTCCCCCTTTGCTGACCTCGCTCACAACGACCTTCCCCTTCCGAGGGGAATGGGCTTCACTTTTCTCCTCCTGTCTACCTGCTTGCCCCTTTTTCACGTACTGGGTGAGCTTACCCTTCTTGATCAACTCCTCGATGTCATCTTTGAGGACCATGCAGTTGTTGGTATCATGCCCGTTACTCCTGTGGTATCGGCAATATTTGCGAGACGGGCGTTGCCCATCCTTGAGGACGAGGGGTCTGGTCTTTTAATATCTCTAAACTCCGCATTTGCGCACTCGGACAAAATCTGGGAATAAGATGTGTTCAGCTTCGTCCGTTCGGGATACTTCCTCTGCCTGTATTCCCTTAATGGTCCTTCCTGGTCTCTTCGAGATTTCTGTTCTAGCTCAGATCGGGGCTCCCTTGTCGTTCTGGTGACCACTTGGGTGGCCATTGCTCTTTCTTCATAAGTCATAAACCTTTGGGAACGTCAAAGGAAAGTTTCAAGATCTGGTGGTTTGTTCACTCCAACTTCAATCTCAAACAGACTACCAGTACGGAGTCCGTCCCGAAGGAACCAGAGACGCATGTCGTCCTCTAGTCCGCGAACATTGGCGGTCTCTTTGTTAAACTGTTCTACATAATCACGAAGGGTGTCGTCTGGACCTTGCCTGATTGCCTTCAGAACGGCATGTGATTTGGGTTTTACCCTGGACACGGTAAAGCGGGCACTGAAAACCCTCGCCAGCTACTCCTATGATGAGATCGTGTTAGGTTTCAACTCGGTAAACCACTCTAGGGTGGGTCCTTCTAGGGTCAACGAAACGATTTTGCACTTGACCGGTCCGTACGCTCCTCTATACTGCATCATTAGGTCAAAATATCTCAGGTGAGCATCGGGGTCCTTCACCCCACTGTACATTCTGAGATCGGACGGAGGCTTCTCAAGAGCCCGCGGAATGGGGTACTCGTCTACTTCTCGCGTGAAAGGTCCTATCCGGGTGTCGTCCCTTCCCCCGCGAGGTGGTTGGTCCTCGAGTTGTCGGTCTCGATGATCACGTCGTCGAGGGTTACAATCATGACGACGATGTCGGGTGCATGAAGGCTCCTTGGGGTGTAAGTGAGCGTATTTATCAAACGATCTGCTTCTTGACCGGGTTAACGAATCAATCGAGATGTACGAGGACTCTTGGTAAAGCTCTTCTTCGGGCCAGTAGGTGGGGTCGATCGAGGAAGGGGAAGCCCTCGACCGCCCTTGGGGAGCCCCTCTCCTCACCTGCCTGGGTGGAGATCGGTGCACAAGGTGTCTTCTCGGGGAGATCGATACCTGCTAGACTGGTTATCTTGGTGCACGTGAGAGTCGTCGTCGCGGCGATGCTGTTCGGGCGCGGTGTACGCCCTTCCAGAATCTACCTGCTGTTCTATCTGGTTGAGCCGCTCTTCCTGTTGCTCGATATGTTTGTCTCTCAGGTGCAGCAGGTTGCGCAATTCTTGCACAATTGCGCTAGGTAACACCACATTGGCCGGCTGTGCCGGGTCCGTCTGAGCGCTCGAAGCCGTGTCGTCAACGCCGGCGGCTTGGTCCTCCCGATCGAGCGGTTGCTGCTCGGGGATGGCTGCTAGGCTTCGCAGGCGCGGGGCCCCACATGGTCTTCCCCGCGGTGGCATATCAGATGTGGGTGGGACAGTATCTCCCACTGTGGTCGCCAATGATCCGGGCCCCAATGGGGGCAATCAATCTGATTTGGTTTGCTTGGTTACGTTACTGGCTCGTTGAGGTCGCTTGCTACTTGATCGAATGTGGTGGTGAAGTCGAGCTGATTAATTGCTGGTCGCGTTCAGAGCTCCAGCAGGTTGTACCTGCGAAGACACTCCGACGCCCAAGTCAGTGGGGTAATATTCGAGCTGAGTGACGTTATGTGTAAAAAATGTACCTGTCAGCTGAGGTCAGACCTCTATATATAGTGTCAGGGGCTCTGCGGGCGACCGTCGGATTGCATATGGCCTGATCTGGGCCGTTGAACCTGCGATCTAGGCCAAGCTTCTCTGCTTTGCTAGTTGGGCCGCTTTCGGTCGGCCCTATGACAATGTTGGACTCCGGCCCAGTCCAAAACACTTTTTTACTTTATAAAAACTAATGACAAAAAATGAGGTCTAAAACTAGGGTTTTAGTAGCCTTACCCTTGAATCGGCCCTACTCTCGCTCTCCCCACCCAAAAACATAGAAACTCTCTTACAATTAATGTAAATAACAATGGGGAAATAATAAACCCAAGCATCTTACAAAGCACACCCAATTTAGGTTTCTATGTATTTGTCATTAATATCTGACAATTTAAGTAGGGAATGATTGTTTCTGCAAAAAGGGATAAAAGAGGGGAAGGATCCTCTAACTTTTTGGCGGGAACTTCCCCCTAACTTTGTGTCTATCTCTCTCTTCTTATACATTCTCTCTCATCTTATTTTCCTTCATTTTCCTCCATTTTTATTTTCTCTCTCATCAAAAAAAGACTAAAGTTAGGGAGAAGTTCCCGCCAAAAAGTTAGAAGATCCACTTCCTATAAAAGATGGAAAACACATTTTCCAAGAGATGTTCCACAATTTGAAACCAGGGTAAAATTAAAGGGCGACAAAAATAACTATTTGGGTCATATAAAAACATTTTCTTCCTGTTTTTGGAATTGAATGTTTAGCACACAAAGAAAGAATAAACAAATTACGTTAATGCTTTCATCATTAATGTTAGTGTAAATAACTCAGTTGAATTGGGTCAATTTTGCAGGCAAAGCGAGGTTCACATCAATTCCAAGACGCAAATTCAGTGGAGGAAACTTACCAGCAAGCCGCTGGAGAAATTTCGCTTTGGATAAATGTTGCTTAAATTATTTTTGATGATGAGAATCTTGTCTTCTTATCCTGTGTAATGTGGTTTTTTGTTAGACTTGTGATGTGAACTTTTATTTCTCGAGATATATTTAGCAAGCTATTATGGCCAAACTTGGATGGTCCCAAGAGGAACAAGTATAATCTTTAATCCTTATGGTACTTTTTTGAGAAATTATTATTTTTGGTATTTATTTATCGTATGCAATTCCAATTTTCCGAGATCCAGTTACATGGGCCTCCCCATCCTTCACTATCATTTGCTTTTTATAGAAATCTTTGATCTCAGGTCTTAAATGGAGCATATATGGATGTTTTCCAAAGAGACGCCCTTCATTGGAAAATCTCCACTACCATTTTTTAAAGAGGAGTGCAACATTCTTGATTATCGAGTCTCTCACCCCAAGCTTCCCATTTCCTTTGGCATTTGAATAATTTTCCATTTAATAAAAGGTATCCCACCAGTAGCCCTTGAGACAAGTTTTGTTATGTTGAGTGAATATCCCTTTCAAGCTATTACGGATTGGGCCCAATCCTCAATAGTGAGGCCCATTATCAAAAGCAAACTCATTGATCAACGACTAAAATCTAGGCCCTAGATCGAACGGCTCTGATTCATTAGGTCAACACACATTTCCTCTATAAATAAGCATTCAATGCAATGCCAAAGGTACACAAGCTCTCCTATATTCTTACCTCTAATCAATTCACTTCCTGACTTGAGCGTCGGAGTGTCTTTGCAGGTACCCCCCACCTAGGATCGGAACTCCATCTAAGATCGGAACTCCATCTTAGATCGGAACCATATCTAAGATCGGAACTCCATCTAAGATCGGAACCCCATCCAAGATCGTACTCCATCCAAGACCGGAACTCCATCCAAGACCGGAACTCCATCTAGGATCGGAACTCCACAACGGAGCTCAGTTAATCAAGACCTACTAACTATCCCGGATCGTCCATACCTTCCGAGATTCGGTACAGAACATTGGCAACCAAAGTGGGAGAATCTTGTACTCTAGTGCCTCTCCCATCTCCTTGATTGACGATGGCTCCGACCTTACGTCATAGGACTATCCCGAGTGTCGTTGAGGGACCGGTCCTGCAGCAAGTGACTTCGGAAGGAGTGGCAGTCACCTTACCCCTTAGCCCGGCGCATGCTCGAAGCTCGACTACGGCTATGGTTCCTAGGAGCTCTGCCCGAACCGACTTCCACCTCCCCCATAGACGGTCCAGGTACCGGTCGATGCTGTTCAACAGCTCGTCCAGTTCCTAAATCGGCAAGCCGAGGCCGACCAGCAGGAAAGCCAACGTTACACCCAGTTAGAAGCTGAGATTGTTGAGATCCGGGCTCGTAACATCCCAGATCAGAGTTCCTCTCGGCGCAACTCTTCAAGTGAAAGGACTCATGGCCGCAGGCGCCACCGTTCTCCGACTTGGAGGAAATACCATCATCGCACTCCACCTCGTCGTAGAGGAGACCGAGGATCGGAGACTCCCCCAAGTCGGACCCCTGATGATTCCTACAATCCTGAGGGTTCCCCTCAGCCTAGCTCGTCTCTGTTTTCCTCTTCTCCGAGGCAACGTTCCAGAAGTCGGGAACGGTCCCCAAGGCGTCACCGCCCTCGCTCGCGGGGATCCCCCGGCAAATATGGCTACCGACGGTTTCCACCCCTTAAGAGGTCGGAAAAGCGTAAATGACCTTTCACAAGTAAGATCGACTATTTTCCGGTGCCAGAGCACCTCGAGAAACCCCCTGAGGGTTTGAAATTGCATGATGGAACCGGCGATCCGGATCGTCACCTTAACTATTTTGACACGATGATGCAATACCGGAACGTCCCGGATGAGATTAAGTGCCGGATTTTCCCTCTCACTTTGGAGAAAGCGGCTTTGGATTGGTTCAGGGCTCTCAAGCCAAACACCATCTCTTCGTGGGACCACTTGGCTAAGCTTTTTTCTGCTCACTTCGCTCACTCCAAGATGAAGCTGAAATCCCCGAAGGTGCTGCAAGCAATTCAGCAAGGGGAGAATGAGTCTCTCCGAGACTATATAGAGAGATTCAACCGTGAAGCTGCGCAAGTCCGAAACCTCGACGACTCTTTCCGACTTTACTTCATGGATGTGGGACTTAGTGAAGGGAGTTTGTTTCAAACCGATGTCTGAGTAAATCAGCCCGAGACTCTCGCGGAGTTCCTCCGGAGGTCTCAGAAGTACATCGATCATGAAGAAGGGGTTAACGCAGGATGGTCAAGTGTCACCTAGGCCCCGGAATGAGCCTACGGGCGTGATGTAATCCACCTTTGTAAATATTCAACCATCTAATATATATGGATCGGCTACGATTTTCCTCACACTGAGTGCTTAGTAAAAGTGAGTTCCAATGTTGAAGGGAAGGATTTGGGATCGATCGAACGATCGCCTTAAAATTCCACGCTAAACCGGAACCCGAGACACCGAGCTCGACATCGCCAGTGTCTGAGGTAGTGGCGACTCGTTGGGACGAGTTCAATCCGGTCCGAGCCCCGGTAGATTGTCCCAAGGGCTACGAAGATCTTTGGATTTCGAAGTCGCAAAGATTACTGGCCGAGGCTACCATTACCCTGAAGGGCGAGTTCGACCCGGGCTGAGTCCTGGTAAACTGCCCTGAAGGCGACATTAAACTGACACCTCGAGTCCCTCAGGTGGTCACGTTTTAACATGGCCGAAGCTGCCATTACCCTAAAGGGAGAGTTTGGTCTGGGTCGAGTCCTGGTAAACTGTCCTGAAGGCGACATTAAATTGACACCTCGAGTCCCTCAGGTGGTCACGTTTTAACATGGTCGAAGCTGCCATTACCTTGAAGGGCAAGTCACTCGGTGGTCACATCATTCCTGAATCCCGGATATTCAGAGGAACCTTGAGTCACTCAACGGTCATCTCTGTCTTGTGAGCACTAGCCCGGCTTCGTGAAGATCGGCGCTGGGGGGAAAAACTCACGTAAGCACAAGCCTGGCTTCGTGAATGATCGCAGCTAGGGAACAAAATCCCAGTCACTCTGAGATAGGGTCAACAGAGTCTTCAGGAAAGTAAACTCAGCACTGGAGCTCGGACAAGCTTACAAGTCAAGATCGCTTCACAGGCGACCCGACTTGGGGGGCAACTGTTACGGATTGGGCCCAATCCTCAATAGTGAGGCCCATTATCAAAAGCAAACCCATTGATCAATGGCTAAGATCTAGGTCCTAGATCGGACTGCTCTGATTCATTAGGTCAACACACATTTACTCTATAAATAAGCATTCAATGCAATGCCAAAGGTGCACAAGCTCTCCTATATTCTTACCTCTAATCAATTCAGTACTTCCTGACTTGAGCGTCGGAGTGTCTTTGCAGGTACCCCCCACCTAGGATCGGAACTCCATCTAAGATCGGAACTCCATCCAAGATCGGAACCCCATCCAAGATCGTACTTCATCCAAGACCGGAACTCCATCAAGGATCAGAACTCCACAACGGAGCTCAGTTAATCAAGACCTACTACTACCAACTATCCCGGATCGTCCATACCTTCCAAGATACGGTACAGAACACAAGCATTGATCTCTTTCCTCCATTTTATCCCAAACCTCATTAACTCCATCATATATGGTCTAAAAGTTCCAATTAATTGTATCATAAGCCTTATGGAAATCTAGTTTCAGTAAGACAACCTCTTATTTGTTCTTCTTTGCCTAGTGACAATTTCATTTGCTATTATACACTCGTATAATATTTTCCTCCCCATCACAAAGCCTATTTGAATTTCTCCAATCAAGGATGCCATAACTATCCTCATATTCTAAGGGCTAGTAAATTGGCTATGTACAACTACACCCCACCGTACAAATAGGATGAAGTTCTTCCAATTCCACGCACTATAATAAAATCCTTGTTTACCTACTAAAATTACCTACAGTCTACAATCGGTAAGTAATGCATTTTCAATGGTTTATTCCGTTGGTACCGTTCTCCCAAATTTTTGTCTTTACCGTCAGTAATATTGGTAGAAAATCCAAAGAAATTGCCGGTAATAAACACCTATTTTTTCTTGCATCTAATTCCGACGGATATATTTTCAATCGGTAACTCAAAAAGTCCGTCGGAACTATATAACAACTTTATTTAGTTCCCTCACTGTCACTCGACCCCTCAATTTCCCTTTTCTCAATATCACTGTCGCTCTCCTCACCTCCACCACCTTCACTCTCAATCACCTTCGCCCCACCTCCGCTCACATTCTTCGTTGTTGTCCTCACCATCCATCCATGTTCTCCTCAACTCCATCAAAGCCCTAAACTCACATTTCCTCAAACCCTACTTCGGTTTCCACCCTCAGTCTCGCAACCACCGAGCGCCGCTGGCTACTCATTTTTCGGCTACTGAAAGGTTTGTACGCTATCCATCGGTTTCAGTTTCAATACCAATTTCTATTTCAGTACCCTAACTTTTTCTTCATTTTCATTTCTCTCTGTTTTTGATGTATGAATTAGAGAAGTGGAAGGCTTCATATCAAATGGAAAGTAAAGAGATTCAGGTCTATTTATTTTTTTTGTTTCAGTTTTCTCACTTATTTTAATTTTTGATTTTGTTTCAACTTTTTTGGATCTTGTATGCATTAGTAACTTTATTTATTTATGTTAAATCTGATATCATTGATGCCCTTTTAAGTTGTTCATAAGTTGTGATTGGATTGGCCTCATTGTATTTGTTTTGGGGAATCTAATCTAATCTAATATCTATTTATACAACCAAACCTCTTATGAAATTACCAATTTGGATCTCTTATAAATTTATAAATTTATACAACCAAACCTCTTATGAAATTACCAATTTGGATCTCTTATAAACAAGACATGTATCTAATTTTAAGGGTAAAAACGTCATTACCCTCTCTTTCTTTTTCTTCTTACACTCTCTTTTCTTTCTTTTTTTTCTCTTTCTTCTTACACTCTCTTTCCTCCTTTTCACTTTTCTCTTACACTCTCTTTGTTCCTTTTTTCGTTTTACTTTTCTTTTACTTTTCCCATAAACAATTCTTCTTTCTCTTATCACTTCACTTTAGTTTTTTTAACTAAATTTCTAAATTTATATAAACACTACTCTACTAAAATTACCTATAAAAATGTAAATGAGTCACACTAAAAAACAAAAAAAAAAAAAACTATCACCTTTTTAGAAAAATATCACCTTAAAATTTTAATTTTTCTCTCCGAAATCTGTACACTCTTATTGATAATCTACTATCACCTCTTATTGATAATCTACTATCTATCTTTTACTATCTACTACAATCTACTAATCAACTAAAATAATTAATTAAAACTACGAGATAACTGTAATGATATATAAAAAACACGAGATAACTGTACTGATATATAAAAAAACACAAGATTAATAATTGTTATTGATAATTCAAATTTTTGAAGACTACTATAAACCTACTATCTAAAAAACAAGAAGATTTAATGACTATTTAAACTACTGATTAATATTTAAAACAAATATTTCTTATTGATAATCTACTATCTCTCTTTTACAATCTCCTATAATCTACTAATCAACTAAAATAATCAATTATTGTAAAAAAAACTAGAATAATCAATTGAAACTACGCGATACTGCATTGATATATAAAAAAAACACTGGATAACTGCACTGATATATAAAAAACACGAGATTAATATTTGTCATTGATAATTAAATTTTTTGAAGATTACTACTACAAACCTACTATCTAAAAACAAGAAGACTCAGTGACTATTTAAACTACTAATTAATATTTAAAATAAATATTTGTTATTGATAATCTACTATCTAACTTTTAGTATCTATTATAATCTACTAATCAACTAAAATAATCAAGTAAAACTACGAGATAACTGCACTGATATATAAAAAACACGGGATAACTGCAATGATATATAAAAAAACACGGAATTAATATTTGCCATTGTTAATTATAATTTTTGAAGAATACTATAAAACCACAATCTAAAAAAACATGAAGGCTTGATGACTATTTAAACTGATTAATATTTAAAATACACGTGACAATTTGTCACTAATACCTAAAAAAGGACAAATAATTGTCACTGATATATAAAAAACACGGGATACATATTTCTTTTTGATAATCTACTATCTATCTTTTACTATCTACTATAATCTACTAATCAACTCAAATAATCAATTGAAACTATGAGATAATTGCACGGATACATAAAAAAAACACGGGATAACTGCACTGATATATTAAAAAATATATGGGGATAACTTCAATGATATATATAAAAACACGGGATAGTTGCACTGATATATAAAAAAACACGGGATAACAACACTGATATATAAAAAAACACTGCACTGATATATAAAAAAACACGAGATAAATGCACAGATTGTTTTTAAATGATAATTTACATTTTTAGATTTTAATATTTATCTTTTTTTATTTGAAACTCCTTTTTTATCTACTTTAAATTTGTCTTTATTTTCACGGAGTAATGTTCAGACTATTTAAATACTATCTAAGTTCATTCATAAAAAGAACACAACAGCGCTCGTGCGTACGCACATGTATCCTACTAGTTGATTATATAATTTCAGATTGCCACTACTGAATAGGGCAATCCCCGCAGGGATCCCCACATTCGAGTAGAAATTGCCACCCCTAATTTCAGTGAGGTTTATATTTGTGTGTTGATGCTAATGATAGAGTTGATTTGTAGATGAGATTATTTTGTTTTCAATTTGTTTTCAATGTGTTAGTTATTGTTTATGAGAGATTATTTATACTAGTGACATGTCTAAATGTGTTTGTATTACTGACATTGTAATTAAGCTACTGGCATTGTGATTGCTTGTTTATTAAATACATGTCCTGGGTTTGATTTATTTGATATGCAAATTAGTAAATTAGTGCAATGGAAATGGAGTAAATTCAAATTCTAGACATTGGGTAGAATTTTTTTATATCTGACTATATTATTTGCAATACGCGAATCGTTTATACATGACACTTGTTTATATGTGTTGCACCCGAAAAATCCAGAGGATCTCTCGCGGTCAATGAAGTCGCCATCAATGTTTAATTATTAGGGAAAACATTGAAAAATCCATTTTAAAAAGAAAGGTCTTGAAAACCAGATTTCAAGTTCGGGAGTCGATTATGCGTGGGGAAAGTATTAGCACCCCACAACATCCTTTCGAAAAAGGTTACCTCTGATTAGTTGTGCAAACTATATTAACTTCAAAAATATTTATTTCCCTTTTATTATGAAGTGAATTGAAAAAGACTTAATAAAAATTATTTATTTTGAATTTTTATTGAGAGGTAACAAACAAACGTTTTTGGAAAAGACTAAAAAAGATTTTTTGACAGAGCTAACAATCTATTTTTTTTAATGTAGGTATATATAGTGTGATATGAGTAAAATGAGAGTTTGGGTAGCAACTTAGAACATAAGATAAGAGCTCGTTGTTTATGTATCATTTAAACAAGATACAGTAATAGTAAAAGAAAAGAATTGATAAACTAAAAAGGGTAAGGGGGGTTATGAGAGATAATAACAGGGGGTGCGTGGAATGAAGGATAAAAATACACACAGCCCTATACACATTTCATTACATAATATTATATTATACAAATATGATAGCTGAAATTGAACTAAAAAAACAATAAAGAAGACATGCAGCAAAAAGGAAAACGCAAGCAGCAACTTGAAAATAAATGGGATCCAAATCCCTAATTATGGAGAAGGCAGTAACAAAACGACGCAGCCATAAAACAAAAGGAGAGAGAGGGGGAGAGAGAACCAAACAGAGATATGCGCTAATAGGGAGAAGTCAGCAGTTGGTGATGGCGTCGGTCAGCAACGGCGACGATTGGTGCCGGCGATGGTCAATGACGGCGGAGGTCGTGGTGGTGCGAGCGGATTGAGGTACTCTTCCCCCTTCCTCACGTTTCTCTCTACCGTATTGTACTCTTGGGTAAGCCAGACATGGTGGATACTGAAGGTGATGATGAAGTGGTTTGGTTAGGTGAAGAGTTTATGATGACGGTGAGTGAAGGAGAAAGCTTTCTACTGCTCTCTCTTTTTTTGTTTTATTCCCTCTATCTTCTCTTCTCTGAAAATTGAATTCCCTCCTTTGTGTGTTCGCTGGCTTCTCATATAGAGGTCTCTTAATTGTCTTCTTGCTCTATAGCCAGCTAAGGGCATCTCAGTAGTCCCTTTCATATTTCCCATCTCATGATTCTGCAAATTATGAAGTTGCTGCTGCTTTCTGCTTATTTTCTGTTTTATGTTTTATGCTTACGGCGAGTGCGCGGGGGAGCAGTGTGTGCATAGTTGTAGTCAAGAGCTGGAAATAGGATAAGCTAGAAACAAATAGAAAGTGGTCTTGGTTTCTTTCTAAAAGAACCAACCAAGCTAGTGGAGCAGAGAGACATGCAACGGCATGTGTATTGCTACTGCATCTTCTTTTTACTTTTCTTGAATTATGTATTTTTGCAATTTTGTATTATCCTTTTTTTCCATTCCGTTTTGTTCACCTTTTTAATCAAAATCCATGTAGATCAAAAAACTTGTAAATCTGTTTCTATTTTTTACTTTATACTGTATAATCTTGTAATTAAAAAAATTCAGAAACAAAATTAAAACTAAAATTAAAGTACTAATAATAAAAAAGAAATGACCCAAAACTGCAAACGAGCACCAAATGACACATGCCAACCGTTAAAACCTCAAAATCCACAATAAGTGATATTTTTTATTTTTCTACGAGAATTTGAATTAGTCGGACAAAATTAGGGTACAATAATATGTGAATATGTTTTCGCTACGTTTAAATATTCTCGTTATTCGATCGCTTGTTTCAATTGGTTCGAATAGAAATTGATAGAGGGTTGATTGAATTCAGTTATGATATTAATTGTGTTTAATGGCACTTGTTCACCATCATGAGTGATTGAACACGATGTTTTCACGCTTGCTCGAAATGGTGTGAATTCGTATAAACTGACTAACCCTTATTTTAATTAGTTTATATCAATCACGAATTAGAACTAAGTGAACATTATTTTTTGAACCTGTGATAAATCTAAAGGGCGCACTCGAACCCAATGAATTGATTGTTCTCGTCAATTGATTTTCTTCATAAATTGAAACTGTTTTCCACAAGATACCCCCCTATTTATTGTTATCCGTTCTTTATTGATTTTGGTAGCCTTTAATTTGGAGGTCCTTGTAAGATGACGGAAGTTTCTTACCTTGTTACTATAGCTTTTAATTATTTTGATTTGCGTACGACCGCTAGTCAAATTGGCGTCGTTGCAAGGGATCTCTGATTAGGTATTGCCAACTTAAGAACCTCGCTACCCAAGAGCACATGGATGCGATGGTAGGGGTCTCTTCCAGCTTAACCAAAGTCCTGGGTTCGAATCCAGCCTTGGGCATGCAGCAGTGTTAAATCTCTTGAGGGAAAGTTTTGCCGCCTATTGTGGTCCTACCTGGCTCGTGATATTAGTCTCAGTAGTTGCGCGCAGAGGATACCCGGTTTATACAAAAAAAACGTAAGAACCTCGCTAACCACTAACATTTGTTTTGAGTTTTATTGCCTTACGGTTCTGTTTGTTTAAGTCTCGTTCAGTTTCGTCTCTGATTAGGTGAAAAAATCGACTTTCGGGGGATCTAGTCCGATTGCTCCAAAAATTTGTCAGAAAATCATAAACAAATCATGGAATAGGAATCCCATGATGGGAGTTGGGGCTGAAAAATCCAAAATTCCATTGTTTATATTTTCGTTTTGATTTTTTGAATTTGTCTTTATTTGATTTTATTAGATTTTTAGTGGTATTTTCATATTTGATTTGTTACGTTTTTCTTACTTGCCCCTCTATTTTAGCGCACAAGACATATAGGGAATTTTCAGATTTCTCCCATTTATTCTTGATGCAGTTTTGATTTATCAATTCTCCTTATTTTTTGATTTTAGTTCTCATAACATGACTGCTAGATATGAACCTTCAGTTGAGGACCTTGTTAAACAGATGGCTATTCAAAATCTCCAATTCCAACAAAGAAAAAATTCACCACTTAAGTATTTGGAGACAATAATTGGTCAGTTGAGTCAAAAAAAAATCGACAGTTATCCACTTCAATCAGACTCAGGGATCAGACCAACTGCCTGCTCAGGCAGTAGTGACTCCTAATGTCCCAAATACTCCTAATGTCACAGCAATTACTCTTCGTGAAACCCCAAAGGGTGCCTAAACAGTTGCTGTGAAAAATAACAAAGCTTTTGTTACTCCAAGAGTGTTAATGATGAACAGGACAAACCACTCCCTGAAAATTTGAAATATGCATATTTAGAGGAAAGTGGAAATTTGTCTGTGATTATTTTAGCTAACCTTGAATTTGAACAAGAAAAGCGGCCGCCAATTCTAAGTGAACATAAGAAATGTATCATATGGACCATGGCGGAGATTCCTTGCGATAAGGTGTGGCAAAGACATCAACAACTCAGTCCCTTGATTATGAGTGTGTGGAAGAAGAAGGTGATCAAACATGTGTGGAGTAACCATAAAAAAGACTTTTTTGGCAAATATCATCCACCCACAAGCTTCAAGTTCTCCACCTTCAAAAGGGAGTTTTTGTTTTTGACGTTCTTTTGCCAAGCGTTTCCTAATTCCTACACTTATTTCTTGGTCAAATTGTTTGGCCCAATAAAGAATTTGAGTAGGCCTATAAAGGAGTGGAGCCCAATAAAATTCAGTCATCTCTTTCGAGGCCGAAACACATTTTCCTCTTAGCCTCGATTATAGTACTAATTAACAATTTTATTATTCTTTAATTAAATCATTGATTTTTTCTTTGAAAAATAATTAAATCATTGATGAAACCAAATATAAATCAGATTTTTGATGAAAATTATCTAGTTTACGTTTGTCACCTTATCATCCACAAGTAGGGGGGGAATATGCCATCCCAAAGAATCTATGGCTTAGGCTACAACATACGCATGTTTGATAAAGGTTTTTTTCTTCAAATGGACAAGGCCAGAGAAGTTTATTTAGCTAACAGGGCTGAATTACATACCATTGGAAAAAAATTATAGGCCAAATAGATCGTCTTATTTAAGTAAATATAGATAATACTTATTATTATTATTATTTGTGTAAAAAAAATTAGTATTATTATTATATTAAATTTTGCACTTTGTGTTAAATCATAAATTTGCAAACAATTTCTGTAATTTTTGACATACTTAAATGTATTATTATAAAACATAATTTAAATAATATGTCATATAAAGATAATTCTCTAAAAAGTTGAAGTAGATCTCAAATTAAAACTTAATTTTACTGATCTAATAATTTATTAGTCTATTTACAAAGTCTTGCATCATTCAAAGTTTGTATGTGTTTGTAGAAAAAATAGTGAAATAAACTCTTAAACATGCTTTAAGGCTTTGTTAGACCTTAAAATATAGGCCTATGACAAGTCACATGTTGGACTCGAACCTAATATTTTTAAAATAGACATGACTCGGGCCTTGCAAAGCCCTACCTAGTCTGACCTATTACCAGCTCCCATTGACAAGTATCTTGCTAATATATTTTTTTTGTTACCGTGTTAATGGTGCGCAGTATACACCAGTTTTGCCGGTGACTAATCTATGCCAGGGAACCTGGCTGGCCATGGCTTTGTCGGTCTGTGTGGTTCTCTCTTCCCAACCAAATTTTTATCACACCCAAGATTCAAATCTGAGACTTTAAGGTGGGATCCAAGCCAGGTCATCGCTCGGATGAACCCTCGTTGATAAGTATCTTGCTAAGATTAGTACAAGTAAATAACTCAGTCAAAAAAGTACAACTAAATAATCAACAGGTCGTCATAATGTTCGTAATTAACAAAAGAATCACATAAATATTCATAAAATGGACTATTCTTAATTTCTTATGATAGCACCGACATTTTGTCGATGGTTTTTTTTATACCCCCATCAACTCTCTTTCTACCCCCATACATTATTGTAATTCTGAAAATACCCCTAACATAAATAACAAAAACTGACTTTTGGAAGATTCTCTGGTGGGGGACCACTTTATCTGGTAATCGGATTTACCTAAATCCGATTAGCTTTAAATACGTAATAAATACACACGCATAAGTCAAATCGGATCAATCAAACTGACAGATAAATCTGATTTGACCATTTGATTCAGTATAGAAAGCGAAATTTTAATTAATTGGATTTAGCTAAATCCGATGCGCAATCGGATTTACGTAAATCCGCTTATATCTTTTAATGAATCGGATTTACCTCGATGGGGTATATCCGATTTTGAAAAATACAAAGCGGATTTACGTTTGGGGTACGTAAATCCGATTTGTTTTTTTTTTAAATTAATTTCTGTATAACTGTTGGTCTATTTTGAAACAGATATTGTGCATAGAGTCGCAGGTTGTTCCTTTCGTGGTAGACACTACAGAGGCATTCTGGATGGAGAGGGTATATTTTTCAAACTAATTTTCTTAATCAAAATTTGGTAGATATTTAATTAATTAAGTACGCAACATTTATCTATTTTTTCTATTTTGTAGATATTTTCTACACGCGAGGATGTAGAAGAGTGGACTAACGCGGTTGGGAGGCGTATTAAAGTTATGGTTATCATTGTAAGATCTGACAAAGCTGGAGTTAAAAGGAGTTCTAGAGATAAGATTATTTTTGGTTGCGAGAAGCAAGGGAAGTGGTCTAATGATTCTAGAGTTTTCGGGTCTAAGAAAATAAGCTGTCTGTTTACATTGAGAGCTACTTGTACAATACGTCATGGGGGTTGGCGTGTGAATGTTAGGTGTGGTCTTCACACACATGAGTTTCTTACTACCCCGGTCGGGTCGACAGCTTTTGGTCGTTTAACTAAGCCGCAGAAAGCTATTGTTAATGAGCACACTGATCTGAATGTTGCTCCGAAAGATTGTCTTACTGCTTTGAAGAACCATTATCCGGACAACGTCACTTCTCTTCCTCAAATATATAGGCAGCGTTACGCCTATAGGTCTTCTAAGAGGGGTCCTAGAACTGACATTCAGGAGCTTTTGAGATTGATTGAGTCGCAAAATTATTTATGTTGGAGCAGAAAAGTTGAGGGTTCCAATGTGGTCAGTGACATCATGTGGGCGCATCCAACTTCTATTAAGTTATTCCGGTTATTTCCAAAGGTTCTTATTCTTGACACCACCTACAAGACCAACAAATACAATCTACCTCTATTGAAGATTGTATGAGTCACTTCAACGGAGTTAACTTTCTCGGTTGCTTTTGCCTATATTTCACACGAGCTTGGAATTCATTTTATTTGGGCATTACAGCAATTAAAAGAATTGTTTGACTTGCACGGGCTTCAGCCTCAGGTATTCTTGACTGATAGAGATCTTGGTCTTATGTCCGGTATTCTTGATGTCTTTCCTTCGGCTACAAATTTGTTATGTTCTTGGCACGTGACTAAAAATGTGAAAGCAAAGATTAAAGAGTTTGTGCACGTGGATAGGCAAAAGGACGTCATCTCTCTTTGGCATAACATTATTGATTCACTTAACGAGTCAGAGTACTCAGCTCACTTGAAGATTTTTGAGGACTCCTGCGTTGATTTGCCCGCTCTTATTAAGTATGTGCATGACACGTGGTTGACAAAGCATAAGGAAATATTTATCTTGGCATGGACAAACCAGATCCCACACTTCGGGAATCAGACCACCAATAGGTACTTTGACACGTGTTTAGTATTTTTATCATAGTTTAAATTTTTTTGACACGTGTTTAGTATTTTTATCGTAGTTTAAATTTTTTTGACACGTGTTTATTATTTTTATCGTAGTTTAAATTTTTTTGACAAGTGTTTATTGTTATTATTTAAGAGTCGAGTCAGCTCATTGGACTTTGAAGAGACATTTGAGGACTTCTGGAGGTGACTTGTCTAAGTCTTTTAAATCTATGCATGAGATGCTTACTCTCCAATTTGATAAAGTCATCGGGTCTTTTCAAATAAGCATAAACCGTATTGAAGTGCCTTCCAATACTCATTTGTTTAAAAAACTTCGCGGTGTTGTGTCTTTAAATGCTTTGGATCATATTGTTAAAGACTTTTCAAAATCGACATCTGGGGTTGGATATGACAAAGCCCGTTGTGGGTGCATTATTAGAAAGACACATCTTCTTCCTTGTGCTTGTGAGCTAGGTCTGTACCATGTCTCCGGTACTCCTATTCCGTTGGATGTTGTAGACGACCATTGGAAAAACTTGAGTTTGGATTCTAAAGATGATAAATTTTCCAAAGAAAAATCTGCTGACTGTGATATTTCTTACCAAATGGAGATGATTTGGGCGAGATATAATCGTATGACTCCTGAGGAGAGATTTGTCTTCAAGAAACAACTTAATGAGCTTGCATTCCCTACCACTTCTTCAGTGGTTGCACCACCATTTAAAGTTAAAACAAAAGGTGCACCAAAGAAGAAAAAACAGAAATTATATGATGTCAAGCGTGATTCTTTTGGGTGGGAGCATGTGGATGAGAAGATGAAACTGACTCAAGAATCTGAAACTTCTTGTAAAAATTCATCCCAGCGGTCTTATTGTACAAAATCATCACAGCGGTCTTTAAAGCTATCTCAGGGTGTTTCTAAAAAATTAACACATTAGGGTGAGACTAAATTCAATTTACCGTCGGTTCCTCATCACGTGCACTCTTATGTGGAAAAAATTATTGAAGTTGAAAGGGACGGTAATTGTGGGTTCCGAGCAGTAGCGGTTGGTCTCGATCTTGGTGAGGATATAGTTGGCCTATAATTAGGCAAGATTTAATCAAAGAAACAAAGGAGATCGAGCAACTATATACTTACATGTTTGGAAAGGACAGACTTGCAGTGCTTAGAAAAGTGTTATCCATTGAACACCCCGGTTTTCAGAAGGAGGATAAGTGGTTGAGTTTGCCTGAGATGAGGTACTTTATAGCTACTAAGTATAATGTGGCCCTAGTTCAATTGTCTTTGGATATGAATTTTACTTATCTTCCTCTGAGAGGTAGTTATTCTTCTTCTAAGTATAAAATCATATCTATTCTGAACGTCAGGGATATCCATTGGATGCATATTTCGATCTCGCCTCTCTATCTGTTGCCTCCAGTTGCTTTGATGTGGTCTCATAATCGATCAGATGAATCTACTTCATGGTTGGATCCTTATACTGGCCGTTTTTCCCTTTGGCAGTCTACCGCTTTGAAGATGCTCCGTCTCCCTCCCACTGATGCGCCCACCATTGTAGACTTAGCCCATGATTCCGACGATTTAGATTGACATTTCTTGTAATTATTTATCCATATATATATATATATATATATATATATATATATATGGATAAATAATTAAAGTTAAAGGTCTGAATCTGAAACAGGCTGATCACCAGTCAACCATTGACCAATGGAATGACCATGAGGATAGTTCATCCTTCCTTGGTCTTATCAATTATGTCAGGATTCACAAATTCTGCATAAACATCAATATTGTCATGAGTGATTTCATCCTTGAAACCGTCACTCTGTTTGACACTGGGACAGATTCTTATTGCATCTTAGAAGGTCTTATTCCTACAAAATATTTTGAAAAGACTTCTAAACAACTTAGTGCTGCAAATGGCTCTAAGTCAAAAATCAATTTCAAAATCTATACCCCCTTTCTTCTTGTTAAGAATTTGAAAAACAAAGTGACTTTAGGTACTCCTTCCATAAGATCAGTCTTCCCTTTTCAAGTTACTAAGGAAGGTATAATAGCCCAGCTTTTGGGACAACCAATTATTTTTAAGTTTTTGAGAAAACCTTTTATCAGGAACTTAAACCCAAATTCTTATCAAATTATTTTTCTGAAAGGAAAAGTCTCTTTTAGGAATATTGACCATCAGTTGCAAAAACAGGATAGTCAATTCAAAATCAAAAGTCTTTTAGAACAAATTCAATCTACTATTTGTTCTAACATTCCCAATGCTTTCTGGGAAAGAAGCCATCATAGAATTGAATTCCCATATGAAAAGGATTTTCAAGATAGGTAAATCCCTACCAAAGGCAAACTGATTCAAATGAATCATGAACCTCTCCTTCTTTGTCAAAAGAAAGTAAAAGACCTTTGGGATAAAACCCTTATTCGCAAGAGTAAGAGTCCATGGTCTTGTTCTGACATTTATGTCAATAAACAAGCTGAGATCAAAAAGGGAAACTCCCAGACTTGTTATTACAAACCTTTCAATCATGGTCTTTGCTGGATTAGGTTCCCTATTTCCAACAAGAGAAATCTCCTTGAGAAATTTCTTGATGCAAAAATCTTCTCTAAAATTAAATGTGGCTTTTGGCAAACAAAAGAAGAGGACAGGTATAAAACTACTTTCACTGTCCCTTTTTGTCAATATGATTGGAACGCTCATTCTGAATTTCAAATCATGAATGAGAATTTTAATCAAAATTCAAAATTTACCATTATCTATATTGATGATGTTTTAAATTATTCTCAATCCTTTTACCAGCATCTCAAGCATAGCAGCATATTCATATCTGTTATTAATAGACTTGCTGTCTCCAAAACAAAAATCAATTTGTTCCATGCAAAGAATAAATTTCTTGGTCATAGCATTCACCAGGAAACAATCATCCCTATCAGTAAAGCTATTGAGTTCTATGATAAAATTCCAAATCAGATCATTGACAAAACCCAGTTGCAGAGGCTCTTTGGGTACCTTAACTATGTCTCTGATTTCCCCCCACAAATCAGCAAGAGAAATTCTTCAAAAGGTATGAACCCTAATCTTTCTCTCAATCCCAATTTAATTGTTTTCCAAAACATTTTCATCAAAATCTCTTTGTTTTTACCAATTAATAGCGTCCTTGAACAAGACGACTGTAGTACCCCAGGCATGAAAAACTGTTCTTACACCCTAGAACATGGTGATTGTAGTGCCCCAGGCATGAAAAACTGTTCTTACACCCTAGAACATGGTGATTGTAGTGCCTCAGGCATGAAAAACTGTTCTTACACCCTGGAACATGGTGACTGTAGTGCCCCAGGCATGAAAAACTGTTCTAAAAACGCCCTTGATCATGGCGATTGTAGTATCATCAGTGATATGAAAAACTGGTCTTGGTTCATCAATCATTCCTCTCTCAGCCATCATCAGCTGGAGAAAACAACTGTTCTGGGGCATATTCCCCTAACAGGCATCAATAATTCCATCGATTTCAAGGTAATCATGCCAGTAGACGAGTGGCAGACAAAAGGTATCTTCATCACCACAAGAAGCAAAGTAGTCAATCATGCCACCATCAAAGGCATCTTCAATCAAATCCTCCGTAAAGATAATAGTGCCTTGTCACCAACAACAATAATGGCAGACAAAGAGCATCTCTGCTTTTGTCCCCCACCAACTCAAATCATCACAAGCAGACAAGAGGAATCTGCTTTCATCATTTCTTTCATTACCACCTGGCAAAAGCATCAATCATGGCAGACAGGAGGAATCCACTTTCACTACAAAAAAAACTAGTCATTAGCGAGGGACAGTTCCCTCGCAAAATGACCTGATTCCCTCACTAATGGTCATTTGCGAGGGACTTAGCGAGGGACTGGTTCACTCGCTAATTCCTTCCTCGCAAATGGGATTAGCGAGGGAAGTTGGATCCCTCGCTAATTAGCGAGGGACTATGCCGTCGCTAGTTCCCTCGCTAATGACTGCAGCTTTTCAGGTGATGGGACTCAGTTACAGGGGTTGGTAAATGCGCAGGAATTAGCGACGGCTTTTGCCCTCGCTAATTCCCTCGCTAATGACTGCAGTTTTCAAAAAAAAATGACATGTGTCCAGTGCTGAATGGCTTGTTTTTTTATATATATTAATTAATGAATATTATATTATATTATTAATTTTGTGGTGATGTGTGGTGGTGGTGGTGGCGTGGTGGTGGTGTGGTGGTGGTGGTGGTGGCGTGGTGGTGGTGATGGTGATGGGTGGTTTAGAGTAGAGAGAAGGAGAAGAGTAAGGGAGAAAGAAAGAGAGAGAGAGAGAGAGAGAGAGAGAGAGAGAGAGAGAGAGAGAGAGAGAGAGAGAGAGAAGAGTGAGAGTGGTGGTGGTGGGGTGGTGGGTTGGTGGTGGTGAAGAGTAAGAGAGAGTGAGTGAGAGTGGTAGGAGGTATGTGGTGGTGGTGGTGGTGTTGGAAGAGTGAAGAGAGAAGAAGAGTGTGAGAGGAGGTGGTGATGATGGTGGTGGTGGTGGTGTTGGAAGAGTGAAGAGAGAAGAAGGGTGTGAGAGGAAGTGGAAGGGGGAAGAGGAAGGGAAGAGGAATGGTGAAGAGTGAGTGAGTGAGTGAGTGAGAAAGAAGAGTGAGGGTGTAAACGGATATAAAGGAAAAAAGAAAAAAAATTGCGAGGGAATTAGCGAGGGAACTGTCTCATCATCTGAAAAGTTAACGTTAGCGAGGGAATTAGCGAGGGAACTGTCCCTCGCCAATTTCTGCACCTTTACCAACCCCTGCGCTGAGTCCCATCATCTGAAAAAGCAAAATTTAGCGAGGGAATTAGCGAGGGACAGTTCCCTCGCTAATTCCCTCGCTAATGACAAAAAAATTGACAGCTCTATGCCCTCGCTAATGACTGTTTTTGCGAGGGACAACAAGTCCCTCGCTAATGTCCGTCGCTAATCAGTGTTTTTTTTGTAGTGTTTTGTCCCTCTTCAATGCTCCACTATCAACCTTGATCTCCGTAATGATAGTAGGAAAGAACTCCTGGCCATGGTCAAAAAATAGCTTGACCTTCTCAAAGCTAAGAAACTCAGTCCTTTACCTAACAAAAACAAATCCATCAAAATGGTTAAGCACGACCCCTCTGACGATGACAATTGTGCTACCCTTAATAGCAAAATCATCTGCTTCAAATGCAATATGCTTGGCCACATCAGCAGGCATTGCCCTAACCATCCCCAGTCTGGTTATATGCCTAAACACCGAAAGGGAAAGAAGGCAGACCATGGGGCTAACCGAGGACCTAATGACCAGAACAAACCTCAAGCTATTCCTAGCTTTTGTACTTGTGGTAAATGCACTTGTGGCAAAACCCAACCTGAAACCGAGGACGAGGGTCTACTAGAGCTACAGGAGAATCGTGAGGAAAAAGCTTTAAACATAAAAACAATATTTTCCCCACCCGTAAGCATCATTGCCTTCATCTGGTTATTTGCAGAAATATAAGTATTAAAACTGAACTAGTTAATTACCTTCTGGGAAATGCTGTTAGGTTAACCATGTTTTGTTCAAACCTCAGTTATAATGCCATGTTGCCGGATATCAAAACTTGTATAAGAAAATTATTTTCTATTTTATATTTTGGAGTAGAAATTACCATAGTTCAGAGAAAATTAGAGTAAATACTGAAATATGTATTAAATTAAACGCTCATTTTAAAAAACAAATTATAAAACAAATTATAAAATCCTAGGAATGTAAACATAAGTAGGAATGTGTGTATATATATATATATATATATATATATATATATATATATCCAAAAAAACAAATTAAATGTTTTAAATGTTTTTTACAAGTCGGATTTACCCTGGTAAAGGGTAAATCCGCTTTTGAATTTAACAAAGCGGATGTACCCCCACAACAGGTAGATCCGACTTGATAAAGAGACAAAGCGGATCTACCTATTGTGAGGGTAGATCCGCTTTGTTAAATTCAAAAGCGGATTTACCCTTCTAACAGTAAATCTGATGCGATTTTTACAAATTCAATCGGATCTAGGTAAATCCGCTTTTGATTAATCTCAAATCGGATTTACCTATTTATAAGGTAAATCCGATTGAGTGAAAATTATGGGGGGTATTTTGGGATTTCCATATTTGATGGGGTATATTGTGATGTGGTGGGGGTATAAAAAAAAGACCCTTTGTCAATATCTTCGACAGAAGCAAGCAGTGAAGAAGAGCACGTGTGCTTATTCACATTAGTAATTTCAATAGTGTGTGAACCCAATAGGCCAATATTGAACTTGGACCCGAGCACTCAAAAAGAGCTCGTGAAGTCGTGATAGATGAAGCGGTTTTTTTTGGGTACCCCCACACTTTGACAGTATACTCCCACATTCTTTTTAATTCTCAAAATGCCCCTAGTAAAAAGTAACTAACGGATTTATCTAACCCATAGATACTTCCGTTTCTGGGAAAATAACATAGCAGATTTACCTAACCCATAGATACTTCCATTTTTTGGAAAAAATAACACGACGGAATTACCTAATTAAAACATACTTCCGTATTTATATTTTTTAACAATGGAAGTATGTAACTAGGACTTACTTCCGTCTTCGTAATGTTATCATAATGGAAGTACAGTTATATAATCACTACAAGAAAAACTGTTTTTACCGGCCAGGACTTTTCGGAGGATTGACATCCGCCGAAATATTTCCAGCGGATTCTTGGACTTACCGGCGGATTTTATCCGCCGAAACATTACCGGCAGATTTGTTGGTTTTTCCGGCGGATTTTTTTCCTCCGGAACATTTCCGGCGGAATTTTAGGTATTTCCGGCGGATTTGAGTCTAAGAAAAAAAAAACAATTTTTTTTAAAAAAACATCTGCCGATAAGGTATTTTTCGGCGGATTTTTTTGAAAAAGCGCGGGGTAAATCCTGCCGGAAACCCCCTAAATCCGCCGGAAACGTCATTTCCGGCAGATTTGTAGGTATTTCCGACGGATTTTTAGGTATTTCCGACGGATTTGGGTCTACGAAAACATCCGCCGGAAATACCTAAAAATCCGCCGGAAATGACGAACCGACTAAAATCCGCCGGAAACGTCATTTCCGGCGGATTTTTTGAAAATAGCGGGGAATTGGATTTTTGAAAATCTGCCGGAAACCCCCTAAATCCGCCGGTAAGTGACATTTCCGGCGGATTCTCCTTTTGACCGTTGAACTTCGGTTCTTCTATATAATCCCTTCTCCATTCTCCACTTCTTCTTCATACCTCTACCAATACTCTCATTCTCTCTACTAAATCTCTTCTTGAAATTCCTCTCTTCCTCTCTCTACTAAATCTCTTCCTCTCTTTGGCAAATTTCTTCGATCTAAGCCATACCAGCAGCCCCAGCAGCAATCACCCCACCAGCCAAACCGGCCAAACCAGCACCCCCAGCGGCGGTCACCCCAGCAACCCCACATAGATCTTAATAATATCGATTCGATTAGTGCTTTTCTTGCATCTGATGATACCTATTATCAGGGTGATGAGTCAGACCAGCAGTTTTGCATCTGATAATATTAATTTTTTAAATAAAAAATAATAATTTTTTTTTTAAAAATAATTACTTTTAAAAAAAAAACGGTTTTTCCGGCGAATTTGTGGATTTTCCGGCGGATAAATTCATACGAATTTTTTTTTGGATTTTCCGTTGGATGTTTCGGCGCCATGAAATCCGCCGGAAACCGTTTCCTGCGAGCTGGCTACCGGCGCCAAAAATCCGCCGAAAAGTCCATATTTTCGGCGGATTTTTGGCTTTTCCGGCAGATTTTGCCCGCCGAAAAGTCCAATTTTTCTTGTAGTGAATGTACTTCCGTTTTGTTATTTTTCAAAACGGAATTACTTAATAAATAGATAAATCAGTTTTGGTTAACTACCAGATTTATCTATTATTTGGATAATTCCGTTTTTGTTAAAATTTAACAGACACGATTTGACTGATAGTTTTGATCAATGGTGTGGATCGCACCGACAATATCAACGGTGGATAATCGGTGACGATTCCAATAAATATCCACCCTCACCCTCACCCTCATTCTTTTCACACCAACATTTCACTCCAAAATGGAAATTTGTTCAACTCAGTACTCAAGCGAGAATGGACTTACCGCTATTCACCATGGCGGCCATATCACCATGAGAGAAGATGGTGTCTACTTCTCATGTCCAAAGCCTATTTTATGCAGGCTCCGCGAAGACATCACCTTCGACAGTTTGAAAGATAAAGTGGAGATCAAAGTTCAAGTGATTGGTGATGACCGTGAGGTTACTAGTATTACTTATCGCAAACCTGATCGTCGAGATGATGGCAACATCTACTTCTCGTCCATGAGGATTAGGACTGATGACGATGTACGAAGCATGTTGAACATCCATGACATGCTTCAGAATCGCAGGCCGTTGGAGCTGCACGTGGAGCTTCAACGGAGCGTCAATGAGATTTTACGCCGTTGTTATAATGGAGGACCAGGAATAGTTTAGAACTGTCTTTGTTGTTGTTTATGTTTTAAATTTTATGTTCTATCATGCATTTTTATGTTTGGTTGTCGTTGTAATCTACTTTTGTATTAATGAAATTAAATTTTAAACTTAACGACTATAATACTAGCGGAAAAAAACTAAATGCAAATAGATAAATCCAGAATAGTACAAATATAGTCAGCAAAATAATAGTACAATCCAGAATAGTCAATCCTCTCCAGCGGCCAAATCAATCAAGCCCCGGATCACACCATACGACCGAGATGAAGGATGAAGGTCTCCGGACTCAAGCACCATCCGCAACTGCCGGCTCATAATCATCAATCTCTCCTCAGGTCCCACCACACCTGGTGCTGCTGCTGCTGGTCTCTCTGGTGTTGCTGTAAGGAGTCGGGGAACTGATACCCTAACGTACCATGGCAAGTAAGTCTGATGAACGTCACCCACCACCCTAACGTATCACGGGGAATTCGGCCACCGACTCTGGTACGAGCCACTGCCAAAAATTTTAAAAAAAAGTTAAAAAAAATTAAAAAAACAAAAAGGGAAGTAACGTACTTCCAGAGGCCAACACAAGGAATACAGAAGTAGGTACTTCCGCAGACTTCAAAACGGAACTACTAATTCTGTGCATAGTTGTAGATGGAACTATGTACTTTCGCAGGCGAGAAAACGGAAGTAGGTACTTCCGCAGACAGGAAAACGGAACTATGTACTTCCGATGAGACGTAAACGGAACTATGTACTTTCGTAAGGGTGAAAAATGAAACTTTCTCTTTCACTCAAACGGGTGTAAGTGAAAAATAGTAAATGTTTTAGACTTTTACAAAAAATTTAAGGGTATTTTCGTTCTTTCACACCAACATGGGTTATATGTGGGGGTAAAAAAAAACACCATAGATGAATGGCTAGGAACTCAATATTGCATGCATGCACGTTTTTACAGAGGTAGTCGTCACTGTAACTGGAGTACTTGAATACAGTCTGCATAAATCAGTCAACGATACTGTAGGAATGTTGAAACCTGAAAACAACTTATCATGCACGCGAATGAACAGAATAGCCTCATTTTGTCAAGGGTCAAATGATATCATCCTCCAAATTCAATGAAGAGGAGAAACAATGTGATAACCAATTTTGACTTTTTTCCTTAGAGATAACCGAAAAGCAGCAAGACATGGACGAGTCATGAATGAAATCCCACCCTACGTTTCTTTACATATACATACACATTATATACAATTTCTCTAACTTGAAATACTTTTGTCCCCATCACCTCAATATTCCTAAGGTGACGTGTTTCACCTTGTAGAGAAAAAATGAGTGGTTGGTTGGTGTCCCAAAAGGGGGGAATAAATTAGATAATTAGAAGAAAAAAAAAAGTGAAACTAGTGACAGTAAATAATGGGTCCCTAGTGCTACATATCTTGGGGTTGGAAGACAAATTAAATTCCCATCTGTGGAGTAAAAACAAAGTTTGGCATGTGATGTGTGAGCACCAGTAGTAGTAATTGTAGGCATGTAGAGAAAATAAAAAGGAAGCGAAAAGAATAACAAATAAGCAAGCACCCGTGTACCCATGTGATTCCATGGTTTTTATTCCCATTCCTACCAACATGTGACCATCATCCCCTCTATTTGTAAGCCACATAAACCTTTTTCCATGTCTTTGTTGAGGGACCCTCTGGACCACACCATGTTTCCTCACATGTGCCCTTCCTTTACCTTTTATTCAAAGACGTTTCAAACCTTTACAACCCTAACTCGAAATCCTCTCTATTTATTGGACAGTTTTAGTAAAAGAGAGATAGACACATCAAATAAAATAATATTATTTTTAAAATAATATTATTTTATTTCATTAGTCTATTTCTCCCCTACTAAAATTGTCCCGTAACTGAAAGGTGCTCTCTCTATTTTGTTCTTACTCAAACTTCATTATCATCATAGACTAGAACTAGAACCGCTTTTCAGCTACATCTACATGCTAACAGTATTGGCCCATATGAGCTAGCTTTTCACTTTAAATACAGTAACTGCAGTTTCTAATATACTCCTTATTACTATCTTCTGTCAATTATTTTTTCATTTGCTCTGCTCTGTCTATTATTTTAAAAAAAAATCATACAAGGAATATTCGAATTCACCGATATATTTCCACGTACTATTCTCATCAGTACACTGTATTAAGACGAAATATATAATAATATTATGATGAGTGCAACGTTCGAATTGATGTACATTGTACAGACTAGAGGGGAAAAAAATTAAAAAGAGTAGTGCTATTTAGCCAAATTTTTTCAGCCAAAAATAGACAAAAACCACATTACAACATCAATTAACCAAGTTTTTTAAGCCACTAACCAACCTACTTTTTCACAGTTTTTAGTCAATGGCCTAGAAAACTGTGAAAAAGTAGGTTGGTTAGTGGCTTAAAAAACTTGGTTAATTGATGTTGTAATGTGGTTTTTGTCTATTTTTGGCTGAAAAACTTTGGCTAAATAGCATTACTCAATTAAAAAGTGTATCTTTCTCCTTTGGTGAGCAGGAGCAGCGATGAATACGAGTCCCCAACATAATGATTATTCAAAATGATGTCCTTGGAAGTCAAAAACACTTCCGTCCATAGAGCTATCAGAAACGTGTACTTCATCAAATGCCAGTGAATCTGTGAATGTTTTTCTTTCCACCCAATAACCACTAGATTCCCACATGCAAATCAAATTCACAAATAATAACCAGACAAACACCAAACAATTCAATCATGATTAATTAAATTTACAAGACTGAAACGCATAAATTAACTCTGTTTTCCATCTGACAAAATTACAAGCTCTGATCAAACATTTTGCTGCCGTTCTTCACAATAATTCTTGTACATACAAAGAGAAGAAAAATAATAAAATACAGAATTTCAGTTCTATTTACCAATCTAAATAAAAGATTGTAAGCTCCAATTTCATAATCTATGTCCATTTTTCTATTTTTTTCAAATCTAAATAATTTTTTCCACTAAGAAATTACAAATTTTAAGAGACTACGGTAAGGAAAAAGAAAACTGGTCAAAAGGGAACCACAACAACTTGGCTGCATATGTAATCGTCAGAATTTCCGATGGAATCTTTGGGCCACGAATCCCGAAGAAGCTTCAGCAACAGTTGCGCCTTCCTCTTCGCTCTCTCCGTGCAATCGCTCTGTACCAGAAGTAGCAGCTGAGTCAGCACCCCCGCCGCAACCGCATCTAGCTGGCATCGCTCCGATTCCGAGCACAGTGCCAGCAGAGCCCCGGCGGCGTACTCCGTTGCTCGATCCGATATCTTCAGTATTATCTTCACCAACATCGGCACCGTGAGGGCGTGGCCAGCGAACGCCGCGATCCCTGCCGGAATCCGGCAAAGTAGTTCCACTGTCGCCAGCGCCCTCTCGGCATCGCACTTCTCGAAATCCGCGAGCCGGTCGACGAGAACTGCAGGAGCACCGGCGGCCACCGCGCGGTGCCGCGTCTGCTTCACCAGACAGAGAGAAAACAAAGCCTTGATCCCTACCTTGAGCGCGCGCGGGTATGAGATCGGGTTCCGGAGTATATAGACAACGCCGTCGTAGATTCCGTCAACATTGCCCACCTGAGCACGGATCTCCGGCGAGTGAGCTCCGGCGACGGCGATCTCGATGAGCGCCGCCGAGTTGACACGGACGTCGAAGGTAGGATGAGAGAGCAACCGCGTGAGGTAGTTAATCTTGTCGGAATCAGAAGCGAGTGAAGAACATTCTGGTTCGCTGAGTGGGAAGAGAACGAGTAAGGCGAGTGACTCGTGATTCAACTCATCAGAAGCTTGGTGGTTAAAGAGGATAGGAAGTAAGATGTGGCGAACGTTATGAGAGGCAATGAGAGAGCGATTGTAGTCTGAGTCACGGGCGAGTGATCTGAGTCGACGGAGCGAGTTAACGCGTAGTTGAGTAGAGGCGGAATTGGAGGAAGATTGGTTGAGCAAAGAACGAACGAGAGCGGGGTCTGCGGGCTGTTTGGGAGTGGGAATACGCTCAACGCCAAAAGCACGGTTGGCGACGCACCACTCTTGGATGAGGCGGCGAAGGGTATGGTTGGGAATAAGTGTTAAGTCGCTGAGAGGTGTTCGCGTGACGGGGCAGGTGGTGTTACCAGTGTTTACCCATGACTCAATGCTGGTTCGGTCGTAGGTTTGACCGGTGCAGACCGTCACGGGGTCTCGCATAAGCTCGAGGGAGATTGGGCACCTGTAGTGGTAGGGAATCTGAATCCTCAAATCTAACGGTAGCGGTTCTAATCTGCCTCGCATTGTTTGGGAGACAGAGAGGAGAAAAGAAAAGTGTGTTGGATGGGGTTTGGAATAAGAGAGTGGCAGTACGATAAGGAAAAATAAATAATACCGTAATAAGTGGGAGGAGGAGGAAATGGAATAATGCTAAATCTGAAGGCTCTGCAAATTCTCTTTTGCAATGTTTCGCCTTTGCTTTCTCTTATATGAGATGAATCAGAGGAACATACCCAACAGCCACAGAGAGGGACCAACCCTCACTCCCTGCCACTCCCCTGACTAGTCTCTTGCCTCCCCACACGTGTGGTGTGGTGGCATCTAACTTGGAATCTAACCCTGGTTGGGGAATACGATCAGACAGCAGGGATTGGATTGGTCAAAGGAAAATATGCTTCTTCTGGGTCCCACTATTACTGCCTAAAATCTTACTCCTGTCTGTGTACATCATCAACTAATTGCGTCCTCCCTTTCATTTTTCCTTTATTTGTTATTATCGTTCGGTAGCAGCACTTTGCACATCGCCCCCTCCTTTTTCACTTCTTTTTCTTTCTTGCGTCTCTTTCGTCTCTGCATTCATGGCCTCCTTGGCTCCCTTTTTGTTCCTTACACTTTTCTTTCTTTTCTTATCTTAGCCTAATCTTGACCCTACTATACCCGTAGTTTGGAAAAGCTGTGCACTGTTCTATTGTAACTCTTGTGTGTCGTGAAAGGTATGAACAGGAGGAGAGCAATGTCTGATTAGTTGACGATCACTCCAAAGGGATTCACTATTTCACTAAAACATTGTTTACTTTACATAACTAAATTAATCATCTTGTCAAAGCTTTTACAAAAAAAAAACGCAGTTATTTTTTACCCCCATGGAAGGCTGATTTCTATGGAATTCATTTTGAGGTATTTTCGGAATTCCCTAGAAATTAGCCTTCCCAAAATACCGTAAAAAATGGTATTTTTGGAATTATTTTTTTTTTGAAATTTCGTTTTAATTAATCTTTTTTTGCTTTTTCAGTGGTAACCAGAACAGGAAACATAGAGCGAGGCGAGCATTCAGGAGCAGGACGAGCAGATGAGAAGAGTCCTCCTGGCAGTAGGACCAGGTTCAGATTCAGGACTAGACAGGCCGAACACGCGTCTGAGCGTTAGAGGCGTGTCCGAGAGCGAGAGCAGCAGCAGGAGCAGGAGCATTATTATCACGAGCCTGCTGAGCCTGACGCCATGCATGTAGATGACCAGGCTGAGGCTGAGGTTGCTCAGCATGATGATGAGGCTGCTGAACAGGTTTTATTACACCGGTTGCATGTCCACTGCGTCCAAAGACTACTACAGACGAGAGAGGTAATACTTTTAATAATTTGTTTATTTTTTAACAATTAATTACTTTTAATAATTTATTAATTACTTTTATTTTTTTACAGGACCGGGGTAAGATTAAAGTTGCTTCTCTTGGGGGGAGATACTGAAGATGAGACCTCAGCGGCACCACCCACATATAGCAGGATGGTTGCAGCAGGCACATCTGTTTGAGCTGGACATCACACCTCTCGGCAACATCAACGCTCATATCAGCTTTTGGCTTCCGGATATACCTCTTTTTGAGGTATTTTCGGAAAACACATATTTCTGCCTTCCGGAAATATGTGTATTTCGGGAAATTTTTAAAAAAACATTTTTTTAACGAAAAATTAGGGGTACTTTGGGGATTTATGGTAAAATTGGGGTAAAAAAAAAAGAGCCAAAAAAAGGTAGGAGAGCCTTTTATAAAATTTAGAAGGTTTAAATATATGTCTCTTTCTATAAATATGAAATTGTTTGAGTTAAGATTCAAAAACAATTCTTTAAGTTAGGTTTATGTAAACCTCTTTTATCCATTAAAAACAACTATTAGAAAATAGTTGTAATAAACCGTAGTACTAAGATGCTAGGATCATCAGCGTCATCTGACACGTCACCCAAAAACTTTCCTGAAATTCTCATGTCAGATGCTACCATGTCAGACTCTGAGGCATATAACGAATCCATCCTGCTGGTGAGAGGTTGAGTGGAATCACTACCAACTCGACTAACTTTAGAGGTGCTAAGGGTAATCTCTTGTGCCTGCAACACCACGGGAGACAATTGCTTACCATCATTTGAAGTAACCAAGGCATGGACATTTGATTCATCGTTAGATTGCAAGACCTTTTCTCTCATTCGGTGAATATTCCCCCTTTTTGTTGATGCATCACATTATTAGTAGCTTGAGACTTAGGGACATAAACCTCTTTTGCCTGATATTCAGAGAACTTCCTTCCTTTGCAAGGCACTAATAGTATGACCGTCAGTGTTGCAATTCAGACAAATGAGGGTAAATTTTCGTATTCAATTACCACTGAGAAAGCATAACCTAGCCTCTCAACTAGGATTTGATTCCTAAGCTCTGATTTCAGATCTAAATCAACCAAGATGCGTGCAAAATAACCAAAAGATCTGTCAAATGAGCTCTTACTTGTTGTATCATCTATTCTAATTGTACAATTGTATGTTTCAAATTTAAAGGATTAAAATCAGGCTGCTAGTCAAACAATCGCAGCAACTCTGGCTTGCAATGCCAAGGAGACTGCGACTTAATTCTCTGTAAATCATCAACAGAGGAAAAAGAGAATTCATAATAACATTTCCCTAAAGAAATCAGACCCCACTTACCTGTTGGTTGCCAAAGAGCTTGAAGTTTAGATTTTAAAGCATCTATCTTGATAGGAGTGTCACCCTTTGAGAGTAAAAATCTTCCAAGAAGGTGTGTCTTGCATCCATCTAAACTTGCCAAATACTCCTCTTCCGGGATTGAGATTGCTAATTCATCCTCTTTAAGACAAGGGCGAGGAAGTTGGCTAGGAGAAAAATATCACAAGAAATCATATTTGCTGGGACCCCACTAACACTTATGCAAAAGATTTAATTTATGTTGCATCATTTTAAGCCTTGCTCACAACGAGTGGATCGTTGATTGGAACAGCCTGATTGGCAACCGTGAGAGATGCTCCAAGAAGGGGACCACCGAGTCCCACAAGCGCAGGTCCTTGAGAGCGACGAAGTTGCCGCAGAAAATCACCTCTGTGTGGCGTCAACGTCAGAAAAACGTGTTTCGGGGAACAACTCGCTCTCGCGCGTGAGAGGACAGACAGGCGACATCTGACGCAGAACCAGGCTTTGCTGAGTGGGCATCAAATCAGCCTCAGGCTGGCCGCAAAACCCAAGACCTTGTTGGACACACTCTCGCTGAGAATGGGAGAGATTCTGCATCCCAGGAAACAGAATACCAGAAAGGTTGCTGACAAAACGTGAACCAAACGCGTGAGAGAGAGCGCTGACAGAACCTGCACCAATCGCGTGAGAAGTCGCGCTGACTTGACCTTCCCCTTTCAGCGACTTGATTACCGCGTCAACATGCGATGGGACGTTGACTAGTCCGCATGAGCCTGTCGCCTCTGTTGCAGGAATGACAAGCAGCAAGTTAGG
This sequence comes from Astragalus membranaceus, assembly GCA_039519185.1. Taxonomy (NCBI): domain Eukaryota; kingdom Viridiplantae; phylum Streptophyta; class Magnoliopsida; order Fabales; family Fabaceae; genus Astragalus; species Astragalus membranaceus. The sequence continues at coordinate 138,612,530 of CM076850.1, forward strand.
TGGCAGGAGATTTTCAGGAAGCATGTCGGCGGCTGGGGCGCGAAACCCTAGCAGAGCTCATAAGAGAGCCTTTTCACCCCTAGACAAACTTAAAACTTCAAGAAAGACAATGGAATCTACCATAGGTTCTTCCCCTTTGAAAATCAAGTTGTTCCTAGCAAGCCACACACTCCATCAAGTTGCCAAACATATGATATATTTGGTTTTGGACGCCTTCTTCCCCGAGAAAACAGAGTCAAAGGAGTAAAAATGATCTGCAATATTGTTGCAAAACTGAAGCTGTAGTCCGAGCCAAACTCCCATCTTTTCCCACACTTCTTTTGCAAGAGCACAACTACAAAATAAATGAAACAAATCTTCACAATGCTGACTGCAAAAAGGATGTGCAGCGTTTTCCTCCGAATCAAGAACGTGACGAGACAACAAAAGCTCGTGAGTAGGAAGAGCATTGGAAAAAATTTGCCAACCAAAAGTGTTAATTTTTTAAGGAGTTGTTGTCTTGTACTATTTGCTGATATTATTGCATTTGTTCGAAGCTGCTGCAACTGATGATAGCAAGATTTAATCGAGTGCAATTTGTGAGTTTCTAGGATCCACTTCCAACTATCTTGAGTATGACGGACCAACACCACAGCCTGCAGAATTTCAGATAGTGTTCTTGCCTCCTCTACGCACTAAAGATCTGTCATAGAGTTACTTGGAAGAAGCCACTACCACGGATTCTCACGCCAGTGCCCAGCTGCAGCCATTGTCAAGTTTTTGTCAACACAACCTGCAAACAGACCTGGAAAGACCCGATACAAGGGTTGATGACCAAGCCAATGATGGTTCCAAAAATCCACACCTTCTCCTCCCCCTAAACCACGCCTCACGTAATCATTGAACCATCCTCTAGCAAACTAATCATCGCCAACAAAAATAACATCACGCCATAAAGAATCCTTCTTCCCTCCCAACTAGCATCATTAAGCAAGAAAGACATAAGATTGCCATATCTATGAGTTAAAATTCCTTTCCAACTGGCATTGTCGTCCACCAAGAACCGCCACTTTCCATTTACACAAAAAAGTAATATTGAAGAGCTCCAATTTTTTTATGTCAAGTCCACACCACCCAGTACATACCCATATTATCTTCTTTAACTCCCCACAAAAAAACCCTTTGAATTTTGATCATAAACTTGATCACCACCTTTGGCGCTTTATAGAAAGAGAAAAAATACAAGGTGCTATTTAAAACTGAATTTACAAAAGTTACCCGACCACCGATATTGAGGTTGCGCCCTTTCCAAGAAGCTAGTCTCTTTCGAAGCATATCAAGCACTGGCTTCCAAGGAGAACCACGACTAGGATTTGCACCTATAGGTATGCCAAGAAATCTGAAAGGAATTGTTTCTGTTCAACAATGAAGAAAAATCAAAGCATGACCCAAAAAATCCTTCCGACACATTAAGACCGATGAGTTTGCTTTTTGTGAAAATTGACCTTCAAACCAGAAACTAGTTCGAAGCTTCTGAGGATGGATTTAATACTCCATAGATTATTACATGATGGTTGTGCTTTGTATTAGATTATTCCAATCTAATACAAAGCACAACAAATTACAACAATTGCAAATAAACTAGTTGAAAATTTCACCAATCTTCTCTTGTAAACCCAAAAGATCTACCAACTTTACAAATAAATCAACCTCAAAAAATACATTTTATGCAGTTTAATAGATTGCCCCCGCTAGACACATCACCTCCAAATAGAGTATTATTACACTCCAGCCAAATTTAATTACCCCCGCTAAAACTAAAAGTGAGGAGTATCATCCGAAATGTTAGCCTCCGGTACAATCTAGCTTGTGGGGCTAAAATATGATGCCTTGGCACATAATGATGTGGTTTTCGAAATGATATGGAATGCACTTGGACTTGTGACTCATCATTTGCCTTTCACACTCAGCACTTAAGGTAATGTAGTAGGAGGTCGAACATTTTTTTTGATAAGCTTGGAGATCAAACACGTATTGACTGATAACTTTCACCTTGTAGACCCGACACATAATGGAGAGCGGACCATATACAAGAAACCAACTAGTTATTGAGTAAACGCTTTTGCCTCGCAAGCACAATACTTAAATCTATGTTTGGATGAGAAACGAAAGTCGAAGGAAAGAAAGTGGGAGGAAAGAATGTTGAAGGAATGAAAGTGAAAAGAAAGTGAGATAATTTTTGAGTTGTTTGATTGGAGTGAAAGTCAGTAGAAAGTGAGAGGAAAGAAACAGAAATTGTTTTGAAAAAATGTGGGACCCACACCACTTTTTGAGTTTTATTTCATTCATAACAACATTCCAAACAAGGGAAAGTTTTTCGATCTACGAGCTTTCCATAATCTCTCAATCTTTCCTTTATCTTTTCCTAGATCCAAACATAGTGTAAGGAATTGTGGACCGTACGAGATATAAGTCGACACTAGGCCAACCTTGGCATATATAGGCCTGACCGAGAAGCTATTCTAATACAAAGTGTTTCTAAATAAAACTTAATTTTCTCTAAAACAATAAACTTTAAAATATAATCTCATTAATTAAAATTAACTCATTTCAATGCATTTTTAATCTTGATGATTTTTAGTATTTTATTTCTTATTACAAAGACAATGGCAGTAACTAATAAAATTTTATGGTTTAAAATTGATGTACGACTAAGGGTGTTCACGAGTCAGTTTGGGTCAGATTAATCTAAATATGTTACTCGGACCAATAATAATTACTTGATTTGAATTGATTCGGACTTTACGTTCTTTCTCCAAATTCTAAACCAAACCAATATATCATATTGGACGAGTTGGTTCAGATTGAACTCGTGTGTCATACACTAAAATGTCAATTTTTTAAAATTTAAACAATTGCATTTTTTTTTGTAAAATCCCAACACTTCTAAATAGTTAAAAATTCCTAAAATTCAAAAAACACACTAAATCAAACACAATCTCATTAATAATATTCTAATTCATAGTATTAAAATCCTATAACTTAATCAAAAATTATTAAAATAAAAAATATAAACATATAGTATTTTGTGCTTCTAAAGCTACAAGGAGTTAGTATGGATTAGTTTGGCTTTGCGGGTTTGTTATATAAAGTTTGTTGTCCGAACCATTTTATTATTGATTGGCATGGGCCTGAACACAAAAAAATATCGGAACCAAATGTATTTAGTTTGAATTGAATTATAGATTGATTTTGATTTGTCCCAACCACTTCACACCTAATATGTATAAGTAGGGCTGTTCAAATGAACTACTGAACTGAACTAAACTGCCTAACTGAACTGAACTGAACTATTACAAACTGAATTTTTAGTAACAGTTCGGAACCGAACTGACTTTTTTAAAAACAGTTTATTAACTGAACCGTTAAACCCAGTTCAGTTTCGAACTGGCTGAACTGTTTTGAACTATTAACTTTAAATTAACCATCTGTTCACTTCCAAAACTTTTCACTTTTCGGTTCACAACTTTAACCTTCGCACAGTTCATCTTCGTCTTTAGTTCAACTTCATCTTCGCATAATCACAGCTTCAGTTCACAATCTTCGCAGCTTCTCCTTCGGTTCATCTTCAGTTCATCTTTCGCTTCGCTAACCAAACTTCTTCAATCTGCGAACCCTCTAATCTCGTCAAGCCACGCGACTTCACTCAGGTAAACGCCATTTCACACCCCACTTTTATTTTCTTCTGGGTTATTCTTCATTTTGGGGTACTGAGGATGCGTGTAAGATTAATAAAAGGAAAGTTTTGAGATTAATTTGGGAAAGTATAGGGAAATGAGTGGATCTTTGAAGATCGCCCTCCTTTGTCCTGATATACTCCCATTAAATGAAGAGAAATGTTAAAGATTGTTTCGGAGAGATGGGTCTCTGAATTGAAAGTTATGGGGATGTTAATTGCAATGTCAATTACTTATTGTTCATTATTACACTAACATGTACATGATTGTAATTTAGTGTAAAATGATAATATATTGCCTTCAATCAAAGGCAAGACATGCAATTACAGACCACAGTCATGTAATTACTCAAATCAAATATTTGCTGTTGATTTTGTCAGTATATGCAAGTTATAAAGGTGACTTTGATTTATGTTATTTTTCAAATGGAAAAATTGAGATTGTTAAAATCTCTATCCGCTTCTCGCAGGTGTTAGAAAAAGGTGACATGTGGTTTTTCCATTTAATTTAGAAGTTGCTTTAGATCCAGATCTTGGATCTAAAGGGGTGGAAGTTTTTACTTACATCTTTATTATGGAGAAGTGCTGGTTTGATGCAGGAACTTTTTTTTGGTTCTGTTTCTAGAGCTGGGTTTACATTTACTATTTTTCTGTGTTTTTAACTTAATGCAGAAGAAAAGTCAGCCTGTATCTACATGCTACACCGGTACACTTAAGCATATCTGATGCTTAGTCTGTATTTACAATTCTTGTCTATCATTGTAGGAAAATTGGTTGAAAGGGCAACCACACTATCTATTTAATGATGAGGACCCTGAGGAGATCCTTAGATTTGATCAAGGTAAATTTATAACATTTTATTTATTTGGTCCATATTTTCGTTTGTAGATGAAATAATTTTGGTTCTGCAGAAATATCTTCCCAAGATTGCGGTGTTAATTTGGATGACTGAGGACTTTATTAGGCCTGCAGCCTGTTGCATGCAACTTTGATCATGGTAAGACTTTAGTTTGCTTAGCATTGATTTACCATGTTCTGTATATTCTGTCATGTTCTGCAGCCTGTTGCCTGTTGCCATGTTCTGTATATTCTGTCAATATTTTCTGGTCATAAGTCAAGTACTACCTAGCTAGTAGCACTAATCCTCAGTTGAATAATGCATGCAAACAAATGACATTTATCTTGTATTCTATATAGCTTTGTTCCTCCACAAATGACATTTATCTTGTATTCTGTATGTTCTGTATGCTCTATGTTCTGTATAAGTAAAAGCAATAACTCATTTTGCTTCATCTTTAGATATAACTCATGACTAGATATTGTGAAATTGTTTGATTCATCTTACAAATCCTACTTGGTGGGAAAAGACTTTAACTGTTGTTTGATTCATCTTACAAATCCTACTTGGTGGAAAATGGGTATGTTTGCTTCTTTGACTAGATATTGAACTTTCGGACACTGTATGATTGCCACGTGTCATCAGTAGTAATCTTCATTGTGTGGATGTCAGAGCTTTTGTGACCAATCCTGTTGTTACACACACCCTATTATAAGTCTTGGTCATAAAACTTGCATCCAATTTGCTCTTCAAGTTATCTATCTATCCTTTCTTTGCAACACTAATCAGAACATCTCCATCATTCATGGCTGCTTCGGTCTCCACTGTCGGAGCTGTCAAAACTCCCGTATGTTTTTTCTACTTTTTACACTTGTACTTGTTCAATTATAGTTGTCCTATGTTTATGTAGCTCACTTAGTTGTGTTTCTCAGTGATTACATTATATGTTCCAAATCTTGTAGCTTAAGTTATGTCTCGTTTCTTTATTTAGTAATCAAGTTTTACATAGCTCACAATGGTATTCTGTTATTTAGTAATCAATTCATGGGATTCAGATCCTGTGCAGTCGCTGATCTTGACAGTTCAATATCTATGTGTGTAGAATCAGTTTTTTATTGGATAGATGCTGAAATACAAAAGGGAGTTGCTGTAGAATCATTTTATGTTGGCATTGCTCTAGACTCATTTTAATCTATGTGTGTAGAATCAGTTTTTTATTGGATAGATGCTGAAATACAAAAGGGAGTTGCTGTAGAATCATTTTATGTTGGCATTGCTCTAGACTCATTTTAATCTATGTGTGTAGAATCAGTTTTTTATTGGATAGATGCTGAAATACAAAAGGGAGTTGCTGTAGAATCATTTTATGTTGGCATTGCTCTAGACTCATTTTAATCTATGATCATTTTCTTTGTTGCAGTGATGTGGTGGAGTTGCTTCAGAAGGGAGTTGCACTTTTGGACAGGGTTCCAACTTCAAAGAAATACTAGTATCAGCAAAATGAAGAATTGGAGTAGTTTATTTTGTTGGGAATAGTTCATTTTGCAGAGTATGGAGTAGTTTATTTTGTTGGGAGTAGTTTATTTTGTAAATAGGGAGTAAAGTAGTTCATTTTGCAGGGAATAGTTCATTTTGCACTAGTTACAAATCTGTGGCTGATTCAATTGTTGCTGTCAACTCCTAATTTAGAACTACAGTTCAGTATTTTAACAGTTCAATATTTAGAACTAAAGTTCAGTAATTTAGTAGAACTACAATTCAGTAATTTAGTACTATAGTTCAGTATTTTAACAGTGCAGTAAAAAATTTGGTTAACAGTTCGGTTCAGTTCGGGCCTAAAAGTTCGGACAAAATAGCTAATAAAAGTTCAGTTTTTAAAAAGTTCAGTTCAGAAATAAAAAACTATGAACCGAACTGAACCGAACTGTTAATATAGTTCAGTTCAGTTCGGCGAACTATTATTGCAGTTCGGTTCAGTTCTCCGAACTGTTTCAACTAGTTCGGTTCGGTTCAGTTCAGTTCTCCTCTTAAACTGGACCATGAACAGCCCTATGTATAAGGTACAGATAGAGAATGTTACTATTATTTTCATCAATTATGCTCTTACAGTATTTCATCAATTATATATTTATTCTTTTACGAGCTTTTCAATTACATGCGATTTTTAAGCAGATCAACGGAGCAACGTGTACCGGTAAGGATCGGTCTAAGTGGTAATTGAATTTGTGTGGTAATTGAATTTGTATTTTATTGGAAGGTTTTGGGTTCGAATATTGCCTTTATACTTGATAATGGTGGTGAGTCAAAGGTCAAAGATGAAGAGATTATGAAGGAAAATGGGGTCCAGGTTGTCTATCGACCTCTTTATTGCGGCAAAAACAACTTCCGTGTGGATAACAATTAGTAACAGTAACGATAACGGGTCCTTGCCATCGTGGTCCCATAAGTGGACGCGATTAGATAAAGTGACACCTACCTACGTGAGATATTCTTTCATCTTTAATCTATTCACAATTTCACATCCACTAATTATAAAAATGCAAAATGACTAATGGAAGATGCATTTTAGGAACTCTTCTGTACTGTGCTTCCGACCTTGGTGATCGATTTTATGCAGTTAGTAGGTGTTTTATCCTTGATTCTGTTTTAATGTCCAGGTCTTGAGATATTCGATGTTTTCCGATCTTGAGGTGTCCGAGGTTGATAATCTTAAGGTTTTCGAGGTTGTCGATCTTGAGGTGTCCGATGTTGTTCCTGCAATAGCACTCCGACGCTCAAGTCAGTATTTGAGTTAATGAGTATTGTGTTGGGAAAAATCTTACCATTAATGAGCTTTGAATGTTGTATTTATAGATTTGGAGTGGTGTTTGTTGTAGCCGATTTAGGCCGTCCGATCTCGTGAAATGATCTTGGCCATTGAAGATTGGACTCTAATGATTTGATTGGGCTTCTCAGAAATTGGGTCTTTGGAGGGGGTGTAAATAGTAAACACTATAATTACCATAACAGTGGCTCCCCAAGTCTGGTCGCTTTGAGGAGCGATCTTGACTTTGATAGGCGACGTAGCCTCATATTTTTGTCTTTGTTGAGTAGAAATTTCTTCGGTCTCGAGCTTATGTCGAGGCTGGGGTTTTTGGACGATGTTAACTGTCCGTCGAGCTTTCGAGCGAGGTAGATAGTTTTTTGAATTCAGTGCTGCTTTGGAATCAGTGTAATCTTGGAATCAGTGCCATCTTTACTGTTTCTGACAAGGTGTGATTTCGCAGTGGCGGCGCATGATGGTGACGTTTTATTCTTCAGCGTGCGAAGTTTAATGGACTATGGTTTGGACGTGACGTTTCGACTTCCCGGCCCAAGCCCATTAAATCCGCCTTGCTATAAATAAAGGGTCTCACCTTCTCATTTGTTGCTTGCTGTTCATTTGTTTTGGATTTGTCGACCTTCGAGAGCTCCCGAGCTTCTTTAAAGCGAACGAGTTTTGAAGTACTTTTAAGGTCGGTTTCTGTGGATCGACAACCGTATTTTTTCAGATATAATCAACTTGCGACTCAGTTCCGAGGTTAGTCTATTTTTTGATTTGTCTTTACTTTTCTTTTCGTTTGTGCATGGACCTCCCCCAGTCCCCTTTGATCTCAGAATGGGGGTCGTCAGGTCGGGTTCCGACTTGCTCGCGAACCCATTTTCGATCTTTAACCCTGACATTTCGTCCCCCATTCCTGTAGATTCGCTCTGGCGAGGACAAAACAAACTCGGAGAGACGTTACTCAGTACCGGAAAGAGTTTACGAACGTGATGGCTTCTGGTTGTGAAGTCCCTGAAGTTCGTACCGACCCTCTTGAAGTCGCCGCCCCGGACGTGCAAGAGCATTCTGCTTCCGCCCCTATGAGTGATAAGGCGGAAGATAATTTTGAGAGTGAAAGCTCCTCTCCTGCGACCGATGCTAATGAGCCAAACGAAGATACTCCTGAAGATGTGGAGGAAGATCGTTTGGTGGATGTGATGGCCATCACTTCTGAGTCTGATGAGGAAATCCAAGTGGAGGAATCCGAGGATTCCGAGGTTGATCTTGGAACAGGCTCCGAGGTTGACCTTGTGTTGAGTTCCGAGCCTGCCGATGAGTCCGATGGAGGTGATGCTGGAAAGCAAGTTGAATCTCGCCCTTCGAGTCAACCAGGTTCCAGACGAGCTTCTGCTGCTTCTCTGGATGGCTACTCGAGTACTGGTTGTGGGGACCTCGATGTACCGGTGCGAGAGGTCTCTCAATATGATTGGGTTTCCAGAAATATCTTGGAGATCGAATCGTTGTACCAACACGGTTTTAATTTGGAGATGGTCGGGAGGAAAGCTTCCGGTCGTTCGAAGCGAATTTGGAGAGTCGAGGGAATGAAGAAAGGAGAGCACGTGGCTTTGTGGCCTGGAGAGCTCAAGTTCACTTTGTACCATATGCTGATAAATGAGATGAATATCCGGCCTCCTTTCACCTGGTTCGAGCAGACGGTTTTGGCGACTTTGGATGTTGCGCCTTCTCAGTTGCATCCAAATGCGTGGGCTTTTGTTCGAGCCTACGAACTAATGTGCCTTCACCTGGACAGACCGGTCTCGCCGTTGCTCTTCTTCCATTTGTTTGAGATTAACCGGAACAACAGTGAAAATAAGTCCGGTCGCGAGCATGTCAATCTTCGCTCGAGGCGAGGGGCCAAGATTTTCAAAGCTTATGCGGACTCATTGAAGGGGAATTGGAAGGAGTTATATTACTGGGTCGAGCCGGTGACCGATGAAGCGATCGAGAGAGTGGGAAAGTTTTCTGAGGATGGTCGGACTTTGGTGTCCACCAAGTTTCCCATCGGTTGGAGTCAGGCCCATTTTGAACGATCCACCAATTCTTTTTCTGTTGGTGAGGATCGACTGAACGCTGCCGATCTTCTTACCAAGAGGATCCTGATGTTTATTTCTGAGAACATTCCGTTTTCAAAACATAAGTATCGGGGTATCCCTGCGGCTAAGATAGTTCAGGCTGGGAAGCGAAGACGGGTGCAATTTGTTTTAGGTAGTTCGTTTTTCTTGTTTCGAATTTTGCATATTTTTTATTGTAGTTTGTATGACCCAGTTTTTGTTTCTTTTCCAGATACCATGGCCCCAAAGAAGCTTGCCGCAATGAAGGCGCTGGCGATGAGGAGCGTCGATATATCTGACGATGTTGAGGAAGTGGGTGTTCCGCTTCCGACGTCTCCCCAGATTGAGACTGTCGTTGGGACGGTTACTGCTGCTTCCCCGATCAACACTGTTACCCAAGAGGACCTTGCCTATGAGGCTCGGGTCGATCTTGTTTCCAGTTCTCCTCCCCCAGCTGCTCCCGATATTTGTGCAGGGACCTCGGCGAAGAGGGTGCGTACCGACGCAAGTGGCGAGCTAAGGCCGGATAAAAGGAGTAAAACCTCAAGGAGACCGAAGCATAAAAACAAGGCCGTACCTTTAGAGGAGGGTTTCTTGGAACAAAACTATGCCCAATGGCGGGAGGATCCTGTCGGGGCGTCTGTTAAAATATTGGTGAACTTGGGCGAGGTTCATAAGATCGAAAAAGAGAAATACGAGAAACGGGCTAATGGTAGGTGTTTTCCTGTTTGTTTTTCGCTTTTATGATCTTTTCCCTCAACCTGATTTTTCTTATTCTCGTGCTTGCAGATTTGTTGGAGCTTGAGAAGTCTAAAAGAGTGAAGCTTGTGGAGGATGTGTCTTCGAAGTCGAAAGAGCTCGCTCGAACTAAACAAGAACTTCAAACTTTGAAGGAAAGCCAGGGGGAGGTTATACGCCGGGCGGAGTTCGCGGAAACTCGTGTAAAGGAGCTGGAAGAAAAGGAGAGAGGTCTGGAGGGGCAAGTGGTCGAGGCTAATCTGAAGATAAAAAGTTTGGAGCTTCGAATCGTCGGTTTGGAAGGCGATCTGAAAAAGGCATCCGAGGCAGGGGTCGGAACAAGCAGCGATGCTGAGGCTCGAATTGCGGAGCTTCAAGCAGCCCTTCAGCAGAGCAGAAAAAATGCTAAGGAGGCTACGAAGATTGCAAATGAAGCTAGGAAGGAGGCTCGTGAAGCCGTAAATTCTGCAATTGAGCTGTATAGGGAGGGTTTTGAGTGTGCCCGGGAGCAAATTGCTTTGGTCAATCCTTCCATCAATTTGGACCGCTCGATCATCGATGCCGATCATGAGGTTGAAGGGGGTAGGATCGTTAAGATCGATGCTCGGACGGAAAAGAAAACTGTGATTTTTTCGACCTCTACTGTTTGATGTTTAATGGCGTTTCTTTTTGCAGAAGTTCCTGGTGTATGCTTTTATCTGTGTAGGTTTTGTATAGATCCAGAACTTTGAGGGTTCGGTTTAGACTGGAGATATTTGTAATTCTTTTTGGAACATGTCTATCCGAAAAACCTGTTTACGAGCTTTAATGAATGCTTTTTTAATTCCGCATGTCATGTATGTCGTTTTTGTGGAGCTTTAATGAATGCTTTTTGAATTCTGCACTTTGTGTACGATGTAAGAACGTCGGTAAATGAGGAACTCGATTTACCGGGCTCGAGCCTATAGGACAGTTTACTAGGACTCGGCCCAGATTTAACTCTCCCTATAGGGGTATCGGCAGTTGTGGCCGATGGTCGTTCTTAGGATGTTTCGATCCTTGAAGACCTGGTCTCTTTGAGATAGTTTGCCAAGACTCGGCTCGGATTTAACTGTTTCTCAAAGAGTTTGCGACCTTGGGTGGTCGCTCGGGGAGATCATCTAAGATCGGTCCCAACTGATTCCCGGTAGAGGGATTTTCGTCCCTACATTCTGTTTGATGAAAATCAAGAATGTGTGGAGACTTGGTGAGAACCTTGAGAAGCTTTGAAAGCGTTTGAAAGAAAGGTCACGTTCTTTTTAATTAATAACTCGTTTCGAGTTTACATAAGGTCGGAGTACATGATTTCTTTCTATGGATAATAACTTTTCAGTTTCGTTGCGTTCCAAGTCCTCTCAATCTTTCTTCCTTGGAGGGTCTCCAATTTAAAGGCTCCCGTACCGGTTTTAGATAAAATTCGGTATGGGCCTTCCCAGTTTGGGGCGAGCTTTCCTTGGGAGGCGTTTTTCTGACCGACGTCAGCTCTTCTGAGTACCAGATCGCCTGGATCGAAATCTCTGTGAACAACTTTGGTGTTGTATCTGGTTGCAACTTTTTGTTTGATGATCGCTTCTCGGAGCGAGGCCCGACCTCGAATTTCATCGATGAGGTCGAGTTCTTCTCTTAAGGCTTGATCGTTATTGCTTTGTGTTTTGGGATTTGCCGTTCTCCAACTAAGTTCGCCGATCTCGACGGGGATGACCGCCTCGCTGCCGTAGGAGAGCCTAAAAGGTGTTTCTCCGGTGGAGCTTTGGGGGGTCGTCCGGTATCCCCAGAGGACGTAAGGCAATTCTTCTACCCAATTTCCTTTGGCATTGTCCAAACGTCGTTTTAGCCCGTTCAGTATTACTTTGTTTGCAGCCTCTGCTTGACCGTTGGTTTGAGGGTGCTCTACTGAAGTGAAATGGTGTTTAATTTTCAGCTCCAGCATTAGTTTTCGAAATCCCGTGTCTGTGAATTGAGTCCCGTTGTCCGTCACTACTACCTCGGGGATCCCGAACCTACTCATAATGTTTTTCTTGAAGAATTTTATGCAGTTTTTTGCAGTGATGGTCGCCAAGGGTTCCGCTTCTATCCATTTGCTGAAGTAGTCTACGGCGACGATCAAGAATTTGACTTGTCCTGGTGCCTTTGCGAAAGGTCCGAGTAAGTCCATTCCCCACCATGCGAAGGGCCATGTGGAGGATAAACTTGTGAGGTCTGTGGGGGGAGCTATGTGGACATTGGCGTGGATTTGGCATTTCTTGCATTTCTTCACATGATCACTGGCATCGCCAATCATGCTCGGCCAGTAATAACCGGCTCGAAGAGGTTTACGCGCTAAAGATCGAGCTCCCATGTGCTGGCCGCAGATTCCCTCATGAATTTCTGTCAATACATAGGCTACTTCCTCTCCCTCGATGCATTTTATTAGCGGGGAAGAGAGGCTTCTTTTGTAAAGCGTTCCGTTGATGACTGAAAAAGCCGAGGCCCTTCTCCTGATGTATTTAGCGTCGTTTCTGTCTAGGGGTTCTGTTCCTGCGACGATGTATTCTACAATTGGGGTGATCCAGCTGTCCGTTTCTTCGAGCATGCAGATGGTCGGGTTAAACAGAGGCTCGAGAGACACACTGGGTTTGTGGAGTGTTTCTTGGATGGTTGTCCTCTGGTTCCCTGGGGTTTTTGTGCTTGCGAGTTTGGCGAGGATATCAGCTTGTTGGTTTTCCGTTCTTGGGACATGAACTATCTCGCTTGCTTCAAATTTAGCCAATAGCGACCGTACCCGAAGTAGGTATTTTTGCAGGATCGGCTCTTTGGTCTCGTATTTACTTCCGATCTGGGAGACCACCAAGAGAGAGTCGGTATGAAGTTTTATTTGTTGGATTTGGAGGTCAATTGCCAGGCGAAGTCCGGCGATGCAAGCCTCGTACTCTGCTTGGTTGTTCGAGGTGGGAAAACCGAATGTAAGGGAAACTTCGATGATGACCCCCGTCGGGCTTTCTAGCATGATCCCAGCGCCACTCCCTTTTGGATTAGAGGACCCATCGACATATAGGATCCATATGTCAGATTCGATGTTAGCAGGCGTCATCTCGGTGATGAAGTCCACCAAAACTTGCGCTTTAAGTGCTGTTCGAGCTTCATATGTAATCCCGAACTCTGAGAGTTCCACAACCCATTTGATCATTCTTCCAGCCAGATCGGGTCTATGGAGTATCTTCCTGATGGGGTAGTTAGTTCGGGCGACTACCTGGTGGGCGACAAAATAGGCTCGAAAACGTCGAGCTGCGACAATGAGAGCTAGGGCGATTTTCTCAATTTTCTGATAACGACTCTCAGCTCCGTGCAGAGCCTTGCTTGCGAAGTAGATCGGGCTTTGCCCGGTTTCGAGCTCGCGCACCAAAACGACAGCTAAAGCTTCTTTCGAGACCGCCAGATATAGGTATAGGGTTTCCCCCTCATTTGGTCGAGTTAAAATTGGAGGCTCGGAGAGAGATTTTTTTAGTTGTTTCAAAGCTTCATCTTGTTCAGGCGTCCATTCGAAATCTCTTTCTTCTTTTTTGAGGATTTTAAAAAGTGGAAGAGATTTGAATGCTGCATTTGATATGAAACGAGATAGAGCAGCTATCATTCCATTAAGTTTTTGCACTTCCCTCTTGGACGTTGGAGTTCGCATTTCTGTGACGGATCGACATTTATCCGGGTTCGCCTCGATTCCTCTTTCCTGTTAAGAAAAAACCCAAGAATTTCCCTGCTCGAACTCCGAATGTGCATTTCTCTGGGTTTAACCTCATTCTATTCTTTCGTACCTCATAAAAAATCGCTCTTAGATCGCTTATATGGTCGTCATCATTTCTGCTCTTGGCGATCATATCGTCGAGGTAGACTTCTACGCTCTTACCGATCTGGTTTTGGAACACTTTGTTCATCATTCTTTGATAAGTTGCTCCAGCGTTTTTTAACCCAAATGGCATGACACGGTACGCGAAGTTACCTCGGTCAGTGATGAAGGCAGTTTTTGCTTGATCTGGGGGAAACATGGCGATCTGGTTGTATCCGGAGTATGCGTCCATGAAGGATAATAACCAGAAACCGGAAGCGTTGTCGACCAAACGATCGATGCTGGGGACCGAAAAAGCATCTTTTGGGCAAGCTTTATTAAGATCGGTGTAGTCGACACACATACGCCATTTTCCGTTAGATTTCTTCACCAGGACTGGGTTTGATAACCAAGTTGTGTATTTAACCTCGGAGATAAAGTTGGCTCTGATGAGGTCGTCTACTGCTAAGGCGGCAGCAATGGCTTTCTCTTTGCTTTGAGCCCGCTTTCTTTGGGCGATCCATTTTGCTTCTGGGTTTATCGCGAGTCGATGGCAAGCAACCTCTGGTGGGATCCCAGGCATGTCTTCGGCCGACCAAGCGAATATGTCTTTGAAATCTTTAAGACATTGGGTTAAATCGATCTTGATTTTTTCTGGAAGGTCGATCCCTATTTTGATATTTTGGGAGGGGTCTGAACCGAGCTGTATTTCGACGAACTTTCCATCAGGCTCTGGTCTTTTGATTTTTCGTTTGAGCTCTTTGGTTAGCTCGTCGACGTCTTTCTGATTTTCGACTTTCGGATCGCAGCCGGTTTCTATGTTAGTGGCGGTGTTAACTTCAGTCGATCTACCTTTTGGCAGTTTGGGAGTCGACAGTTCTTCCGAAGGGGGAACCCCTTCATGCTCCGAAGCTTTTCGTTCGTTCTTCGTCCATAGGAAAAAACACCTGGAGGCCGACTCTAAGTCAGAGTTCAGAGTGATAACTCTGTTGCAGAAAGAGTGGAACTTCATCTTTAAGTGTGTGGTGGATGTAACCGCCCCGAGCCTGCCGAGGGTCGGTCTTCCTATAATACCGTTGTATATGGACTCACAAGGTAAGACGAGGAATTTGGTCTTGACGGTTCGAACCATTGGTTCGGTTCCGTAGGTAACCATTAGCTCCAGATGCCCAAGGGGTTTCGTTCGAGATCCGTTAAAGCCGGACAGAGCCGTTCCTCTATAAGGGGTGAGTTCCTCTTTGTCGATCCCCATTTTTTTCAGAAGATCGATAAAGAGGATGTCTGATGAGCTCCCCTGATCGACCAAGATCCTACGTACCTCCTTATTGGCTATGATCGCCGATATTAAGAGAGGTACGTGTTTGTTAGCCTTTCCGTCAATAAGGTCGTTATCGCTAAAAGATAATGGAGGTCGATTGGTCTTGATCGGGGTTGTTGACGTTGAAGCCACGCATAACAGTTCCTTCCATTTTCTTTTCATTGATTTTCATGATCCTTCATGATCGAATCCTCCAGTTATCATCATGATAATCGAACGTTTTTTATCCAGTTCTTCGTGGTCTGGGTCGATCACTTCTTTTCCTTTTGCCCTAGGATTTTCATTTATTTCTCTTCCGACATTGTCAGATCGTTCTCCCTCCCTTTTGACATAAGAAGATAGTTTTCCCCGTTTTATTAAATCTTCAATGTCATCCTTTAGGGCGTTGCAATGGTTTGTGTCATGGCCATTGCTTCTGTGGTATCGGGAGTATTTGTTGGCCTTCTGCCCAGGCCGGATAGGTAAGGACCTGGGAGGCTTGACGTCCCTGAATTCGACGTTCCAACATTCCCCTAGTAACTGGGCGTTGGAGACGTTGAGTTCGGTATATACCTGGTGGCAATTTTTCTTACCGATGTTCCACGAATTTTTACGAGGGTCGATCTCGATGTGGCGTTTCGACAGTTCTGTATGTGACGATGTTTTGTCGACTTTGGAATTTTCTTCTTCATTAATAAAGCACTGGGATAGCTCGAGGAATTCTTGAAGGGTGTTAGGTTCCCAGGTGTTGATGTGCTTTCGGAACGAGCTTCCAGGGAGCAGACCTTGGGCCATGAAGAAGATTCGGAAAGCGTCGTCTAACTGCCGAACCTGAAGAGCTTCGATGTTGAATCGCTCTATATATTCTCTCAGGGGCTCATTTCCCTTCTGGACAATAGATGCTAAAACATTTTTGTTTTTGGGTTTGCTCTTGGAATGGGCAAAGTGCACCGAGAAGTGTTTCGCTAACTGGTCCCATGAGGAAATGGTATTCGACCTTAACGTCCGAAACCATTCGGAAGCCATTTTGTCCAGGGTTAACGGGAATATTCGGCATTTCATTTCCATGGGTACGTTTCGATACTGCATGGTTGTGTCAAATTGGTCTAGATGCCTGTCGGGGTCGCCCGTCCCGTCGTAAGTCTTCAGTCCTCCAGGTGGTTTTTCGAGATACCGTGGGACCCGGAAGTTGTCGATCGATTTTGTGAAAGGACCTTTTCGCCCAGGTTGATTCGCCCGTGACAGTGGTTGGTGTCTGCGATGAGGTTCAGGATGGCCGTATCGTCGTGTTTGATTGTTTTGAATGTTGTCACGGCTTCTTGATCGTCTCCTTGACGAGGTCGAGCCTTTAAGATCGTCGAAACGGTGAGCCAGAGGAGAACGGGAACCATTCCCTCGGTGGCGGCGTGGAGGAGAATGAGGATCATCAAGATCGTCATATTGTCGAGCTGATGGAGAACGAGAATCATTCCCTTGGTGATGGCTTGGGGAAGGATGAAGATCGTCGAGACCATTATGTTGTCGAGTCGGAGGAGAACGGGAACCATTTCCTCGTTGACGGCGTGCGGGGGAACGATGATTGAGCTTTCTCCGAGGGGGTGATCGATGAAAAAGTCTTCTTCGAGTTGGGCGTCGTTCCTCCAGGGAGCCCTGCCCGGACGATTGCTGGTCCAGAACGTTCCGACCTTGCAGTCTCGCTACTTCGGCTTCGAGGTTAGCGAAACGGTTGCTTCTTTCTTCATTTACGGCTTCTTGCCGAGCCAATAGCTGAACGAGCTGTTGAACCGCGTCCGTCAAGGCCGGAAGTAATTGAGGAGGAGATGGTAGGCTCGTTTCATCTGCGCCCGAATGTGCTCGGGATGGTCCCGTGTTGGGATATCGGCTTCATGTTTGCGACGAATTCGTGAGTTCCTGGACGTGGCCTTCAGGGGTTTGGTGAGGGCCGAGCTCAGGTTCGGCCATGAGACTAGTCGGTATTGAACGGCGCGTTGGTGCCATTAATAAGTTCAAGGAGATGGTGAGAAAAATAGGGTATTGATTCCTCCCACTGTGGTCGTCAATGTTCAGTACTGTGCTTCCGACCTTGGTGATCGGTTTTATGCAGTTAGTAGGTGTTTTATCCTTGATTCTGTTTTAATGTCCAGGTCTTGAGATATTCGATGTTTTCCGATCTTGAGGTGTCCGAGGTTGATAATCTTAAGGTTTCCGAGGTTGTCGATCTTGAGGTGTCCGATGTTGTTCCTGCAATAGCACTCCGACGCTCAAGTCAGTATTTGAGTTAATGAGTATTGTGTTGGGAAAAATCTTACCATTAATGAGCTTTGAATGCTGTATTTATAGATTTGGAGTGGTGTTTGTTGTGGCCGATTTAGGCCGTCCGATCTCGTGAAATGATCTTGGCCATTGAAGATTAGACTCTAATGATTTGATTGGGCTTCTCAGAAATTGGGCCTTTGGAGGGGGTGTAAATAGTAAACACTATAATTACCATAACAGGAACAAACCAACTAATGAAATACACATTAAGGTTCTTTAACAAGATCCATTTTCTAATGGATAGTAGATTTGGCTAGCGGATAACAAGTACATGTATTTGTTAAGTATTAGTGTTTAATATTTTTCAAATACTATTTCAAGTAGCGTTTGAGCGGAAAACATATAATCTCTCACTTTTTTTGGTCATTTTTACTCAGTATTTTTCGTAAATTTCTTCTCTATCCAGTTTTAAATCCCTAATTTTACATATTTCAAAATTTAACTTCTAAATATCTTAATATTATTTTACTTACCGTGAATTTAAAGCAATAATAATTTTACATATTTTGCCATATTTTATATTGGTTAAATAAATTTTATCATGAATTAAACACATCCTTCTATGTCATTTTATTTTATTTTTGACAAAAAAATATGACATAGAAGGACATGTTTAACCGCTAGTCATTTTATATTTATCAATTAGTTTAACTGCTAGTATCACCAAATACATCATTTGCTATTAACTAGTTTATCCGTTATCTGCTATCAACTAGATTATCTTCTATCTGCTAGCTAATCCACTATCAGCTACTTTTTACCAACCACTGCCTAAAGCATCAAACTAAATCCTTATAAACTTGGGGATATTAACCGTAGAATTACTTGATGGACACCCACTACAAGAATAACCTCTGTTTCCCACGAAACTTTCCGACGAACTCTTATTCGTCGCAATTTCCGACGAAAAAGTCGTCGCAAATGTTCACCAAAGTAAGGCGCTAAAATTCCGGCTTACGTTTGCGACGAAGGTGTTTTCCGTCGCAAATTTCCAACGGATATTTTCGTCGGAAACCTCTAAAAGTTCGTCGCAAAGTAACATATCTCAAATTAAAGGGAACTCTTCGCACGAACCCTCATTTCAATTCACGCATTCCACTCACTTCTCGTCTTTCACCCTCCCTCTCAGTCACCCTCTCTCTCAGTCGCCCTCTCTCTCAGTCACCATCCCTCTCGTCTTTCACCCTCCACCTGCCTCCGCCGCTCACCACCACCATTTGGTCCCACCCTCTTCAACCGCCAGTCATCTCCATCTCTCAGCGAAGCAGAACCGCCCTTGACCTCCACTCTCCTCCCTTGACCTCCGCCCTCCTCCCTTGTCAAACCGTGCTCTACGACCACGATGATCTCCCTCTCCCCACGCCTTCCACTCTCCCTCTCCTCGCGCGTCCACCACGTTTCCTCTCCGCCGTTTCTTGGCCGTTTGCCGCCGTATCTCCGCCTCTTCTCCGCCGCAACCTTCTTCTACTCAGGTAATTTCTATTAGTTTTCTTAATAGAATGCGTAATCGTAAAAAACCCTCTCTTCGTTTTCTACTCACCGTCGCCGTTTCCTCACCCTCTCTTCGTTTTCAGATTTCTGCTCTCAGATTTCTTTGCTGTTGTGCCAGATCCGCCCATCAGATCCTTCTAGTTCTTCCGTAAGTTGTTGTGCTTTTTTTTTTCGAAGTACATAAATCTTTTACAATTTGATAATCTTGGTAGAACTCAATCAAAAGTAAGCAAATTTATATTGTATCCCTCAGTCCCTCTGATTTTGTATGATGACATTTTCATGTTCTTAGCGAGTTAATCTTTTCTAGCAGATGGAGTTAGCTAATCTTCACAATTTATAAACTGTACTTTTAAAAAGCTGTTTCATCAAAAAGCTTTTCATCATTAAGGCTGATGATGGCAGCGATACCGTTACTTTCATGTTTGAAAGCCCTAGTACGTTTCTCTTTCACCAACGATTCTTTAGTTTGTTATTTGTGTCTTCTGAATTTACTAATTTAGTGTTGTTTGATATTTAGGGTTCAGTGTCTTACACTAATTTTGTGTTTTGACTAGTATTAGGTTTCTGTGATATTGTTTATTGTCCTTTGGAAGTTTATGCATTGTTCCTAGCTATGTTCGATGTTCATTTGCTTATTGTCAGACAAGTTACTTTTTTGGTTTCCAAAAATATTCTATGAAATTGTTCTGAGAGATTCTTGGATCTGGCTTAAGGGTTTAGTAGTGTGGTTTAATTTTTTTATCCAATGCACTGATGCTTATAACACGCTTAATTGGTCTATGATTTGATTAATTTTTAGGGTTGTGGTGTTTGATACTGCATGGTTAGTGTATAGCTGTTTCATGTTTTGGGATTGGATTTCTGATGATGTCATTTACTAATTGGGCATTGTAGTTTATGTTTTAGTATTAGATTCTGACTTTTTTTACTTGGGGGTTATGTGTTAAAGCACAGGACAAGATTTCAGATTTTGAGATGAAGCTGATGGACATTGATAGTGAGCACCTTGGAATTCCAAAGGCAGAATATCATGCTATTGTTAGAATGCCATCAGCTGAGTTTGCTAGGATCTGCAAAGATCTCAGTAGTATTGGTGACACTGGTAATCACTTTTACTCACCTGTTTCAGGGGTTTTTATAATGTTTGTCTGTTTCCTTTTGTAAGTTATGTTGATAAATGTTTGTCATTTGGTGATGTGTGTTGTAGTTGTCATTTCGGTTACTAAGGAGGATGTGAAGTTTTCCACTAAAGGAGATATTGGAACTGCTAATATAGTCTGTAGGCAGAATACTACTGTGGACAAGGTAAGATTTTGGTTTACATCTTGTTCTCTGTTCCAGCAATGAGTGTTTTCTCAAGCTTTGTAATTCATTGTGTTTTTATTTGCATTTTATTGTTAAAATGAATGCTAATCAATTTTTTTTACATGGTTGTATTTGTGGTTTGATGTTGCAGCCTGAAGAAGCCACTGTCATAGAGATGAATGAGCCTGTGTCCTTGCAATTTGCATTGCGATACATGAACTCTTTTACAAAGGCAACACCACTGTCTAACACTGTTACCATTAGTCTGTCAAATGAGCTGCCAGTTGAGGTGGCTTTGGAGTGCATGTCTGGCTTATCGGATTCCCTATCAACCCTCCCTTCAACAGGCGCAATTATGGGTACTAAAGGAAGTAATACTTGAAACTTTCTAAATATTGCATTCCTTATTTTGTAATTATTTGTTATGGAGTTTATTCGTACATGAGTTCAAAATAATGAATGATTTGATAATGTAGTAATGTACCCGTGTGTTTGAAATTTGGTAATGGGTTGTATTTATTGTCGATTTACTTACCTGATATTTTAATGGCAATGGGTGTGCTTTTTTGTTTTTATTACATACCTTTATACTTACTATATTCCTCTTTAGAACTCGGTTACCTTGCTAAGTTGCTATGCATGTTATTGGGCCCTTTCATCGTTCCCATTCATTGATATTGTAATCTTATTTACTTAATATTTTGACTTGAGTAGTGTAACTAGATCTTCTCAGTAAGATTCTCTTAACAATTATATACTTGTTTTGAACAGATCCCATCCCATACATTAACGTTAAGTTCTTAAGATGTTTCTCTTGTGTTAAGTCCATGAAATTTCTTTCAGCAAAGGACATGATGCTTTATTTTATTTTTGCTTTAGCATCATATTGCAATGATCTTCTACAATAGCATGCTTAGTGCCTTTTTTTCTCCGCAGATCCTTCGAAGTGCACAAGCTGCTTCTGTTTTGGGGAAAAGCTTTTCGTAGAGTCACTCTACAAGGTTATTTCATCACCTAAAACCCAAACGTGTATTGTATCAAAGAAAACATCATTTTAGTTGACAGAATTTTAGTAACACTATCTAAAGATGTAATAGAATTTTAGTAACACTATTTTCACCCAGGCCTATATATCTCCATCTCCTCAATTATTTTATCTCCATTATGTACAAGCTAGGCATCTCTTTAAATTTTTGCATGCAAATCAAATATAATTAATCTTACAGTGTCATGACTCATGATATATCTATCACAGTTTCAGTTTAACAAGCAAAAGTATTGTAATTTATGCAGGTCTTGGTTTCTATGTCAGAAACTGGTTCAATTATTTTATACATCAAGGATGTTGAGAAGCTCTTTGTTCGATCACCAAGGTATGTTTGTTAGATGTTTAGTGAATGTGGATCCAAGGTTCTCATCTACTGCAAACTGCAACAAATTGCCTCTTCTCAAGTTATAAATCAAATTCTTCATTGTCTTAATTTCTTTTGCAAAGCTCGGAGGATTTCACAGTCAATCCCAATAGCCGTTCTTGATCTTGAAGAAGAGGAAACTCCAAAAAAGGGTAATTAATTGTCTTGGTTCAATGACGTCTATTTTATTGGGTGTTTTGCTTTTGTATGTGTCGTTTTTATTCATTGAATGCTGTTTTTGATTGGCAGATAGTGGGAAGAAGAAGAAAGAGAAGAAAAATTGTGTAAGTGAAGAAGAAACTAAAGTGGGAGAATATGAATCCACCAAACAGAACTCTTCTACTAGTTCAACTCTTCCATGTATTGATAAACTTAGGGAAGAGCTTTTATGTGCAGTAAGTTCATATTTCATAAATTGTTTTTATCTAGTTTCATTATTTTGTTGGGACATTATGTTGATTTTTTATCTACTTTCACAGATTTGTTTGGAGATTTTCTATGAGCCAAGTACCACTCCTTGTGGTCACAGGTATCAAATTCAAACACAACAAAAGACCCTATTATCTTAACTAGTCCCTAAGATTTTGGATTTCTTATTTGATGTGAAAAGGTCAGAGGCAAAGTGTTTGGATATTTGTTTTGATTATGTATTAGATCAAGAGAAGGACAAGATGATAGTGTTTGGATATTTGTTTTGATTGGTCTTGGTTTTGCGTATTTCTTCTTTTGGAGGTTTCAGATGGGTCAACTTGTCAAGAAAGTTGATCGCAAGATTAATTGAATTGAATTTTTTTTAGATTAATTAATTTTAGTTTAGTAGTTTGTTTCTCATTGTCAATGCATTTTTGCAATTTATCAGATTGATTATATATTGATTCAGCTTCACTTGTTAGATGAAATGAAACCAGTTATTAATTTCTTAACAGGAAATAAGTTCAATCATTTTCACAGCTCAGTCTACCAGAAGAAATTGGTATGTGTTGGTAATTGGTAGTAGTAGTTTCTGTAAAATTGTTTATACTGTAAATTGGATTTGCTTGGTTGTTGAATCAAACCTTTTCATGTTTTTTTAGTGAATCAAACCTTTTCATGCATGTGTTGAGTTGTAGGCATGGTACCCAATGTCAAAGACACTAGCAGAAAGAGCAGCATGGGAATACTGCAAAGATAATGGAATAAACTTGGTGACAGTTCTTCCATCATTCATCATTGGACCTAGCTTGCCACCAGATTTATGTTCCACTGCATCTGATGTTCTAGGCTTACTCAAAGGGGAAACCGAGAGATTTCAATGGCATGGAAGAATGGGGTATGTTCATATAGATGATGTTGCACTTTCCCACATCCTTCTTTATGAGAATCAATCCTCTCATGGCAGATATCTTTGCAACTCTCCAGTAATGGATAATGATCATTTGGTTGCTTTACTAGCAACCCTTTATCCTTCTCTGCCAATCCCCAAGAGGTACTTTAATTTGGTTAATGCTTCTCACTGCAATGTGTTTGTCTGGGTGTGTTACTGTGTTGTATATCTTAGATTCATTTGTTCTGTTTTCAGGTTCAAGAAACTAGATAGACCAAATTATGAACTAAACACGGGAAAGCTGAGGAGCTTGGGATTCAAGTTCAAATATGTTGAAGAAATGTTCCAGGATTGCATTGCATTGTTTGTGGACCAAGGCTATCTCACTCTTCCTGCTCCTATTTAAACAACTTAATTTCACATGTTTTTAGTTGAGATTGTATTCTAAATCATACGATCAATAACATTGATTTTCACATCCATGTGTTTTTCCCCATCTTTTCATCCTATTTTTTTTCTCTATTTGTATATGTCGGGGTGGGATACTACTGGATCTTCGAATTAGTAAGCAAAAATTGATCACAGTTCTAGAGTCTCAGAAGCTAGTTTTACTAAATATAGTAGGAATCATATGGATTGGATCCGGTATATGTTCCTTTGTATATGAAATTAATATGTATAGATATAATTATTAAATATTATTTTGGATGTATAATTTAATTTTTTTTTATTTTTTTTTTTAAATTTCCGATGGATTTGCGACGAAAAGGTGTCAGTGTTTGCGACAACTTTGCCACGGATATTTGCGACGGGTTTCCGACGACTTTGCGACGGAGACATTTGCGACGAAAAAATCCGTCGGAAAAAAATTTGCGACCAGCGATTTTGCGACGACTTTCTGTCCGTCGGAAAGTTCGTCGGAAACGTCAATTTCCGACGAAAATTGCTGCATTTGCAATGAAAATTGCCGTCGGAAATCGTCGATTTTCTTGTAGTGACCTCTTGTTTTACCAAAGGAGAACTTTTATTTTACCAAAGGGCAACCTCTTACTTCCTATTTTATTCATATCAAAGGGGATACATACCACTCATAGAAGAAACATTTTACTTGGTTTGATGATCTGATCAACAACCATTTTCATAAGAGTATACTTGATGGTTTCCAAATCCTATAAGAGGACAATAGAGCAAATGCAACCAACATTACAAAAAAAGCTTGATTTACCCACGGAAATTACCTATGGACTATAATCTGTCGATAAATCCTACATTTGGAATGGAAAAAGCCGTCGATATGGTTCTGAGCACCCCCAATGTTTCCTGCATCGATTTCGACGGATTTTAATTTCGATTGCTAATTTTCGATGGAAAATACCGCCGGTAATTAAAAATTCTGTCGGTAATGCTCTGCTTCTAAAATTAAAACAAAATCTTCCCTCGAACCCTCATTTTCACTCAAAGAACCCTGTCTCTCTCAATCTCTCTCCCCTCGTTGTCACTCTGTCACCACCACCCCCCTCGCCCTCACTCTCCCGCGCCCCCCTCACTCTCTCACCACCCCCCATCCTCGCCAGGGTCGGCCATGGGAATGTTTGGGATGTGCTACAACCTAGGGGCCCAGTCCAATGCCATTTTTAAGGCCCAAAAAAAATATTACTCCCTTTATTTCTAGTCTTTGGTATTTGTGTCCCAATGCCATTTTTTTAAACCCAATGAACAATTTACCAAACTTTTCTAAATATACCATGTATATTTATTGAGTCTTTTAGAGAGACCCAATACAACTATTAACTCTTTTATTTTCATTTATTTGTCAAAAAGACACTTATTTTGATTTCAATTATCCCAAGATAACTACAAAGGGTGTATTTTAGTACTTAGCTAACACAAAGTATTCGTAACTCTATTTGTATGTAACAAGCTAAAAGTACTAAATATTAAGAAGGGAGGGAGTTCAATTTAAGAAAACTTTAACATTCAATTTCTTTTTGGCTTAAATACAGTTTTGGTCCCCCTATTTTGACCAATTCACGATTTTGGTCCCCAAAGTTTTAATTTGACGATTTTGGTCCCCCTATTTTCCCAATTTGAAAAATCATAGTCCCCCTCTTAAATAAGTCAAAATTGAAACTCAATTTTGACTTATTGTCCTATGTGGCAGCCTACGTGGCACCCCCCACCCCCCACCCCCACTGTTCATCTTCACCTCCCCCCCACCCCACCCCCACTGTTCCTCTTCCCCTCCCCCCTCCCCCACCGTGACCCCCTCCCACCCCCCACCGTGAACCCCCCCACAACCAAATCTCTCTCTCTCTCTCTCTCTCTCTCTCTCTCTCTCTCTCTCTCTCTCTCTCTCTCTCTCTCTCTCTCCTTTGCATCTCCACCTCCCCCCCACCCCACCCCCCATCGATCTCCCTTGATCTCCCTCGATCTCCACCGTGAACCCCCCCCCTTCGCACCTCCCTCTCTCTCTCTCTCGCTCACCGTCTCTCCCCTCCCCCCTCGATTTCCCTCTCTCTCGCTCACCGTCGCTCTCTCTCTCCTTCGCATCTCACCCTCGCTCACTGTCGCTCTCCCTTCGATCTCCATCGCTCTCGCTCGCCGTTCTCTCTCTGCGTTCGCTCTCCCGCCGTTCTCTCGCTCGCTCGCCGTTCGCTCCCCCCCCCTTCGCATCTCTCCGTTCTCTCTCTGCGTCTCTCTCTCTCTCTCTCTGCGAACTCTCTGGGGGTGGGGGTGGAAAGAGGAACAGTGGAGGGTGGGGGGTTCACGGAGGGGGGAAAACGAACAGTGGAGGGTGGGGGTGGGGGTGCGCCTACGTGGCAGTCCACGTGGGCTGCCACATAGGATAAGTCAGTCAAAATTGGGGTGGGAGACCTTGATTTTACAAATTGGGAAAATAGGGGGACCAAAATCGTCAAATTAAAACATCAGGGACCAAAAGCGAGAATTGGTCATAATAGGAGGACCAAAACTGTAATTAAGCCTTTCTTTTTTTAAGGAATAAAGTAATATGTGGAACTCAAATTGATAAAAGTAGGGGCCCAATTTTTAAGATTTGAACAATGACTCTAAATTGTTTGGGTCGGGCCTACTCCTCGCCCTTCTCTCTTACGACCACCCTTAGTCTCTCCATTTTCTCACACTCACTCAGTCTATATTTTAATAGATATTTGAGATTTTAAAAAAAGTAAAAGAATAAGACAATAGATAACAACATAACGAAATCACCAAAAAAAAGATAACAACATAACGTTTTTAATCACACTTCATTTATGTTTAGAGACATTTTATATATTTTTCAATTTACAATTAAAAGATAAAATTTTGCTATAACTACTGTTAACATAGTTATAGCAAAAATTTATAACAATAACTAAAAATCTATAATTATATGATAACTAACATATTTCCTCAGAAAAAATGATAACTAACATTTTATATGAAAGACGCTTATCCAAATTTCACCTTACAATATGGAGCAGCAGTATATAGATTATACAGTGTTTTTTGTTTGTTTGGGTTTGAGCACCCATAATGCTCCTTTAATTAAGTATTGTTTATTTAAAAAAAAAATTCATTTTTTTATTCTCTCTCACGCTTTCTCCTCTTTCTTTTTCTAATTATCTCATTTCACTCTCTCTCTCTCCCTCACTCACTTTTTCACTTTTTCACTCTCTTTCACTCACTTTTTCACTCTTTTCTCCTATTTCTTCCACTAATTCTTCTATTTCTCTATTTTACACACTTTCCTCTTTACTATTTTAAAATATTTCAAATTTTGACAAAATTTTAATATCCGTTTTTTTTTTACACAGGGTAATATTTAGGCTAATTAAATTAGTCAACTTTAAAATTGTCTTGATTTTCACGGGATAATATTCGGACTAATTAAATTTTCTGAGTACATACATTACCCACTACCAAAATACTAATCTTATCATTTTTTCAACTAAGCAATTGGAGTTTATTTAGGTAATTTCATTTTTTTCACTTTTTAAAACTTTTTCACTCTCACATTTTTTTCAAACTTTTTCAATATCTTCTCCTCTTTCTTTCGCTAACCCTCTCATTTATCTATTTTTCACGATATATCTACTTTAATTTCATCTAAATGTCTCCTTCATTTTTCCTTTTTACTAATTTAAAAATTATCGAAATTTTGATAAAATTTTAATATTCTATTTTTACACGGAATAATGTTCGGATTAATTAAGTTTGTCTATTTTAAATTTGTCAAAATTTTCGGAAGATAATTTTCAAACTAATTAAATTTTGTCTATGGTTATACATAAAAATAAAATAATAGCACCATGCCTAGGCACAGCTGGTA
Organism: Astragalus membranaceus; assembly: GCA_039519185.1. Taxonomy (NCBI): domain Eukaryota; kingdom Viridiplantae; phylum Streptophyta; class Magnoliopsida; order Fabales; family Fabaceae; genus Astragalus; species Astragalus membranaceus. Next base: position 138,639,988 of record CM076850.1, read on the forward strand.
ACTGTATACGGAAGTGGATGAGAATTGATCTTCTTTTTTTTTTTGGTCAACAAGAATTGATCTTCTGAGAGTGAGAGGACGGTGAGATGGATTTGGACGCACGCGTGGGGGAGAGACAAATGCGGCCCTGAAGCACGAGCTATCCAAGTGTGACCCTTTTGTCTCCGGTCAACCCGGCAATGTTTTTCCGCTACAGCTTCTTCCAAAACACACCGTTCCATTCATCCCACGTGTTTCCAGCTGTTTGCATTCCAGCCCTTTTCTGACTGCCTATTATTGTATTCCTTGCCAATAAGTATTTTTATAATATTAAGCACATAAATTAGTTTTATTATTGTAAATTGAAAAACAAGGGTTTAAATTAAATGTCTGAATTTTTTTAAAATAAGAAAACTAAATGTCTGAATTTTAAAATAAGAGAATTAAATATCTGAATTTTTTAAAATAGGAGGACCAAAACTATAATTTAGTCAAATAAAAATAATATTAACCATTATATTATATTTGACCCAGTCCAGTTGGTCCATTGGCTAGAGATGACACATTTTTATGTTTTTTAAACACTTTTTGTGGTTTCATTTGTTAATAATTGGACTAGGATGGATCGGTCCGCTAACCTAGTATTTTGGGCTGGGCTGCAAAAAATATTGCAAGATAGATAAATGGATTGACCTAGTTCGAGCCACTTTATTGTTTTGGCCCATTGAATTAGACTAGGTTGAACAACCCAGTTTGACGGCTCTACTTATAGGCCATCTAATATTCTTTTTGTATCTCTTTTGAGTTTGAGTACACTTATTGATGTGAGCCCACAAGAATGGAGCTTGGATGAAAGTCACAAAAAATAAAGATCAAGAGAAGACTCAAACTTTAACCCTATGTTTGGATGGAGCATTTTTAGGAGGTAATGTAATTTTTTAGGGGAATTCAAATATTTTAGTTCAAAATTTTGAACTAAAATATTTGAATTCCCCTCAAAAATTACATTACCTCCTAAAAATGCTCCATCCAAACATACACTAAGGGAATATACTTTAATATGTCCACCCTATCAATTAAGACAATGGAACATTAAAGGTGACAAAAGTAGTTTGAAAAATTTCTAGAATAGCCAAAATCTAGTGTTCCCTATGTTAAGTATTTGCCTTCTTAATTTAATGAACTTTTGTTTTTAGCTTGGTGGCATTTGTAAGGCTACATCCATAGCTTAGTAATTGAACTTGGCCGTGAGCCTCCTATCCTTTTCTAATGGACTATTAAGTGTTGGGTTTTGGATCCAACCAATCTAAACTATAAATACTTTTCATCAAAATGAATAGTTAGATTTTATGATGAATGCAATTCATTTCTATATTTTAGCAAAAGTGAGTGCGAAGAATACCTAATAGAGAGGTGAGGGCGAAATCGATTGCTAAGATTCATCTTGAAGTTCTCATGGGTTATTGGGATGAGAACCACAAGCACACTTCCTTGAGGCTATGAGAGCTTAAAGATGGTGAGGATCTTATCTCATTTCCAAAAGAGAGGTGTGACGATTCTTCAATCTCCATCTTCATTTCATTATCTTCCTCTTACTTTGATTTTTCAAAAATATGTGTTGTTGAGTTTTGTGAAAAATCATTTGATTAATCATATTTCTAGATCGCAATTCTTAGATATCATGACTTATACTCACAAGTCACGATTATAATTTTTTTTACTTATAATAAAAAGGTCATTGGACTTCTTTTTATACCAAACATGTTTTTTTTCTATCGCCAAAAAAAACATATGTGACAAAATAGTGAAATATTATTAAATCTATATGTATAAAACAATGTTTTTAAAATCGGACCGGAGATCGAACCGACGAATCGATTCACTCGATATAAAATACATTTATAACACAATTACTAATTATATGTATCACATTAAATAACTAAAGAATAATAACCAATGAATCTTGAACTGGACCCTCCGAAGGGCGATTAGTTCTTTTGATTAGATGAGTGTGTCACTTTGCTGATGTTGGCTCTTTGACTCAGATGCGAGAGGCGTTGTAGTCGGCCTCGAGTTGTGGTTGGTCGCGTTCGGAGCTCCCGCGGGGTGTACCTGCAATGACACTCCAACGCCCAAGTCGGTGGGGTGAATTTCGTGCAGAGTAACAATATGTTTTCTTGTGCGTACCTTTTAGCTGAGGTCAGACTCCTATATATATAGCGTCAGAGGCTCTGCGGGAGACCGTCGGATCACATATGGCTTAATCTCCATCGTTGATCTGCGAATCTAGGTTGTGTAGTGCTGCTTCACTGTTGGGCCGCTCGAGGCCGGCCCTTTTACTTCAGTGGGCTGCGGCCCGGTCCAGAACAATTATTTTTTTGAAAGGATAATAATAACCCATGGATCTCATGTGTGGAGAGATTTGCTATGGCAATGGCGGCACCATGTCCAACTCATGGAAAGACTCTCGAGAGAGAACACGAGTATGGAAAGTGGAAAGTAAGCAAAGCCTAGTTTGGCCTTGCGATTTGATTCGCCCTATGAATTAAATATTTCTGCTTGATTCGTCTAATCCAATCTTTTTTAAGTCAAATAATCCAATCTAATCTTTTGACTAACTAAACCCACTTTCCACTCTGTCTAACCAGTAGTTCAACACGTGTCCACAGTTTTGTGGTTTGGTGGTCCCCTAGTAGCGTCCATTTTTTCAGATGCATTTGACACTAATAATAACGCCAGAGCCAGACTTTGAGGTTGCTACAGTTTCCAGCGGTGCTGTTTTTGTACGACTTTATTTATTGAGGTGAAAGGGTTTGGCTTATCGTTGAAGCTTCCTCCAAACTGCTTTCAATAAATGGGAAGATTTTGTGGGTCGACTCTACTCGAGGGTGTCTCTTGGACAGCGCATGTCAACAATCAAAAAATGAATTCGTGATTAGACGAATTTTATTTTATTAACCTTTTAAACTATGCATTAAAAAATAACTATTTCAAACTGATCTCTACCGTATCTCTTACTTTGTATCTGATCTTAGATACTAGGTGTATGTTTGGTTGCACCGCGAGGAGAATTGAGTTTGCCAGAATTGAGTTTGCAGAATTGAGTTTAGTTAAATGTGAGTTGAATGTAACGTGATTTTTGTTTGAATATATTTACCGAAAAGTGATTTTCACCAACTATTGTTGTTTGGATATATTAGATCAAACGTGCTTTTACATGTTAAATTACTAAAATGGGATCAACTTAAAATTAAATTAGAAATTTAAAATTTGATACAATAGACAATAAAAGTACAAAATAAGCATATAAAATATTACAATATTTTTTAACAGGATATTAAAATTACAAATAGAAAATATAAATCCTTTCCTAAAAAAGTATTATAAAACCTTCATTTCAATGTAAAAAAGCTACTAATTTAATGCAAGAAATGGGCCTTAGCAAGAAATGGGCGACTAATTTTCAATATTTTATGACTCTTAGCAAGAAATGGTGCTCTCAGTGATCAATATTTAATATTTTATGGGCCTTAGCAAGAAATGAGAAATGGGCCTCAGCAAGAAATGGGCCACTAATTTAATGCAAGAAATAACCCAATTTTCTTGTTTTGTGTAACATCCGCAAAATAATTAATAGAATTATTTGGGTGTTAACCCAGCTAAATTAATTTAGTACTTGACTGGTAAATTTATTGAGTGCAAAAATTAATTATTGGTCGTCATCGGATCGTTAACGGATAATACGGATCAACGAAGTTTTGGAATCGAAATAAGAGATTTCGATCAATATGGTAATTTGACCGCGTTACAGCTTATATATTAAATAAATAAATATAAGTGTGTGTGTGTGTGTGTGTTAAAAAGAAAGGAAAGAAAAAGAATTAAGAAGAAAAGAAAGAAAGAATGCGAGAGAGAGAAACAGAAGAGAGAAAAGGAGAGAAAAGAGAAAGAAGAAAGAATGGGTGACGAGGAAGAAGAGGAAAAAGGGAAGGTTTCAGTTCATCAAAACGACTTCCTTCCAACACGAAAAATGCTCAGCGTTACTCCCTCTTCGATTTGGTACCAACATCTTCATCATCAACTCACTCTCTCTCACTTTGCCATTTTCGAATTTGAGAGGAAAAATGGAGGTTTTGTGGTTCAAGCTCAAAGGAAAGCCTAGAATGGTGGTGAGGAGCGAGCTCAAGGTGGAATACGCGAATATTGAAGTCCGATTTGGAGTTTTTGAAGAATTTAAGGTTAGGGTTCAAAATTGGGTTTATGTGTGAATAGTGGTGATTGGAGGTTGAAGACAATGAATAGTGTCAATGGAAGATTTTGAGGAATTTGGTATTTCGGTCAAAAGAGGTTTCGTGATCGAGTGGGAAGCTTTGGAAGCGGATTGGGTGTCGCCGGAGCGGGGAGCGTTCGTGTGGCTACTCGGTGATTTCGGATCGATCGTGGATCACGCGTCAAGGGTGAGTTCTACTCACGTTTAGGATTTTATGTTTCGAATTAATTAATTAACTGTTTTATCGCTTTCGCTGGACTGGAATATTAATTGGTAATCGAGTTTGAGAGATTTTGGGTTGAAAACCGCTATTTGGAAAAATATGTCGTTTTTGATAAAAACCGTTTTGATTGAGACATTGATTGATTTGAATGATTGTGTGATATTGGTTGAATCTGTTTTTCTGTTTGTCTGGACTGTTTTCAATCGGAACGAGAATCGGAATTAAGCGGAATCGCGGTTTTCGCGCGAAACCGCCAAATTCTGCACTTGACAGACCCCCCCTTACTGTCAGTCCACGCGCCACTTGCGCGCCGCGCGCCACTCGCGCGCCACTTGACAGAACTTACTGTCAGCTCGCGCGCCACGCGCCACTCGCGCGCCACTTTGCAGATTTTCAGCAACTATTCACTGTTTTTGTTTTCGCGATAACTTTTGATCCGGGAACCCGATTGAGGTGTTCTAAGATGCGTTTGAAAGCTTGTTCAGAGGCCTAACTGGATATTCTATTTTTAAGGCTAAATAAACTGTTTTTGATATTGAAAATTGTGTCGAAAAGTGGTCAACTAGAGTGCGAGTGTGAACTTGGATTTTATAAAATGTGGATTAAAGTGTTTCATTGATTGTCTGATTTGATGGACCGTGGGTTCATAGTATTGTAGATATACGTATATAGTATATCGAGTTGGGTGACGACCCATGTGTAACATACTAGGCGGGGCAGTCATGATCCCCTTCCCTAGGCTCCATGCCAATGGGAGAATGTACTATTGGTAGGGGGGTTCACCGGGATTAGCAATGTTCTGCAGTCGGTGTTATGTTAAAGATTATTGTGCGATACACCGGGATTAGCAATGTTCTGCAGTCGGTGCCGCACTGTGTTTGTTGTACGATACACCGGGATTAGCAATGTTCTGCAGTCGGTGCCGTACTGTGTTTGTTGTACGATACACCGGGATTAGCAATGTTCTGCAGTCGGTGCCGTACTTTGTTTATTTTGCGACATACCGGGAGTAACAATGTTTTGCAGTCGGTGTCGTGTTAAGCTATAAAAGAACTAATAACTGAACCGAGAGTGTTAGTAGGGGTCTCGGTAGAACTCACTGAGATTGTATCTCACTGTTTAAATGTTGTTGTTTTACAGAGACACAGGGACAACGGAAATCCAAGAGGCACGATTGGGTTGAGCTCGGACTGGTTGCTGATAGCCTAGCTTTATGTTTAAGCTTATTTCCCTTCTGTTGTCTGTATACTAGAACATTATGTATTTAGTGTATATCTTTCTTCCGCTTTCTTGTATGATACTGAATGCTATAGATGCTGATGGTATATGGTCTGAGAACCATATTGTCTTGTTGTAAATAAGACTGTTTGGGTTTTATTCAGCGAAAAATTTATAGTGATATTCAGTGTCTAAGCAGGAAATATATCTCTGATGTGTTACTAATGTGCACTTGGGTATTTTTAGTCGATAGAATTACCGAGGTGTTACAGTTGGTATCAGAGCAGTTCGACCTAGTCGGACTTAGTTTAGGGTTGAGTCGATTCCTTGTTAGTCCTTTTTGTAATTACACTTGTGATGCTAAGAGACATTGAGCCTGATCAACTTAATACTTAGTGCATCATAAGCGGAATTATGACTGGATGATCAAGATGCAATCCTCGACCAAAATCGGAATCTTCAACCGGTGCATCCTCAGGAAAGGTGACATGACGGTGGGAGAATACACCGCTAAGTTTGAGAAGTTGTCTCAGTTTTACCAAGTGGTAAAGTAAGCTTCGGATGACGAACGGAGAATGCAGAAGTATAAGACGGGCATAAGTGCTTTTATGATTTATGGTCTCAGTTCTTATACTGCTACCAATTATGTTGCCTTAGTGCAATTAGCCTATGTCGCCGAGGATGACCTCATAAGGAATATGGGAAAGGAAAGGAGGTAGTTGAAGTATCAACTCTAAATGCAAGTTCTAAGATAATTCCATCAAAGAAAAAGCAGATGCAATTCTTTGATTCTTCAAAGGTCAGAAGATGTTCTAACTATGGAAGACATCACAAGGGTGATCGTCAGCACAGATCAATCGGCGCTATTATTGTAAAGCAGAGGGTCACTATGGTAAAGAGTGCCCTGAAAGGAAACGTTCCAAGGAGTCACAGGCAGCTCCATGGCAAGGACGAGTCAACATTCTGGATGTTTAGACAGTTACGACTGCAGACAATCTACTGAGGAGTATGAGATCAGTTTTCAATAACTCGATCAGTATATTATATGATTCGGGTGCAACCTATTGCTGTATATCCCGATCGCATGTGCATCGGTTGGGATTGGCCTTATCATCGCTATCCGAGCCGATAACTATTTTAACTGCTGCTAAGGGTCGTGTCCAGACCCAATCTTGTGTCAGAATTGTCTACGTGTTATAGGAGACAGGAATTTCGTAGAAGGATTATTTGTTTGCCTATGAGAAGTGTGAACTCTATTTTGGGTATGAATTGGATGACTGCAAATCATGTTGCGATCCACTGTGTTAATCAACTATCAGCTTCGCTTCAGAATCAGTTGAATTGTCTAGGACAAATTCTGAAGCGGTTACCTAGTTCACCTTAGACGGTCAATCTTCATTCCAAGGTGCGGAAGCACATGTTAGTATGTTATCTGCATCCCCTGAAACTAGTTTAGATTTGGCGAACATTCAGGTTGTGAATGACTTTCTGGATGTTTTCACGATGAAGTTTCTTCTGAACCTCCAGAGCGAGAGGTAGAGTTTACTGTAGAATTGGTTCCTTGCACGGGATCGATATCTATTGTTCCTATTGAATGTTCCTTTAGAATTCAAGGAAATGGAGTCTCAACTTGAAGAGTCGATGTTAAAGAAATTCTTTCGACCGAGTGCTTCTCCAAGGAGTGCTCTGGTGTGATTAGTCAAAAGAAAGGTTAGTAGCATGATTTTTGTACATCGGTTATCGACAACTTAACAAAGTGACGATCAAGAATAAATATCCCTTACCAAGGATAGATGATTTGCTTGAGCAATTTGAGGTGCTGCAGCGTTTCTAAAATGGATCTGAGGTCAGGATATCATCAAATAAAAGTTAGAGCCTTAGATATTTCGAAGACAGCTTTCCGTACTAGGTATGGATATTATGTGTTTGTAGTGATGCCCTTCGGTTTGACTAATGCTCCAGCGGTATTCATGGATTACATGAACCGAGTTTTTCATACGTATCAGGATCAGTTGAAGTCGTTTTCATCGATGATATCTTGATGTGCTCGAAGACCATTGAGGAGCATGTCCAACATCTCCTCATTGTTTTGAGTGTACTCCGAGAAAAGAAGTTGTACTTGAAACCTTCGAGGTGTGATTTTTGGGTGTCAGAGGTAAAGTCTTTGAGACATGTAATTTCCCAAGTCGAGAATTTCTATAGATCCCAGCAAGAAGGAAGCGGTGTTGAATGGGAGTGACCGACATCAGTCGCAGAGATCAGAAGTTTCTAACTTAAGCCGAATACTATAGGAGATTTATTCGTGGGTTCTCACAGTTAGATTTCCACTTACTCGGTTAACTCGTAAGGGTCAACCGTTTACGTGGGATGCTGATTGTAAAGAATGTTTTCAAGAATTGAATGTTAGGTGGACTTCTGCACCGATCCTGATTCTTCCGGATCCGTCTTTGGGATTACAAATTACAGCGATGCTTCAGGGAAGGGTATAGGATGTGTTCTAATGCAAAATCAACAAGTGGTAGCTTATGCGTCCAGACAATTAAAGTCTCATGAGAAGAGTTATCCGACTCACGATTATGAGTTGGCAGCTATTGTGTATGCACTGAGGATTTGGAGACGTTACCTGTAGGGGTGTCGTTTCGATGTCTTCAGTGATCACAATAGTTTAAGGTATCTGTTTGAGCAGAAAGAACTGAATAGCAGGCAGAGAAGTGTGTTGAGTTTCTGGAGGATTATGAATTTGTGTTGATGTAGCATTCAAGAGAGGTCAGTGTTGTAACTGATGCGCTGAGTAGGAAGTCCATCAACATGGCCGAGTTTATTGATGCATGGGATGGAATCATCGGAGTCTTTCAGAGACTTAAATCTGAATTCAAGATCGACGAGGAACCGGTTAGTGTTGAGCCATATGGGGATCTCTAGTTCCCTAAGGGATTCTATACGCTTAGCACAGGAAGTTGATGTGAAGCTACAATCACAAAAGGTATTTCCAGATTTTTCCACAGATAGTGATGGAGTCAGTTGTTTCAACGGTAGGATCTGTGCGCCCGATGATGAGAAAAATAGAAGGCAAGTGTTAGAGGAAGCACACCGAAGTTATATTCTGTACACCCTGGATCCACCAAGATGTACAGAGCTGTAAAGCAGATGTATTAGTAGCAAGGTATTAGTTGATAATCTCTTCCTTGTGAAGGTTAACAATGAGATTGTCTTACGAGATTCCATATGACGAGTCGAGCATGAAAACGAACATGAAAGTGAGGTGACTGTTGACTGTTTTTCACATTGCGAATAAGCACCAGAGGATTAATTAATGGATCTGCCTATAAGTGACAGAAATTTCCGAAGTGAAGCTTGGCGTGCGGTGTAATAGTTTTGAAAAATCGTTTTTGTGAAAACCCGCATGCTAAAGTTAATTTTGGGAACGAATTAAGAGACTAATGGGATATGATTGAGGAGGAAAATCCTAGGAGGATTACTTAGGTTGAGGGGAAGCTCTCAACGCTATTGACTAATTCGGAAAGGAGCTCTGAGTTCTGTTTGATAGTTGTTTGGAGAACAACTGAGGTGATTTTCATTACGTTCAATTTATTTGATGTCCCCGTGGTTTATTTCTACGTTTAAGATAAACGTTTCTGGTAAATCCTCATTTCATCTTCTTTCGAAAAGTATTATCTCGAAATCTTGGGGGCGAGTCAAGGAGTTTCACAAGTGACTTTTTCGTCACATTGTCGGTGTGTACGAGAACCGTTAAGGATATTAGAAGATTTGTTGAGAAAGTGTTTACACCTTTCGAGGAAATCGTGTTTGTTTTTACGTCTACCGAGGAGTACTTTGATTTGGATTAATCAAAGTTGGGGAGCAAGTGAGGAATGAAGCTTCGGAAGTGTTTTCAAACGCGGTGCCGAGCCGATGTAGGCGAATGATGAGTTTTTCGTGTAGATGCGTGACCAGAGAGTTCGTATCAAGGTAGTAGTGGATCATACTTGGAGATTGATGTGCCAACTTGGGAAGAGTTCCTCCCCTCATTTCGTTAATTCAAGATTGTGCTCCAGCAGCTTAAGACCTTTCGGAGAATGTCGATTCTCGGTTAGTCGGATAAAAGACTTGACGAAATTTTGAGGACAAAATTCTTTTAAGTTGGGGAGAATGTAACATCCGCAAAATAATTGATAGAATTATTTGGGTGTTAACCCAGCTAAATTAATTTAGTACTTGACTGGTAAATTTATTGAGTGCAAAAATTAATTATTGGTCGTCATCGGATCGTTAACCGGATAATACAGATCAACGAAGTTTTGGAATCGAAATAAGAGATTTCGATCAATATGGTAATTTGACCGCGTTACAGCTTATATATTAAATAAATAAATATAAGTGTGTGTGTGTGTTAAAAAGAAAGGAAAGAAAAAGAATTAAGAAGAAAAGAAAGAAAGAATGCGAGAGAGAGAAACAGAAGAGAGAAAAGGAGAGAAAAGAGAAAGAAGAAAGAATGGGTGAGGAGGAAGAAGAGGAAAAAGGGAAGGTTTCAGTTCATCAAAACGACTTCCTTCCAACACGAAAAATGCTCAGCGTTACTCCCTCTTCGATTTGGTACCAACATCTTCATCATAAACTCACTCTCTCTCACTTTGCCATTTTCGAATTTGAGAGGAAAAATGGAGGTTTTGTGGTTCAAGCTCAAAGGAAAGCCTAGAATGGTGGTGAGGAGCGAGCTCAAGGTGGAATACGCGAATATTGAAGTCCGATTTGGAGTTTTTGAAGAATTTAAGGTTAGGGTTCAAAATTGGGTTTATGTGTGAATAGTGGTGATTGGAGGTTGAAGACAATGAATAGTGTCAATGGAAGATTTCGAGGAATTTGGTATTTCGGTCAAAAGAGGTTTCGTGATCGAGTGGGAAGCTTTGGAAGCGGATTGGGTGTCGCCGGAGCGGGGAGCGTTCGTGTGGCTACTCGGTGATTTCGGATCGATCGTGGATCACGCGTCAAGGGTGAGTTCTACTCACGTTTAGGATTTTATGTTTCGAATTAATTAATTAACTGTTTTATCGCTTTCGCTAGACTGGAATATTAATTGGTAATCGAGTTTGAGAGATTTTGGGTTGAAAACCGCTATTTGGAAAAATATGTCGTTTTTGATAAAAACCGTTTTGATTGAGACATTGATTGATTTGAATGATTGTGTGATATTGGTTGAATCTGTTTTTCTGTTTGTCTGGACTGTTTTCAATCGGAACGAGAATCGGAATTAAGCGGAATCGCGGTTTTCGCGCGAAACCGCCAAATTCTGCACTTGACAGACCCCCCTTACTGTCAGTCCACGCGCCACTTGCGCGCCGCGCGCCACTCGCGCGCCACTTGACAGAACCTACTGTCAGCTCGCGCGCCACTTGCGCGCCACGCGCCACTCGCGCGCCACTTTGCAGATTTTCAGCAACTATTCACTGTTTTTGTTTTCGCGATGCGTTTGAAAGCTTGTTCAGAGGCCTAACTGAATATTCTATTTTTAAGGCTAAATAAACTGTTTTTGATATTGAAAATTGTGTCGAAAAGTGGTCAACTAGAGTGCGAGTGTGAACTTGGATTTTATAAAATGTGGATTAAAGTGTTTCATTGATTGTCTGATTTGATGGACCGTGGGTTCATAGTATTGTAGATATACGTATATAGTATATCGAGTTGGGTGACGACCCATGTGTAACATACTAGGCGGGGCAGTCATGATCCCCTTTCCTAGGCTCCATACCAATGGGAGAATGTACTATTGGTAGGGGGGTTCACCGGGATTAGCAATGTTCTGCAGTCGGTGTTATGTTAAAGATTATTGTGCGATACACCGGGATTAGCAATGTTCTGCAGTCGGTGCCGCACTGTGTTTGTTGTACGATACACCGGGATTAGCAATGTTCTGCAGTCGGTGCCGTACTGTGTTTGTTGTACGATACATCGGGATTATCAATGTTCTGCAGTCGGTGCCGTACTTTGTTTATTTTGCGACATACCGGGAGTAGCAATGTTTTGCAGTCAGTGTCATGTTAAGCTATAAAAGAACTAATAACTGAACCGAGAGTGTTAGTAGGGGTCTCGGTAGAACTCACTGAGATTGTATCTCACTGTTTAAATGTTGTTGTTTTACAGAGACACAGGGACAACGGAAATCCAAGAGGCACGAGTGGGTTGAGCTCGGACTGGTTGCTGATAGCCTAGCTTTATGTTTAAGCTTATTTCCCTTCTGTTGTCTGTATACTAGAACATTATGTATTTAGTGTATATCTTTCTTCCGCTTTCTTGTATGATACTGAATGCTATAGATGCTGATGGTATATGGTCTGAGAACCATATTGTCTTGTTGTAAATAAGACTGTTTGGGTTTTATTCAGCGAAAAATTTATAGTGATATTCAGTGTCTAAGCAGGAAATATATCTCTGATGTGTTACTAATGTGCACTTCGGTATTTTTAGTCGATAGAATTACCGGGGTGTTACACTTTGTTAGACTTATTATATAACCTTAGAGGGGGGGGGGGTGAATAAGGTTATGAGTAAATATGGATTCTTTTCGCAAATGATGATTATATTCTTTTTCAAATCGGATGCGGAAAATGTGATTTGAACTTTTGGATATGAAGACAAGCAAGAGTTGTTTAAATTGTATTCAATATTGCCAATAAAGATATTATAAGAGATAATCAGGATATTGAATATATTAGATCTATTAGTGAGATAAAGATGATATATGAGATATAGTAGATCTTAGAGAAGAGGAGTAGAAGATGATTGATGAGTATTGATAATATCACAATTAATATGTTTATTGATATGACAGAGTAGTGATAGTATAGAATAATATAAGCACAGTAATATTAACAATAAACAGTTATAATAATAGTGCAAAATATAAAGAGAGAAGGGATAGAGGGACACAGATATTTAGCGAGGTTCGGGATAAAACCCCTACGTCCTCGGCCTTAGGCTTTTCAACCCTTGGACTTAGCAACCACTATATTGAAGAGAGTTTAATACAAACAGTCGACTTCAACACTAGTGAATCTCAATTCCCCTGAACTGAGAACCCAAGCACCCGCTAAGGATTTCAAAACCAACTCAATCACCCGATTGAGAGACCCAAGTAAAGCTTCTCAGGATTTCAAGAAAACCACTTAAAAGATATAACGAGTACAGAGTTGAGATCTATGATCCAATCACTTCTAGTAATATGTCAGTTTAGAAACTGAGAGAGATGAGTGATCTTAGGAAAATAGATGCTCTAAAATATGAAATCTTGTTTTTGCAAAAGCTTAAAGATTGATATGACAATGGAAGCTAGGTTTGCAAAATTATAAAAGCCTTTTAGAAAAGATCTATGATTTTCAAAAACAAAAGACTTTTAACAAGATCAAAACAATGAAGCTCAAGATCTTAGATCTAGATTTATAAAAACATAAAAGCTTTTGGAAATGATATGACAATTTCGAAATCAAAAGCTTTTAACAAAATAAAACTATGAAGCACAAGTAAGATCTAGAATCGTATAGAGAGAAATTGTGAGATGAAGAGATGTGTTTGAGAAATGAAATCACACTCCTATTTATAGTGATAGGAGAGGTTTGATTTTTGCAAAATGCATTTATGGCTTGAGATAATCGATTATCTCATGTAGTGCATATTGGTGATAATCGATTATGGCTCAATATGGAAGGTAAGGAAATACATCATAATCGATTATCCTTTGTAGTGCATATGTGATGTAATCGATTATGGCTCAATAAGGAAGGTTTGAAATACCTTGATAATCGATTATTACATGTGGTAATATTGAGCAAGTAATCGATTATTTGTTGTCAATCAGGACAATAATCGATTATGGGAGGGAGTTTATTTGAGTCAATAATCGATTATGGTTCTAAAAATGGAAGGTGAGGCAACACAATAATCGATTATGACATATGGTTCAAATGGGGTGGTAATCGATTATAGTTTTAAAAAAAAAGAAACAAATCTTGGCTTGATAATCGATTATGTATATGGTAGAGGTAAGATGATAATCGATTATGTTATTTAAAAAAGGTAGAAATTGGTTCCAAGCTTTCCACAAAATTATTTTTAGGGTTTAGGTTTCCACCATATGCATGCATGCAATTTTAAAATATTTTTCAAAACTATTTTGATGCATCATGCATGTTTTGAAAAGTCATCTCTCTCAATAACTAAAGTGTCATACACTTTAGGTGATAGGACCTTACAAGGTGTCCTAAAGAAGGCTTAGACACAAATTAGGGTTTTGAACTTCATATGTTGCTTCTTCTTCAAGCTTCTCTTCTTTTGTGTCTTCTTCTCTTTAAATTAAGTCCTGCACTTTGCTCAACTTGAAACATTAGTAGATATGATGTAATTTGTTATCATGCAAAATAAAGGAGTGTTTACCCTTGGTTCAACAGTCTTCCCTAACCCGCAGCCGCAGAAACTGGGAACCTGTACACAACACCTTACATTCAAACTGGAGCAGTAATGAAATGTGAAATTAGAGGGCAAAATCGAGAAATCTCAGTGACATCTTTCACACAGATCCAGAACAACTTTGGACGTGGACGCATAAGCTACAAAATGGAGCTTCAACCTTGCCGTAATTTTTTGGACGAGTCGCACGTTTGAAAACCGAGTTGGAAATCACCCAAACAACTTGGAAGTGCTTCCATGGCTGTAAACGCACGTTTTGAGGTTGCAAACGTGCAACCAAACACACACTAGGTCCGATCCGAGATAGTTGGTAGACGTGTCCTTGGTCAATCCGGGTTATACTCCGATCCGAGGTGGGGTGGTGCCTGCAATGATACTCCGACGCTCAAGTCAGCAAGTGAATCAGTTGCAAGTAAGAGAATTGGGAAATGTGTACCTTTAATGCTAGCATTGAATGCTTATTTATAGGTTTTGGGGATCAATGTGAACCATTGGATCTAGGTCTTTGATCTCCACCATTGGTTAATGGATTTGGCCTTTGGTATTGGGCCTTAGTGAAAACTGTAAAAAGGCCCAATTCGTAATAGTTACCCCCCAAGTTGGGTTGCCTTGGGGCGAGCCTGACTTGATACCTGGTCCGGGTTTAAAGTGCCCTCTGAGGCCGGGCTTGTACCCTCGTTATCCGGGTTGGATATGTTGGTTAGGAGACCATGGCGAGCTTCCGAGGCCGAGCTTATACTCATGTTAGTGTTTTTCCCCCAATCTCAGAGTGCTTGAGATTCAGGTCATGTGCTCGTTTATAGAAAAACGAGCTTACAATGCTCTCCACGAGCTCGAATTTGGGTGCCTAATATATGCGGCGACCTTCCGAGACCGGGCTTGTACTCACCTGAGTGTTTTCCCTCAGCCTCGGAACGATCATGGAAGGAGAACCGAGTGACTCGAGGTATTCTCTTTATGGTGATGCTTCGATTCTAGCGCCTGACATCAATGTCATTGATGGGGCGCGTCGTTCGGAGGTGACTGGAGTAATGATGGCGCTTCGTTTCACGAGCGTGTCACAGAGGCTAGTGATGGGACGCGTCGCCTAGGTCCAGGCCCAATTCATAGCCCTTGGTTCCCTATATATATGGGTGAGAACCTCCTTCATTTGCACTGGTTTTTACAAACTGCTCTGAGCACCGATCCTAACATCGTTACTTAGTGCCTTCTTCTTCCGAACTTCCGATCCAACATACCGTGGCGAGAGTCTCAGCCTTTCGGTTCAGCAAGATCGTCAAAATACGCAATCAAGTTCAGTGACACCGAGCTTCTGACTTCCGAGGTTAGTGCCTTTTTATTTGCTCATTTTTCACCTTATGCTCTAGCCGGGACCTTTTCAAGCCCGTATCTATTTATACAGAGTGGGGGTCGTCAGGTCGGATTCCGACTTGGTTGTGGACCCACTGTTTAGCATTCAACTTGACTTGGCATACCCCCATTTCTCCAGGTCCGATCTGGCTAGGACAAAACAAACCCGCAGGGTTGTCAACACAGATCATTTAAACATAACCAAACTGATGGCTTCTGATCCTAGAAACCCGGATGAAGTACGCGTTGGAAACACCGGATCGACTGGTCCCGAAGTTCAGGAGGGACTCGATTCCGCTCCCAACAGCCTTCAAGTGGAAGATCGCTCTCCCGCAGTCCCCAGCAATGAACTGCTGGAGGAAGGTCAAGCAAGTGAGTGTCGCCCTTGGGATGTGGTGATTCTTGAGTCGGATGAGTCCGACGCTGAGCAGAACCTAGAAGAGCAGGGAAGCACAAGCTGGAGCTCCGATGACAGTGAGACTGAAGCCGAGGTCGGTGTGGAGGGCTTTGCTGAAAGCCGAAACAATGAAGGCGATTTAGGAAATAGTGGAGGTAATCCTGGGAACGAGGGAGATCCCAGACACAATGAGGGTGACTCTGATGAGTATTCTAGCACCGGAGTCGGGCCGGTTGATGTCCCCTTGATGATGCCATTAAATATCCCTCAGGAATATTCCTGGGTATCAGAGTCGTTGAGGGAGGTCCGATCTTTATACAAGGTCGGAGATGACCTGAGCCATGTTGTTAACCGGATTTCTTGGAAAAGGAACCAGATATGGAACGTGGAGGGCATGGGACAAGATCAACATGTTGCTGTTTGACCATGAGCTCTCAAGTTCGTCATGTACGAGGTGACGATCTTTGACATGAAGATCAACCCCCTATTCACTGCCCTTCAGCAGGAGGTATTGGGAAGCTTGAACCTCGCCCCCTCACAGATTCACCCCAACGCATGGGCCTTCATGCGGGCCTTCGAGTTGATGTGCATTCATTTGGAAAGGCCGATCTCTGTTGATCTGTTCTTCTATCTCTTCGAGATAAACAAGAGGCATGAGGACGGATCTAAAGATCGGTGAGAACATGTGAGCTTCCGAGCTAGGAGGGGCCTCAAGGTTTTTATGCCCTATACCGACTCTTTGAAGGGAAATTGGAAAAATAAATACTTCTTCATCGAGTCTATGAACGACGAAGCCGTAAGGTACGTCAGTAAGTATAGTGAGGATGGACGATCCCTGGAGTCCACAAAGTTTCCCATTGGGTGGTCCCTCTCTCACTTCAATCGCCCACCCCATGCATACACGGTTAGCTTGAGCAGATTAAGTGATGTAGACCAGGAATCCTTGGCGATCTTGATCAACTTCGCCGACCTGATCCCCCACAAAGATCCCAAGAAATTCGGAATTGATACGGCGAAGTTGGTCGAGGCGGGCTCGAAGTCAAAGGTGTTGGTCGCGCTTGGTAGGGTCGGATGCTTGATAATGTCTTTATCTTTAATTTTATATTTTTTCAAGGTCGGTTCCCCTAATGTTTTTCAAATTTATTTGTTTTGCAGATAGCATGGCTCTTGACAAGTTTGCTATTCTGAGAGCAGCAGCTGAAAAGAGGGTCGGTCTACAACAGAGTGGCTCTGATGCTCAACAAACTCCCCAACAAACCCCTCGCCAGGAAGAGCCTATACGGGCCGTTCCTCTTAACACCGTCACTGTGGCGAGTGTTGTGAGTGCTGAAGATCAGGTCGCCGACCTTCAACATCGAAAACGCCAGCAAATTTTGGCGCACTTAGATCATGCTTCCCCCTCTCAAGCCCGGGAAAGCGGGTGCGATCCAATCAGGGTGGTTCCCCTAGGGCGTCGAAGAAGAGTCGCCATGAGAAGGACGGATCAAAAAAGTGCAAGTTTTCAAGATCTTCCAGCATTTCGATAGATGGCGATTTCTTGAAGAAGAACCTGGAGGAATACCGGGTCGACCCAGTGGAGGCCGCGGCGAAGCTGTTCAGGCACCTGGCTGATGTCTCCAAGTGGCAAAAGGAGGAGGCTGAAGCCCTGGTTAAAGGTAATAGAAGGAAATTATAGACCCCTTGACTTGTTGTTTCTGATGGCTCCGTTCCTAACTTAGCATTATTTACTTCCTTTTATTTCAGGGGCCCTGAAAGAGAAGGACGAGGAGCGAGCTCTGAGGGTAGAAGAACGGAAGAAGTTTGAGTCACTTTCTTCCACTCTTGCGAAGGCCCAAAAAGACCTCTCCGACCTCCGAGAGGAGAGAGGAGAACTTGTGACAGAGAGGGACTCTACCCTCAACAAGAACGAAGAGCTCGAACTCCGAATTACTGAGTTGGAGACCAAAGAGAAGGAGGCTGCGGAACTGGTTACGACCTTGAGGAGTCAGATTTCCGAGCTAGAGGCCGAGATGCAGAAGAGAGATTGAGGCAGGCCGAGGAGAAGACCCGAAATGTCGAGCTTGAAACTGTCACCATAGCAGAGTTGGCTCTTGGAATGTCCGGAGAAGGTTTTGAAAAAGCACTTGCTCAAGTCACCGTGGTTCACCCTTCATTATCTCTTGATAAAGAGATACTGAACGTGGATCATGATGTGGAGGGTGATGATCTCGTCTAGACCGACTGCGTCACCAAGGAGCGTATCATTGTTTACCCTCGCCTGTCTGATGCTTAGCCTGTTACTGGGGGGAAACATTTCTGTGAATGGTTTCCGGGTGGAACCGGTGGCGAATAGGTTCCGGGTTCCGGGTGGAACCGGTATTCAACTGTGTAATCTGAAAGCTCTCATGAACTTGAGGACCCGGCCTATCCAGGGTGGCTTGTAATTTTTTGGTTATTTTAATTGCTTGCATTTCCGGTTTAAATTACCTCGGTTATGCTTTATTTCTAGCATGTTAATGTTGTGCACTTGCGTTTATTTCGCTCAAGTAACGTACGTCGCCTTTAGGGCAGTTTACCGAGACTCGGCCCAGATCGAACTCACCCTTTAGGGTAATGGCAGCCTCGGCCATTGATCTTGGTGATCTTGAATCCCGAAGATCTTTAAAGCTCTTTGAACAGTTTACCGGGACTCGGTCCAGATCGAACTCGTTCAAGGAGGGTCTGCGACAACCTCGGTCGCAGATTGTTTCGAACGTTGTGCACCGGGTTCCGGTTTTAATAAGGGACCTCGACGCGACCATGTGATCGTTCCCTGAGGGCTCCCCTTAACCTCGGAACTCCAGACTAAAATCGGCAACAATACTGGATAAAAATGAAGAGTAATGAAGATGTATTAGATGAGAATGTTTACAACATCTGAATACAGTTTGCTCTTTAAGGCAAAAATTAACTGTAATACTTCTTCAGTTTGGCCGCATTCCAAGTCCTTGGGATCTCTTTCCCTTGTAAGGTCTCCAACCCGAAGGCGCCAGTACCGGTTTTGGATACGACCCGGTAAGGCCCTTCCCAGTTGGGAGCGAGCTTCCCTTGAGCGGCATTCTTTAAGCCGACGTCGGCTCTTCGAAGCACCAAATCGCCGACCTCTAAATCCTTCAGGACAACTTTCGAGTTGTACCGGGTTGCTATCCTTTGCTTGATCAATGCTTCTATGAAGGAGGCTCTTCCTCGGACCTCATCGACGAGGTCGAGGTTTTCCCTCATAGCCTGGTTATTTTCCTCTGGCGACTTTGGATGGAGCGTTCTCCAACTCAGCTCTCCGATTTCAACTGGATTTACAGCCTCGCTCCCATATGAGAGTTAGAAGGGAGTTTCCCCCGTCGAACTCTGTGGGGTGGTTCTGTAGGCCCATAGCACATAAGGCAATTCCTCGACCCAATTACCTTTGGCCTCGTCAAGCCGTTTTTTCAATCCATTGAGGAGTACCTTGTTAGCGGCCTCGGCCTGCCCATTAGTTTGAGGGTGCTCTACCGAGGTGAATGGTGTGTGAAAAAGTGTGCAAGTATACACAGTCACAAACAAGTAATATAGTGATGAGAAAGGTCGAACCCACGGGGATTGGTTAAACTTTTGTATGTTTAGAAAGCATATAAATTAGTGCAGCTACACTACTCACAATTTTGGGTATTTGATGTTTACGAAAACAGAATGTAAATATGTAAGAAAAGATGAAGGAAATCAGTTGAGAATGATAGTTGAGATGTCTTCACTAAATAAATCACTTTCAAGAGTATTGTGTTTTCTGTGGTGCAGATGTACTTGAGTGCAGTTGCACCAGTATGTGCCTTTCAGCTACTTTCTTCAGAGTTTCGTTACAAGCTCTTAAAACCTTGTCTTGAAGTAAAGAGAGAAGTTGTCAATTTCTTTCTTGCCTTCTTACAATTCTTGTCTAAGTTGCTAAATAAGTACACTCCTGCCTTTTAAGTACCCACTGCATTACCCTAAGGACTATGTTATCCTATGTCTAGGACTTAACTTGGTTTTAACAAAGTTTTCTTTATTAAACAAGTTAACAAAGCCTTCATTAAAACACTCACCCTTATTAGTTATTGATTTCTAGTTATAAACCATATCTGTGAATATAACTCTACTCATTTTAAGTGATTAACCTTAAAACAAGATGGATGTAGTATAACACAAGAACCAAAAAATGCATACACCACTTTGAAAACACAACAACTTACTCAAAAGCTCATTATCACTAGTGCAAAAAAGGGATTTAAAGTCAGGCGAAAAGGGGATTTAAAGTCAGGCGTCCGCTTGACTTTTATTAAGTCGACTTTGTATGTCAGGAGTTTTAAAGTCAAGCGATAGCCTGACTTCGTAAGTCTGATTTAAAGTCAAGCATTTATTTCGCTTGACTTCGTAAGTCAGTTTTAAAGTCAAGCATTTATTTCGCCTGACTTCGTAAGTCAGTTTTAAAGTCAAGCATTTATTATCGCCTGACTTCTTAAGTCTGATTTAAAGTCAAGCATTTATTTCACCTGACTTCGTAAGTCAGTTTTAAAGTCAAGCATTTATTATCGCCTGACTTCTTAAGTCTGATTTAAAGTCAAGCATTTATTCTTGCCTGACTTCGTAAGTATGATTTAAAGTCAAGCATTTTGTTATTGCATGACTTCGTAACTATGATTTAAAGTCAGGCTTTAGTTTCGCCTGACTTTAAAAGTTAATTTTTTTTTTTAAAAAATTTTATTTGGTAGTCAGCTAATAGCTGGCTAATCTAAATTACTTTTTTTTAAAAAAATTCAAACAAATTGAACTTAGAATAAAGAAAGGCAGAAAACAATCAAACATTAACACATTTTTTTCCATTTATAATCTTATATCAACACAATCTTACAACAATATCAAATTATAATATAATACCTAATCACAAATAACAGGTTTTATACAAGGAGCAGAAAGCAGTATGGTTACAATTGACACAACAAGTATTTACATCATCAAGCACTGTAACCTTTGTTTGATGGATGTAATAGCCCTGCATCATAGCTACCACATGCTGCCATACAAGCCTCTTCCATGGACCCTTCAGAAACACCGCTGTTGCAAATGCTCGCATGTGTTTCATGCCATATTGAGTCAGCGACCCACAAGGAGTTTCAAACATCCGAACCTGTGCAGTGCACAACATAATTTGAATATTAATAATCTGTAAACAACACATTTACTAACCAATGAACTTTATTTATGTTTTTAGTTTTTACCATTGATTTTAAGCATGTCCAGTCATCAACAAGGGGAAGACCAGAATCTCTCACGGAATGTAGAACTGAAGAACCTTTTCCTGGACCGTACAGTAATACTCCAATTAATTCCACACTCGCATCTAAGAAATAAGGAATGAAACTAATGTTAGAACAAAGAACTTCCTCTTCAAGACTATCACTATTCCTCATAAAACACACACACCATAGTACAACATACAACCACCTCACCACCTCAGAAACATCACACACATATGCATGTACTAGCTAGTAATCTTTGCAGTACTAGTAATTACTATTTTTCTATTAAAAAGAATCCTTCTTCCAAGCATAAATTCTAACTTAACTTCACAGTTTACAAAAAGAAAAACCACGGACATTTAATATGTAAGTGTGACAGTAGTAGTGTGAATGAAATAGTAGCTTACAGGAGTATTTCCAACAGCAACACCATACTTGTTAGCAGTATCAACATTCACATTATTATAACCAACCGCCATATTACTGAAAGCTTTGCCTCCCGCTTTGCTCAATGCAGAGAACAATTCTTCTCCACAATCTTCAGTCAGCTGCAACAGGATACAAAAATCTTGAAATTAAAAAAATCCACACTTAACCAAAATCATCATTTCAAAAGAAATTTAAAAAAAAAAGCTAGACTTTCAGTCAATTTGCAAATTGATCATGTTTCAAAAAAAAACCTAACACCAAAATCTTGTAATTATTTATTGATTACCTGTCCAATAACTCCATCGCACTTATCATCAATCAAAGAAATGATATCTTCAACTTCAACTGACATAATTGTTTTCTTCTCTGTACATATCTGAGTGAAAAAGAACACATGCATGCAGTTACAATAAGCATTCACAAGTAGAGCCGTCAATTTGGCCCATGCGGGCCAGCCCAGCCCCAGCCCACATGGCCCTAGGGCCTAAAGGCCCACTAACACAAGCCCCATATAGGCCCCAAGCCCCAAAAAGTCCTGTGGGCCCAGCCCAGCCCACAGGCTCTAAATTCCTTTTTTTTAAACACAATCAAAAGTATTATTTGTAAACACAATCTTGAGCTTTTTTTAAATACCCGTTCTTTATTAGGTGGTTTCTTCCCTGCTTCTGCCAAAGTTGTAAGCTTAGGTTCCTCAAGAGAAGCTAGAAATGCAGCTGTCGCATCTGTCTTCTGTGATGGAATAGGCTCAATCTCTCTCTGTAGCACCAGACAAAAAATATATAATATTAGCAACATTTATTTGACAGTAACAAGAACTAAAGTGCAACACTAACAATAACTATGAATCCAATAAGACACAAACTTAATAGAAAATGAATAGAAGCAAGAAATGAAGATTAAACATGAAACTAAGCCCAACTCAAATGATCAACAAACCCCAAGACAGTAATATTTGGCAATTTATTTGGGTGAGCTGAGATTAATTAGAGAGTTCAGGTCAATAAGATAAAACCCCAAAATCAGTACTAATACCAATCAACACAAAGATAAGACTGAGCAGATAAATACTATCAAACCACACACAAGTCAATCAAGTGAAGTTGTGCATACCATATTCAGTGACTGAACCAAACAAAGAAGAAACACTGTACAAATCCCCAAGACAAGTTATGTACTCAGGTATCCACTGTTGGTCAAAAATCCAACAAACATATTTTCAAAGACTTGATAATACTAAGGTCAACTGAAAACATTATTACACTAAAAAAAGAGGAATATGAGGCATAGAGAAAAAAAAAAGAAAACCTTTTTGGACATGTTCTCATAACTGGCTTTACTGATGAGAGAAAAACACAACAAAAACACATCAGCTCCTCTGTAGCTCAAAGGCCTTAGCCTGTTGTAATCTTCTTGTCCTATAATCAACAACATTAAACAGTTAACCTCACCCAGACTCAATTCCACACAAAATTTGGCATTTAAACAGAGAACTCGGTTGGCGAGCTAAGGAACAGCTTAAGGAGTTGAACCAGGAGGTCTGATATGGGCTACAAATTTACTACTATTTGTCATTTTTTAAGAAAGAAAAAAACATAGAAATGTGAGATCAGAAGAAGGATGACCAACCTATAGTATCCCATAAACCAAGATTCACTGTATTCCCATCAACCACTACATTAGCACTGAAGTTGTCAAACACTGTAAATACTGTAAGTAGTTTAGATTGTATTAAAATACTGTATCCGTCATCAGAATACTTGAAGATGAGTAAAGAGATTGAAGGGATTGGATGAAGGGGGAATCTATGCAGATTGCAGAGGCCCGACTATACATAAGCACATTATTTCTTTGATGCCCAAAAAACACTCTTCAGCCTTTTGCAGTATCTCTCATTATTCAACAAACAACTTGTTTTCTCTTGTGAGACACAGAAAATCAAATCAATAAAATCATGCTTTTATATGTGTGTGATTTTCAAATCAATAATCAAAATTGAGCAGCCATATGGCGAGAAACGCATTGGTTGTGCATGTAACACATATTAAAAGGATAACTACGACAGTCTTGCTGTAAATGTGTTTCTTTGGACCTAGTGTCGCGCTGACAGTTCTTGCAGATCACTCAAAAAACATAAATTCAGTTTGAGTATCTTGATCTCCAAACAAGCCCATGATTTAATATGAAAGGGTAGTAGGTTTTGTCATCATCAATAAAACACAGATGCATTGAAAAGAGGGTGTAATACCCTAATTTTGTCCGATCAAAAATGAGAGATTTTTTTTTTAATAAAAATAATAATCATTTTTATTTTTATGTCATGTATTATTTTATTTTAGTTGCCACAAGTTTTTAACCAAAAAAATATATTAATTAGATGTGTGGAAACAAAAAATAAGCAAAGGAGGAAATGGAGGGGGTCTAAAAAAAAGAATGGAGGTGCAATCAGGATTGGGCCATCAGAAACCCAACCCAACAAAAAGGCTAGCCCAACTCGCCTAACCCTAAATCTCCTCCACCAAACCCTAACCCATCCAACCAACCCATAACCCATGACCCAACTCACTCCTCCACCAAAACCCTAATTCTCCCCACCAAACCCTAGTCAAATTCGGCCACCCCCCTTTACCCTAAAAATCATCCACATTCAATCCCCCCCTTAACCCAAAAATGTGGCCACATTCACTCACCTTTCCCCTCCTTGATTTTCGACCCACTCCCTCTTTTCCCTCCTTGGAACTTGCATTTTTTTCTTTCCCACACTCCACCTTTCCTCTTTTCTCTCAATTCCACTTCCCCACATTCCACTTCCCCATACACGCCTCTTCCTTCTCTCTCTCTTCCCAACGGCTCATCCCCCTCTCTCCTCAATCTCACGCTTCCTCTCTCTCTTTCTCCCACTCACACTCAACCTTTCCCTCACATCACTCCTCACACACACTTCTCTTTCTCTTTCACTCATCCTCCCATTTCCTCTCTCTCTCTATACCTACGGCCCCCATCCCCCTCTTTCCTCTCACACACTCATTTTTTTTCCTCCTCACATCATTCTCTCTCCCACGGATCTCCTCTCACTCTCACACATTCATCACTTCTCTTCTCTCACCAAAACACAAAACCATCATCCTCTCCTCTACCATGCCCATACCCCTTCACCAACCACTCCCTAAAACCCAAAGTTCTCATCACGAAATCTCTACCTCTCTGTGTCTCAATCTCAGTCAAAATACTGTGCAAGGTATGGTGAAGATCACAAAACGAAGCAAAAAAAAGACACCCCTTTTTGTATAAATAGGGGCCACAACCATGAAGCAACGACGGTTTTTTTAGGGCAACGAAAGGAGGAGAAAAGAGATTCGGAGGAAGAAGATGGAAGCATGAGTTCATGAACAAGAGGAGTCCTTTTTTTTTGTTATTGAGAGCCTGAGAGAGTTTTACAGTTTTTCTTCTTTTTCATTAAACTTCCCCTAAATTTTGTTGTACTGTGAGATTTGAGAGGAAGGACTCAATCTTCAAGACTGTTATTGGTAAATTTTTTTTTAGTCATTTGCTCATTTCAATCATGTATGTCATGTTCAATTTTGGTTAATTTTGCTTACGTTCCGTTTTAATTTCGTTATTCATGAGTTTGGTTATTTTCAAATGTTGTTATTCATGAATCTGCTCTTGGATTTTATGTTTTTTTTATTGTTGCTTTTTTTTATAAAAAAAAAATGTTGCTGTTTTTTTTTATTTAAATGTTGCTGTTTTCCTATTAAAAAGTGTTGCTGTTTTTTTATTTAAATGTTGTTATGTTTTATTAAATGTTGCTTTTTTTTTTATTAAATGTTGCTGTTTTTCTATTAAAAATGTTGCTGTTTTTATTTATTTGTTGCTGTTTTTTTAAATTGTTGCTGTTTTTTTTGTTGTTATGTTGCTGTATTTTCGGATTAAAATAAAATATTAAAAAAAAATATTTTTTAAAATAATTGGTTACTAATACCACTGCCCTCTCTAAAAAAAATAATAATAACAATAATCATCTTTCAAAAAAAAAACAGCAAAAGCACCCTTTTTTCAAAATAATAACTATGACAACCATTTTCAAAAAAAAAGAGAACATTCCTTTATAAACTAAATCTATCCAAATGCAATGCGTGTTTAGTCTAGGTTTTTTTAAAAAAAAAAAAGAAGCGCTTCAGAATCATGTATTCTAGGGTAAGGTAATAAAGTAGGAAAAAATCAAGCAATCATTTTTAGCGTCAAACCGCTATTCGCACCCCCACATTTTAGTAATACGGCACTCCCCGCTTTCAGCCCAACTTTCGCGCAAGGGCCCAGAAACCCAAACAATGTTGTTTTGGGCTGATACTAAGCACACCCCCCATTTTTGATACAACATCCCTGTTGCTCGCACCCCCTTTTTACTATTACCCATTCCGCTTTTATTTACACCATAATGTTTCCAAACCGTCTTTTCTTTCTTTCAAACAATCCAACTCACGTAAAAAAATAGGTTGTTACTAATGGTCACTCTGAGCTTAGCTTGTTTGACCGATAGGGCTAACCTTCTTTTTTTTCAAAACGGATTAGTAGCGGTGATCACTCTGAATTTATTCGTTTGATCATCGCAAACACCCGCCTAAACTTCAAGAAATTTTCAGTTAATAGAATACAAACGTAATCTCAACTCCCTTTCTAAAAAAAAAGTCACGCTTCCCAGTAAGTTTTTTTTCAAACAAAACGCTCGATCGCAAACCGGGTATTTATAGCGGTTACTCTGGGCCCCGCTCGTTTGAACGCTGTAAACATCCTCTTTTTCGAATAAGCCATTAGCGGTGACCACTCTGGATTTATCTGTTTGGTCACCAAGAACGGCCTCTAGTTTTCGCAAGCTTTTCAATAATTAAAAAATACCAACACACAAATATTTTCTACCCGAGAACTACGTAGCTTTGATTTCTCCATCGCACCCGGAGATACGTAGGAGCGGGGGCCCACTTCTGTCAAGCGCAAAAAACTAAAATTTTTTATTAAGTCTTCCTTTCCGTTTTTTTTTTGCAAATAATAAAAAGGGTAAATAAAAATGTTTTCTTTAAACTAATTTTTTTACTACACATTAGATTAAAAGGTAACCTTTTTAGGATGTTGCGGGGTGCTAGTACCTTCCCCGCACTTAATCGACCCCCGAACCCAAAACAAAGGTTTTTTTTCAATGTTTTTCCTAAAAATAAATATTGATGGCGACTTCATTGTTCAAAAACAAACGAAGAATCCCTCCTCCGGATTTTTCGGTCGCTACAGCTGGCAACTCCACTGGGGACTTATTTAAGAGGGTCAAGCCTAATTTAGTTAAATGTGTAGATATTTGTTAGTTTAGTACCTTTGTTTACCCTTAGTCTTTCTATTAGCACGTCTATTTCATTTATCTGTTTATTCGCTTTATTGAACCTCAGGGTAGAAGACCTTTGTACTATTTCTTTTGCAGCATGGGTAGTTTAGGTTGCGTATATCACACACATCACCTACACATATTGCACACACTCTTGAGCGGGGCCCTATACCCAGGTCTGAAAAAAAAAACCTAGGACGAGTGGAGACGATTAGTGTCAGTCATTCTGGATTTTATCTGTCTGACTCTCATGAAAGCCTCAACCAGAGTACGCTCTTTCGTGGTATCCCACACCAGGTAGCTCGCTATCGTTGTGAGTCATATCACGAAGGAGATTTCAGCTCTGGAGACCCTTGTGAGGAAGTGATTAGAGCCACCTGAGAGATTGATCACACAAGTAGCCCTAGACCGTGACCTATATATAAGACCTAACCTGTTTAGGACACAAGGGCAATTCACCTACCCGCTGCGTCATCGCAGATATTTTTTTAAAAAAAAAATCATCAAGCCATAAAAAAAAAATCATCTATCTCCTTTTCCTTTTTACGTGTACATGATGAGTGTAACACCCCAAAAATAATAGATTAATTTATTTAATTAGTTAAAAGAAATTGGGTGGTAGAAATAATAATATAATTATTATTTATTACTTATTAAAATGAGTATAAGGTGTTTTAAATAAAATAAGGAGCAGTATTGGAATCGGATAAGGTGTTGTAATTAAATTGGGCTTAAGCTGCGGGGAAGCCCGCAATCCAAGCCCGACAACCTAAGCGCATATAAAAGCTGAGATTTTAAGGTTTTGGTTCATTTGAGAAAAAGAAAGGAAAAATGCGAATAGAGAGAGTGGGAAGGGAAGGAGGGCGCGGCGCCCATGAGGAGAGGAGGAGAGGTGAAGTGCGCAAAGCTCCAAGGAGAAAGGAGAAGGTGTGATCCGGTTGCCATGGTTCCGTTCGTGATCGTCTCTAGAGATCCTATTCATCTAATTCGAGGTTAGGGGAGCTCTTTCTTTCCATCAAATAGAATTCTATGATAGGTCTTACTCTAGGTTGTTGGATTAGATCCTTGATGCATACCTATTCTTGATGTTCTTGATATGTTGATGTCGTTCTTGATGTTCTTGATATGTTGATGTCGTTCTTGATGTTCTTGATATGTTGATGTTGTTCATGATGTAGCCTTGATATGCTTGATGTTAATTTCCAATATATATGCACTTCATGTATGCGCATGTGAATTATAATAGAGACACGATTATTATGTGATTTATGCGATTAATTTGATGTTGATGGTATTGGGTGTTGATGGTGTTCGCATATGAAGTGTTTGAGGGTATGGGCGCCTAGGGCGCCATGGTGAGGTGTGTGTGGTGCCCAATAGAATTTTGATCATTTTAAAATAAAGTTTGATTTTTGGTGGTTGGAATTTTGGGTTGTGTTGGTCATGTGAAAAATTTGGAGAAAAATAATGTTTTGTGCTGAAATTGGGCAAAAATCTGTGTTGCTGAAAGTGCCTGGGCGCTGGGTGCCCATGGTGCTGTGCGCTGTGCAGTGTTGCTCCAGGCGCTGGGCGCTGGGTGCCAGCGCTGGGCGCTGAGCGCCCATGCGCGTGTGTGTGTGCGTAGCGCTGGGCGCTGGGTGCCAGCGCTGGGCGCTGAGGGCCCGTGTGCGTGTGTTGTGTGCTACGCCAAGGCGCTGGGCGCCAGGCGCTGGGCGCTGAGCGCCCGGGTGTGTGTGCGTGCGTGTGTTGCCTTTTTGCTAGGCGCTGGGTGCCCATGGCGCCAGTTTTCAGGATGTTCCAAATTATTTTCGAAAACTATTTTCGCTATATCTTTTGACTCGGATATCCGTTTTGAACGATTCAAAAAGCGTTGTGAAGCATTTTCAGTTGTCCATCTGTGTGTTCCATTTTTAAAAATAAAATCTCATAATTTCAGAAGGATTGCTGGGCGCCCAAGTGGCCGTTCCCGGTGAGCGTTGCTGTGACAATGAAAACATGTTTTGGGTGTCTTTAAAAATTCTCTTTGCGTACGACCCGTGGATTTAACGAAGTAATGTCAAAAAGGACGATTTTGACGATGATGCCCCTAGTGGCTAGTTAAATGACTGTTTTGCCCTTGGTGGCTAATAATAATTATAATGACGTGTAAAAGTCTGTTTTGCCCTTGGTGGCTAATATTAATGATAAGGACGTGTAAATGACGATGATGCCCTTGGTAGCTAGTGAATGACGTTTTTGCCCTCAGTGGCTATTGTTTGAGTTGATTGATATTTACGTGTAAGTGACGATGAAAACCGAGTGACGTTCGAGGCCCGAAGGGCTAAGTGATGTTAAGGTCTAAATGGCCAAGTGACGTTTGTGCTGATTGTGAATTTGACAGGTGCTGTGCTCCTTGCGAGCAAACCGGTAAGTGACGGGTCACATAGTTGACTACGATTTGAGTAAATGTGTGTTTGTGTGTTGTGAGTGGTGCATGTCATAGTGTTTCATGCCATATGCATAAACCCAGTGACGTTTTGAGGCCTGAGTGGCTAAGTGACGATGAGGCCTTAAGGGCTAAGCGACGTTTGTGAAAAGGTACCTCATGCATATGCCCGCGAGTGGGTTGCATTTCATAAGCCTACATGACATGAGACGAGTTATTGTAAGTGATGTGAATGATGACTGTGATGTGGATATTTAGTGTTTTGGATGCTGATTGTTCTAGTGCGTAGCCTATGATTAGTACTTGTCATGTTTTCTATTATATGGATTGAATGATGCTCACCCTTTCCTGTTTGAATGTTGCCCCCATGTTGGTAACGTGCAGGTGATTCTCAGTGAAGGCCTTTAGCTTCACTTCTTGAGTCGAGTCGTCATGCTCTGATACGTAGCACCTGGGGGGATGTATTTGATGTTTTGCTGATGTACTTAAATTCGTATACTGTTGATGGGTTGATCTACTTTCCGCTGCGTTGATGTTGGATTTTATTACGTAGTTATTGATGTTTTGAGGTCCCCCTATTGTGGAGTGCTATGTATGGCACCTTTGACGACGTACTATTTTATTTGAGACTTGAGGTTTTATTTTGACGTATGTGTGACACCCTCGTGGTGAACTCAAAAATGATTTTTTGAACTCTGATTTTCTTAATTAAAATGAAAGGGGTAGAAAGGGGGTGTTACATAAGTGGTATCAGAGCAATGGTTGGTCTGTCCGGCCGAGTCGTCGAGTCGTTGTGTCAGATAGTGACCAACTATTGTCTTTTCAGTGCTGACCGTTGTTTGTGTTGCAGGTACACCGGAAAGTTTCTATTGGTAAGTGAACTAGTGGGGGAGATTTCCCTACTAGTGCTGTGTGCCCTATTGTGTATTCAGTGTGAGAACTGTGTTTTGCTGTTGTGATCCTTATTGTTGACCTTATTGCTGTGTGCTTCTAAATGAATTGTCATGTTGTTTAAATGTTCACATGTGTTTTAGTTGATATTGAGCTTTGTGTGTTTTACATAAAATGTCGAATTAATTGCTGTTGCCGTGGATTGTTAAGTCGCATGTACTTTCTTATGTTGATATGTCCGCAACTATTTTAAGAGGTCGACGCTGAGCTTTTACGAAAAATCCTGTGAATACGTTTGATGTTTGGAAACTGAATGCGTTGTAAAATTATTTTGTGGACTATTTCAAGTTATTGCTGCACTAATAACTGTCGTAGCGTTTTAATCACTACAAACGAGAAATATCTTCATTGAGTGCTATAACTTTGACCTCAACTCTTTTTGGAAAAGACCGCAATTTGATGTAACAATTTTAGCTGAGGACTACCGTCTCATGTGATTGCTATTTTGACTTGCCTAATTTTCCTCAAGATGGAGTCTTGTATGCTTGAGTTTTATGACAAAATCTTTTTGGTCGTTACTCCTTGAATTGCGCTATAGGGTTTTATAATCCGAAAAAAAATGGAAGTTCCGAAATTGTTTTTGAACATCCATTAAACACTTTTACGGCTGGATACCGAGATTAGCATTGAAAATCACTTTTATAAACGATTCGGATTTTGTTTTAGCAGTTGCACTCTTGCGATATGCGTTACGTGGTTTTAAAAATCTTAAGATTTAAAAATGTGCATTTCGGACGCTTGTGCACTTGGGCCGAATTAACTAATTACTGTAAATGTTAATGTAACTATTCTTTTGGGCTGACTAGTTGTAATAAGGTTTTAAATGTTAACCGTGTTCCTGTGTACTTAGTTGATAATGCTTCGTGGATTATCCTGAGCTATTTGCTATTGCTGTTTGAATGATAAATGCCATGCTGTTTTAAAAAGTCGAATGCTACTGCTGTTTTGTTTAAACTGCTGTTGCTGTTTTATTTAAATAATTGTTGCTGTTTCTGAAAAATGATCATTGCTGTTTTCAGAAAATAATGTTGCCGTTTTATTCGGATAATTGTTATGGATTTCTGCAAAATGACTATTGCTGAAAATGAATGTTGCTACCTTTTTAAAAGTTGTTGTTGCTGCTTCCTAAGGCCGCTGTCAGTGCTTTCAAGAATAACTGTTACTGTCCCTACTTTTGTACACTGCTGCTATTTTACGAGTTGTGCCTGTTTTTGGGTTGTTGACTGTCTCTATTTTTATGAGTTGTCCTATTTGGTGGTTTGGAGTCTAAAGGATGAAGAGATTTTGAAAATTGCTTTTGAACGACTCATAGACAATTTTATGGTTGGATACTGATAGTAGCATTGAAAATTATTGTTGCAGTTTTTTTCTGAAAAACTATTGTTACTGTTTTTGTGAGAATTATTGTTGTCACTTCCTGAAAAACTATTGTTGTTGTTGCCATGTGACATTATGCCATTGTTTTCCGTGCCGTGTGCCTTGTTGTTGCTATAGTTACGCATTTAGTAAACTTCCTCGTGATGTTGTTGATGTTATTGTTGTTGTTGTTTTTCGAAAGACTATTATTGTTGTTTTCTGAAAGCTACTGCTGCTGTCCTCCTGAGATGATTGTTGTTGTTTCCTGAAAGATCATCGTTGCTGTCTTTAAAAATTACTTTCACAGTACCGAAAAGTACTGTTACTGTTCCTAGCTTATGCGCTGCCCCTATTTTTATGAGTTGTGCCTAATTCGGTTGTTAGCCGTTGCCGGTGCCTTAGTGCCCGATTGTGTGACTGAGTTGTTAATATTGTTGTCGTTGATGATGTTGCTCTGTTGTTGATTTTTAGTTGTTGGTGTCGCCTGAGTGGCAATTGTAGTTGTTGATGTCGCCTGAGTGGCAATTGTAGTTGTTGATGTCGCTTGAGTGGCAATTGTAGTTGTTGATGTCGCCTGAGTGGCAATTGTAGTTGTTGATGTCGCCTGAGTGGCAGTTGTAATTGTTGATGTCGCCTGAGTGGCAGAGTTGTTTGTGGATGTTGTTGTCGTGTTACTAAAATTATGAGACTTGTTGTACGACTGTTATGCACCCTGTGAATTTCGTTGTGATGTTATGATGATTGAAGTATTTTGTTATCCTTATGGGTAGATGAGTGGGGTAGGATGCGAGCTAGTTTATCAGAGTAGCGCAGCGGAGTAGAGAGTGAGTCTGATTATTACTGCTTGAAGTTACCTGGCTGAACAAGTAGGAGGGACGGCCGCCCAAGCACTTACCGCCGGTAATCAGAGCAATAGTAATCAGCATGAATGATAGCACTAGTTGTCTAGGTGGCCTTAGTGGGAGAGTGTTGGCGTTGACAGGTGGATTTCGAGGACGAAATTCCTTTAAGTGGGGGAGAGTTGTAACACCCCAAAAATAATAGATTAATTTATTTAATTAGTTAAAAGAAATTGGGTGGTAGAAATAATAATATAATTATTATTTATTACTTATTAAAATGAGTATAAGGTGTTTTAAATAAAATAAGGAGCAGTATTGGAATCGGATAAGGTGTTGTAATTAAATTGGGCTTAAGCTGCGGGGAAGCCCGCAATCCAAGCCCGACAACCTAAGCGCATATAAAAGCTGAGATTTTAAGGTTTTGGTTCATTTGAGAAAAAGAAAGGAAAAATGCGAATAGAGAGAGTGGGAAGGGAAGGAGGGCGCGGCGCCCATGAGGAGAGGAGGAGAGGTGAAGTGCGCAAAGCTCCAAGGAGAAAGGAGAAGGTGTGATCCGGTTGCCATGGTTCCGTTCGTGATCGTCTCTAGAGATCCTATTCATCTAATTCGAGGTTAGGGGAGCTCTTTCTTTCCATCAAATAGAATTCTATGATAGGTCTTACTCTAGGTTGTTGGATTAGATCCTTGATGCATACCTATTCTTGATGTTCTTGATATGTTGATGTCGTTCTTGATGTTCTTGATATGTTGATGTCGTTCTTGATGTTCTTGATATGTTGATGTTGTTCATGATGTAGCCTTGATATGCTTGATGTTAATTTCCAATATATATGCACTTCATGTATGCGCATGTGAATTATAATAGAGACACGATTATTATGTGATTTATGCGATTAATTTGATGTTGATGGTATTGGGTGTTGATGGTGTTCGCATATGAAGTGTTTGAGGGTATGGGCGCCTAGGGCGCCATGGTGAGGTGTGTGTGGTGCCCAATAGAATTTTGATCATTTTAAAATAAAGTTTGATTTTTGGTGGTTGGAATTTTGGGTTGTGTTGGTCATGTGAAAAATTTGGAGAAAAATAATGTTTTGTGCTGAAATTGGGCAAAAATCTGTGTTGCTGAAAGTGCCTGGGCGCTGGGTGCCCATGGTGCTGTGCGCTGTGCAGTGTTGCTCCAGGCGCTGGGCGCTGGGTGCCAGCGCTGGGCGCTGAGCGCCCATGCGCGTGTGTGTGTGCGTAGCGCTGGGCGCTGGGTGCCAGCGCTGGGCGCTGAGGGCCCGTGTGCGTGTGTTGTGTGCTACGCCAAGGCGCTGGGCGCTGAGCGCCCGGGTGTGTGTGCGTGCGTGTGTTGCCTTTTTGCTAGGCGCCAGGTGCCTGGGCGCTGGGTGCCCATGGCGCCAGTTTTCAGGATGTTCCAAATTATTTTCGAAAACTATTTTCGCTATATCTTTTGACTCGGATATCCGTTTTGAACGATTCAAAAAGCGTTGTGAAGCATTTTCAGTTGTCCATCTGTGTGTTCCGTTTTTAAAAATAAAATCTCATAATTTCAGAAGGATTGCTGGGCGCCCAAGTGGCCGTTCCCGGTGAGCGTTGCTGTGACAATGAAAACATGTTTTGGGTGTCTTTAAAAATTCTCTTTGCGTACGACCCGTGGATTTAACGAAGTAATGTCAAAAAGGACGATTTTGACGATGATGCCCCTAGTGGCTAGTTAAATGACTGTTTTGCCCTTGGTGGCTAATAATAATTATAATGACGTGTAAAAGTCTGTTTTGCCCTTGGTGGCTAATATTAATGATAAGGACGTGTAAATGACGATGATGCCCTTGGTAGCTAGTGAATGACGTTTTTGCCCTCAGTGGCTATTGTTTGAGTTGATTGATATTTACGTGTAAGTGACGATGAAAACCGAGTGACGTTCGAGGCCCGAAGGGCTAAGTGATGTTAAGGTCTAAATGGCCAAGTGACGTTTGTGCTGATTGTGAATTTGACAGGTGCTGTGCTCCTTGCGAGCAAACCGGTAAGTGACGGGTCACATAGTTGACTACGATTTGAGTAAATGTGTGTTTGTGTGTTGTGAGTGGTGCATGTCATAGTGTCTCATGCCATATGCATAAACCCAGTGACGTTTTGAGGCCTGAGTGGCTAAGTGACGATGAGGCCTTAAGGGCTAAGCGACGTTTGTGAAAAGGTACCTCATGCATATGCCCGCGAGTGGGTTGCATTTCATAAGCCTACATGACATGAGACGAGTTATTGTAAGTGATGTGAATGATGACTGTGATGTGGATATTTAGTGTTTTGGATGCTGATTGTTCTAGTGCGTAGCCTATGATTAGTACTTGTCATGTTTTCTATTATATGGATTGAATGATGCTCACCCTTTCCTGTTTGAATGTTGCCCCCATGTTGGTAACGTGCAGGTGATTCTCAGTGAAGGCCTTTAGCTTCACTTCTTGAGTCGAGTCGTCATGCTCTGATACGTAGCACCTGGGGGGATGTATTTGATGTTTTGCTGATGTACTTAAATTCGTATACTGTTGATGGGTTGATCTACTTTCCGCTGCGTTGATGTTGGATTTTATTACGTAGTTATTGATGTTTTGAGGTCCCCCTATTGTGGAGTGCTATGTATGGCACCTTTGACGACGTACTATTTTATTTGAGACTTGAGGTTTTATTTTGACGTATGTGTGACACCCTCGTGGTGAACTCAAAAATGATTTTTTGAACTCTGATTTTCTTAATTAAAATGAAAGGGGTAGAAAGGGGGTGTTACAATGAGACATATAGTTAATGCTTTCTCAAAGTTGAATCACCAAAAAAAAACTTCTTTTATTTTTTTTAACACGTGTAACATCATTTTTCTTTCATCCATCATACAAAATCATTATTTCAAAAAAAAATGATAAAAGTCCTTACATGCAGTCATTTCATTAAGCATAAAACCCATACACATACATGTTCCCATTCATTCACTTGTCCATGCATCACTCATATTTTCATCCATTCATATACTCATATCATGTACCCTATCAACAGAGAGTAAAAAAAAAAAGAAAGCAAGCTGGTGCGTCAACATCGCTATTGGACTCGTTCTCAGGCTAGAAACATGGAAGAAAATCAGGACAATCCGCCTCAAGATAACCCAGATCAAGGCAATCCACATCAGAACCTAGGCAATCAAGAGCTTAGGGCAGAAATAGATGGGATGAAAGAACAGATGGCTGAAATCTTAAAGGTTTTACAAGCTTTGAAGGGCAAAGACACAAGTGAAGATGTCTCCGCTGGGAACACGGAAAATCAAGTTACCAACCCTCCTCCTCCCAATGGACTCGGGATCCCGCATACAGTGCCCCCCACTGGGACTAATGACCAGGGTTACATATGGCCTCCTTACGGACTTCCACAAGGTTACACACCTCCGACAGTCGATGCTAATCCAGAAGACGGTCCCTCAGGAGTCGTGGGCCAACAACAGCTTACACCGACGGGTCACGATGGTAATTCGGGGGCACCACAAGTTCAAAACCCGAACCCCGTCATCGCACCACAAAGACTCCCACTTGGCTGCCCTCCACCGCCGATAGTTGACGCTCAAGCTCAGGGTCCCAACCTCAGGAATCCCACTCATTCACATACCCCAAATGTGAACCCAGCCATAGTCCCGATAATTCATCCTTACTATGGTATGAGTGGGATCCCTCACAATTACTCTATGGAGAACCCTCAAGCCAAAGACAAACTACAAATGCTTGAGGAAAGGTTGAGAGCAGTTGAAGGATCCAATATTGGGGCAACCAGCGCTTATGACTTGTGTCTCGTCCCTAATGTAGTCATTCCTCCCAAATTCAGGGTGCCAGATTTTGATAAATACATGGGTGTAACCTGTCCTGCTAGCCATCTGACCATGTATTGTAGAAAAATGGCTGCCTTTGCACATGATGATAAACTGCTCATTCACTACTTCCAGGACAGTCTAGCTGGGGCAGTCTCAAGATGGTACATGCAGTTGGAACGCAACCACATTCGATGTTGGAAAGATCTGGCCGATGCTTTCCTCAAGCAATATAAACACAACATCGACATAGCTCCTGATAGAGCACAGTTGCAGAATATGGTGAAAAGAAACAATGAATCATTCAGGGAGTACGCCCAACGTTGGAGAGGACTAGCAGCGCAGGTGGCACCACCTTTACTGGAAAAGGAAATGGTATCCATGTTCAGGGACACTTTGCAGTCACCCTTCTATGACAGGTTGATTGGGAGTGTATCCTCTAACTTCTCAGACATGGTCACCATAGGGGAAAGGTTAGAAAGCGGAATGAGAAACGGGAAAATTACTCACGGTTCAACCGAAAACGATGAAGGAGAAACCAATTCCATAACAAGATCAGGGAAAGCCTCTTACGCTTCCAAAAACCGTCCCCAAGCCCTGCGCTTCTCTACCCAAACCAGTAGAATCCATGGGCCACCAAACTATCCAGAAAGGAAACATGTACCGTTTGATCCAATTCCCGTATCCTACTCAGACATGTTCAACCACCTCACCAGTCACAACTTAATCTACCCCCGCCCGATGAGACCTATTGAACCTCCTTTCCCGAGGGGCTACGACCCAAATGCCACATGTGATTTTCATGCAGGCGCAATTGGGCATTCAGTGGAAAACTGCAAGGCACTGAGACATGTGATTCAGGATCTGATCGAATCCAAATGGTTGAACTTCAATGAAGGCAATAACCCCTTTCTAGGGGCATGAAGAGTCATTTGTCAATGCTATTCAAAATGCTAGAGAGGACATCATCATCCTTGTGCGCCGTTATCCTGCATCTGAAGCACTTATGAATTGGGGGACCGTCGATTTTCTTGTGATTTTCAGTTCAAAGTAATTTTCTTGTAATGCAATCCTATGGCTCTGCCCAAGGCCTTAAGACATTTCAATAAGGGCACACATGTTTCTTTTCAGTATCAATATTAATAAAATAGCATTTTGAATTCTCCCATAAACTTCTTCGCTCATTCGCTCGATTCGCTTCTTCTTCCATCCTTTTTCAATTTCTACTAATGCAGATCTAAAATAATTTGTCCTTGGAAATAACAACATCGTTGACTCATATCATAACTTCTATCAGCCCAAACTAAGGAAAATGTAGAAGATAACTGGGAAAACTCCTTCAGAGGTAATGAGAATAATGAAGCAGGAGGATGAACTGGTCCAGCTTCTCGTGGAATCAAGTGAGATGATTAACTCGGGAACGAGAGAAGGCAAAAAGGTGTTAGAATGAACATTACACCAAATGGACAGCAAATCAAGAAAATTCGCTCGCATCACTTTGTCTGACACAAGATACCCACCGGTGTAAGAAAATCAGTGATTATCAATAAATTTGGTCTGTCGTTACAACCTTCCAAGTAAGATCATCGCGAACAGTGGGGAAAGGTTTGTGTGGAGACCCCAAGTCGAGCATCATAACCCCTCCTCGTACCGCCCAAAAATGAATGAGGCAGTTGCGGCGACAAACAAAGAATATCAGAGATGATAGTAACCTTCAAATGCTCCTTTTTACCTTACATGGAGATCAGACCTTGTTTCACACTTCAACAAGAGCAACCCCGTGCGATGGAAGTAGCACTTCCATTAAACCTTATCAAACAAAAGGATGGTTGTTTTGTGTCATATCAGAAAAGAGCAAAGAAATATTAACAGAAAAGGGTTCGTCCCCGACAATTTCAAGGAGACTTGGTGCCCAAGAAAATCATACTCATCCAAAAGGATCCCCGTGGAAGATGGACCCTGAACTATGAAGGACCTTATGCGGTAAAGAAATCATTCTCTGGAGGGGTCCTAACCCCCATGAAAGTAGAGGGCGAATACTTCCCGCCCCCGATGAATTCTGATGCGGTCAAGTACTATGCCTAAAAAATGCATGTAGAGAAAAGAGAAAAAATGAGCCAAGAAAAACGAGCTCGCTAGGCTAAAAACCCGAAAGGGCGTCCTAGGCAAAAATTAGAGCGACCCGGTGGATTGAAAACCCGAAGGGGCAATCCAGGCAAAAATTAGGGTCAGGAAGTTGGACTAAATAAATGTTTAGGCAATCAACAAAAGCCGGATGGTGAGTTGATCAAGGTCATGAATATGGGCGGCCAACATTGTTACTTCAATGACACTAACTACCCAAAGATCTGCTTAGTATTTTTGCCTTTTCGTTTCTTTCAAATTCTTAATATGCTCTCAAGCCAGTGTCCCTTTCGCACACTCGGCTCCAGTCTTAATGTCAAACACTTTCCCTTCTTCTTTATTTTCCCTTGTTTTGAAATGACATTTTATGGTAAGTGATATTGAATTGTGAAACATGTGCATGACTAAAAGCATTACAGATCATTACGAAATTTCTAAAGGTCACATAAACGAGGCGATCTCTCATAAATAAAATTGCAAAAAAGATAAATACATACAAGATCACTTCAAAAGGCGAATGATAACAATAGGCCGCACTTCAATAGCACTACTTTGGGCAACTCCCGTATCTTACGTCGAAAGTCCTGCGAGTTGACCAACAAGAAGGGGCAAGAAAGAGCAAAAGAGCAAAGCAAAAGAGTCAAGAAAGAGCAAAAGAGCAAAAATAGTCGAAAAAAAAAGAAAAGAAACAAAAGCAAAAAAACAAAAGTCGTCCATTACATTTCATTCATCATTCCACTCAAAACCAATCATCACACATGCATACATTACATGCATGCCATATGCATAGCATCTGCTGCTTTTCAACTTCAAGTGTCGATCTTTCCAGTTTTTAAAAGTCGACGCGACGAGCATCGATCCTACATCAAACCAAATCACAATCCTTCAGACCAACAACGGTCCTTCAATCCAGATCGCATGTCGCGTTATCGAGCAACCGACCGATCAACCGACCCCAGGCCCTTCAGTTCAGTTTGAATCAACACGTCCAAGCAACGACTTCGAACTCTACCTTCAGATCACTACGTCGACACTGAGCGCGACGGATCATCCGACCCCAGGTCCTTCAGTTCAGTTCGAATCAACATGTCCAAGCAACAACTTCGAACCATACCACCAGATCGCTATGTCGACACTGAGCGCGACAGATCGTCCGACCCCAGGTCTTTCAGACTAGCTGTGTCAGCCTAAGACTCAGTGTACGTCCTTCGCGGCCGCTCGAAAAAGGCCACCCCACAAGCAGACCGTTTTACCAGTACTATAGCTAGTTGCGCTCCTTCAGACCCATCGGTCCTTCAGGCTTAGGCATGCCCTTCAGACCCCGACGGTCCCTCAGTCGAACTCAAATCGATGCGCCAAGCATTAATTTTGAACTAGACCTTCAGATCCCCAGCGATCCTTCTGATCCCCAGCGATCCCTATTTACCTTCTGTCTAAAGCAACCCAGTTTTCATAAGTTTCAAAAAAAAAAACAACAAAAAACCTCAGTCTGGACAAAATTAGCGTCTTGTTATCTTTATTTCTATTTTCCTCGAGAAACTCGGAATCCCTCCGATTTCCTAGCAAAATATAAATAAAGAGGGGCAGTTGTAATACCCTAATTTTGTCCGATCAAAAATGAGAGATTTTTTTTTTAATAAAAATAATAATCATTTTTATTTTTATGTCATGTATTATTTTATTTTAGTTGCCACAAGTTTTTAACCAAAAAAATATATTAATTAGATGTGTGGAAACAAAAAATAAGCAAAGGAGG
The DNA here is from genome assembly GCA_039519185.1 of Astragalus membranaceus. Taxonomy (NCBI): domain Eukaryota; kingdom Viridiplantae; phylum Streptophyta; class Magnoliopsida; order Fabales; family Fabaceae; genus Astragalus; species Astragalus membranaceus. The sequence continues at coordinate 138,680,244 of CM076850.1, forward strand.
AAATGGAGGGGGTCTAAAAAAAAAGAATGGAGGTGCAATCAGGATTGGGCCATCAGAAACCCAACCCAACAAAAAGGCTAGCCCAACTCGCCTAACCCTAAATCTCCTCCACCAAACCCTAACCCATCCAACCAACCCATAACCCATGACCCAACTCACTCCTCCACCAAAACCCTAATTCTCCCCACCAAACCTTAGTCAAATTCGGCCACCCCCCTTTACCCTAAAAATCATCCACATTCAATCCCCCCCTTAACCCAAAAATGTGGCCACATTCACTCACCTTTCCCCTCCTTGATTTTAGACCCACTCCCTCTTTTTCCTCCTTGGAACTTGCATTTTTTTCTTTCCCACACTCCACCTTTCCTCTTTTCTCTCAATTCCACTTCCCCACATTCCACTTCCCCATACACGCCTCTTCCTTCTCTCTCTCTTCCCAACGGCTCATCCCCCTCTCTCCTCAATCTCACGCTTCCTCTCTCTCTTTCTCCCACTCACACTCAACCTTTCCCTCACATCACTCCTCACACACACTTCTCTTTCTCTTTCACTCATCCTCCCATTTCCTCTCTCTCCCCATACCTACGGCCCCCATCCCCCTCTTTCCTCTCACACACTCATTTTTTTCCTCCTCACATCATTCTCTCTCCCACGGATCTCCTCTCACTCTCACACATCCATCACTTCTCTTCTCTCCCCAAAACACAAAACCATCATCCTCTCCTCTACCATGCCCATACCCCTTCACCAACAACTCCCTAAAACCCAAAGTTCTCATCACGAAATCTCTACCTCTCTCTGTCTCAATCTCAGTCAAAATACTGTGCAAGGTATGGTGAAGATCACAAAACGAAGCAAAAAAAAGACACCCCTTTTTGTATAAATAGGGGCCACAACCATGAAGCAACGACGGTTTTTTTTTGAGGGCAACGAAAGGAGGAGAAAAGAGATTCGGAGGAAGAAGATGGAAGCATGAGTTCATGAACAAGAGGAGTCCTTTTTTTTTGTTATTGAGAGCCTGAGAGAGTTTTACAGTTTTTCTTCTTTTTCATTAAACTTCCCCTAAATTTTGTTGTACTGTGAGATTTGAGAGGAAGGACTCAATCTTCAAGACTGTTATTGGTAAATTTTTTTTTTAGTCATTTGCTCATTTCAATCATGTATGTCATGTTCAATTTTGGTTAATTTTGCTTACGTTCCGTTTTAATTTCGTTATTCATGAGTTTGGTTATTTTCAAATGTTGTTATTCATGAATCTGCTCTTGGATTTTATGTTTTTTTTATTGTTGCTTTTTTTTATAAAAAAAAAAATGTTGCTGTTTTTTTTTATTTAAATGTTGCTGTTTTCCTATTAAAAAGTGTTGCTGTTTTTTTATTTAAATGTTGTTATGTTTTATTAAATGTTGCTTTTTTTTTTATTAAATGTTGCTGTTTTTCTATTAAAAATGTTGCTGTTTTTATTTATTTGTTGCTGTTTTTTTAAATTGTTGCTGTTTTTTTGTTGTTGTTATGTTGCTGTATTTTCGGATTAAAATAAAATATTAAAAAAAAAATATTTTTTAAAATAATTGGTTACTAATACCACTGCCCTCTCTAAAAAAAAAATAATAACAATAATCATCTTTCAAAAAAAAAACAGCAAAAGCACCCTTTTTTCAAAATAATAACTATGACAACCATTTTCAAAAAAAAAGAGAACATTCCTTTATAAACTAAATCTATCCAAATGCAATGCGTGTTTAGTCTAGGTTTTTTTAAAAAAAAAAAGAAGCGCTTCAGAATCATGTATTCTAGGGTAGGGTAATAAAGTAGGAAAAAATCAAGCAATCATTTTTAGCGTCAAACCGCTATTCGCACCCCCCACATTTTAGTAATACGGCACTCCCCGCTTTCAGCCCAACTTTCGCGCAAGGGCCCAGAAACCCAAACAATGTTGTTTTGGGCTGATACTAAGCACACCCCCCATTTTTGATACAACATCCCTGTTGCTCGCACCCCCTTTTTACTATTACCCATTCCGCTTTTATTTACACCATAATGTTTCCAAACCGTCTTTTCTTTCTTTCAAACAATCCAACTCACGTAAAAAAAATAGGTTGTTACTAATGGTCACTCTGAGCTTAGCTTGTTTGACCGATAGGGCTAACCTTCTTTTTTTTCAAAACGGATTAGTAGCGGTGATCACTCTGAATTTATTCGTTTGATCATCGCAAACACCCGCCTAAACTTCAAGAAATTTTCAGTTAATAGAATACAAACGTAATCTCAACTCCCTTTCTAAAAAAAAGTCACGCTTCCCAGTAAGTTTTTTTTCAAACAAAACGCTCGATCGCAAACCGGGTATTTATAGCGGTCACTCTGGGCCCCGCTCGTTTGAACGCTGTAAACATCCTCTTTTTCGAATAAGCCATTAGCGGTGACCACTCTGGATTTATCTGTTTGGTCACCAAGAACGGCCTCTAGTTTTCGCAAGCTTTTCAATAATTAAAAAATACCAACACACAAATATTTTCTACCCGAGAACTACGTAGCTTTGATTTCTCCATCGCACCCGGAGATACGTAGGAGCGGGGGCCCACTTCTGTCAAGCGCAAAAAACTAAAATTTTTTATTAAGTCTTCCTTTCCGTTTTTTTTTTGCAAATAATAAAAAGGGTAAATAAAAATGTTTTCTTTAAACTAATTTTTTTCTACACATTAGATTAAAAGGTAACCTTTTTAGGATGTTGCGGGGTGCTAGTACCTTCCCCGCACTTAATCGACCCCCGAACCCAAAACAAAGGTTTTTTTCAATGTTTTTCCTAAAAATAAATATTGATGGCGACTTCATTGTTCAAAAACAAACGAAGAATCCCTCCTCCGGATTTTTCGGTCGCTACAGAGGGTAACAATTGAAAATGAAAAACAATGTTCACATTTCACAGTGAGAAGTGATGAGCATTTATAAATAAGAGTTGTACCTACAAAGTAAGCAAATATTAGTATGTAAACATGCATTTAGATTCTATGTACAATAATACTGGTTCTTCATTAGTCCATGTAAATCAGTTTGAGGAAGAAATAATTGTAGCAGCTTTTGAGATTGCAGACATTAGCAGCAAAAAATAAAGGGAGAAAGATACCCCAGGTGCAGTTGCAGGCATGAAAGCAATTAGGGCTATGACCATCTGCTGCGACATGGGGAAAGCCATTGGGATCACATATGCATGTCCATATGGATGCACTCACTTCAGCATCTACATGGAAGGCAAAGCAGTTATCAAATAAAAGGATGTATAAAAGAAAGAGAAAAGCAAACTAATCAGGAGATTTCTGGTCTCATTCCAATAAAAATACTAACAGCATACCTGGACGGCAATCCCATGACTTAGAACAATTAGCGAGAGGGTAGCTTTGGCTCCCTTGTAAAGAAGAACATCTACATCTCCACTTGTTTAGACCAGATGTATCAGAAGCTTCATCTGCCAAGAAACAATGCCACACAAAGCATTTTCGTTTGTTTGGCTTTACCCTATCGGTAAGATGAACATGTAAAACATGGACTGGGAAACTCCATAAACTTTATATTAAAAGGAACATAAAAATGAATCTAAATATATACATGTAGCAATTTCATTACTAGATTTTATTATATTCCAAGCCCATGGGCTTCTTTGTAAATCCAGTTGGGCTTCAATGCTTAAATGAGGTTTATCTTGTACGCCATTTCTATAATCGTAGCAGTCGCGGTGAACCTAATTTTAATAGCCGTACCTGCTTGGTCAAAGCTTGAATCTCCGCTGACGAGTTAGCCCCATCTGATCCTCGCTTAGCTGATTCAGCTGCGGCGATTGCTTTCTTTGCTGATTCAGCTGCTGCTTCAGCAGCAGACTTAGAATCTTCAAAATGCATCGCGTCGCTTTTTCCACCACCTGATAAACTGATGAGTCACCACAGAATCTTATTAGAAGATAAGAACAATAATAATGCAAATATGTAACAGAGTATTAAGTTTTGAATCACCTTGTAACTGGCCTATTGAATTTGGTGGATGCATCTGTTGATGGCTTTACTGGTAAGCTGCTGGCACTGACAAAAGTGTTATGCCCTTCCTGATAAGATGAGAATTTAAAAAAGCATAAAAAATCAAGAGATAGAAAACATACAGAAAATGGTTAATAGATAGCTATAGAAAGAAAACATACTATTAGCTCTTCTGGAGGTTTGAGAAGTTCATTTTCAGATTCTGTAGTATCCCAAATATTCCTTTGCTATTTCCTTCAACACTTTCAACTTCACTTCACCGGTAGGTGTGCGAACCGAGAGCTTGTCAATCAACTAAAAGAAAAATGCAATTCACAAACACTGATATGAATATCATTTAGAATTAATAAAGTTTAGTAGTTTACTGATAAGCAAATACAAGCATAATTGCAGTCAAGAGAAGACTTACCTGGCGATTTACGCCACAACTAGGCCTAAGATCAGTAGCAGCGGATACAAAATCATTCCCATATTTCTTCTCAAAGATTTTCTTAAGTGCCACAAGTTCTGGAATTTCTGAACACCTAGGGGATGCAAATATTACGCTAGCAATACCTTCTTTCAAATCTGCTGGACATTCCCTGTAACACGTAGGATTAGCATCAGAATTTCAACCAGTATGTTACTTTCAACCCGTTGGGGTGTTTGTGTTTGCAATTGGTGTAAAACTCTCTGTATGAAATGAGTTGAGTACACTAATTGCAAACACAAATTCCAGAAAGTTTCAAAGCAACTTATGTCAAATAAAAATGAGATTTAAGCAACAACACACACACACACACACACACACACACAGAAAAACCCATTAACAAATTAATAATTTTGATTATGAGAATAAAAAGAAACCAAAAATTGAATTTATCAAAAACAAAAAAAGAAACCAAAAATTGAGGTAGAACTAGTAGAAACCTTAGAATTGCTTGTGGATGTAGATCTAAGAAAATCTTCAGCAGTTTTCGGATGTTTGCAATCTGCAATTGAAAGTAAAACTAAGCAACACAGAAAAACCCTAAAAGAGAAATCAAAGAAATTTAACAGCTAATATCTCACCGTGATTGCAGAACCAGGCTTCATCATCAACAACAAACTCATCTGAAGCAGAAAGATCAGCCCATTTAAGAGCGTCAAAGTTCAAAGCAACCAATCCTTTTCCTAATCCAAATAAGTAAAATAAACAAATCAAATTAAAATAACTCAGTAAAATTCTAATTTCATATAATCCATATTCAAAAAACACTCCACAAAACAACACAACAGTAATCAACACCTTTGCTAGCAAATTAGAATTCCTACTAAATAAACAGAAACATTAAACTTCAAACTAAATAATCCTTTCTCATTTCCACATCAGTAAGAAGAAAACAGAAAGAAAGTGCAAGCATTACTAGAGTAGGTTGCAAATTACCATTGCTTTAAGATCAGCACCCATTGGTTTTTCTGAAAATTGGATGATGCGGCCTCTTTCGTCTACCTTGACCAATCCACAATCTGACGCGCGGCTTAAAAGAAGGCAATTACATTTCTCTAAGTTATTTCTGTTGACACAGTCTCTAGAATGGAATGGAATGGAATCAAATATCAAATATAATAGTCATGTTATGTTAGCAGCTAGCACAATGAAATCATGCAACAAACAGATCTGTGAATGCCAAAATATAATAACATGAAAGATTCATTGGCTGATTATTTAGATCTAACACGAAATTGCCGATACTAATCAGGATCAAAGAAATCCAGTGTTACCTAAGACATCTTCACATGTAACCAATCAAAGAGATTGTGGTTCATTATCATTAGCAACACATGTAAAAGACACTGTTCCACCAAAATCAGATCAGACCAATCCTAGGGATGCAGACATAGATGGGGAGCACATTGCAAAGGTGGCAAAAAATAACAAAAATTCGACTCCACATGCAAATGAAGCAAGTGAAGCAAGTGTGCGTGATCAAGTTGTCCTGGATACACCAGATCAGGAATGAGCTTATTGACTAGCACCTCTTCCTATAGAAAGAAACTTCACCATGATTACTAATTATAGTTTTTAATACGCAGACAGAAATTGATTCAGTTAATGCAAAATTAAATAACCTGTATCCCCTATTTCCTCATCTCTTGTACAGCACAAAAGTCTTGTATGTTTGGATCTGCTATTTCCTTTGAGGTTGCTTCCATTTGGTGAAGCTCTTGGCTGAGACTATCAACTTCATCTTTCAGCTTCTTGATATAATTTATAGCATCATCAATAATAGTTGCTTTGTTCATCTGAAAACCAAAAATTAAAATTCAATAATAGTTGCTTAATTAATGTACTGATTTAAAACAAATCCAAGGAAATAAATACTAAATGAATGATTAGAAACAAAGAAGAAACGAAGAGAACGATATTCAGAGCGAGAGAGAGAGAGAATACCTTAGCTGTGCAATTAGGGTTCCTGTTTGGTTGTTTTGTTTAGAGAAGAACACACAAGGGAACCTGCAAACAGAAACAGTGGTTACGGTTTCTGATAATAATCAACACAGAAACTCAAATTTCACTGAGAGAGTGAAATACTACCTGTGTTTGCTGTTCCTTTAGTCAGTCTCTGGGTTTCAACCATCAGTGTTCACAGCAACCTCAAACAGCAAAGAAAACGCAGGTATTAGGGTTTCGTTAAAACAAGCAGCTAAAGAAAGCATTTAAAGAAACGGTTAAGTGATTTACCTTCCTGAGGGTGTCCGATTCAAAACCCTGGAAGCAGATCTTTATTTTCACCATTGTTACGAACCTAGGGTTTCTGAGAAACCTTCAAATCGTACATCAACCCGAGGGGTTGTGAAACCGGAGTGAGAGATGAACGGAACTGAGAACACCAGATCGAAACCGATCTACAGTCTAGAGGAAAACGGAGTGAGAGATGGACAGATTGCGAACCTGGTGAACAGGTACAGATTGCGAACGGAGTGAGCAAGGTGAGAGAGACGACGAAGAGGCGGCGGTGACGGAGAGGCGGCGATGACGGAGAGGCGGCGGTGACGGAGAGGAAACATAGGGAGATTGAACGGAATCAGAGAGTGAGAGAGTGAACAGATTGAGTTTTGCGTGAGAGAGGGAGTGAGCGTGACGAGGGAGGGAGTGAGCACGATGAGAAGAGTGAAACCCAATAGTTACCATATTTTAGTACTTTAGATTAGATACTTTAGAAGTCAGGCGTGTAAGCCCTTGACTTTAAAACGTTACGTCTTAATTACAAGTTTGCCACCGTGTCTACTTATGTAGTCAGGCGCCTGATAGCATGACTTTAAAAGTCTAATTTTTTTCCTATTTTTTCACTTTAGAAGTCAGGCGTGTATTCGCTTGACTTTAAAACTCGCGAGTTTTGCCTCTTATTTACAAGTTTGCCACCGCCTCAACATATAAAGTCAGGCATCTGAGCGCCTGACTTTAAATGTCTAATTCTTTTCCTGATTTGCACTAGTGTATAAAGTTAGAACATCTCAACCAAAGAGGTTTAGCTCATAATATGCATTTCAAGGCAAAAATAGATGAAATAAAACATGTTGATATAATGGAAAGTACAAGAGATATCAATAGGATAGAGATTACACTGATTGAAGTACTCTTGCATAAGTTTGCCCAGAAGTGCAGATGCACTGATTCCTTCTACGTAACTATCTTGATGAAGAAGTGAAAGAGGGAGTTGTCAATTCCTTCCTTACCTTCTTGCCAACTAACTACTAACTTAAAACTACAAAAAGAAATAAAATACAAGAAAGTAAACTATCTTATTGTATGTGAAATGGATTGCGAATTAGATTGTTTTCAAGTGAGAAGTGGAAGTCTTTATATAGCCTCGGAGCTTTCCTTGAAGTGAGGGTTTCCTTGGAGATCAAGTTAACCTATAGGGGTTAACCATGGTTACTTTTCAGAACATGTTTGCTGGGAATTGAATCCAACACTCCACCTTAAAGAGAGGTCCAATTGTGGAGGGCCATGTGTCCTTTATGAATGACTCTTCATGATGGTCATCTATTGTAGGCACCTCCTTTCGCAAGTGGGCATGTGCCTCCATGTGACTTGTGACTAAGCATGATATCATAGAGGTGTTTATGCATTGGTATGAATTGAGGTGCTTCCAATGTGGGGTTATCCGTCTTGGTGCAGAAAGGTGCAGAAGCACTAAGGTGCAGATGCACTGTGGAAATGCTTCTAGTGCAAATAGAGCTGGAAAAACGGGCTACCCGGCCCATATCGGGCCGGCCCATACCGGACTCGGGCTTTTGCGGGCTGGACTAAAAAACCCGAATTAAAATTTGGGCCCAACATTTGTGGCCCAAGCCCGGCCCTATGCGGGCCACGAGCTTTTCGGGCTATCCCGCATTATACGCAATGATTTAACTAATCAACTAAGCCTTGTTATCTGGCTGCGAAGAAACAGTAGCAGCAAAAGAACTTTTCAGTATCCATAATTCATACCCTGAGTCTGTCAACCAAGTCTGCAAGCCATTTACTTTAATGTGTATCTAGAGCGGTTTTCTCCTCAGGTATATGTTTCACCTTCCCATATCTCTTCTGCTTTAGTGGTACTGCTTTTTTTCTCATTTATACTGATGGTGAATAAGAAGAACAAAGAAGCTAAAGGTGGTAGAGATGGGATTTGAAAGGAAATATGCTGAAGAGAGGCCTAATCATGGTATTTTATTTTTGTTATAGCCAAAAGTTCAACTCTTAAGCTTTGGTTACTGTCTTCCATGTTTATTAATCTGTCATTTTGAATTGCATCCATCTAACCTCTAGGTCCATTCCCTACTAAATGACCTTGTTTACAAAGCTGTTAATGAGACTCTAGTAGTGTGTTCCTCCTGACATTACTGGACCTTACTCTTTCTGCTGCTATTAACTTCTTGTTGCTAAGTTTCACTTAACAAGCTTGGCGCTACTAGCTGCTACAATGATGCAATGCTATTTTATTATGGAGTTGGAAAAGTTATTTGAAGTCATAATATAGAGAAAGGATAGAGTGACATATGCAGTGTTTATAATGGAAGTGTATCAAGAGAATAGAGTCTGAAACTAGAAGGGATTATTTAGAAATCATTTAGAAATCATTTAAGCACTTGCGGGCTTACGGGCTACCCATGGCCCTGCACGGGCTGGCCCTGCACGGGCTCGGGCTTTTATGGATAGGGCCAAGAAGCCCGGATATAAAAATGGGCTCAATTTTTTAAGCCCAAGTCCTATGTTTTTTCGGGCTAGCCCGACCCGGCGGGCTCAGCCCATTTTGCCAGCTCTAAGTGCAGATGCACTATGTTTTTCCTGGTGCAGAAGCATCAACTGCAAATGCACTGAACAAACACATCAAACATACCAATGTATATACAAAATGCTAAGTTGTGAATGCCATTCATCTTAAAACCATAAATGTTGTTATTTTATTTATACTACTATATTTAACACATATTATACTTGAAATTAAGCAATTATCTAAGTTTAAGTGCATGAATAACTCTATAAAATAGAGTTATCACACCCCCAAACTTAAATTGTTGCTTGTCCTCAAGCAATGACAAAAGAAAACACAAATAATATTTTTATAACTAAGAAGAACAGATCAGCTCACTTCTTTTCAAGGAATGATTTTTTCAAAATAATGCATTTTTCATGAACCTCTTTTCTCAGAAAATTTTGTCTTTGTGCCTTTGATTTCCACAACATCCAGAGCTATTAAAACTCATTTGTGTGCGTGTGTTCCCACTGAGAGTCAATCAGTTCCAAAACTAAGTAAAAAGTTTCTCCTAGCCTTTGAAAAATTTAGATAACGTTTGGTCAAAACAAAGATGTTTCAAAATACAAACTAGACTAACAATATCCTCAAAATTTGGGGGGCTCTAAGCACAACAAAGGGCTTTGATTGAGTATTTCAAAACTATTGAGTCAATGCACTATTTCCTATTTTTGGTGGTTCTTTTAGTGCAGATGCACCTAGGTGCAGAAGCACTGGATTTTTTTGTGAAGTGCAGAAGCACTGACTTTTTGTTTTGGTGCAACTGCACTTGATACTATATTTCCTGACTTGTAGCATATACTGCCCTCCTCACTGACCTCCTTATGCATACTTTTTTCTTTGGTTTGCTTTTCTTTCTTCTCTTTTTCTTTTTGAATTTTTCTTTTTTTTTTCAAACCAAATGCACTATTGGAACAGGTTCAGCTTAATGACTCAGGCAAGTATAGCTTTTTACAACTATTTAGACACTTTTTGTAGTGACTTTTTGGTAACCTATTGCATTGACTACTCTAAGTTTTTCATACTTTGCCTTAGTATTCATAAAAACTCCCCCAAACTTAATTCTTATCAAAACTCAGTTTTGCTTGTGTTGAAGTAATAATAACAGTGGTTATTTTGGAAAAAACAAGGCTCTTTTCTTTTTCTTTCTTTCCTCTTTAAAAATCAGTTCATAAATCAGCATTTGCCTAAGTTTTATGAAAAAGAATTCAAGGTGATCATGCTTCAAAGTCAATGAATTTTTTTGCTTTAAAACAAGTTTGATATACTTAATTCACAAATTGACTCATGAACTTTACTGTTTTTGAAAAATTTTCTCATTTTGCAAACAGTTCAACTTACTTCAAGAGAAGCTTTGTTAAGTACATCAAATGAAAATTTTAAAAACTACTCACATAACATATAGACAAATAACTTGTACTTAAAACAAACATTTAGCACATACTAAAATACTGAAAACAAACACACATTACTAAAACAAACTCACATTAATTAAACATAGCACATGCATAAAGTGATGTTCTCCCCCCCAACTTAAAAGTGAGCAGTGTCCTCACTGCTCTGAGTTGAGTTCAAAATATTTGTTCAAAAAGGAAGTGTGTTCAAAATGGGGAGTAAGGTTAGTACATGTGGGATAAAACTTGCAGTAATTAAACAAAGTACTTAAGCATAATAGATAGAAACAAACAACATTTAAAGTTGACTCTTTCTTTGGGCCACCTTTCAATCTTGTGCTTGACCTTACAACTGCATGTTTTATTTTCTGTTTGTTGACTTTTGGTTTGAGTGCAGCTGCAGGTGGTGCAGATGCACCAGCCTCTTCTGTTGGTGATTTTGCAGGTGTAGATGCAGCAGGTGCATCTGCACTGACTTGTTCAGCAGCAGTTGTATCTTCTGTTTGTTGTTCTAGTGGTTGCTCTCCAACTGCAACCTCAGCTTCTTTGGGTTGTTCTTTCTCCTTTGGTGGGTCCTCCTTAGTTGCTTCCTCCTTTTCAGAATCTTCTCCTTGTTTCTTGCGTTGTTCTGCACCTTCCAGTCCTTAAATCTCCTTCCACTGGTTTCAACAGCTTTCTTGAAAAATTTCTGGGTGTTGCCCAGTTCTTCTCTTTTCTTCTGTGTCAGCTCTTACAGTACTAGTTTGACAGTGTCCTCTTTGTTCCTTGGTATTACTGTCAGAACTGGAGTATCTTGAGGAGCAACTGCACTAGGTGTAGAAGCATCTGTTGCTGGTTGATCTGGATCTTCTTCTCCTTCTTCTTCAAGGGTATCTTCCTGAATTACCTGCAAAGACTGTTTCTCAAAAACAATGTTAGGGGTTTGATGGATTTGCTCAGTGATTTGTGGTGGACTTTTCTCTTGCGAAGGGATGGGTGATGGTTGTTTGGTTGGTTCTTTTTCAGGTTGATTTTCTTGGGTGGTGGGTGGTAGTGGTGATGACTATGCAGTGGGCGATGGTGATTTAGAGGGTGGTGGTGTAGGGGTCTTTCTTGTGGATGTTGATTTTTCTGCTTGTGGATGTGTTGGTGGGGTAATTTGGGTGAGTACTGGTTCTGTTTGGGATCTAGCCTCATATTTCTTTCTTATTATCTCCTTCATGCTCAAATTCTGATCTTCTTCATCCCCATTCATGCCATTACTATCAGTGGTAGTATCATCATCATCCTCATCTTCATTCCTCTCCATTTGCTTCACCATTTTGGTTAATGTTTCATCCTCTTCAGTTTCAGATAATTCTTCACTCAATAACTCCTCCTCTTCTTCCTCATTCTTTTTCTTCTTGCCTTTTTGTTTCCTTTTTGTCTCCTTCTTCCTTTTTAGGACCTTTTTCTTCTTGATCTCTTTTTTACTTTCCTCCTTCTCTTCTCTTTTTCTTCTTTCTCTTCCTCTTCTTCCTTTTCTTCCTCATTCAGAAAAACCCATGCTGGAAACACTGGGGTTTCTAATTGAGTTGGTACCTGTGACATCTCCATCAACCTAAGTTGATGCCATTCATGCTGCTCTTGTTGGAATTTCCAAACTGCCCGGTGCTTCTGCACTAAGTGCTCCTGCACCAGGTTAGTTGGTTCAGCCTTTATTTTTGTTCTTTCTTTCATTTCAGCAGATAATGGGCCTGGAGGGTACTTCCTCTGTTGATGCTCATCAGTACTAATTTCTACCCCTTGTTTCATGCACAGCTCAGTGATCAGGCATGAAAAAAATAGAAATCCTTCTGTTTTAGCTGCACAAGCTAAAATTTCCTTGTTAATGATTCTTCCTATGTCCACATTATCCTTGGTTAAGATTGCATCCAAGAGGATCATCTATCCTTCGAGAGTGTGTATGTGTGTGGTGTAGGGAAGATTGAGCAATCAATAAACAGGTACCAATTGCCTAACTCAGGAATAATGAATCTATTCTTAAGCTTGAATTTAGTGTTGGTAACCTTATCCCATTTTGAGTTTTTCACAGCAATTCTAGATCTTACTCTTTCCATTTCTTTTCTTCCATAATTTTCTACTTTTTCCTCAAAATCAGAACCAGAGTAGACTAGGTTGTAATGGTTATTAATCCTATCAGCATCAAAATAAACATTTCTACCTCTAATTACAGAATGGTCCTGAATTTTACCTTTCTTGTTGTCCTGAATTCCAGAATAGAATTCTATCACCACTTGTTCCAAGTAGAAGGCTCTGTGTTGCACAAATAGGTCCCAATGAAGACTTGAAATTGTTGACATGAAGCTTGGATGTGCTTTCATCAAACTGTAGCCTCTTTCAGGAAGAAATTTCATTTCCCAGAAATGCGCATGATCAACATCAATGGGTACTGGAATAGATGCAGTTGCACCAATTTTCTTCTTTTGGATCTGCTTCGATGTTGATCCTGTACTTGTAGTGTTCTTTCCTGAGGTTTTTATGTCACTTTGTTTGCGAACCATTTTGAACGAGTTTGCAGGGAAATTTGGAAAAAATTGTGAGAGGTTGAAGATGGGTGTTACAAAAATTTGGGAATTTGTGGGAGAGAGAAAGTAATTGGTGAAGTTTACGGTTTTGTGAGAGAGATGGTAACTGTGGGTGAAATAACGGTAGCCATGGGGAGTTGGGTCGGTTTAAAGAGGTGAATGAGTTAGTGGTTGGTTGATTTGATGGGTGGAGTAGCCGTTAGGGGTATGTGGGTTTGCATGCACTAAGACACGTGGGAGTCTAGGTGGGACAACTCAACATCTCAGCCACTAATCATGTTTTAAACGTTGTTGTGCTTGCATTTTGAAAGTTTTTCACCCAAGTGAAATTTCCGAATTTCTGGTGCAGGAGCACTTTGAGGAATGAGAAGTGCAGATGCACCTAGGTGCAGATGCACTAAAACCCGTGTTCCTACAAAACACTTGAAAACATTAAACTGAAAAAAATAGAAAAATTAATATTTTAATAATATGGGTTGCCTCCCATAAGCGCTTGTTTTAAGAGTCTTTCAGCCTGACTATCTCCTTATCTTAGAGATTTTGAAGATGGGTGATGAATTTATCCTTCACCACATGCTCACCATAGTACATTTTCACTCTTTGGCCATTTACCTTGAAAGTGGTATTTGTGGCTGCATCATAAAGATCAACTGCACCATGGGGGTAAATTTTGACTAATTGAAATGGTCCTGACCACCTCGATTTAAGCTTTCTAGGGAACAATTTCAACCTATAATTATATAACAAGACCATTCCTCCTTCTCTAAGTTCTCTCTTTTGGATTTTTTTGTCATGCCATGCTTTGGTTTTTGCTTTGTAAATTTCTGCATTCTCATAAGAGAATTGCCTAAATTCTTCTAATTCATTTAATTCCAAAAACCTTAGTGCTCATGCCTCGTTGAGATCAAAATTTAACTTTTTGATAGCCCAATATGACTTGTTCTCTAACTTAACAGGAAGATGGCATGCTTTGCCATAAACTATCCTATAGGGGGACATACCTAATGGAGTTTTAAATGCAGTTCTGTATGCCCGTAATGCTTCATCTAAGTGTAAGGACCAGTCTTTTCTTGTTGGCCCAACCATTTTCTCAAGCATTTTTTTATCTCCCTATTAGACAATTCAGCTTGCCACTTGTTTGTGGGTGATAGGCTGTAACAATTTTATGTTTAGTCCCATATTTTGCAAGAAGGTTTTCAATGAGTTTATTGCAAAAATGTGAGCCTTCATCATTGATGATTGCTCTTGGGGTGCCAAATCTTGTAAAAATGTTTCTTTGAAGAAATTTTCTAACTGATTTGGCATCATTATTAGGTAATGCTACTGCCTCTACCCATTTGGACACATAATCAATAGCTACCAAGATATATTGATGGCCAAAAGAAGGTGGAAAAGGACCCATGAAATCCATTCCCTATACATCAAAAAGTTCAATTTCTAAAATATTGGTTCTAGGCATTTCATGTCTTTCAAAAATATTACCAGCTCTTTGACATTTATCACAAATTTTGACCACTAAATAAGCATCTTTAAACAAAGTAGGCCAATAATAACCTGACTGTAGTACCTTGGCTACTGTTCTATGGCTTCCAAAGTGACCTCCATATGGTGCAGCATGTCAGTGCAGAAGCACTGCTTGCTGTTCTTCTTCTGGGATGAATTTTCTCATTAGTTGATCTGGACACATCTTGTAGAGAAAGGGATCATCCCAATAGTATTGTTTGACTATTTGGAAAAACCTCCTTCCTTGCTGATAATTCATGTCTACTGGTACATCTTTGCTTACGAGGAAATTTACTATGTCAGCATACTATGGTGCAGTTGCACTAGGTGCATTTGCACTTAGTGCAGAAGCACTAGGTGCAGTCAAGGTAATTGCCAACAGTTTTTCATCTGGGAAGTTTTCCTTGATCTCTCCTTCTTGTGTACCTGTACTTTCACCTTCAAGTCTAGATAAATGGTCAACAACTTGGTTCTCCACCCCCTTTTTATCTCTAATTTCAAGATCAAATTCTTGAAGGAGGAGAACCCATCTTATTAACCTTGGTTTTGCATCTTTCTTTGATATTAAATACTTGATGGCAGAATGATCAGTATAAACAACAACTTTCGTGCCAACCAAGTAATATCAAAATTTGTCAAATGCAAAAACCACTGCTAATAATTCTTTTTCTGTTACAGTATAATTCATTTGAGCTTCAATTAATGTCTTGCTAATGTTGTGCGAAAAGTAGATGTGCAAGTATACACAATCGCAACAAGTAATATAATGATAAGTAAAGATCGTTCCCACGGAGATTGTTGAGTTTACTTCTATATTTAAATTAGTAATTTAGCTAGTGAGAAAAACAAGTAACAAATACAAGTTGTCAACAAGTATTGTCATTGTGATTACCATAAATGTAAATGAATAAATAAAGATGTGAAAACAGTAATGAATTGAAAGTATTTAAGAGTGAGTTGGATAGCTCAGTAGTTATGTAAATTCCCAAGAGTAGTGTTCTATAATATTAGACGCTGTAGCGCTACAATGTCAACAGACGCTGTAGCGGCATGGTGGCGTGCCTTTCAGTCACTATCGTCAGGGTTATGTTACAAGACTCCTATGTCTAGGCTCTAAATAAGTTTTACCCCTGTATATTAAGTTCTTACAACATTTGCCTTATGAACTATTACTCCCCTATGTCTAGAGTTAAGTAGTACTTCTTTTAAATGTCTTTAAAAGGTTTTTCATTCATATCATTCATTGAGTTCTCTTTGTGAACCATGTCTGTGCCCACAAATCCCCCTTGTTTTAGTTGGCCATTCCCAAAACAAAGTTGAAAGCATTATGACACAAGGAATAAAACGCAAACATCATAATATTACATAAAAGCTACTCAAAGTTCATTACACACTAAGAACAATCCAACTACAACATGATTAGCTCATAACAAGTTTCATCAACATAATACAAACTAAAAAGCTCATATTACCGTAGGAAGACAAGAGGAGAATGGTTGCAAAAGATACACTCCAATGATCCCAAGTCACATACGAAGGATGAAGCTATGGCGTGAGCAAACCTTGAATGAAATCTAGAAACTATACTAAAAATAAAAGCTTAAGAGTGGAATAACAATGGAGGAAAGCTACAATTTCAAGATAGTTTTCTCCATGTTAAAACTCTCTCTCTCTGTATGAATTCTACTTACTTATTTTTTTGATGGATTAGATATATCCCTAATAGATAATATCCTCATTAGATATTATTCATAAAGCTACTTTACAAAAAGGTGTGATGATTAAAATCACCAACTATCACATGGGACACATGTAGGAGGCGCCAAGTGTCTTTGAAGCATCCACTTGGGGGCTGAAATGTCATGCCGGGGATAAGAGATAAGGGTGATGACTCATCATTTCAGCAAGTGGCTTTATAAATATCCAAATGTCCCACCGTCATATAGGCGCTGTAGCGTCTACCGCTGGCTTACCGCTGCAGCACTCAACAGAGACATTAAAATACGCAAAAAGGCACCAAATGATAACAAACAAGCTCCTAACCCTTCTTTCCTCTAAATAACTAATATTTACTTAATAAAGCACGAATATTACTTGAGAACTTGTGTTGATTTAAGTGATAAGAGCATAAATAACACATCTAAATATGAGTTATCACACCCCCAAACTTAAACCATTGCTTGTCCTCAAGTAATGACGCTTGATAAAGAACAAACAACACTACAACAAAGAAACAATTACATAGATTAACTGTACAAACAAGACAACAACAATATCTTTCTAAAAAAAAATTATTATTATTACTTTAGAACTCGCATTTGTTTAAGTCTAGAAAACATAAATAATTCTTATAGATAAGAGTTATCACACCCCCAAACTTAAACTATTGCTTGTCCTCAAGTAATAACACATTATAAAGATAAACAAACTAACTTAAAATAGAATAACAACAACATAGAAAGACAAGGTCAGTTGCATCCCTAAATCAAACAATTTTTCAAAAATGTTCTTAGTGGGCCAAACTTTCAGATTCACACTCTCTGACACACACACACACGCCATTGCTTTTCACAACATATAGAATTATTACTACTCAATTGTGAGTGTGTGACTACTAAGCTTAGTTTAGTTCCTAGCTAGTTTCAACATTTCTCCTAGCCTTGGTAAGAGTGGCCTTCTTTTGGTTTAGCCAAAGAATTTTTCAAAAAGGAGAGTAGACTAACAACTTCACATAAGACTTGAGGGGCTTCAAAGCACATCAAAGGGCTTTGATTAGGCAATTTAGATCATTGGTCAGTGCAAAAGGTTTTAATTTGGTGATTTCTCAGACGCTGTAGCGTTTAGACGCTGCAGCGCTGGCAATTTGATGAACAAAACTAGTTGCTGTCTTTACTACTGAGCTCCTTATTTGCATTTCTTTTTATTTTTCTTTTCATGCATTCTTGGAATAGCTCAGCAAATTATTTTAGACATTTTGCAACTTTTTTCAAGACCACTTGCACACTTTTGTTTCATTTTGCAGTGACCAAACTATCATCTTTGTTCCTAGCCTTAACATAACCGATGCACCCCCAAACTTAGCTTCAAATGCTACTCTCAATTTTTAGTAAAAACTTGACTAAACCTTATCATTCCTAGCTAACTAGGTTTTTTGCTAAGCCTAGAGTTTTGTGTAGGAGCGGCAATAAGACTAGTCATTGTTCAAACAAGGCTACTCTACTCAAAACACATAATCATCATTAAATTTAGCCCAGGAAGAAACATATTCTATTAATGAAAAACTAGGAATTGCAACTGATCATGCTTTTTATTCAACAAACATAACATTAAACACATAACATTAACATTTCACATATAACATTAAACACATTTAAGGTCCTCCCCCCAACTTAAGACCTAGCAGTGTCTCCACTACTCATGCAATTCTAATGGGAGAGGCCTATGACTAAAACTCAACAGAATTAAAAACAACAGAAATAAAACTCTAAACATACTGTTAGATGCAAGAACAAACACTATAGCACCTAACAGATTTATTGAAAACAAACAAAGAACATTTTTTTTAAAAGAAGGGTTAGAGTACTTGTTTGCTAACCCAGATTTGAGCCTATTGCTTGCTCTGGTGGGCACTGTGGTGGCTATGCTGCTAGATTTTTTTTTCTTTCCTGCCGCTACAGCGCTAACTGGCACTTCTTCTTGTGGAGGGTCATCTGCCAACTTGGTCCCAGGGTTTTTCCTTTGGTGGCTTCTTTTCTCACTTCACAAAATTCACTCCTGCACAAAAGAAAAATTAAAAACACAAAATTGTTAGTTTAAGAACCTTGGGTTGCCTCCCAGGAGCGCTTTGTTTAAGAGTCCTCAGCCAGACTAAGTCTTGTGGTAGGTATCTTTGGCTAATGGCGGCTCTCGTGTAGGAGAGGGGACCCAATCATTTGTTACAACATAATTAGGTTCCTCCACAACAGATTTAGGCACCCTTGGCCTTTTTTTTGCCACCATTTTTGTTCTTACAGCTTTCTTTGGTGCTACAGCAGATGCTGCAACACTGTCTTCTGATACTAATGCTATAGCGCCACTTGTGACAGCATTCATTCTCTGCACTTTAGTTTCCAATAGCATTGGTGGTTGCTTTGTGGCAGACTGAGTTTTTGTGGATTTTGTTCTTTTGTGAGACTGAGATGATTTTTGTTTTGGTGAGGGAAGTTTCTTAGGAGATGGGGACTTGTGTGGAGTGGGTTGTTTTGGAAAGGGGGAAGGTATTTGAATAAGGTTTGATCGTTTGGCTTGAGGTAAGGATAGATTAATGGCTGGAACTGTGAGAATTTGGAGGTGTTACTAGATGGAGGGGATGGTTCTTTGGTTGGTGATGGTTTAGGTGAAGGTGTGGTGGAAGGTTTTGGGTGGGTGGTGCGATTTGATGCAAAATGGGGGATACTTCCTTACTTCCCTCTTCTTTCTTATTATGCTCTCCTTCACCTTTCTCATCATCTTCTTTTTAACTATTTTAACCACATTATCAACACCTCAGCTACGAGTGCTATAACACATGGTGCTACAGCATCAGAAATCCGCATAATTGACAGGACATACATACCACAAGTCTTCTTATTCATACCTGTAATAGTAAAAACAAAAACACACAGAAAACATAATTAGTCTTCAAAATCTGGGTTGCCTCCCAGTAGCGCTTTGTTTAAGAGTCCTTAGCTAGACTTTGAAATTCAAAACCCTTGTTACGGTGGATAATAGGACAAGAAGAAAATATCATCCTTCCGCTTTCTCTTTTTGGTCAGAAATCCCATGTATTTGGCATATGGAAGCAAGTGTTCCCATGCCCCAACCAATAAGCTTTTGGGATAGGAATTCTCCTTTTTTTGAAAAAATTGAAGCTCATCTTGCGGAGGGATATTTTCTTTAAGTACCAAGGGTTGAGTCTCACTTGTCACATGACTTTTTTCATTCCTCAACCTTGGTCTCTCTTCCTTGTCACAATTTTTGAATTTTTCTTTTTCTACAACTACAAAAAAAATTGTTTTTCTTCCACAATTTCCACATGACCATATTCAAGCTCATACTCTACATTCTCTTTTTCTTCCTCTTGCTCAACCAATTCAGTAGATTCAATGGAATGAGCAAATATTTCTTTAAAATCAGAGTTGCCCAAATGATAACAATCATCTTCAAACTCTACACTTTTTTCTTTCTTTTGCTCAACCACCTCTTCAACACAACTCTCTTCTTTTAGATGCTCCATTATTGTCTTAAAGTGAGCATCTATATTCCTACACGAAGCTTCAAAGTTGCCACTATCCACTTTGATATCTTGAAGGAATTGAGCCAAGTGTTCTTTTAAATCAGAGTTTCCCTCATGTATTCCTTCGGTTTGAGCTTGAGAATATGAATCTTGCTCACACAAACCATTTCCCATGCCATAATCCATATTTTGGGCTGTCATGGGCATGAAATTTGTCTCATAACAGCCCCTTTCATGTTCATCCCCATGGAAGTCATAGTTGAAACAATGTTGTTGAGCATTCAATTCTAGCATGGAGTAAAAATTCAAATGGTCCATGGCATCAAGTGGAATTTTTTTTTCTTTCAACTAAACACAAATAACAACAAAGAGAAACACACTACAAACACAAAATAAAAATATTGCTGGAAAAACAGAACACACCAAGCAAAAGAATCTAAACTAACTAACCTTACTAACTAAACAATAGAAATTAACTTTCACAATCCCCGGCAACGGCGCCAAAAACTTGTTGATGCGAAAAGTAGATGTGCAAGTATACACAATCGCAACAAGTAATATAATGATAAGTAAAGATCGTTCCCACGGAGATTGTTGAGTTTACTTCTATATTTAAATTAGTAATTTAGCTAGTGAGAAAAACAAGTAACAAATACAAGTTGTCAACAAGTATTGTCATTGTGATTAACATAAATGTAAATGAATAAATAAAGATGTGAAAACAGTAATGAATTGAAAGTATTTAAGAGTGAGTTGGATAGCTCAGTAGTTATGTAAATTCCCAAGAGTAGTGTTCTATAATATTAGACGCTGTAGCGCTACAATGTCAACAGACGCTGTAGCGGCATGGTGGCGTGCCTTTCAGTCACTATCGTCAGGGTTATGTTACAAGACTCCTATGTCTAGGCTCTAAATAAGTTTTACCCCTGTATATTAAGTTCTTACAACATTTGCCTTATGAACTATTACTCCCCTATGTCTAGAGTTAAGTAGTACTTCCTTTAAATGTCTTTAAAAGGTTTTTCATTCATATCATTCCTTGAGTTCTCTTTATGAACCATGTCTGTACCCACAAAGCCCCCTTGTTTTAGTTGGTCATTCCCAAAACAAAGTTGAACGCATTATGACACAAGGAATAAAACGCAAACATCATAATATTACATAAAAGCTACTCAAAGTTCATTACACACTAAGAACAATCCAACTACAACATGATTAGCTCATAACAAGTTTCATCAACATAATACAAACTAAAAAGCTCATATTACCGTAGGAAGACAAGAGGAGAATGGTTGCAAAAGATACACTCCAATGATCCCAAGTCACATACGAAGGATGAAGCTATGGCGTGAGCAAACCTTGAATGAAATCTAGAAACTATACTAAAAATAAAAGCTTAAGAGTGGAATAACAATGGAGGAAAGCTACAATGTCAAGATAGTTTTCTCCATGTTAAAACTCTCTCTGTATGAATTCTACTTACTTATTTTTTTGATGGATTAGATATATCCCTAATAGATAATATCCTCATTAGATATTATTCATAAAGCTACTTTACAAAAAGGTGTGATGATTAAAATCACCAACTATCACATGGGACACATGTAGGAGGCGCCAAGTGTCTTTGAAGCATCCACTTGGGGGCTGAAATGTCATGCTGAGGATAAGAGATAAGGGTGATGACTCATCATTTCAGCAAGTGGCTTTATAAATATCCAAATGTCCCACCGTCATATAGGCGCTGTAGCGTCTACCGCTGGCTTACCGCTGCAGCATTCAACAGAGACATTAAAATACTCAAAAAGGCACCAAATGTGTCAAATGATAACAAACAAGCTCCTAACCCTTCTTTCCTCTAAATAACTAATATTTACTTAATAAAGCACGAATATTACTTGAGAACTTGTGTTGATTTAAGTGATAAGAGCATAAATAACACATCTAAATATGAGTTATCAGCTAGCCTAATAAATAGAATGAAAGATTTTATCATACCTTATCAGCTAGCAAAAGATTACACAATGGCTTGGATATTTTAGAGAAATCGTTGATAAATCTTCTGTAGAAGTCTGCATGACCTTAGAAGCTTCTAATTCCTTTGACAGTTGTTGGAGGTGATAACTTCTCAATGACCTCTATCTTAGCCTTATCCACTTCAAGACCTTTCTTTGACACTTTATGCCCAAGCACAATGCCTTCTTGTACCATAAAATGACCTTTCTCCCAATTGAGCACTAGATTTGTTTCCTCACATCTTTGGAGAATTTTTTCTAAATTTGACAAACACAATGGAAATGTTTCCCCAAAAACTGAAAAATCATCCATGAAAACTTCCATTGATTGCTCAATGAAGTCAGAAAATATAGACATCATGCATCTTTGGAATGTTGCAGGTGCATTACAAAGTCCAAAAGGCATCCTTCTAAATGCAAGGGTGCCATAAGGACAAGTGAAAGTAGTTTTTTTTGTTGATCCTTAGGTTCAATTACAATTTGATTGTATCCTGAATAACCATCTAAGAAACAATAAAACTCCTTACTTGCTAACCTATCTAACATTTGGTCAATGAAGGGTAAAGGAAAATGGTCTTTCTTTGTGGCCTTATTGAGTTTTCTATAATCCATACATATCCTCCAACCTGTAACAGTTCTTGTTGGTATTAACTCATTTTTTTCATTGGCTATAACTGTTACACCCCCTTCTTTGGAACACATTGTACATGGCTAACCCATGCACTATCTGATATAGGGTATATGATTCCAGCATCTAGCCATTTAATTATTTCTTTCTTTACAACCTCTTTCATTATTGGATTTAGCCTTCTCTGTCCTTCTATGTAATTTTTAGAATTATTTTCTCAAATTATCCTATGCATGCATACTGAAGGGCTAATTCCTTTTATGTCTGCCATTTGCCAGCCTATTGCTTTTTTATGCTTTCTTAAGGTACAAATGAGATCATGCTCCTGCTCTATTTCCCTAAGAAAGCATATTTCAAATGTTTGGGCAGCTCTTTCAATTCTAATTTTGGAGGTTGTTCAGTTGAGGGTAAATTCTTTTTAAGGTTAGGGTCTTCTAAATTAAGAGATTCAAAAGTTCTAGACCATACCTTTTGTGTTGGTTCATCTCTTGGCAGAATGTCCTTTTCCAGAATTTCTTCTTCACGCAGTGCACTTGCACGCATCTGCATCAGGTGCAAGTGCACTGGCAAGGTGATCATACTGCTTATGGAACTGCTTCTGCACTAAATGGTCAAGAGAATTGATAAGAATTGACAAGAGAATTGAATTTCACCTCTTGATCATTTAGTCTCATGGTTAGTTCCCCATTTTGCACATCAATCTGTGCTTTCCCAGTTGCTAAGAATGGTCTTCCAAGAATAACTGACACTTCTTCATCTGCAACAAAATCAAGAATAACAAAATCTGCAGGGAATATAAATTTGTCAACCTTTACCAAAATATCTTCAATAATTCCCTCTGGGTAAGCTATTGATCTGTCTGCCAGTGATAGTGTTACAGTGGTAGGCTTAGCAATTCCAATCCCCAGCTTTGTAAAAATAGATTTAGGCATCAAGTTTATGCTTGCACCTAAATCACACAATGCATGACCAGTATAGAATTTGCCTATGGAAAATAGAGTTGTAAAACTACCAGGGTCTTTCAATTTTCTTGGAATTTTGTTTTGCAAAATTAAACTACATTCTTTGGACATAACAACTGTTTCAAAATCCCCTAATCTTTTTCTTTTTGAAAGCACATCTTTCATAAATTTAGCATAATTAGGCATTTGCTGAAGTGCTTCAATTAAAGGAATATTGATAAGCAACTGTTTTAAAACATCTAAAAACTTACTGAATTGCTTCTCCTCATGTGCCTTTTTTAACCTTTGAGGAAAAGGAGGAGGAGGGTATTCAGGGGCTAACCTTGGAGTTGGAACTTCATGAGATGCAGATGCATCAGGTGCTTCTGCATCTTGAGTATTTTTTTCATTTTTATTTTTTTCTCCCTTACCCGTACCTTCAATCTCTTGTGGTTCTGAAAGATCTTTTCCATTCCTTAAAGAAATTTCCTTCATTTGTTCCTTACCTGGCTTGTGGGATGTGGTGGCTTCTGTATTTGATGGTAGTGTACCTGTTGGTCTTTGATACAGAGTTGTAGCCAATTGTCCCACTTGATTCTCCAAATTCTTTATAGATGCATCTTGTGCTTGCCTAGCTGTTCTAGTTTCACTAATGAAGGATTTTGGCAAGGCTTCTAAGGAGTTATCACTGGCAGGTGTTTGTTGTCTTTGGTAATTCTGAGATTGGAATCCTGGTGGTGTGGCTAGTGCAGATGCACTTGGTGCGGGTGCACTAGTATTGTTATTGTTCCACCTAAAGTTTGGGTGGTTCTTCCAACCAGCATTACAGGTGTTTGAGTAAGGGTTGTTATTCCTATTATATCCTACAAAATTGGTAGAGACAGGGCTGCTAGGACATTTTTCATACAAATGGCCTCCCCCACAATATACACAACTAGTATCACCTGGGGGGCTTGTTCTATGGCTGCTGCAGTGTTTTCTATTGGTGCAGCTGCACTAGGTGCAGGTGCACTGGTTGAAGTGAAGTTTTTAAACACGTTTGTCAGTGAGGCTAACTGAGCAGATATGGCTGATACATCACTAATTTGATGTAACCCGGCACCACTTCCTTTTGGATTTGAGGATCCATCTACATGGAACGTCCACCACCCGCCTTCGGGGTCGGCGGAGGTCATTTCTGCGACAAAGTCGGCAAGTACCCGAGCCTTCATTGCCGGCCTGGACTCGTACTTGATTCCGAACTCAGAGAGTTCTATTGCCCATTTGATCATCCTGGCCGCCAGGTCGGGTCGGTGTAAGATTTGATGGATAGGGTGATTTGTCCGTACCATGACCCGATGAGTGACGAAGTAAGGTCGGAGGCGAAGCGTCGCGATGAGCAGAGCAAAAGCGATTTTTTCAGTTTTCTGGTTTCTAATCTCAGGTCCTTGTAGATCTTTGCTCACAAAGTATACCGGGTTTTGATCGGTGTTCGTTTCCCGAACAAGAATGGCACCAAACGCTTTCTCCGAGATTGCTAAATACAGGTATAAGGTTTCTCCCGGGTTTGGCCAAGTTAGGATTGGTGGCTTGGACAAAACCTTTTTAAGTTAGGAGAGGGCCTCGTCCCGCTCCGGGGTCCATTCAAACTTCGCTTCCTTCTTAAGCAGTTTAAACAAAGGGAGTGATTTGAACGCAACATTGGAAATGAAGCGAGATAGTGCGGCGACCATACCGTTAAGCTTCTGAAGCTCCTTTTTGGTAGTTGGGGTGTGCATCTCGGTCACAGCCCAACACTTATCCGGGTTGACTTCGATGCCTCTCTCTGTGAGGTAGAAACCAAGAAATTTCTCAGCTCGAACTCCGAAAGTGCATTTCTCCGGGTTCAACCTCATCTTTTTCTTTCGGATTTCTGCGAAGATCTCTTCAAGATTGGCTACGTGGAGGCTCTCACCCTCATTTTTTGCAATCATGTCGTCGAGATAGACTTCTACATTACGCCCGTTCTGCTTATGAGAAACTCTGTTCATCATTCTCTGATAGGTAGCTCCCGCATTTTTCAAACCAAACGGCGTAACCCGGTAACAGAAAATACCGCGGTCAGTCATGATGGCGGTCTTCTCTTGGTTGGGAGGGAACATCGGAATTTGGTTGTACCTGAAGTAGGCATCCATAAACACTACAAGAATAATAGGAATTATCGGCGGATTTTATCCGCCAGAACATCACCGGCGGATTTGTGGGATTTTCCGGCGGATTTATTTCCTCCGGAAATTTTCCAGCGGATTATTAGGTATTTCCGGCGGATCATTGTGGACGAAATATAATTTAAAAAAAAAACAAAATCCACCGGTAAGGTAATTTTCGGCGGATCATTAAAAGCAGTGGGAATTTTAAAATTTGAAAATCCGCCGGAAATGACAAACCAACCAAAATCCGCCGGAAACGTCATTTCCGCGGATATTTTTGAAAATGCGGGAGTTTTAAATTTTAAAAAATCCGCCGGAAATGACACAGCGGCCAAAAGCCGCCGGAAACTTCATTTCCGGCGGATATTTTTGAAAATACGGGAAATTTAAATTTTCCAATATCTGCCGGTAGGTCATTAAAATCCGCCGGAAACCCCCTAATCCACCGCCAAAAATATATTTAATCCGCTGGTAGGTGACATTTTCGGCGGATTTTTGAAAAATTCGACCGTTCCCCCTTCTTCCTAAATATATATATATATATAACTTCTTCAAATTTCTTCTCCACATTTCTTCTTCACACCCAAATTCTCTTCTTGAAATTCCTCTCTTCCTCCCTTCGAATTCTCTTCTTCTCTCTACTAAATCTCTTCCTCTCTTTGGCAAATTTCTTCAATCTAAGGTATGTTTGTAACATAAGTTAATAGTTTTAGTTTATGAATTATTTTATAATATGAGTTAGTTACTAATTGTGGTGTTGTTTGTTTAGGTATTGTTTGAGTTTGGTTTCCTCTTTTTTCCTCTTTGTTTGAGTTGGGGATTCGCATCAAGTCGGAGCCTTCTCTTCACTACGGTTAGTTATCAAAGTCATTAGTTGGTATAAAACGTTGTTTGATTTTATTAGTTTGAATTTCTTTATTAAGTAAATATCAAATATTATAATATATTAATATTATAATATATTAGTTTATAAAAAATAAAGTAATTAATATATCAATATATATCAAAAAGTAATATTTGATAGTTTATTTCATTTACTTTGTTAAAAAATAAAGTCAATGTAATTAATAAATCCGAAATATAATAATATATTAGTTAAAAATTAAAGTCAATGTAATTATTAATTTCTATTGTTTGTAATTTTTAGATAAATACAAAATATTATTAATTTCTGTTGATGTTAATTAATATATCAACAGGCAAAAAGACACTGCAGGTCCTTTAAGTTATTTATTTGTAACAAGTTGGTCCTTTAAGTTTTTTTGTAACAAGTAGGTCCTTTAAGTTATCTAACGTGTTCATCGTTGACCTTTTTTCAATTTTCCGTTCCAAAAACGCTTATGTGGCGTTAACGTGTTTGAGGTGGCAGTTACGTTGCTGACTTGGGTACATTAAAGCTGACTTATAAATTGTTAAAAACAAATAAGAAGGGAAGTTCAATTGACGGAAAAAGAAAGAGAAGAATGAAGAGATTTTAGGGTTTCACAGAGAAGAAGAACGAAGGGAAGAGAACGAAGTTCGCAAAGAAGAAGATTGAAGCTTTTGGGTTTGTCAGTGTAACGTTTCTGGGTTTGTGACTGTTAACGTTTCTGGGTTCGCAGAGAAGAAGAATGAAGAACAACGAAGGATTCTCAGCACATGCATGTTACACTGAAGGTTGTTGAAGTTCGATTGACGAAGATTGAAGCTTTTAGGGCGCGTTTGAGGTATGTTATTCGTTTTTCCTCATCTTCTGTGTTGCTGTTTTAGGGATTAGGTTTTTTTTTGTGGTCCCTAATTAGACCACTGATTTACCCAACCAATGGCGAAATCTTATGGGAAGAGACCCCATACTGTGACATACTGCCACCACCATCAAGAAGAGCTCCAGGGAGGCCAAAAAGAAGCAGAAACAAAGATGCTGATGAAAAGAGAAGTGATTCAACAACTGTTAGCAGGAAAGGGCTACCAAATAAATGCTCAGTTTGTGGTAAATCTGGCCACAACAAGTCCTCATGCCCAAATGCACCAAGACAATCTCAAACACAAAGTGAAGAAACCCAAAACCACACTCAAACACAAACTGCACAAGCCCAAAACACACATGAGACACATATTGCACAAGCCCAAAACATACCCCAAACACAAACTGCACAATCCCAATCATCAACCCGAATCCAAACAAGGCAATCTGCACAACAGTCCCAACCCCTTACAGCTACCCAGTTACTTGCCAGATATAGAAGGGATAAACAGCAGAGACCTACTGCAGCTTTTCAGCCACCAAGACCAAAGCTGCCCACAAGGAGAAAACATAATTAGGAAGCTTGGTCTTTATGTCTATTTTATGTATTTTGATGTTCTCAAACATATGGCATTTTGCTGACTTATGGCCTATTTTGATGTAATCAAAGATATGACATTTTGTTGAGTTATGGTCTATTTTGATGTAATCAAGGATATGGCTTTTTGCCGAATTATGGTCTATATCGATGTAATTAATGATATGAAATTTTGACATGAATTCTGTACGATTCATTTCAGTTCAGTGTAACAAAAAGGTCCTTGAAGTTGGTTTTAGTGTAACAAAAAGGTCCTTGAAGTTGGTTTTAGTGTAACAAACAGGTCCTTTAAGTTTTTTCAGTGTAACAAACAGGTCCTTTAAATTTTTTCAGTGTACCAGTTAAATCCTTACTGCATAATATCACATTACTGATGTGTACAAGATAATTGGACAGATATGATTATCTCATATCATCATAGAAATTAACGATTACGATATCATAAAAGTCTTGATCAAATATGCTAACCATTGATTCTTGACCAAAATACAATAATACACATAATAATCACCACTTATTGACCAAAATACACATCAAAATTACACAAACCAAAACTAAAAACATTACAACAAAGACGAGCATCTTCATCATCTTCATCATCTTCTTCATCAGGTCCTTAGTATAGTTGTCATCACCATGAATCTTTTTTAGAGCCCTTCTAAGTGTGTTGATTTCCATATCCTTTTCCACACACTCTGCACATGCAGAAGTTTCTGTTTCTTCTATTCCTGTTTGCACTTGTTCATTGGGTTCTTTTTCAAGCCATTTAAAAAATCCACATCCTTCATCAACACCTTCTTGCTATTAAAAAAAGACATTTCAGCAAATCAGCCCAAAACAGAAACCATATAAGAGAATGTAGCAATTAATATACGTACCACAAAGAATCTGCAACCCCAAAAGAGCTTCCCAAAGTATGGATTTTTCTTCTTAACCGTTCTAATCACTGTTTTCGCTCCACAACGACACTTAGGTGCGATATGACCATGTGTTGCACTCGAAAATAAGGATTGGGAGTTCTGGCTTCGTGAATTCGATCCATTGCTACGGTATGAAGCCATTGATTGAATAATGGTTGGATCTGGTTTGTTTTAGGGCTTCAATTTGTTTTCTGAAATTTGGGGATTTGGGGGGTTTAAATGGAGAAGAAGACATTTTTGTTATTTATTTAAATGTTAAATAAAATCTTAATCCAAGTCAGCAACGTAACTGCCACCTCAAACACGTTAACGCCACATAAGCGTTTTTGGAACGGAAAATTGAAAAAAGGTCAACGATGAACACGTTAGATAACTTAAAGGACCTACTTGTTACAAAAAAAACTTAAAGGACCAACTTGTTACAAATAAATAACTTAAAGGACCTGCAGTGTATTTTTGCCTATATCAATATATATCAAAAAGTAATATTTGATAGTTTATTTCATTTACTTTGTAGTGTAGTACATAGATCCTAAAATTATGGATCGTAGTTGGATGTATGATCGATTATTTCCTAGAAGATCCGGTTTAAAGCGACGTTTTGTAGAAGGAGTAGGAGAGTTTATTTTTTGTGCTAAGCGTCATGAAGAATTTGCGCGACAAGGCGGAATTAGATGTCCGTGCTTGAAATGTTCATTTCGATTTATAAAAAATGAAGAAGAAGTTAGAGTTGATTTGTACAATAATGGGTTTAGGCCAAATTATTGGATATGGAGTCGTCACGGGGAAGTAGGACCAGGGGTAGCTGCAGTTCCTGCGGTTAATGTTCCGGTCGAAGTAGTAGCTCCCACATCAAGTAGTTATCCAGCGACTACGACATCTGGAGGCCAAATTATACAACCGTTAGATGTTTATCAGGGAATGATATCTAACGCTGTTGGAGTAAATTTGGATTTTGAAGAACCGGAATATGATGCTGAAGAAGTTCCAAATGAGGAAGATCAAAGGTTTTACATGTATTTGAGTGAGACAAATAAACCATTATTTGAAGGATCTAAAGACTAATATTATCAATGTGTGTTCGGTTGTTGGGTCTTAAGTCTCAATTTAATGTTGCTGAGTTGTGCATGGAATATATGACCAAAATGATGTTGAATGCAACCCCCATTAGAGGGCTTTTGCCGCAGAGTTATTATGATGCTAAAAGACTGGTATCGAAGCTTGGCTTAAAATCTAAAAGAATTGATTGTTGTGTGTCTGGTTGCATACTCTATTATAACAATGAGTTTGGCATAAATGATGGAGAGTTATCGGAATGCAAGTTGTGTGGGGAGCCACACTAACGTGTGAGTAGGAAAGGGATGTGCAGAGGCAAACCGGTTCCACGAAAAGCAATGTTCTATCTGCCGCTTATACCAAGGCTACAGAGTATGTTTACTTCAATGGAGACCGCGGGTAAAATGACGTGGCACCAACAAAATAGAAATAATTCTGGTGAATTACGTCACCCATCTGATGGTGAAGCTGGGAAGCATTTTGATCGTGTTCATCCAGATTTTGCCAGTGATCCACGCAATGTTCGGCTTCGTTTATGCTCTGATGGTTTCACACCATATATTCAAGCCTCGGCAACACCGTATTCATGTTGGCCAGTTATTGTTACCCCATACAACCTTCCTTCAGAAATGTGTATGTCTAAACCATACATGTTTTTACATTCTATTATTCCAGGGCCAAGTAATCCAACAGCTGGTATTGACATATATTTGCAACCTTTAAATGATGACCTAAAAAGGTTGTGGAATGGTGTTTTAACTTATGATGCAGCACGCAAACAAAATTTTGTGATGAGGGCGGCTTTGATGTGGACCATTAATGACTTCCCTGCCTATGGAATGTTGTCTGGATGGGGGACACATGGTAAGATGGCGTGTTCGATTTGCATGGTTAACACAAAGGCTTTTACTCTTAAATACGGAGGAAAAACTTCAAGGTTTGACTCGCACCGTAGGTTCTTACCTATGGATCACCCATTTAAAAAGCAGAAATATGCGTTCATCAAGGGAAATGTTGAAACAGCTGGACCTCCTCGTAGGTTGACACCAGAGGAAGTTTGGAATAGTGTTAGGGATATCCCTCCTGTGGAAGTCGTAGCGGGTGTTGTTTCTTGTCCAGATGGCTATGGACAATGGCACCATTGGACAAAAAAAGTATTTTTTGGGAACTTCCCTATTGGAAAGATAATCTATTGAGACACAATCTCGATGTAATGCATATAGAGAAGAATTTTTTTGACAACATATTTAACACTGTCTTGAACGTGAAAGGCAAAACGAAAGACAATGAGAAAGCTAGGAAGGATATAAATCATTACTGTAGACGAAAGGATTTGTTGTTGGTTGAGCAAGGTACTAGGACTTTGAAACTCAAAGCCAATTATACTTTATCTACCGAACAAGCGAAAGCAGTTTATCAGTGGATAAAAGAGTTGAAAATGCCAGACGGTTATTCTTCCAATTTATCTAGATGTGCGGATGTGGATAATGGGAGGTTGCATGGGATGAAGAGCCATGATTTTCACGTATTCATGGAGTGCTTACTTCCTATCGCTTTTAGTTCGTTGCCAACACACGTTTTGAATCCGCTCATTGAAATAAGTCAATACTTTAAGAATTTGTGTTCTGCAACGCTAAAAGCTGACGATCTTTCAAAAATGGAACAAGACATCCCACTTATCTTATGCAAGTTGGAGAGAGTATTTTCGCCTGGTTTCTTTGATTCTATGGAGCATCTACCGGTTCACTCGCATATGAAGCTAAACTTGGCGGACCTGTCCAATACAGATGGATGTATCTGTTTGAAAGGTCAGTTAATTTTCACACCATATAAGAAACAAGTTTAAAATATATGATTATTATGTTAATTAATATCATTTTCTCTAGGTTCATGGGTGATTCTAAAAGATCGGTGAAAAACAAAGCTAGAGTTGAAGGATCGATATGTTCTTCTTACTTACACCGTGAAACAACCCATTTTTGTTCGTATTATTTCAACAATGAGTTTGCTCCTGGAAGCAGTCGAAATGAAATGGATACTGAATGTCCTAGACATCATTTAGCTTTGTCTGTCTTTTGTCTACCCGGTCGTCCATCTGGGAAGGAGCCAATTCACTGGCTAACAGATGAAGAGTTAAGTTCAGCACATGTTCATGTGTTGATAAACTGTACTGAGTTGCAACCATTTATTGAGTATGTTCCTCAACATTAACTATCGATCTTAATTAGTTAATATAAAGTAGACAAATGTGTAACAATTAATTATTTCTTTTTAGGGAATTCTTGTCATCAGAGGACGTAAGTGAGCAACAATCTTCTGCTCATATTAATGCACATTTTCCAGCGTGGTTTAGGCAACATGTTTATGCCCTCCCACCAAATGCTACCAACCAACACTTGAGGAACATATCAGACGGTCCTCGAAGATATGTTAAAGAATGGCACACATACTTTGTCAATGGATACAAATTTCACATCAATGAATGGACACAGGGCAGAGAAACAGTCAATAGTGGAGTTTGCATGAAGGGTGTCACTGGAGGAGGTGAAGATGATTTTTATGGTGTGGTTCAACACATATATGAACTTTCGTACCCCCATCTAGATTTTAGTCAGAAGGTAGTGGTTTTTTATTGTAATTGGTTTGATGCGTCCGCTCGAGGAACAAAGGTGAATCCAAAGTCAAATACAGTGGACATTAAAATGAATAGTAGATATCGACTGTATGATCTGTCCGTCATTGCACAAAATGTGAGACAAGTCTATTATGTCTCTTATCCATCAACGCGAACTGATATGCGTGGTTGGTGTGTCGCAATTAAAACAAAACCAAGAGGTCGCATTGAGACAAATGATGACACGGTGGAAGATGTGCCATATCAAATGGAAGAGATGTTTAATGTAAATGAAGTGATTCAAGTTGAACCCATTACTCGTTTATGTGATGAGCCAAACACCGGCGATGAAGTTGATGACGAAGAAGATGCTGATGAAGATGCAACAGACCACTTTGGTGTATCAAGAATTGACTCCTCTGATGATGATGATTTTGAGAATGAATGGGATTCCAATTAGTTATTTTATGTTTCAACAATATATGTTAACCTATTTTTAATCAAGGATGTAATTTATGTTTGATTAATTAGTATGTTTATATATTTTTGTTTAGTATGTTTATGTTAACCTTGTTTAGTATATGTTTGTTTGTTTAAATGTATATGTCTAGATACGGTCATGGCGTCCTCTCACTCAGGATCCGATCATGACGACACATATGTTCCTCCACCTGTCACGGGTGATGGCGCCAGCACTAGCGGGAGGAAGACTTCTATTGCCTAGGGCGTCGTCGTCAGCCTGCTCGTGTTGTTGTTTCTGGTGGCAGATATTTGCCACCACCTGTGTATGAGGGTGCTAGTAGTAGTACTGCAGGGCAGCCAGTGATTCCTGATGGTACTGAGGGCTTAGCCCCGATAGATGTTGATGCAGATGGGGTACGCACATTTACTGTTAACCAGGAGGTGGTGAGGTACACAGCTGATGGTCGTATCATATTGGAGACTGCTGGCGATTCGTAAGTATATATATTATTATTTATTAATTTATTTTTGTTTCCTTTTATATAACTTATATTATTTGGCATAATAAAATTCATCTTATTTTAATGTAATACAGGTTTCTTCCTTCGAAGGCTACAGCTACCGCCATCACAAAAACAATTAAGGAGAATTTCACCGGCAGTTGGAAGAATTGGACGGTGGCTAGAAAAGATAAAGAGGCAATTGCGAGGATGTTAAGATCATTCTTGGTAAGTTGTTCTACGAAATAATTAATTTGGTGTATTATCTTATTGAGTTGATTAATTAATTTGTTTTATTAACAACATTATTGTAAATTTCTTAAATAGGAAAAATGTACATGGTTACCAGAGCAGCAAAAAAAAGTTGAGAGAGTGTTCCATAAGAGATGTTTCCATCGCTATTCTGAATTACTGCGGGATGCGTGCAATAAGAATGTGAAGCCATATTAAATGGGAGACTCAACTTGGGCTTCGTTCAGAGAGTATTGGGAGACACCAAAATTTAAGAATTATTGTGAGAAAGCCAAGAAGAATCGTGCTTCTGAAAAAGGTGGCTGCATACACACAGGGGGGAGTGTTAATGCTGCAACCCATCACAGGCGTTTGGTAAATTTATTACTTTATTACTTGATTAATTAATTATTACTTTATAAGTAACTAGTCATTTTCATGTGTATTAATTAATAACACTATATATATATATATATATATATATATATATATATATATATATATATAGGAGGCGATGCATCAAAGGACAATCACTTTGCCTGAGTTGCATCGCTACCTTCATATGCGAGAGGACACTGGTGAGTTTGCTACAGATCGGGCGAGGAATATTCAGGTAAAACTACTTTTACAATTATATATTAATGTTTATTATTTATATATATATATATTATTATTATTAATTAGTTATTTATTTCTTTGTTAGGCTACCTAAGATGCCAGCACTACCTAAGATGCCAGCACCTGGACAGAGAATATTCCACCTTTTTTATGGGCACATGTGCTTTTGGGCACACATAAGGACAAATGGCGCCTCCAAATTAGGGTTTTCTTGGATCATGCACCCTAGTACTATATAAAGACTACCTTCTTCTTTATTTTGTGTGCTGGTTCAGAGGAGGAAAAGTTTAGAAATAGCTTTCCTCCATTTTTGTACCAAGCTACCTTAAATCACTAAAGTGGAAACACCATTGCTGGGAGTGATGCTGCAGCAATACAGAAGCTTAATTACTTGAAGATTTTCGTGGGTTTGGGAGCTGATCTGAACCTCCATGCTACTGTTTTTGGAGTCAATATTTAATATACCACTTCTTAGTATATTTCTTCTTTGTATTTTCGCATTTATGGCTTTAAACATTATGTTTAAGTTGTATTTCTTGTGTTGTTTGCTCATCATGAGCTAAATACTCTTAGTTGGGATGCTTTGATCTATGTAATGAAGTCTTAGTGTGTTTAATGCATGTATTTGATGTTTAGCATTTTTATCTTTTACGTGATACTATTTCCAAACTTGTTTTAGACTTGATCACCTAAATATAAGTACCATTTATAGATTCAGACATGGTTTATAAATTGATCTCAAAGGATAATATGGATAGTGGTTAGTAAAGGACACTTTAATAATCCTTGCTTAAAACCTAGACATAGGAGGGCAAATTCCATAAGGTGAACACTGTGGGTGCATAAGTAGCCTAGGGTAGACCTATTTAGGGCCTAGACATAGACTCTTGTAGCAAAAACCTAGTGAAAGTATTTGAAAGAATAGCAACTGTTGCGACAGCACCTAGTGCTGCAGCATCAGATACAACATTAGACCATTATTATGAATTTGCATAGTGAAGGCATTCCCAACTTACTCTCATTCTGGATTTTCGCTAATCCTTTATTTTACTTGCTGTTTGTTGATAAAATTGGGTTCTACAACTTGTTATTTTACTTTGCTTTTACTCACTAGCTTGCTTGCTAATTAAATATAGAAAAGAACTCAACAATCCTCGTGGGAACGATCTCTACTTACTCTTTATTACTTGTTGCGACTGTGTATACTTGCACATATTGTTTTCACACAACACTAGGATAGCTGCGGAGCAGGCTAGGATAAATGAGGAGCGCTTTAAGCTTTTGCAGGATCAGCTGATGTCTCAGCACTCGAGGCCATCATCATCACATATCCCAGTATTCCCAGCAGTATGCACCCCAGTATTACCAGCAGTATCCACCGCAGCATGTTCAGCATCGCCAGCAGAAGCCATACCAGCCATACCAGCACCCCCAGCAGCAGTCACCCCACCAGCCCAACTCAAACATCGATCTTAATATCGATGCGATTAGTGCTTTTATTGCATCAAATGATACATATTATCATGATGATGAGTCAGGCCAGCAGCCACCCCAATAGCTTTGGATTGTTTTATTTTGTTGTATGGATATTTAAGTTTTCATTTGTAGTGGTTATGGATATTTGAGTACTTTGTTCGATTTTAAATTTGAATTAAATTAAATCGTCTTCAGTTCAGACCTATTATTGTTTTTCATTTCGTATATTATTAAGATCGTTATTATTAATTTTAATTATTATTTTTTAATTTAAAAAATAATTTTAATTTTTTTAATTAATTTAATTAATTATTTAAAATTAATTACTCTATTAAATTAATTATTAATTTTCATTCCTAATTTTTATTTTTCTAATAAATAAATCAATTAATAATTAAATTAATTATTAATTATTATTTTTTATCAATAATTAAAGTTTTTAAATTAACTATTAATTTAAAATAAATAATTTTGAATTTTTTTAATTAAATTAATTAATTATTTAAAATTAATTATTATAATCTATTAATTAATAAATTAATTAATAATTAAATTAATTATTAATTTTCATTCCTAATTTTAATTTTTTTAATTAGTAAATTAATTAATAATTAAATTAATTATTAACTTTTATTTTTTTATCAATAATTAGAGTTTTTAATAAAACAATATTAATTTTTTAAATAAAACGAAAAATTAATTTCCGGCGGATGTTTATTTTTTCAAAAAAAAAAGTTTTTCGGACGGATTTATCACGATTTCCGGCGGATTTTTTATTTTTAAAAAAAAAAAGTTTTTTCCGGCGGATTAACGGGATTTCCGTTGGATTTTTCGGCGGGATTTCCGGCGGATAATCCGCTGGTAATGTTATGTGAGTTTTTTGGGAGTTTCCGGCGGATTATCCGCCGAAAATTTCCGGCGGACTTTTCGGCGCCACGAAAGCTGCCGGAAATTACCGACGGATAATCCGCTGGAAACCGTTTGCTGCAAGCTGGCTACCGGCGCAAAAAATCCGCTGGAAAGTCCAATTTTTCGGCGGATTTTTGACTTTTCTGGCGGATTTTGCTCGTCGAAAAAACCAACTTTTCTTGTAGTGAAAAGACAGTAATCGAAAACCTGAAGCATTATCGACGAGGCGATAAATGCTAGGAACAGGGAAGGCGTCTTTTGGATAGGACTTATTAAGATCAGTATAATCAATGCACATGCGCCATTTTCCATTACTTTTGTTGACAAGTACAGGATTGGAGAGCCAAGTTGTATACTTGACTTCCTTTACAAAATTGGCATTAATTAAATCGTCAACGGCCTTAGCTGCAGCAACCGCTTTCTCCTTGGTTTGAACTCTCTTGCGCTGGGCGGCCCACTTAACACCGGGGTTAACAGCTAACTGGTGACAGGCGACTTCTGGGGGAATCCCGGGCATATCTTCCGCCGACCAGGCAAAGAGGTCGGCATAGGGCGAGCTTCGCCTTAACTTCGTCAGAAAGATCGGAGCCGATCTTGACAGTTTTGGCTGGGTCACCTCCCATTTGGATTTCCACGAATTCTCCATCAGGTTGAGGTCGCCTGATTTTCTTCTTCAGTTCTCGGGCAAGATCGTCATCGCTCTCTTCTCCGGAGCTGTCAGGGTCGTACCTCGCATCAAGGTCTGTCACGTTGACATCAGCAACTCTGCTTTTTCTTCTCTTCTCGGAATCTTTTCGGGTGTCGTGACTGTGATCCCGACGTAGACAGCTCAAAAATTGATAGTTTTAGGAGTCGCCACCCAATTTATTTAATAGGAAAAATTGAGAAAAACCTAATTAGAAGTTATTGGTCTGCGTATACCAGATTGAGTTTGGGAGCCGATTATGCATAGGGAAGGGCGGAAACTTAATCCCACTGCACCCCTAGTACATCTGTCATAAGACAGTACCCTAAATCTGATTGTGCCAATACAAATAAATTACGAGTTATTTGTTTAACCCAAAAATTAAGTAAAAAAGAATTATTTAGAAATAAATAAAATAGGGACCAATTAAAGAAAATTTAATTTTGACTTGAAAGGGAAGCCCGCTCCTACGTATCTTCGGGTGCAATGAGGAACTCAAAAGTCACATAGTTCTTTCTTAAAAATTTCTTTTGGTTGGTTAGTTGATTTTATTCTTGAAGGGGTTTAAGATCACCAAGCTGTACAACTCAAGCGTCTTGAACCAGGATCGACAAGATGTCTCATCTCAGTCAATCCCATATTTTTTTGATATTTTTATGAGAAAAAAAAGGAAAAGAGAAAAGTATTTTTATGTGAACTAATATTTGTTCATTTTTTGAAATGGAAATAGTAACAATAACAATAGTGATAATAATAATAAAAAAATATAAAATAAAAGATAAATAAGTAATAATAACAATAATGGGAAAAGCGAAAGGAAATAAATAAATAACAAAACTAGAAAGGGGTGCAGAACGGAAATAAAGGGGATGTAAACAAACAATTTTGTTAAGACGTGGGGGGGGGGTAACAATCAACTAGGGGTGGTGCCAAGAGAAATCCGCACCAAAACATAACTAACTAAAAAAACGCCGAACTACTTTGAAAATGGGGCTGTATGTTATTAAACATCATGGTGTAAATAGTAAACTGTAAAAAAAATGAATTAAAAGAAGAACCCTAAGAACTATATAAGGCCACTTTAAAAACAACAAAACCTAATTTTTCATTCCTTCTACTCATCCAGCGCCGCACAAACACAAGGGAAGAGAGAAGACGAAATTTCAGCAATGGAGAGAGAAAGGAAAATCGTGGAGAGAGAGAAAGCAAACGAAAAAAAATGAGAAGAAATAATGGACGCGAAGGGGAGGAGAACGACGGTGGGTGTGGGTGGTTCACAGTGGTGTACGGTGGTGGCTGTGGACGACGGTGGTGGGGCCGTTTTTGGTGGTGAGGGTGCGTGAAAAGGGGAGTTTGGTGGTGGTGTTGGTGGTGCTCTCCCCCTTATTTCTTCATTTTCGTTTTTTTCCTCTCCTCTTTTTGTTTCTGATTTTTTTCATCCTCCCCCCCTCTATTGCTCGTTCTTGAGTCCGTTTTATAGGTGGTAACAGCTGCTGTATTTTTGTTGTTTTATGTCCATAGTACAGGTTAGTGGAGCAGAGGAGCAGCAAGGGCAGCAAGGGCAGCAAGGGATGGGCTGACATGTTCTTGCCAAAAATGTGAAGAACCAAGGTGTAACATCCCTAATTTTGTTAATTTCGGATTACGAAATTAACTAACGATTTAATTATTCGATTAGATAATAAATCGGATCATGGATATGACAATTTCGTGGAAACGATGTTTAATCACTCAAGCACATGAAATACGCGCAAATTATTCGAATCGTGTGAATTGTAATGGGAAATGGAGCGCAAGGGTAAAATCGTCATTTCGCCTCTTATTGTCGATGTGTCATTTGATGAATGATAAACTGGATCCTAGTCATGGTAAAATCATGAGATTGGTAGTTAAACTCCTAAATCTTATTCAGATGAGAATAATTATCTCATTCAGTTCTCTCACTCTCACTCACATAGAATTCTGAAATTTTTAAAGGAAAGAGAATGGAGAAAGAAAGGAGAGTTTAGAGGAAGGATTGAGTGGAAATTGTGCATAAGGGTATTTTAGTCCTTTAACCTTCCAACACTCCCCCAGCTCATTAAAACAGTACCCCATCCTCATCATTCTGATATTCAAAGATTTCTAAAACAGAACCAGTGAAAGAGAATAGAGAGAAGGCATGAGAGAGAAGGGAAAGGGTAGGAGAAGAGGAAGTGAATCCTCATTGCATGTAAGAACCAAAGCCACCATCCTTCTCCATTTTTAATTCTCTTTCCATTGGTAGTAATCTTGCTAGCTGATTCTCCATCTTTTCCCTCTCCACCATTTTCGAATATTGAGCTCCACCTTGACCAAACTCAATTTTCTAGCATTTTATGGTGATCTTGGGAAGCATATGAGAAAATCCTTGCAATTTGAGAAGCCACATTGAGGAGGGAAGCAAACTCAGGAGCTAGGGACCCTAAAACTTCGAACTTTGAGCTAATTGATGGTGTCTTGGTTGCTGGTTCCAGAGTAGAAGAGATAGGAGACATAATTGTGGAGGCAAGAAGATTGGAAGAAGGAAACAAGATTGCTGGAAAATGGTGCAGCAAATCTCTTCTGGGCAGTCTAAGAAATTTCGGTATATCTCCTTACACAGACATACTTTGAGGTTCATTTTTGTTGATTCTGAAAGTAGACATGAAATCCTTCATTTTTCGCTCAAGAACCATTTAATTTCGTTAAGTATTGAAGGAGCAATTAGTCGGACAAGTTAGCATTTTGAATCAGCGGCAGTTTGGACCTATCTGTATTGTTCTGACAATATCTCACGAAATACATAGAGTATCAGTCTGAAACTTGTACCAATAGAAACTAGACAAAATTCCCTTTCTAATAGACCCAGGAATTGGTGCATTTCATTAAGTATTGATTGAGATATTGTGGTTGTAAAATGATGCACAGATGCTGCCAAACCGAGCTTGGGAAAAATGGTCGCGTTCTCGGAGTTGAGGTTAGATCAGAACGTCAAGGGGAGTACATCGTTAATTTACGATACATTTGGGTACATTCCAGTAGCTGGTCTTGTGATTGAGCTAGTTTTGAAGCGGGTTCGAGTTCGTTGGAGCATGGAAATCAAGTACGGGGATTGTTCGAGCGGTTACGTGTTTTGGGCGTCTCGAAGTCTCGGAAATTCCGTGATTTTCATCACGACCGGTGAGTTCTACTCACGGATTAGGCAAATAAATCAAATGATTTGAACCTTTGGCATAATCTGATATTTTACTGAAAATGTGTCTTTGAAGTTGAATTCTGAGTTTTTGGAAAAATGGACGTTTTACGGTTTTGAAATCCATAAACGAATTGAAATAATTTTTGATGACAATTCTGAAATGAATATGTATTCTGGAATGCCTGGACATTTTCTGAGTTTCAGGAGTGATTGACATTAGGAATCGAATTGGGCGGAAACGGAGAGCGAAAATGAGAAATATGTGAAATTTGGTAACAGACACAGGTCACACGGACCGTGTGCCTGCATCGGGTTGGCTTAATTTGAAATAAAACGGGACGCACGGGTCGTGCGCCCCTGGGCACGGACCGTGCGTACCTTTCGGATAGGAATGGATTAATGAAGTGCTTTACGCACGGGTCGTGCGCCCCTGGGCACGGACCGTGCATGAGGATCTGTCCCCGGTTTCCGTTTTCTCATTTCGTCGTTCCGTTTGATCCCGAACCTTTTCTAATCTCTTTCTCAATCATTTAAAAAGGAATTGCCTTACTGAAAACCTTATTTTGAACTTGTTCAACTCATGATTTTGAAAAAGAGCTTTGAAGGCCTATTTGATTGAAAAACCGAAACCCTAGTATACGTGTGGGTACACTGACTGATGGATTGACTAAATATATATAACTATATATGTCATTGTGTATGATTATAACGCCAGATGTCTAACTATTGAATTCATCTAAACGGGTTATATATCGATATAGATATAAATTATCTAATGAGCTTATGTGATTGATCCTTTGGTGATCAAAATCAAAAAGAAGATATAAATTATCTAACTCTCGAGAATTGATACGTATTGTCATATGTATCGCGTTGGGTGATGATCCGACAAGTAGCATACTAGGGAGGGTAGTCACGACCCCTTACCTAGGCCCTGAATGTGTTTTGGCGTGGTCAACTCACGGGTTACCGGGATTAGCACTGGATTGCAGTCGGTTTATGCTAAGTTGAACACACGATTACCGGGATTAGCACTGGATTGCAGTCGGTTTATGCTAAGTTGAACACACGATTACCGGGATTAGCACTGGATTGCAGTCGGTTCGTGTTAAATGAATTCACGATTTGCTTGGCATTTCGATTATAGCTTATGATAGCTAATCATCTATATTTGATGACGGTTTAATAAATTGAACTGAGTGTCGGTGAGGGGGCACAGTAGGACTCACTGAGACAAGTTGTCTCACCCAATCCATATTTGTTGTTTTTACAGAGAACAGGTTATAAGGACAGCAGGCGGCATAGTTAGTCGTCAGGCTCGAGGAGAAATTGGAGATGTAATCTTCCATCTATGTTTTAGATTCTTCTGATGTAGTCTCTGTATTCGGTCTTATGACTCGAACTTGTATCATGTTATATTTTTGTAGTTTCCGCTGTTTCTTGTAAAGATGTATATCTGAACAAGAATTTTTATACTCTGATTTATACCAAATTGTATATTTAGGTGTTTCTTTGCTAAAGAAATACCGGGGTGTTACACAAGGGACAAGGGGAAAGAAGCTTCAGCCTCATCCTCAGAATGTTTTTCCTGCTGTAACTTAGCAAGGCAGCAGCGCTGCTGCCCTTGATTTTTGTACCTTTTTTTTATTTTTTTCTCTTTTGCTAATTAATGAATCTTTTTTGTACTATTAAAAATTTGTCCACATGTGTAACAGATTTGACTTTGTTGTACTTTATTTTGTAAAAAAAAACTGATTATAATAAAAACAAACATTTATTTAAATTTGAATTTTTTTTCTATAATACTAACAATAATTAAAAAAAAGTCCAATTAATAATAGCACGAACACATGCCAAATCGTCAACAAGCACAAAATAGCACGTGTGAACTAAAAAAGCGCAAAATGACATATTTTTGTGTTTTTTTTTACAAAAGAAATGAAAAATACCGGTTAAAATTGAGTGTTTACATCAGGCTTCATCTTCTTTGGGGGGAACCCCCTCCTCAGTGGCCTTCTTATCCGCTTTCACGTGCAGATAAAAACATCTCTGGGCGGACTCGAGGTCGGCATCGAGGGTAATAACTTTGATGCACAGAGAGTAGAATTTCAACTTCAGATGAACTTTTGAAGTTATCGCTCCGAGCCTTCCTCGGGTCGGCCTTCCAATTATACAGTTGTAGACAGAAGGGCACGATAAAACGAGGAATTTGGTCTTGGCTGTCCTCTCCAATGGCTCTTCGCCATAGGTGACCATCATTTCCAAATAACCGAGTTGTTTGGTCCGGGACCCGTTGAAACCCGAAAGATCCAATCCCCTGTAAGGGGTGAAATCTTCTTCAGAAATTTGCAGCTTTCTCACGAGATCGATAAAGATGATATCTTCCGAGCTTCCTTGATCAACAAGGATTCTTCTTATTTCATGGTTGGCCATCACAGCCTTGATCAAAAAAGGCACGTGCTTGTTGGGCTTGCCATCTAGCAAATCCTGATCACCAAACGCTAAAGGAGGTCGGACGGGAGCTGAGGTTACCGCTGAGGTGGAAGAAGCACTCATGATCTCCTTCCACTTTCTCTTCATTGTCTTACCCGATGCTTCATCGGGGTATCCTCCTGAGATGACCATCATTACTGGCCGACCTTTAGACTTCCAAAAATCACGCTCGTCTTCCGAGCTTTCTTCCTTCTCTTGTCGAGCCTTACCCTTCTTTTTAGGATCGTCCTTTTCTTCTTTAACCTCTCCTTCCTGCCGAGGTGGCTTAGTAACGTACTGGCTCAATTTCCCCTTCTTGATCAGATCCTCAATGTCATCTTTCGAAGCATTGCAGCGATTGGTGTCATGTCCTTTACTTCGGTGATACCGACAGTATTTGTTAGACCGCTGCCCCGGGCTATACGGGAGTGGATCAGGGAACTTAACTTCCTTGAATTCTGTATTCATGCATTCTGCTAAGATTCTAGCTCTGGACTCGTTGAGATCGGTATATTGCTGGTGACGGTTGCGAGACCTGGGTTTATTATCATTCCGAGTCTCCTTCTCACTCCGAGGTTTAGATCCCCCGGGCTCGGCATCCGACCTCATTGCAATTACTCCTTCTTCGTGGTCGGTGTATTTCTGCGATCGCAGGAGGAACTCAGCAAGCGACTTGGTTTGATTAACTCTGACATCAATTTGGAACAGACTTCGCTCACGGAGACCGGCCTCCATTAAGTAAAGTCAGAAGAGTCATCGAGGTTCCGGACCTGAGCGGCCTCCTTGTTGAATCTCTCTATATAGTCCTAGAGTGACTCATTTTGCCCTAGGCGAATTGCCTGCAAGACCTTCCAAGATTTTGGCTTCATTTTGGAGTGGGCGAAATGAGGAGAGAATAACTTGGCTAGTTGGTCCCAGGAGGATATTGAGTTTGGATTGAGATCTATGAACCAATCCAGAGCCATCTTCTCAAGAGTGAGAGGGAAAATCTGACATTTAATTTCGTTTGGGAAGTTACGGTACTGCATCACTGTATCAAAGTAATCGAGGTGGCGATCAGGATCGCCACTCCCATCACGCGTCTTCAAACCTTCTGGGGGTTTCTCGAGATGTTTAGGCACCGGAAAGTAGTCGATCTTAGTGGTGAAATGTCCTTTCCGGGCTGCCGATATCTCCCGCGGGGGAGATCGTTGATTACATTGTCTAACAGGGGACCTTCGAGAGTGAGGTCGTCGACGTTCATGCCTCGGGGATCTTTCTCGGCTTATAGAACGTCGCCTCAGAGATGAGGGTTCCAAAGACGAGCTTTGGCGAGGGGAACCTTCAGGATAGTGAGTATCATCAAGGACCCGGCTTGGGGGAGTTCCAGACCCTCTCCCTCCTCTTCGACGAGGTGGGGAGCGATGGTGGTGTCTCCTCCAGGCCGTAGATCAGTGACACCCACGACTAGGAGGATGGCGTTGAGGAGAAGACCGGTCCGGGATGTTGCGAGCCCATATCTCGGCAATCTCA
Organism: Astragalus membranaceus; assembly: GCA_039519185.1. NCBI lineage: Eukaryota > Viridiplantae > Streptophyta > Magnoliopsida > Fabales > Fabaceae > Astragalus > Astragalus membranaceus. Next base: position 138,724,948 of record CM076850.1, read on the forward strand.
GCCTCCAACTGGGTGTAGTGTTGGCTCCTCTGCTGATCAGCCTCGTCCTTCCTAGTTAGCAACTGGACGAGCTGTTGAACAGCATCGACCGGTACTTGGACAGTCTGGAGAGGAGACGGAAGTAGATTCCGGGCCGAACTCCTGAGAATAATAGCCCTGGACGAGTTACGACTGTGTGCCGAGCTAAGGGGTAGGGTGACTGCCACGCCTTCGAGAGTTTCCTGCTGCAGATTCGATCTCTCTATTGCACTTGAGACTTTCCTTTGACGCAATACTGGAGCCATCGTTGACCAAGGAGATGGGAGAGGGACTAGAGTACAAGATCCTCCCACTGTGGTCGCCAATGATCTGTACCGTATCTCCTACCTTGTATCCGATCTTGGATACTAAGTCCGATCCGAGATAGTTGGTAGACGTGTCCTTGGCCAATCCGGGTTGTACCCCGATCCGAGGTGGGGTGGTGCCTGCAATGATACTCCGACGCTCAAGTCAGTAAGTGAATCAGTTGCAAGTAAGAGAATTGGGAAATGTGTATATTTAATGCTAGCATTGAATGCTTATTTATAGGTTTTGGGGATCAATGTGAACCATTGGATCCAGGTCTTTGATCTACACCATTGGTTAAATGATTTGGCCTTTGGTATTGGGCCTTAGTGAAAACTGTAAAAAGGCCCAACCCGTAACACAAACTATTTACTTTTAATTTGTTTTGGCAATTATTATTACTCTTATTATTAAACTATGTGTTTGTATACTAGGCTGTTCGAACCACCGACTTAGAAGGCTAAAAACCGAGGAAGAATCTATAAGGATTGAGGAGGTTCCTATAAGGACCGAGCATAATGATATGAGGAATGCTAGAAGCACCGATCTATTACTACAGGGAACATCCGTATGACCCGCGCTGCTGTACGGAGGTCGTACAAGTCATAACGCGTTCGAATAGAAGACGTAAGAGGTGTACATGGCTGGTAGTCATTGGCTTGTACTGAGAGCAATGTTTTTAAAACCGGACCGGAGATCGAACAGGCGAGACCTCCGGGTCATGGTTCAATCGGTTCACTCGGTTCAACCATGGTTGAACCGGATGATTAATAAATAAACAAAAAATATAAAAATATTAATTTTTGGAGAAAAAGTTAATAAAAAATTCAAAAAATACATTTCGGGCGGTTCAACCCGAGTAAAATGATGGTTCAAAGCGGTTCAACCATCATGCAGTCCAAATGGGGTTCAACCAACCGCTGAAGCGGGCGATTCCCGGTTCAACCGGTTGAACCGTCCGGTTCGGTTCTAAAACACTGACCGAGGGTAGTGGGCATTTCACTCCCTCGGTGGCAGAGAGTGGACGTCACTACCATGTATAGGAGAACACCATAGAGACTAACTCTAGATACTGTTGTATTAAGTTCTTCTTCTTCTTCTTCTTCTTCTTCTTCTTCTTCTTCTTTCTTCCATGTCTTTCCTTTCACTCTTCATTTCATCAACTTATGGTTCACACTTCACATGGAGCTGAAACCCATTTTCTTCGACTCTTCGTCATTTTCGAAACCCAGAGATGAAAAAATCGAAACTCGTCTTCTTCCTCTCTTCTTCATATGCGATTTGTTTTTTTGTTTTGCGTTCTTCATTTATTTTTAAATTTCAGAGCACCACGGTTAGAAATTAATCAGAAACTAAGATGGCTCTTATTGCGTTCACGGGAAGAAATACAAGCTTCACGGTTTCACAAACTGGGTACGTTTTCTCCTCAGACCCAGCTTCAATTTCTAGGTTTAAATCTCATTTTCGTTTTATAATCAGACCCAACTGATTTTATCCCCATTCTGTATTTTTAACATTTTAGGGTTTAGGGATTTAACTGATTTTGCTGTTGTTTACCAATTTGAGAATACTATGATTTAGAGATTATATTGATTTTAGGGATTTAACTGATTATGATTTAGAGATTTTAGGGATTTAACTGATTTTGCTGTTGTTTACCAATCTGTTAATACCATGATTTAGAAATTTTATTGATTTTAGGGATACATTTATTCAAATAATATTTCATTATATTTTCTTAATGTGATTATGTTGGATATTTGATAGATTTCTAAATGTATTACATGATAGATAGATTTAAAATAAAGATTGAGGCGACGGGGGGCGACGGGGGGAAGTGGCAACGGGAAGCGGCGACAAGAAACGCCAATGGAAAGCGGCGACAGGGAGCGGCAATTGCGACCGGGATTCACTTTAATGGTATGTTCCTACTTTTTTGTTAATTTACCTACTCTTTGTAAATTCTTATTCAACAATGGGTGAATTGGTTGTTTTGAATTCATTTACTTCATGGTCAAGACTTATTCCAGGTATCAAACTAATGGCTAAAATAGTGTCAAAAGCTCACTGACATTCAATTTGATTTTGGGGCCATGAGTCAAATTCAAGATCATCTATATATTTGCTCATGTTTAATGCATCTGGACATTCAAACTACTTTGTTTGAGCATGATGAGTAATACTTGTGTGTTTATTCTTCTGTGTTTTTGACTTTTCAGCTAAAACATAAACATAAATTTGGGTGCTAAAAGTGAGTTTATGCATTAGGTGAATGCAACTTTTATGGGTGCTTCATCACATGCTTCCTCCCTCATTCTCAGCATATTATGGCCTACTAGATTTTTCTTCAAAGTTGCAATTTTTCTTGTGTTTTAGATCTCAAAAAGTGTCTTATAAACCAGGGATAAACTGCTGCATTTTTGGATTTGATGGACACAAAGTTTCAACGTATTATGAACTGGTGTATTTTCTTATCATTTGCTAACTTATTGTTTTGATACTCTACCCTCTTTTTTGATATCTAATGTCTATAATATAAAAATAAACAGACACCATGAGAATATGTTTGAGTTTTGATACTTTGCCCCATTGAGTTGTTATTATCACATACTTATTGCACCAGAAGAATATGCTTTTGTTTTGATATGTATTTCCTTTTTTATTGTACAGTTTTGAAGCTACTGCAGCTCTTTTTATTTTAGCTACTGCTGACTACTTTGAACTATGTGATTCTGCATATGATCTATGTTGTTGGTCCAAGGGAAGAGATGCAAACATGAAAGACAATTGTGAGTGAAAACATAACATGTGTAATCCAGAATTTCTCAATTTGAAAAAATGATTTTCCTTTTCCGGCACCCCTCTAAGGGAGGTTAACCTTCCTGATAATGAATTTCAATTTGAAGATTTTGGAAAGATTCTCAACAAACAATATGAGCCTGGTCAATTATATGATAGCTTTCCACAAATGTTTCAAAGGATCATTGATCAATTATAACCTCTAGAGGTATCATAATTTCTGAGTTTTATCAATTCACTCTTAAAAAAAATAGGTTTGCTTCTTAAATTGATTGTAATAATTGACCAGGCTCTAGAGGTATCATAATTTGTCATTTGATTCTTTAGCAATTGAAATACCAGAATCAGTCCTAGCTTGAGATCTCAAAATTATTTGGAAGTGAAGCAGCTCTCTTTGAGAGTGAGTATAACTTACAATGAATATGACACCCACCTTTACAACCTAAATGCATTTTTTTAACAAACACTTATTCCAATTTGCTTGATGCAGCAAAGTCTATCGGCAACTGCAGACCATAACCCAGAGGCTCAAGTTTCAATGACTCCGGCCAAAAGATTTTCAAATGATGGCCAATGTCAAGGGTTGATTAGTCCAGAGTGCTCTCTTGCTAAATTGTCATCTACAAAGAACATCAAAACAGAAAAGATTTGATTGGTCGGCAGTCATGGAAGTTGGAAATCACTACAAGTTGCTGCTACTTTTCTTCTAATGGATTACTATTAGGATTTCAGCATTCAATATGTTATGAGTACTATTATTTATGCACATGTTATTTGTTTTACTATTTGAAACACACTCATGTTTGCAACTTTGATGATTGAAACCATTACTCTTCAATTTATGCTCATATTTTGTTATACAATTTTAGTTATTCAAAATCAAAAAATATTTATCCCCATTAAACAAATTTCATTACTTAAACAAAACTATTAAAATCTTTATATTTTTCTTTTGTGATAAAAAATCGTTATATTTTCCGACTAATAATACTTGAATGACATTCCAAATTAGTATTATATTTATTTGAGTATAATCATGCCATATAACGCGTCGGCCGTGCGGATAGACAGGTAATGTACTGGTTTGTATCAACTTTAATGGCCAAACCAAGACCACAATCATTGGGGGTTGAACCAAGTGAGAGACCGTGACATCATGGAGGAATCGCGAACAGTGGGTTCGAAATTGAGAGAGTTTGGGCTATTATTGGGGCGGTGACGAAATTGATGAAACGAAGCCTCAATCGACGAAAGCAAGGCTAGAATCGTCATCAGCGGCCAATTTCGAGTCTGAATGTGGAATTTTGGGGCTTGCCGTAGTGAGATGAAGGAGAATGCGATGGAGGAAGGGGGCTGTTAGGGTTTTCTGGTTCCATGCGTGTTGTTTGCTGAGGAAGAAGGAGTTCGTGAGTCGGGTCATGGACATGGGTTACGCGCACGGGCTGAGTTAGTGACTAGGGGGTGCACGAATGAAAGGGCCGTATGCGAGTAAAAGGCCCAAAATAAAGTTTTAAAGCATTCACACTTTCTTAACTCAAATATTTTTAAAGGGTTTTTTTTTTATGTACCCCCATCATCTCCCTATTTACCCCCACATAAAAGTGAAACCCGAAAATACCCCTGCCCAATTTTTAATTCGCTCGGATTTACCTCCATTTGAGGTAAATCCGCTTTGTTATTTTTAAAGTCGGATTTACCTCATATGGGGGTGCCCAATAGGTAAATCCGATTTCAAAAATAACAAAGCGGATTTACCTTAGCTAGAGGTAAATCCGCTTTGTTATTTTGGAAATCGGATTTACCTAGTGGGTACATAAATCCGATTTCCCTAAAAAAAGAGAAAATCGGATTTATCCCACCTAAGGTAAATCCGATTTCCCTAAAAAAAGGAAATCGGATTTATCCCACCTAAGGTAAATCCGATTTTGTTATTAAAAAAATTGTTTTTTATTTAATTTTTTAAAAAAGGTTATAAAATACTACTAAAAATCCGTTAAACAGCCAAAACTAATCCAAAAATTATGAAAACACCACTAAAAATCCAATAAAACCAAAATAAAGTTATGCAAATTTTTTCAGATTTTTTGGAGATTATGAAAAATTTAAAAAATTAATAAAAAATAGTAAACGATGGAATTTGGGATTTTGAGGTCCCCAGTCCTGAAAGAAGTCACTTCTTTAGGAGTATTGATCCTTGATATTTTTCGGATTTAAAGAATGTGGTTTCATTAGAATTTGAGTAGGTTGCCCGAAAACTGATTTTTTAGCCTAAATTATTCTCCCGACGTACAATATCGTCACGTGTTAACGAACTACACACTAAACAGAACCAAAAGATGGTCGAAATTTGTTTTTAAAATTTTAACTGATTTATTTATTTATTAATTGGGTTAACAAAGCGGATTTACCCCCACATAAGGTAAATCCGCTTTGGTTATTTTTAAAAGCGGATTTACCTTATATGATGGGGTAGATCCGCTTTTAAAAATAACAAATCGGATTTACCCCCACTTAAGGTAAATCCGATTTGTTATTTTTAAAAGCGGATCTACCCATCTTAAATAAATCCGATTTAAATTTTTTAAAATTTTTAGTGGAAATCGGATTTACCTAAATCCGATTTAAATTTTTTAAAATTTTTAGTGGAAATCGGATTTACCTAAATCCGATTTCCAAAAAAAAAAAATGAAATCAGGATACGTTTGGGATTTTTAAATTTTGTTAAGGGCAATTGCGTCTTTTCACAGGGTCGGTGGGGGTAACTGGGAGATGATGGGGGTACAAAAAAAAAATCCCTTTTTAAAGCCCAATTTGTCAAAACAATCACATTCACACTTTCTTAACTCAAATATTTTTCTTAAATAATATTACAAACATGAATATTTTATAAAAATAAAATAGTTAAATAAAAATAACAATATATTAATAATAATTTCTAAAAGAAATGTATGTACCTATAAATACACAATTTTTTTTGTGATTCAGATACACATATGACTTAAAATCATTAAGTTTTAAAACACAAAATATACAAAGTAACCGCTTATTAAAAGAAATGTATATGCGAAAAATTGAGGTGTTACATTTGTCGTGGGAAGGGGAGCGCAGGGAGAGAGGTCTATGAAGGGCATATGGGTTGTCAGCTGGACAATTGCATCTTTACGACATAATGAGTTGTATGCGAATGAGGTTTGTAATGCTCATAGTGGCAAGACACTTTTGATTTAGGGGTCGCATAAGTTAGTGTATGGTGCTTTTATTTCAACATAAGTGCAATCGTTGAGTCTTTTCCAGGGGCGGCTCCTCTTAGTTAGATGGGGTAGCTCTTGCTACCCAAAAATAATATAAAATACAAATGTCCCTATATAGATATTTAGTTATGCTACCCAAAAAATTACTTTTAATCCTAATAAGTTAATATTAGTAGCACAAAACAGAAAAGACAAAATAAAATTGAGCCGAACTTTATAGGGGTGTAGAGTGAAAATCACAACAAAGTGAAACCTACTAGCTAGCTGTTAAAAAATAATCTATATTACACTAGTATAGATTCACCTTATACTATTATTATTATTATTATTATTATTATTATTATTATTATTATTATTATTATTATATAACAATCAGAAACTATGCAAGTAATATTATGCATCTTTTGTTTTTGTTTGTACTAGTCAATCTTTCTCGCTCATTAGATACTTATAATGACTTCATATGATGTTATCATGTTTTTAATGAAAAATATAGAATTGCAACTATTCAAGCCACCCGATTTGGGATCTAAGGCATGACTTTCACAGGAGCATCATACCAACTATTCAAGCCGGTCTTTCCGGGTTCGGATAAGGTACAGATCACTTTCTAAGTTGTGTCATAAATTAGTAGAAACGAAAAAGTCAAAAAATTACCACTTGATTCGGAGATTGATTAGGATATTTTTCACAAAATGAAAGAAAGACTTGGAAAGAAAATGGATGACGAGTTTCTTGCAGATAGTTTAGTTGTTTACATTGAAAAAAATATTGCTAGTCTGTTTAGTATAAAGACAATTATTGGTGAATTCGATTCTTTGAAGCGTCATCGACCTTAACTTTCCTAAATGATTATGTCAGTTTAATTTACATCTTGTAGTTTATTTTAATTCTCTTTTAATGAAATTCTTTTGTATATTGAAAAATTATTTTTATATTTCGCCCCCGCATAAAAAACAGGTTAGCTCCGCCCCCGGTCTTTTCTAGTTTAGAAACAAGTGTGGTTGCACGAAAAGTTCACGACTTGGTGTGAGTGAGCAAGGAGCATAGGGTAGGGATAAGGAAGGGACGAGTGGTGAGAAGGGGATCATAAGATAACTTTTGAAGTGGAGATGAATTATGGAGGTTAACTTCTGGTAAGGGTGTAGATCAGAAAAATGGAGGCACAAATAGAAACCCCTTTTAGGAGAAGGCTATTCAAAGAAGCCCAACCCACTGTTCCACTACTACGTATTTATTGCTCAATTATAACGATCAATCTAGTTGACCAAAAAAAAAAAACGATCAATCTATGAGTGAAATTGGGGTGATCTATACAACGGTTTTTTTTTTTGGACCAAAAAAAAAAATACAACGGTTTTTTTTGGTAACACCGTCACATTCAATTATACCCCCACGGACCCTGTGAAAAGACGCAATTGCCCTTCACAAAATTTAAAAAACCCAAACATATCCTGATATCAACTTTTTTTTTTGAATTTGTGAGGTAAAAAACGCAATTGCCCTTCACAAAATGTATTTGTGAGGTAAATTCGATTTTCACTGAAAATTTTAAAAAATTAAAAGCGGATTTATTTAAGGTGGGGATAGATCTGTTTTTAAAAATAACACATCGGATTTAACTTAGGTGTGGGGTAAATCTGATTTTATTATTTTTAAAAGCGGATTTACCTTATGTGGGGGTATATCCGTTTTTAAATAACAAAAGCGGATTTACCTTATGTGGGGTAAATCCGCTTTTTTAACCTAATTAATAAATAAATAAATCAGTTAAAAAATTAGATACGAATTTCGACCGTCTTTTGGTTCTGTTTAGTGTGTAGTTCGTTAACACGTGACGATGTTGTACGTTGAGCGAATAATTTAGGCTAAAAAATCGGTTTTCGGGCAATCTACTCAAATTGTAATGAAACCACAGCCATTAAATCCGAAAAAAATCAAGGATCAAGACACCTCAAGAAGAAACTTCTTTTAGGATAGAGGAGCTCAAAATCCCAAATTCCATCGTTTACTATTTTTTATTAATTGTTTTAATTTTTCATAATTTCCAGAAAATCTAAAAAAAATTGCATAACCTTATTTTGGTTTTATTAGATTTTTAGTGGTGTTTTTATAATTTTTGGATTAGTTTTGACTCTTTAATGAATTTTTAGTAGCATTTTTATAACCTTTTTTAAAAATTTAAATAAAAAACAATTATTTTTAATAACAAAATCGGATTTACCTTAGGTAGGGTAAATCCGATTTTTTTTTTTTAGGGAAATCAGATTTATATACCCACTAGGTAAATCCGATTTTAAAAACAACAAAGCGGATGTACCCCCATCTGGGTAGATAAATCCGCATTTGATTAATCTCAAATCGGATTTAGCTATTTATAAGGTAAATCCGATTGAGTCAAAATTATGGAGAGTATTTTGGGATTTTCATATTTGATAGAGGTATAAAAAAAAAAGACCCTCTATACAATTATATAATCGACCCATACCAACCCACGACGAATGAACTATTAACAATATGATGATGATGATGATGCCATACCACCCACCACATGTTGCACACCGACAATTTTTTTGCAATATTAAGTTAGTGAGCCCAAAAGGCAAAGTAAACAAAATAAGATAGCACACCTAACATGACTGTAAAATTACAATTACACCTTTCAAAGCTCACCCCAAAAGCCAAAATAAATTTTAAAATTGAGGTCACTACAGCGCACTCAAATCAGTCAGCGTTACCCAAAAAAAGCTGTTTTTCCTCATATACATTTTCTCCCACTCTCTTCTACTTGCATTTTATTAAGGGGATGAGTGATCACAATGCCACGACCATGGCCATAAGAGTAGTTGCAAACGACCATAATAAATTAACAGGCTTGCAATTTATAATGCCAAAGCTAGAATCTCGTTCTGCTGCATGGGGAAGAGTTGCTTCTGCCGCAGGTATCTGACAGGCTCCAAATGTCATGTTTGCCTGTGCAAATTAAAAAAAAATAATCAGTATTTGCAAAATTAGAAGAGGGAGAGGGAGAATGAAAATAATTGCTTCAGACCTTGCATGAAGCTATGTTTCCACACCCGCACACTAGATGACCATTAGTAACATCAACTGCTTCTGGGGCTCCTCCTCTATCGCTCCTCTGAAAAAACATTAATGTCATAAAAAAGCTGATTATGTTTACTTGCGTATCACAAAAGCTATTTTTCTGGCTACTATTATTAACATCTTAAATTTTGAGTCTGTGTCTATATGAACCCCAAAAGCTACCTCATGAGATAAGGATCGTAACTAACTCACTTATAATCACTAATCAGACTATAACACCATTTAATGTGAGATTTCAACACACCCCACATCTAGGATTGAACTGTAACCATTTGCCCGGTACTCGGTGGCCTAACGAATCTCTCATATAGACTCCGATACCATCTTAGATTTTAGGTTTAGGTTTAGGTCTAACTCAACCGCAAAAATTAGCTAATGAGGTGAGGATTAATAGTCACTTATAAGCACTAATTAATCAGGCCATATCAGTTTCCTGGTAACTTTGAACACACCTTGTAGAAATCAACAGCAATGAAATTAGGCCATCGTTTGCCAGCTGCTTCATAGCATGTGTTGACCATGTTAAGCAAAGGAGCTGAGTTGTCCTTACAAGAGCCAGCTTCATCTGGAAGATCTCGAAAGAAGTTCACTAGAACTAATGATCTCGATTTTGTGTTCAAAGATGGCGATTCTGCGCGATTCGGACATGAACCGGCCTTCATGCCTCCATTTCCATCTGCAAATTTACACCAATAGTATCCAATTGAAATTTTTGTTAAGATAGTTGAGTACCTAATACTATTTAGAAAGTTGTAGTATACTTACACTGGTTTTCTACTAAATATCGCCACTCATAGGCAATCCCTTCAGAAGCTTCTTTAGCAGCTTTTGAGGTGAAGACTACTAAACGCTGATTCTTCTGGACCATATCATCTACTGATGGCCAGTCTCCACCATTTTTGGGCATTCTAGATACTGGAAACCAGTATTTTCTAAGTCCAGCAGCATCAAACACTTTTGTTAGGCCTTTTGGTGAAGTAACGTAATCCTCAATAATGATAGTAACAATCTCTGATGGGTTTGCTTCAAGAAATACTTGAATCTCTTTCAAAACATTAATGGCAGGTTGCTGTATTGTTCACATATCAGATAACTATTAATTATTTAAGTAAAAAAGCATTTCATTTTGACAGACAAATGCAAGCTAATATGGAATAGCAACAACTAAACGAATTCTTACTTACAAAAGCTGTGTAGTTGTAGCATTGGCCACCAAATGAGTGACACAACCAAACATCATTCTGGAAGTCATACAGATCAAGCATCAAACCTCGTACACCATTCTGTCAGAAAAATGTGAAATATAAGCTTAAGGTGCCAAAACTCTGGAACTTAAATGATTTAGATCCTCAGAAGTCATACTAGTTTAAACTTGTTTTAAGCTCTGGACAAAACTGAAGTACATTTACTGTGTATTGATTCTACTATTTTTCAGTCACAATTCAACACATGGGCTATACATCTAATAATATAAATAAACCTATCTTAAAATTGAACTTGATTCAAGCACCAAAGCTTATCCTAACTCAACTCATAATTTCTTGCATCTGCTTTATACTATGCATCAGCGATCTTGTTCCAATCTAATTAGATGAAGTTATTTTTACTGAAAGAGGATAAATAAATTAGAGGTCTACACTTCTGTTATACTTGTTCGAACTTTGACTTACTAACTTCCTTGTTTGGCAATTTGATTACTTCAAAACTGTTTCCCAAAAACAGATAATGCTATTTTTTATTTTTATCAAAAAAGAATCAAACATTCTCAAACAAAAAAGTATCATTTCATTTTAACAAATCCAAGTAATAAAGTAGTAATTTATTGAAGGACTCAACCATGTACAAAAAAACCTTGTTGTTACTAGGTCAATTAAAAATATAAACTTCCCATATCCGCATGCAACATTATATATTCTCCATCTACCTATAACAACCACTTTTCAGACTTTTTTTATTTAAAAACTAAGACTTTGTAAAAGATAGTTAATGGGGATGGGGACCTTCTGTTTTCTGATGCAATAACCAAAAAGCAGAAGAAGCTTAGCTTTCCCGGTAAGTAGGCTGCTAGACATAACATAATGAGAGACACGACAAACAAACAATAACTTAAAGTTTCAAAGAGATTCCCTTTAGTTTATTTTGAATTTTAAATTTTCCAAGGAACCAAACAGCATAACTATAACTAATAATAATAATAATTTGAGAAAAGAAAGAAAGGGAATGGAAGAGAAGATCACGTTAAGCTGCGCGGTGATGGTGTCTTGCTGATTGGTAGGAGCGAGAATGACAGAGCCTGTCTTTGATTTCTGACCCAGAAGCGCAAATGAATTATGCGTCGTTAGCCATGAATACCGATTAAAGGGTAACCCCTTCACCTATTAAAAAAACGCAGACTTTGTAATTCAAGGCACCACAAGAAAACTCCAAAACAGTGATAACAGAAATCATAAAACAGAGAGAGGAGAAAAAGACAAAACCTTTGAAGTGGGGTTGGTTGGTTGGATACGAGTGCACCTTGGTCGTATGTTTCCATTTGCCACACACGTTTCGCAGTGTAAACCCGAGTTACAGTTCTTATCTGCAAAGCATATTTGTCCTTCCTGTTACAGAGGATTGAACTCAGAGACAAAATTAATAAAACTGAGAAGCACAAAGGGGCGGGTTCGTTATTACCTTGAGAGCGAGTGAGGAATGAAGAAGAAGAAGAAAAATGGCGAACAGGGTTGTTGCTAGAATTGGGTTCTGCAAGAGAGAAAGAGTAATTAAAGTCTCTGGTTTTTGAAGAAGAAAAACAGAGGAGGAGTTAGATTAGATACCTACCCGCATTATTTGTGTTGTTGATATTTCTGTGATTGAGAGAAAATGTGAGAGGAAAGATAAGCTGTTTGCTGCCTATATCTGTCAGTTAAATTAGAGAGAATGAATGCGAAATTTGAATTTGCAAGTGTGAGACGTGAAAGCAAAACCTGAAACCATTGTACTTTTTTTATGGTCCACCACTGCACCCCTTTAGGGTTTACACGAAAACCTCTCTCTCTCTCTCTCTCTCTCTCTCTCTCTCTCTCTCTCTCTCTCTCTCTCTCTCTCTCTCTCTCTCTCTCTCTCTCTCTCTCTCTCTCTCTCTCTCTCTCTCTCTCTCTCTCTCTCTCTCTCTCTCTCTCTCTCTCTCTCTCTCTCTCTCTCTCTCTCTCTCTAGTTGGGCTTAAATATATATTTGGTCCCTCTAAATATGACTATAATCCATTTAAGCTCCTATAAAAAAATAAATTAAAACGACCATTTCAAATATTAAGCGTTTACAGTTAAGCCCTCTGTTAACTTTCCATCCAAAAAATTGACGTGGCTAACGGAGATGACGTCAGCATGATATCATCAAAGATTAATAGAGAAATATTAATAGAGAAAGATTAAAATGATTCTATTCCGCTTCATACTGTTCCTAAAAAAGGAAATAATTAACAGAGAAAGATTGACATGAATCAAATACGATAATATTTCTCTGTTAATCATTGATAATGTCATGCTGATGTCATATCCATTAGCCACGTCAATTTTTTTGTAAGGAAAGTTAACGGATGGGCTTAACTGTAAACGCTTAATATTTACAAGGGTCATTTTAATTTTTTTACAGTGACTTAAATGAATTATGACCATATTTCTAGGGGCCAAAAGATATATTTAAACCAAATAGTTATTAGGTGGACATCTTATGTGGACCACTTCAAAGGTGTCCTTTATTATTTTACCACTAATTATAGGTTGTCAACTTTAAAATTATAATTGCTTATCCAGAAAAACTTTAAAATTATAATTCTACTATTATTTTGATCCTATTTATTTATAAGAAAAAAAATACATTTTTGGATTCTTTAAATAATTGATGTATTTAGTCTATATTATATATCAAATACATCAATTATTTAATGAATTTAAAACTTATTTTTTTTATAAGACTAGAGGGAGTTGAATAAAAAAAAGATTAGAGGGAGTCACTTTGATATAGTTTGTAAATAATCCGCTCCAATTGACCAATTGTTGCCAACTTATTAGATGAAGTTTTTTTTTTGTTTGACAAAGATGGAGTTCTTTTTATTCTAAGATTAAGAGGATGAATTAGAGGTCTTAGAATAGTGTGTATTTAGTTTTGCAGCGAGGAGAATTGAATTTCATTGAATTTATTTTGTAAAATTGATTTAATTTACTAAATTTGAGTTAAACATAATGTGATTTATGTTTGGATACATTTAAGAAAAATTGATTTTATCAATTCATGTTGATTGAATGGTGTTGACTGAAATTGTTTTTCAGTGTAAAATTACAAATATATATTTTTTTCGATAAGCAATTGATTTATTGAAAGGAGCACTAGGAGTGCTCAAGAACAACAATTACAAGTTGTTAATACAAAGAGAGGCATCGTGCCACCAAGAAGCAATAGAGTAATTTGAATGTCTACCCCTCCCATAAATAAACCATTGTCAAGAAATACATTTAATATGCATAACAATTGAATCAATGCTAGGTTCCCCCCTTAAAGTTCAAGTTGTTTCTTGCAAGCCATAAGCTCCAACATGTAGCGAACCAAATAATGTACTTTAGTTTCTCAACATTTTTCCCGTAGAAAGCTGTCCCGAAATGATGAAATTGATCGACTATATTGTGGTGAATTAACTGTTGCAACCCGAGCCAATCACCCACCTTAGCCCACACTCGTTTCGCCACTCCATAAGAGCCAAATAAATGATCCAAGTCTTCTATATGCTGCGAACAAAAACAGCATGCAGCATCCTCTTCGTTATTAATGACATGGCGATTAAGAAGTAATTCACGCGTTGGTAGTGCCTTCGTAAAAATCCTCCAACCGAAGATGTGTATCTTTGATGGTACTGTAGTTTGCCAAATTTCTGCATATAAATCGACACTTAAACCAGCAGATTCGGTTGCTGCCGCTGTCGAATTTTGTTGCTGAACCAGATGAACGTACATGGACTTAACCGAATGTATCTTAGTTGGTTCGAGGATCCACTTCCAGCTGTCCGAAACCTCACGGTTTGGGCACACTGTGAGCAATATATCCTGCAGAATTGACGCCTCCTCCTGCGCCTGCACCGAAGGTTGCTGCAGTTGAGGTACCGTCCACTGCCATTGATCTTCTACCCAATCTCCAGCTGCTGCCACTGTCATTGATTTATCGTTACAACCTGTAATAAAATGGGAAAAACACAGCACAAAGGCTGATCACCAAGCCAATGATGTCTCCAAAAATTAACACTCTCTCCTCCGCCCAAACCTCTTCTAACACAATCAATGAACCAATTAACACCAAAGTCATCATTACCAATACAAAGGAGATCTCTCCACCATAGTGAGTTGCCATTCGCCCCCCTAATCGAGTCATCAATTAGAAAAGACGTAATATCTCCATATCTATGATTTAGAAGTCCTTTACAACAAGCATTCCTATCAACCAAAAACCTCCATTTCCATTTGGACAAGAGAGATATATTGAAAAATTGCAAATTCTTTATTCCAAAACCTCCCTCATTCTTGGGTGTACAAACCTTATTCCACGCCACCCAATACATGCCCTGATTAGCTTCTTTAATTCCCCATAAGAAATCCCTTTGAATTTTGACCATGGAGTTGATTACCACCTTTGGAGCCTTGTAGAAAGAAAAGAAGTACACTTGTATGCTATTTAGGACCGAGTTAATTAGAGTAACACGGCCTCCAATAGATAAATTACGCCCTTTCCAAATAGCAAGTTTAGTCCGAAGCTTATCAAGAACCGGCTTCCAAGAAGAGCTACGCCTAGGATTGGCGCCAACCGGAATACCAAGAAATTTAAAAGGGATACTTTCCGTCTTGCAATGAAGGAACAAAGAAGCTTGATCCAAACAACGATCCGTTACATTAATACCAATAAGCTTGCTTTTGAGGAAATTTACCTTCAATCCGGAAACCAATTCATAGCTTCTCAAAATTGATTTGATGCTCCTTAAGTTATCCCAAGACGGTTTACCAACAAGAATGGTGTCAT
The DNA here is from genome assembly GCA_039519185.1 of Astragalus membranaceus. Taxonomy (NCBI): domain Eukaryota; kingdom Viridiplantae; phylum Streptophyta; class Magnoliopsida; order Fabales; family Fabaceae; genus Astragalus; species Astragalus membranaceus. Next base: position 138,740,467 of record CM076850.1, read on the forward strand.
CCGCAAATTGCACAATAGAATATTCGAGACTATCGTTAATATTATACCCGAAAAAAAGCCCAAGGGATACGTCTTTATCAACCAAAGCCGTCAAACTTTCCGCCACAATTAGGAAAGGAAAGGGGATAGAGGATCCCCTTGTCTTAGGCCTTTTTGTACCGAAAAATCTTGAGTTGGACTCCCATTGACAAGAACCGACATGAAACTAGAGGTCACACAAGCCTTCATCCACCTAATCCAACCCGAGTCAAAACCCATTCGTTCCATCATATAAAACAAAAAAGACCAAGATATAGTATCGTAAGTCTTCTCAAAATCAACTTTGAAGAAGATACACTGTTCCCCCTTTCTCTTGGCCAAGTCTACCAATTCATTTACCACTACTACTACCCCGTCCAGAATATTTCTTCCCCCTAAGAATTTTGACAAATTCATTTACCAATTCATTTACCAAGTCTACCAACTCATTTACAAATATGAATTTTGACAAATTTTTAAAAAGTAAGAAGGATATAAAGATAGTAAAGGAAAATTATGGAAGATGTAAAGATACAATGGTAGAATCAACTCGATATCATTTTAGAAGCTACAATTTCTAGCTTCCACTAAAATTAATTCTAGACTAATAAAATTAATTGAGTAAAAAAACCAAACATCAATTTAACATAGTAAAACCAAAGCCTCGACTTCTATTATGCTTGTTTGAACATTGACCCACTAACTTCCTTGTATGGCAATTTGATTACTTCAAAACAATTTCCTGAAAATAGATAATGCTATTTTTACTAGAAAAGAATCAAACATTCTCAAACAAAAATTACCATTTCTTTCTAACAAATCCAACTAAAGTAGTAATTTATTGAACGACTCAACCTTGTAAATTAAAAAAATCCTAGTTGTAGGTCAATTTAAAATAAAAACGTCCCATATCCACATGCACCATTATATTATATATTTGCTACCTTTTTTTACACGTATATTTGCTACCTAACAACTACTTTTTAGACTTTTTTTAGTTAATACCTTCATAACAACTACTCTTATAGATGTTATGGAAGATGGAGATTTGTGCTGTATATAATGGTTTGTATGTTGCCACAAATGGGGTTCAAGAATATATACTGTGTGAATTAGATTCACATGATGCTATTCATCTTATTATGTCCATCGCCGATTCGTCCAAGCATTTACACAATTTTGCTTGCTCAAGTTAGAGAACTGGCAACGTAGCTTAAGGTCTAATTGACTCAATTGAAACATTAGGGTACCAAAAAAGCACAATCACGATATTTGGGAATCACAAGTGCAATAAAATAAAAAAAACATATTCAATCCATGTTAGCTTCTTAAAGATTTGAAATAACAGATATTTAGTGAAAATAAATATTTTATATTTTCTTGGTTACAAAAAACTCCACTTTTTTTTTGGTAAACCAGGGTATCCACCGCACGGGGACAACAGTGACTAATCTATCGCTCATTGTAGGTGCCTCGAGGGGCAGGACAGGTGGCCCAGAGTTTTAACGTTGCTCCGTACCCAAGGTAAGGATCGAACCCCCGACCCTTGGTTAAAGGAGGTTCAGCCCCAACCGCTGAACCCCACGCTCTGGGTTAAAAAAAACTCCACTTTATTATATACTAAAATGTATAAATAATAATTAAATATGTAACGGGGTACATTAACTGTCCGTATTCTTCTAACAGCACAGATGTTCTTAATTGAGCATATAGGATCTACATCCCATCACATGTAACAAAAAAAGTGATATGAAGAGATAGTGTTATCATTGTATTATATATATATACATCCCAAATAGCTGAACTGGGGCCATGCATGTTTTCTCAGGGCCCTTGCAAGTTCCGATTTGCAAAATCTAATGCTTCTGGGGCTCCCCCACCATCGCCTCTCTGAATATATACAATCCACTAATTAATAACTCTATTGAATAAAAGGTAGCAACTTGTGTAGTAGCTAACACATTTGCAAAATAAAAAAATTGAGGGGGTGTTGAAACTTAAAACTAATGCCCCTAAAATTGTACCTTGTAAAAGTCAACAGCAATGTAGTTAGGCCATCGGTTACCCGCAGCTTTATAGCATTTATAGACCTTGTCAATCAATGGAGATGAGTTATCCCTGCAAGCTTCATTAGAATTTCTAACATTTCTAAAATAGTTCATTAGAACTAATGACTTTGTTGTTGTGTTCATTGCAAATGATTCTGCTCTATTTACACAACTACCTCCCCTCACTCCATCATTTCCATCTGCAATTTCAAAACTACATCATCAAAATTCACCCTGCAGTAGAACATAACATATATTGATTAATATAAATAAATTGATCTTATGGGACTCACATCGATTTTCAACAACATAGTTCCACTCATAGGCAATGCCTTGAGTAGCCTCCCTAGTTGCATTTGAAGTGAACACAAGTAGCCTATAATTCTTCACGATCATATATTTCACTGTTGGCCAATCACTACCATTCTTTGGCATTTTAGATAATGGAAACCAGAATTTCCTCAACCCATATTTATTGAACATCTTGATCACACCATTTGGTGATGTTACATGATCCTCAATGAAAATTGTGATGATCTCGTTTCTGTGTGTTATAAGGAACATCTTGATATCTATCAGAACTTTACTAGCAGGTTGCTGTTAATTCATTCAGATGATCATAAATCAAAATCAATTCTCTAAACAATGTCAAACAAATATATGTGCTTAATTAGAACACTTTCACTTACAAAGGCTGTATATTCGGAGCAGGGTCCGCGACACAACCAAATGTCGTTTTTGTAATCATGCATATCCAACATTAGTCCTCTCACACCATTCTGCAGTAGAAAAAAAAGTTATTAAAAAAATTATATATGGAGAGAAATTAATATATGTGACTGACATACATGTAACTGATCTGCAATGGAATCTTCCTGGTTTGTGATGGCAGAAACTTGAGAACTTGCACTGAAATTGAGTACTCCTTTTGTTGCAAATGAGTTGTGTGTTGTAAGCCATGAGTACTGATTGAATGGGAACTCCACCCCCTATATATACATCACATCATTATTATTCATAATAGTCTATACGAAAATTATCTAATTAGCATTGCATCTATGAGAAAAATAGAATGGAAAGGACTAAGGACTTTGGAAATAGGACTTGAAGTTCGGATTCGTGTACAGCGTCTTTGCGAGTTGCATTCCAAGCACTGCAGCCCCAAGCCACAGTCATTGATGTCTCTGGAGCATGTTTCCCCAATCTGTTAGAAAATGTTTCTCACAGGAAAAAAACAACATCTGCTTAAAATGTTGATATTGAATTAGCTTAATTATGACACAAACTAGTTAATGTGTAAGTTATAATTTGAGACAATTTTACGTTTCCTTACTACTACTGTATATATAAGGATCACCTTGATCCATTTGTAAAGCAGAATTCATTCTTGCAAATGAGAATCAGAGTTTTGTCAACTTTGGTTACAATTAGTTCCTAATTTTGTTTATTAGTAGTTAATTATCAGTAATTAATCTCTGTTTTAACTTACAACTTTGCAATGATAATAATAAAGTACCTGAACAAGTACGTAGCAACCAAATACAAGACTTGCGCTAATCAAAGTGGCAATGAGAAGGTAATTCTGCAAGAGATATATATATATATATGTAAATAAGAGTAAAATATATGCAATGGTGGTATAGCAGAAAAAATGCAAATGTAATTGCAGGTACCTCCATTAGCTAGCTATTTGCTCAACAAACAACACCAGATTATTATGTGTTGCATATGCAAGCTAAGCTACTAATACAGATTATTATATATTGATTGTTTGGCAATGAAATTTCAGATAATTTAATGGCTGCTAAGGATGAAAATAGCTAGGATTTTCACAAGTGTATACTTTAAGTTAAGCTACAATTGTGCTCAAATTGTTTCTATCATTAAATTAATTGGAACTGAAATTTGAGGTTTTTGCCTCTTGACGTCCTTTTCGATCATTCATTCCTCCATGGCCCATTTGTCTTACGCAATTCCAAAGGGTTATGAAGCTTAGAATAATAAATATGTTTGGCCCTGTGATAGCTCAGTTTGGGTTAGAAAAACAAAAAATAGTTGCAACCAACAAAAATGCCATAATAACGGTGACCCAAAGAACAAAAATGGAAAAATAGTAGTGTTCTCTAGTCCCCTGCCTCATTCTCAAAATGACCCTCCTCCTCTTATGCCACACAATTTCTCCACCAACCAAGCTGTCAATTATTTAGCCAACCAGCCATTCATAAATTCGTTAGTGTTTCCTACTGCTTCTTGTTGGAAGTTCCAGATTCTCATACACACACGCACACACTTGAGAGAGAGAATAACAGAATTCAGTTAAAGTGAAAACTGTAAATGTGTGCACTCTTTATTGCATCACTGTGAGTGTATATATAGTACATTACGTATGCTGAGTCAGCAATTAATGAAAGCATGAAAATCAAATCTAAAGAGAAACTTCGACACCCTCCACTTCGACAGACAAGTTGAGAGGGGTCGAACTAGCTTAGTCGAAACAGCTAGTCGAACTAGCTTACTTATTCAACACACCCCCTTAAGCTAGTTACTAACATAAGCAAATAACAACAAAATACAGTAAAATCTATCTATGCAAACTTATTATAATCAATCACATTCAGCATGCTCCTTAGCCTTTTGAATGTCTCTGCCTTTACTAGGCAACAGAATTCCATATGCCACAGTGCCTTTGACATATCTTAGGATTCGTTTAGCAGCAGCTAGGTGCGATGTTCTAGGCCTGTCCATAACTCTACTAATCAGACCAACACTTAAGCTAAGGTCAGGTGGTGTTGCAGAGATATCTCAGTGCCCCAACCACCTGTCGAAACTCAGTTGCATCCACTTCTGGTTCATCAGCATCTTTGTCGAGCCATAGCCCTACCTCTGCTGGTGTTTCGACGCTGTTGCAGTGTTGCATATTGAACCTGTGTAGTATATCAGAAGCATACTTCTTCTGTGATAGCAGCATTCCTTCACTAGTACTTCGAAATTCAATCCCTAGGAAATAGGAGATCTCTCCTAGGTCAGTCATTTCGAAAGTATTCATCATTCTCTTCTTGAATTCCGCCACTTTATTTTCTTTGTTACCCGTAACCAATAAATCGTCAACATAGAGACATAGGATTATCACATCACCACCATCTGACTTCACATACACCCCATGCTCAGAAACACATTTCATATACCCCATGTTGATCAAGCTCTTCTCTATCTTCTTGTTCCAAGCTCGTGGAGCTTGTTTTAGGCCATACAATGCCTTTCTCAATCTCAGCACTTTGTTCTCACTTCCTTGTCGAATAAAACCTGCTGGTTGTTCGACATACACCTCCTCTTCTAATTCTCCATTTAAGAAGGCAGATTTTACATCAAGTTGATGTATCTTCCACCCCTGCATACTAGCATGAGCTACCACAACTCTCACAGTTTCAAGTCTTGCAACAGGTGCAAAGACTTCTTCGTAGTTGACACCATACCTCTGTAGGAATCCTCTAGCAACCAATCTTGCTTTGTACTTCACTACTTCACCTTTAGGATTTACTTTCACTTTGTATATCCATTTCACACCTATTACTTTCTTTCCTTTGGGTAATTCGACCAATTCCCAAGTCATGTTCTTCTCTATAGATCTAATCTCCTCTTTCATAGCTTCCATCCACTTCGAATTCAGCATTGCTTCCTGCCAAGTCACTGGTTCTGTCTCAGCAAGAAGTACAAAGTGCACTATATCACCTTCGTCATTGACTGCACTATCAGTCATCACTTCACAGTCACTTAGTCTTGCAGGAACCTGTCTTTGTCTCATTGATCTTCTTGGTATTTCTCGACTACCCTCTTCACCATCACTCTCTTCGACAGGCTCAGTTTCACCTCCAGGTTCTGACTCTTCGACACCATCAGGTACGTCGAATAAATTCTGTTCGACAGCCGTCGAACTTTCTCCTTTATCATTCCACTCCCATGTCTTCCCTTCATCAAACACCACATCTTGACTTATCACAATTTTATTATTCACAGGATTCACCAATTTGTAACCCCCAGTCGAATGATAGCCTATCATAACCATCACTTCTCCTTTGTCATCTAACTTCGTTCTGTGCTGATCAGGCACGTGTCGAAAACAAACAGATCCAAATACTCTGAAGTGCGACACGTTTGGCTTGACACCTGTCCAAGCCTCCTCAGGGGTGATGTCTTCCAATCTCTTAGTTGGACTTCGATTAATGATATATGCCGCAGTATTAACTGCCTCTCCCCACCATCTCTTAGGCATATTTTTACTCTTTAACATGCTTCTCACCATATTAAGCAATGTCCTATTTTTTCTCTCAGCCACTCCATTATGCTGAGGAGTGTATGGAGGTGTGATCTCATGTGTTATTCCTTCAACTTCACAGAACTCATTAAACTCAGTATTCACATACTCTCCACCACCATCAGTTCTTAACACTTCGACAGTCTGTCCACATTGTTTTTCGACTAGGACTTTGAATTTTTTGAATACTCCCAACACATCACTCTTCCTCCTAATCAAATAAATCCAAAGTTTCCTAGTGAATTCATCAATAAATGTAACAAAATACTTGTTACCTGCAGGAGTTTCATGCACTATGGGGCCACACACATCTGAGAAAATCACCTGCAGCTTCCTCTTTGCTCTACTGGGCACACTTGGATTGAAGGAACCCCTAGGCATCTTGCTCTCCATACACTCTGCACATACATCTTTTGGAACATGGATATGAGGCAGACGTTTCACTACTGTCTTGTTCTGCATCCTGTTTAAATCACCAAAATTCAAGTGTCCATATCTGAAATGCCATAGCCACTCTTCCTTGTCGACTGTTGTGGCTAAGCACTACTGCATCAGCACACCTAATTCGATCTTAAATGTCCTGTTCTTGGAGAGAGTTGCCTTTATCAGCAGCCTCTGTTCAGTGTCATACACCTTCATAGCATTGTCTTCCAGCACCATCCTATATCCCTTCTCCAATAGCTGTCCAATGCTCAGCAAATTGCTCTTCATCCCTGGCACATACAGTACACCAGAAATGAAGCACAGTGAACCATCCTTCTTTCTTATCATTACTCTCCCCACACATTCCACCTTCATGGTTCTATCATCAGCAAACCTCACTCTGCTCTTGATCGAAAAGTCAAGTTTGACAAACCAATCTCTCCTCCCTGTCATGTGTTTCGAACAGCCCGTGTCTAGGAACCAATGCTCACCACTCTCACCTTCCTCCTTAGTTGTCACCATTTGCACTATTTCATCACTGCTCTCTGTCTCCTCAATCGCCATCAACAAAGATTCCTCCTTCTCTTCCTCTTCTTCAGCCATTTTAGCATCATTGCCATTAACATTGCTGTAGCACTCATCAGCAAAATGTCCATATTTCTCACAGTTATAACACTGTATATGGCTCTTGTCGAATCTTCTCCCTCTTCCTCTATATCCTCTGCCACCTCTACTCCCTCTTCCTCTGTAGCTATCACCACTACCACTTCCTTGCTCATCACTGTTACTATTATCACTAGTGTTCGATTTGGAAGAGTTTGAGTTATAGAAATTACCTCTTCCTCTTCCTCCTCTGTAATTGTTTCTGCCTCTACCACGTCCTCTTTGATTTCCACCTGATTTGTTGCCTGTTTACACTGCTAGAGCTTGCTCAGTGCCTGACTTCACCACTTTCTTCTCATTCATCCTCTGCTCATGCGCTTCAAGTGAGCCTTGAAGTTCTTCTATCGTTATCGTTGATAGATCCTTCGCCTGTTCCATCGCCACCGTGATGTGATCAAAACGCGAAGACACAGATCGCAAAATCTTTCCACTACTGTTTCATCAGAGATCGTTTCACCACAATACAGCATCTGATTCGTCATAGTTTGGACTCTAGTGAAATACGCAGAAATCGTTTCACTCTCCTCCATTCCTAGCAATTCATACTGTCTTCTCAGAGTTTGAAGTCGCACCTTCTTCAATTTCTAATCTCCGGCGTAGGAACTCGCAAGAATGTCCCACGCTGCTTTGCTTGTCTCCGATCTAGCAATTTTCTCAAAAATTGCAGGATTCACGCACTGATGGAGGATGCACAATCCTTTCCAGTCCTTCTTCTTCGTTTCTCTGTAAACTGCTTGTTACGCAGCAGTCGCATTCGCCGGTAACGGAGCTACTCCGTTCTGCACTAGATCCCACACATCCTGAGATCCAAGGATCGCCTTCATCTTCATACTCCACTGATCGTAATTTCTTCCATCGAGGATTGGAAAGTTCACCTGAAAATGGCCGTTCGTCATCATTGTGATTCACTCTTACCGTTGAGACTTCACTCGTCTTCTTCACTCTAGATTCACACTCTGAAACTTCAACAATTATGCTCTGGATACCATTTGTTGGAAGTTCCAGATTCTCATACACACACGCACACACTTGAGAGAGAGAGAGAATAACAGAATTCAGTTAAAGTGAAAACTGTAAATCTGTGTACTATTCATTGCATCACTGTAAGTGTATATATAGTACATTACGTATGCTGAGTCAGCAATTAATGAAAGCATGAAAATCAAATCTAAAGAGAAACTTCGACACCCTCCACTTTGACAGACAAGTTGAGAGGGGTCGAACTAGCTTAGTTGAAACAGCTAGTCGAACTAGCTTACTTATTCAACACTTCTTGCATATATATATATATATATATATATATATATATATATATATATATATATATATATATATATATATATATATATATATATATAATAAAACATGTTCCTTGGCAAATTAAGCCTACATAGATGAATTGTTTACTATAAGTTTTTAATAATGTTTTATCGATTATTTTTTAATATTTTGAATTGGTTATATTTTTTAATAATTTTTTTGTTAACTTGGTAATTTTAGTCTTTTTATTTTACTTTGATAATTTTGGTCTCCATTTTTCTTAATTTCGCAGTTTTTTTAGTCTTTTGGTCCTCAAAAATCTTGAATTTTTGAAAAATAAGGAAATAAAATTGCACAATCCATGTTTTTTAGCAACCAAAAGTGAAATGAAAAATCCCAAAGACCAAAATTACCAAATTAGAAGAGCAAAACCTGTTTAATTGGTATACACTATCGCTGTAAAAACTTTTTAAGGTAGGTGAGATAAAATCAAAAATAATTTATGATGTGTTGTTTCGTGATTGATTGACGTTGTAAAAAAAATTCTACACGACAATATATATTTATTGTTAAATTAAATCGTGTTACCACCCTGTACCAAGATCCTAGATACGCGACCGCTTTCCCTCACCTCTAAAATAGTTATTAGGTAGACATGTTATGTGGACCACTTCAAAGGTGTACTTTATTATTTTACCACTAATTATAGGTTGTCAACTTGGTAATTGTTTACTATAATTTTTTTAATGTTTTGAATTGGTTATATTTTTTAATAATTTTTTTAACTGGTTTTTTTTTTCAGATGGTGCTTCTAATCAAATTTTTGTAAAATAAAAAAATCTATATTTAATGGTACATTTGGTAAATTCTAAAAAGAATTGAATAAAAGAACCATTAAATGAAGATGATATTGTTTTAAAAGAAATTGACCAGCAGGATTGGATAAAACAACTAGTCAAAAAGTTATTAAAAATGTAACCAGTAAGACATATTAAAAAATTAATAATAAAAGTAACCGAAAGAAAAAAAACTGGTACAAAATAATAAAAATTAACGAGTAAAAAAGCTATTAAAAATAAATAGTAAAAAAGTATTATGTATGAAAAATAATAGTAAAAATATATAAAAAAATAATCAATAGTAAACTTTTTTTTTGGCAACAGAGTTTTTTTTGACAACTTTTTTGACAAAAAAATACTTACCGCATTTCATTCATAATAATCGTCTCAATATAGGTTGAGCTAAAATCAAAAACTTGAAAGCTAGCATACAGTCTCAACGCCATAATAAGAGTATGAGTGGCGAGATTAACTTGCCTCCTAACATAGCTAATTGTATAGCTTTGAAAATTAGAAAGTAAAGTTTTATAATATAGAAGAATAGCGCCTAAATTAGAATTATCTTTACTAGTTGCTCTCGTACCCTTCACCACCGATAAAGAATCTGGCTCAATGGTAATAACTAAAAAACTTATTAAAGAAGTCAATATAGTCTATTCTATTTCTTATAATAATAATAATAATAGGATTTGTCGACAGAAAAAGACAGACGTGCTACCGTTGTTACCCGTGTCCATCTATCCCATAACATTCTATGCCATTGGATGCTGCAAGCAGCACACACAGAATAGACACATGGGATGGTAGTGCATAGGTCATAGGTCATAGGTCCCCCCACTGAATGAACCAACCTCACATGCCGATACAGCTAAGTCATTCATACGGGAGTAATTTACAGGGTTTGGATCCTCTGCTGCCTCTGCCTCTGGAATTAGAGATGAATCATGATGATGATGATGCAGATTTCTGTGTGTGTCCCTCCCTCCCTCAACGGTGGTTCATGTTGAGTGTGACAAAAAACGTCTCCTCTTTCACTCCTCAAATGGAAAGAAATACAAGTTGCCACGTAAAGGATTAACAGCCTTTTACAATGTGTAAGAAAAGAATCTCTCTTTTCTAACTACTTTTATTTTATGTACCAAATTTGATTCCAAACTAAACACCACTATTAACACCACATTTAGCCAATATTAGATTAGAAGATTAAAGTGCTTAAAAGAGAAAATTGAGGTATTTCTTTGATTAAAGAGGTAAAGGGGTAAACCAAAACTTCCATTGCATGCCAAAAATAAAAACCACATTCTCACAAACAACCCAAATAATAGAATTGAAGAAAAAGACAAATCATCATAATTATAAAATAGAGGCCCTCGGCCTCATGGACATATATATTATTTGGGCTGTCATTATTGTCTGAACTCTTTTGGACAAACTCTAATCACATTGCTTTATTCACTGAAAACAAAAAGTGTGTAAATAGTATATATACTAGTATTTGTTTAAATCAAATTTAAAAAGTCAAAAAAAAATAATGGTTCACATTTATTATGGAATTAATTTCATGTGAAATTCAAGTGTGATCTCTGTCTGATACTCTACAATTACTAGTTTGGATCCACACGAATATTTTGAGAAGGATTGGCAAAAAAAATGAAAGGAACTTGTGGCCTCAGGAATCAGAAGCAAATAAAGGTGTAAATGTGCCCCCACAAAAGCATCAATTTTTTTGTTGTTGTTCTTCTTCTTCTTCTTCAGTGCGCATTTATTAGAGCGAAACAAAAGTACAAAACCCTCTCTCTCTCTCTCTCTCTCTCTCTCTCACTATCCCACACACACAGTTACACAGCCACCAGTCACTTTGAAAAGTCTCAGACCAATTGCTATTGCAAGTTGAAGGATTAGGAAAGGGTGTTCCCAAATTTGGTTAGATACCCTCATCTCGTATTGTACTGTACATTGAATCAAGTTTCTTCCTTTCCAACTCAACTATGCTCTTCTATTCCTTGTTGGCACTGTTACCTTTTCTTGGAATGCACCTCCCTCTCGTAATGGCTGGTTAGTTACTTCATTCTAATTCAAAAGCTCTTTCCTTTCTTGCCTATTACTTCGGGTATCTTCTACCCCCTTTGCCTTTTTAATTAGAGAAATATATGATATAACTGCATTCATTTGTGGCATTGCTCTATTGGTTGGTTACAAATGGTACACTTAACAATGAATGCCTGTTCAATGAACCTTATTCTATTCTATCTCATTCATATTTTGGTTGCTTAATGTTTACCCCTTTGCATTCATGACCTCAACTCATTCTTAGCTTTTCTTTGGGAAACTACATTACTAGTTTACTACCATTTCTCTCACCTTATTTCCCTCCTATTATTTTTCTTTTCAAAAATAAACTTGCTTCAATTTGGGAAGAAGTATCTTCATGGATTTGTAGCAAATAGCATTACCAACAGCTTTTAGTAGTAGTACTAGAATGCTGCATAATTTAGTACACAAAAATTTCAGCGCCCCCCAATTAGCAGCTATTACTAGAATGCATTTAATCTAGAAGACCAGTGATTATTAGATAAGCCTATCCTTGGATGTCTTACATTCTCTGTTTGTTGTACTTTTTTACTGGTATGAATGAGCTATATAGAATGGATGTGCTTAGACTGCTGATCATGAAATTTAAGGCATGTTATTACAGATACAAACCCATGTGGCATTGATCAAACAGTCATGAGTTTGATTTTTGCTTCCCCTATTACTCTAATTACAGAAAAATGTTTTACTGGGATTCCACTGGATAGCTTGGGATTAGGAACCTTGAAATACTGCCCGGCTATATTGTTTTGTTCCTCTGGAGGATAATATGTAAGTTCCAAATTGAGAACCTGTTGCATCCTTATAATAACAAAGCTTTGAAGAACAAGATATCCAGTCCATGTTTATTCAATATTACGTACTAATTTCTCGTTCATTTTCTCTTATGTTTGTGAGATAATGTCAAAATATATGTTGTGACTAAATAAGACACATGCCTATGAACATCCGGCTTATAGCTATCTGTGAATCCTAGTCAGTTACATATTAGCATTATGGATACTCTCAGAGAAACAACTTTTATACTGTATCTTGAGAATTGTGGCTGCATATTAACATTATAGGAGTTATCATGAATGGTCAATCTTTTAAAAAGTACTTGTACTTAATGTTGGCTTTGCAGGTGGAGGATTATAGTTGTGATTTAGTGATCTCATTTTACTGCTCCTTCTGCAGATTGCCCTTTGGATTTTTCTGCTTCAAACTTTACACTGGCATCCTCTTTATGCTCTAACCAAGGTGACAGGGGAAAGTGCTGCCGCTACATTAATGCTAACATTGCAATTTCTGTTGCTCGTTTTGCTAATGCAACAAGCAATCTAGGAGTCCCTCTGAATACATCTGATATCTGCCTTCAAACCATATCACAAACCTTGCTACTTTATGGAGTTCCACAAAATGCAACAGTTTTCTGCGGATTCGGGACAAAAACTCCAGTTAATTATGAATGCAAGGGTCGAAGTAGTGTTATGCAGATGCTTCAATCTCCCAGATTTGTGGAGGTCACAAAATATTGCAAAGTGCCACTTGGAAAGGAAAGTAAGTGTAAGAAATGCTTAAATGCCGGCTTTGGTTATCTGCATCATTTGGGAATTGAAGATAATATAACGTTAAGTACATGCCGTGATGCCACTTTTGCTGCACTAGCAAGCCAAGTTGATGAGAGATTTACCATTGACATTGCAAGTTGTTTCTTTGGGGTTCAAGGACTTCTCGGGCCTCTTGGTAATAACAGTTTTAAATTAAAAGTCTTAACGATTATCTTTTTTATACTCTCTTCACAGACAAATTTTTTTATTTAACGTATATACTGAAGTGTATGTAATGCTATTGATAGAGTAAAACTTGGCTGATCATCTTTTTGCAACTGTGTGATGCTAGTTTCAGAGTCAGCCCCATCCTTGCCTGCTCCTGAGGTTTCTCCAAGTCCACTGGTTGCTGCTGATAGCCCTAGTCAACTATTGTTAGGTGTACCTTCTAAGCGAAACCGCCACGCATATCACTTGACATTAGTTCCATGTATTGCTATTGCAGTTACAGCTGTTGCTGTAATGACACTCTTAGTTTTGATAGTTCTAATTCACCGAAAAAGCAGAGAGCTAGATGAGCCTGATAATTTTGGAAAAAGTTGTCCAAAAACCTTACCTCCTTGTGCAACATGGAAATTTCAGGAAGGTGAGGTTCTTACTCGTCGCATTTTTTATTTTTATTTTATTCTTAGCAGTAACATATCAAAACCAGTGCTTTATTTATTTGTCCTGGGATCCTTTGCTTTCTATTTGGGTTGGGTTTTTTCTTTCGGGCGGGAATGCAGGCTCTTCTATGTTCCGAAAATTCAACTACAAAGAGATAAAGAAGGCAACAGAGGGGTTTAGCACCATCATTGGCCAAGGGGGATTTGGAACTGTATATAGAGCGAATTTTAGTGATGGCCAGGTTGCAGCAGTAAAGAGGATGGACAGAGTCTCAGAACAGGGAGAGGATGAGTTCTGCAGAGAAATAGAGCTTCTTGCTCGGCTGCACCATCGGCATCTTGTTGCATTAAGAGGCTTTTGCATCCATAAACGAGAGAGGTATCTGTTTGTGTGTGCTTACTAATGTTCTTTGACAACATATACCAGCAACTCAAACCCTTCTGCACATCTCATGGCAGGTTTCTGTTGTATGAGCACATGGGAAATGGAAGCTTAAAAGATCATCTTCATAGTATGCCTCTCATCTATATTTTCAATAGTATCTTTTAAGATATTATTTCGTGGGATTACAAATAGAATCTCTATGTCCCCCTCTCATGTCCATGCATTCGTGTTCATTGGTTATTGTGTGCTCTCTGCAACATTTCTAACTAGTAGTATCACCTACTGTCATACTGAGCATGGAAATAACACATGGATGCAACAAAATAAAGGCATTAAAATAGTGAGGAAACAAACAATGTATTACCCTACTAACCCTAAAGCAATATATTTTGTTGATTTGTATAGCCCCTGGTAAAACACCTTTAAGTTGGCGAACGAGAATCCAGATTGCCATTGACGTGGCTAATGCACTGGTAATTTCTCTGATTATGATTGATTGGTTTCATTTCAATCTTTACCATAACTGACTGGTTTATTGCTTTGAGTTTTGATCCTTCATTTTCTTTTCCCTTTTTTTATTTTTTGGATATTATTTTTTAATCTCCTTTTTGCTCGTGTGCAGGAGTACCTTCACTTTTATTGTGATCCTCCTCTGTTTCACAGAGATATTAAGTCTAGCAACACTTTACTGGACGAGAACTTTGTTGCTAAGGTTGGATGATATATTCATTTTGTGGTCAAGGACTTCAAAACAGTGCAAGATTATGTTATGCATTAAAAATGCAAATCTACACTGCTCCATTGGATGCTATTAAGTGTTGACTAATTCCTTTTTCTTGTTACGCCATTTCGCAGATAGCCGATTTTGGCCTTGCACAAGCTTCAAAAGATGGTTCAGTGTGCTTTGAACCTGTAAACACCGAAATCTGGGGAACTCCGGGTATAAAATTCTTTCCTTCTTAACTGTATTTCAGTTTGTTGATATTGGCCTTGTATATGCTGCAAAAGATGGTCCTATATCATCGTTGACAATACTGAAATATGGATGTTAAATGCATTCCAGGTTATATGGATCCAGAATATGTTGTTACTCAAGAGCTCACCGAGAAAAGCGATATATACAGTTTTGGGGTATTACTACTGGAAATTGTGACAGGAAGAAGAGCTATCCAAGATAATAAGAATTTGTTAGAATGGGCCCAACCATACATGGAATCAGAAACTAGATTATTAGAGCTAGTAGATCCCAATGTGAGGGAGTCTTTTGACTTGGATCAGCTTCAAACAGTCATCTCTTTAGTAGAATGGTGCACTCAGAGAGAAGGAAGGGCAAGGCCTTCAATAAAACAAGTCCTTAGGCTTCTCTATGAGACATCAGAACCAATGCACAGTGATTTTCTACAAGCTATTGAAGATGAAGAATGTCAGGGAAATCAGCACAGAAGCAGAAGAAGCAAAGGGAAAACGCCCAGACACGAAGGAAATTTTCACAGTGGGGATGGAAGATATCTTGCTTCATCCTCAAGTACGTCTCGGTCATATTGCAGTAGAAGCTTTTTACTTGAAAATGGCTCTCCTCAGTCCTCACCGAATTTATTTTCAATCTGAAACAACCATTAAGGAACTTCTCATTTACCAACCGTCTTCAAATTTGTGGATTTGTTAGAAGTAGGAAAAACTCTTGAAGTGTCCATATATGAATATTGGGTTGGGAGAGATGAGAATATACAACTTTCTTTATTCCAATCATCAGCACCGGCTTGAAGTTGCATATAGTATAACTTTCTTTGTTCATTGTTATACCACTTTGTTCTTTGTTAGTTGACAGGTTTCCATTTCCTAACCGGAACAGCTTCTGAAGTTGCAAACTTGCAATACATAATTCTTGTAACCATATAGATTTTAATACCGAATATTTTTTAATATAAATCGGGTATTCTCTGCGCGCAACTGCAAAGACTAATCCCTCGAGCCGGATAGGACCACAATGGGCGGCAAAACTCAAAGAGATTTAACACTACTGCATGCCCAATATTGGATTCGAACTCAGGAACTTGGTTAAGCCGGAAGAAACCCCCGCCACTCTTGGGTAGATTTTAATACCAACTTTTGATGTCCCATTTCGCTAATCAAATAACAATTTTCAAGCATAAAGAAAATGATGCTCAACTGACAACTGCGAAGAGTATATGTAAGAAATTGCATATGGATATCAAGTTTGAAAACAGTATAAACTAATAAAAATCTGTTACAATTACACATTCTCCCGACTTTTACAAGTAATCGGCTGCAGAGACTAGAAATAAGGAGCACAACAGTTTTACAAAAGATTCAAATACATGCAGGACAGTGACTATAAAAAAACACGTACGCCCAGCATATCATCTTTACAATACTTAAGAAATAAATAAACTTAAAAGGATGAGGTCGCTGGGAGAATATGCATTTCATGACCATTCAAGGGTCCTCACAGAGCGCCCTAAAGGTAAGAAATCAAGAAATAGAATACTTTTTTATTGAAAAATATAGCATTTAATGCATTAGAAACGTCAAATACTACATTTTTCAATAAAAATTTTCATTTTTGATTCCTTAACAGTGCTCTCAACCCATTAGTTAGCACTTGCCTTAAAAACACCCGGAAGGTTAAAACAAATACCAGGCAGTATCTTGCTTAAGTTTTCTAACACCCCACAGCAGCTAGGTATTTCCTCTTGCTTACTGGTTCCTCATGCATCAGCACCACATCACTCACTTTCTCCAATAAATCCTCCAACTTATCCACACCAAATCTCTGATATTCCAGTTGTCTCTTGTACCGTTGCTGGTATACAGCCTCAAAAGAACCTAGAAAGATTCGACATGAATAGCTAACGAGAATCTCCTGCAGCTCATACTTAAACTGCTCGAGAACACGGTCATCAATTTCACATCTGGCTGCTTTCCCCTGATTACCCTTTCCTGTTTCATCACGCTCTTCTATGACTCTTTCTTCATCTGATAACTCGTCAGAAGAGCAGCCACCAGTTGTCACATTTGTATTCTCTTCCTGTGCTCCTTTTCCTTTCCTATCTTTCTTTGCAAGAGATAGCGGCGGGGCACTTGGGCCTGCCTTCCAGTTTCTGAGATACACGAATTTACGAGCTCCTTTCCCTTCCACGGCCAAGACATCATCCATCTTCTTGAAAAGATTGACCAACTTCATTGCCCCATATTCAGATACATAAAGTGGTCTGCCATAAGTTTTCTGGTACTCTGCTGGAACTCTGGCCAGAGGCAGGCATCCTCCAAAAAATTCAAGCAACCTAACCAGCTGGCCCTTGAGACCATTTAAATCCCCAGGCTGTACCCATGTCTGGTATTCAGTATGGTCACGAGAAGGTACAGGTCCTCCAGCAACATCATTCAATCCAGATGGAAGGCTATGCGATCTCATGGTTGTTGGCAAGTAAGACATGTTTGATGAGTTGTATTCAGACAAAGATTGTGATACCACTGAGAACTCCCTTGAGTTATAATAGCTCTGTGACATCCCTCTATAAACTATTGCTTCGTCATCATTTTGTCCATCAGAGTTGTCATTGATATGGCAACCCCCCATCAAATATCCAGCAAGCTCCATTGGACCTCCACGAGGCATCGCCATCGCCTTTGAGGGGGGGACAAATCCTTCTCCACGTGCCACACTAGGCCAGTCCCAGACAAATTTACCAGCATTCCATAGGGCGGAAGAAACACCCACCCCACCAGGGATGACAAGAATTATGGTATATCCCCGCTGACCGAGAATGTGAAGCGCTGGAGCAAAATCAACATCGCCAGATATTAACATGATAGAGGATGGTGGAGGGTTGTCAAGAGCAAATAAGAACATGTCAACCAAGATTGCTTTGTCAGCAGCATCTTTTCTCCCATTGGGAACATCAGTGAGTTTAACACCAGTTCTCTGACAGCCTTCTCTAAGTCGTTTAGGGAAAGAATTGAAATCTCCATAAGCAGAAAACAGCATAACAGCTCCTTTAATTACTGGGTGAACCTGCAAAGCCATTCTTATATTACCTGCTACATCTTCAGCACGTACATCACTTGGAATGGGACAATTTTCAATATCCCAAAGGATAGCAACCGGGCCATCTAAGGAGCTTCGCTGTTGCTGGCTCAAAGGACACTGAAGCATGTTTGCATTTGATTCAGTAATATTTTTGCCCTTCTGTTCCAAGGAGTCTGAAGACATCGTCGGTGTTGATTTACTACTTGGGGAAGCAATCAACATAATTGTAGAAAACTAGAACTTCCTGCACAAGAAGTGCAAACATCATTAAACAAAATGAATTTCCAGAAACATCTTAAAAAATAGTGAGAAGGCACGGTTATATGCAGGGTTTTAAAAAATGGCAGACGAGTGCGATTTAAGCCCAAAGCATCATTGTTTTTGATGTCTTTGCAATTGCAACAAGGTTGCAACCGCAATTGGGGTCACATCACATCAGCATATTTGATCATGATTCTCTATAAGGAAAAAATCGTGACGTAATTACGTAATTGCAACCGTGACCACAATTTAAAACCTTGGTTATTGGCATGGAACTAGAAATGAAACCCAAAATGGACATATCAGTCGCGACATAAATGTTTAAAAAATTTTGCCGAGCTAGGAGAATATTTTTTTCCTCTCCTCCAATTAGAGGAAGGTTAAGCGTTTGAAAAAATTGTCAAAATATCAAGTATCAATACAGGCTACAAATTTGTAATTAGAAATTAGAACCACCAGACCAAGAAGCAGAGCTGATCTACTTCACAGACTGCAAGATGCAACATAACAGTAAGATTAAGATAGCAAACTAAGGGCTAAAAAGACTCTTGAACAATTTCCAAAAAACAAATTAAATAGCACGATAACCACTGTACTTCATGTAAGTTAATCCATGTATTTAGCCTATATTAATGGATAATTAGGGCCTTGTTGACATTCCCAGCAGCATTAAAAGACAGAATGACACAGCAAAAATTCCTAACCCTCTCCCTGCACCACCGGATACACTGAATCAAAAGTTCATAACCTATTTAGATCAAGATTAACAACCCAAATGGGTCGAATAAAAAGAAACAATTTATGCAACGTTTAACACATATCGTTACAACAAAGCAACTAAAACGCGTAACTAGTTTCCACAAACCTAGGCTACTGAGCAGATACACTTTAAATCAAACCCAATCGAAGCAAAATAAGATCGTGTTTTTTCTGATAAAAAGCAAAGCAGGGAACTCAAAACCCAAAATCTCAAAGGAAGCCTTATCTAGAAGAAATGAAAGAAAGAAAGAAAAAGTACCAATAATAAGTAGGAGTAAATGGAGAATTATGGGGAATCAAATCTGATGCTCCTTCCTCCCTCGAGAACGTGAAAGTGGTGTCCTGGTTAAGAAGCAAATAAATGATTAATCACGAAGATCATTACCGTGCAAGAAAAGCGCGATTATGTAACTATGAGAGAGAGAGAGAGAGAGAGAGAGGAACCTGTTGTGGCTTGTGGGTGTGTGTGGAGAAATGAGGTTACGGCCAGACGTTGGGTTGGGTCGGTGGGTTAGTTTTATAGTAGTAATGAAGAAACAGAGAAAGCATTAAAATGCCTAAGTTGCTGTTGTGCTGACGACTTTCATCAGTAAGGATGTTGTTACTTTTTTTTGGTTACATTAAGGATGTTGTTACTTGTTGTTACACAAGGACACAAAATGATTAAACAAAATTTAGAATTACCTTAACTAATCTATTTAAGATACTGTTTAAAAATATTTTGTGTGATACATCCATTAAGAAAAGGGAAAAAAATCTCTAAAAGTCTGAGACATCTTTATGTAACAAATCTATGTCACGGATCTTCAGATCTGTAAATTCAGTTTACCTTTGACAAAGCTTATGTTTAGACTGGCGGTGGTATTTCTAGGTTTAATTAAAACCACGTCCAAATTTTCATGTCAATGTAAAAGCTAGGTATGAGAGCTTCTGGATTTTCGTGGCGAGAAAGTGTCAAGACACGCGTCTAAGGGTTAAAGGACGTGAAACCAAACATACAAAAACTTGTTTGGCTAATATGTTTGCACAAGCATTCACTTCACGCCAAACATGATGAACTTCAATCTCAGAGATGGTGTCGAGATACCCTGTTATCGCAACAAACACTGATATTTAGACACCGTAAGATCTCTGACACTCAACCAACACCTCAATTTCTCTCTACTTCTCCTTTTTCATTACATCATTCACTTATCACATTTATCATATTATTCTCTTTATTTCTTTGTGTTGGGTGAATTTTGCGTGTCCATATATTGTTTTTATCGATAAAAAGACACATTTCTTTCGCGCCAACATCTAAGAGTGTGTAACCTTTAATATCACTTTTTAACTTAGATACGTGCGTGAAAATTAGGAAAATAGATGATGGAAAATAAACTAACCATTGAAACTGTACACATCAGCTAGCGTCCAAGAAGGGTCATTGTAATGGTAGTGGCCAATAGAGACTAAGCTTATGTTTTCATCTATAGATGCTGATTATAAATACGGCAAAAAGGTCTTAATATATGAATTTAAGGAATGTCTTCAAAACCTCTAGACGACTAAGTACTGGTGATGTTGTTCCTCACATAATAAATTAGGTGACTGCTAAAAACTATTTGGAAGCGTATTTTTATTAAGAATTGTTAGGTTTATTAAAAAAAAACCGACACTTTGTCTCCAGAACACACTCTCATCTCAAAAACGCCGATTGAGTCTTACAAATCAGTACGCATCTATATATTAAAGCACAATGTAACATTTTTTTGTGTTTTTTTGGTACTTCAGTTTCCGGTCTTTTGCCATCGAGCATGCGATGTGCACCAAAGCCTAAAAAGACTAGAATTAATGCTCTGATACCATGTAAGTATTATGAGATTGCATCTCTATGGATGAGAAGTGGTTCTATTCTTATGAATTATGAATGAATGAGAAAGAATATTTGTGTTGTTACAACAGTCAAACACACTAGAGGCATTACCTACTAACGAAATAGCGTTGGATTCCAACACAACGCATGCTGCTGTCATGGATAAAAAATTACATGGTAACCAATAAGATAACATCTACTTCCATCACCAACAAAAAAAAGATAACATCTACTACTGTTCAGAACTTCAAATCAAGCAATGTAGTAGTAACAAACAAATTCACTGATTGTTTTTGTCACACATTCAGTACTCAAAAGTTGTATTAGACCGTAATAAGTCATTCTAATTGAGCCATATGAACTTATTTAAAAGGATGCTTTTGTACTTGAAAAAAATATTTCAGTCATTAGCAGGCTCGCACGTTTTCCTGGTTTGTTGAGTACAAAACAGTAATAAATAAAAGACAACAGAAAATGCCAATGAGAAAGAAATTCTGAAGCAACTGCAACTAGATAAAAGACAACAGAAAATGAGAAAATTGTTTTGCTAAAAATTTTTCAAGCCCAAAGAAGAGGAAGCAAAAGTAGACATGCATTTACAATAGCAACAAAGACAGCAATTCTAACCAGCAATCTATACAATAATGAAGCAAGCATCTTGTGACTTAAATAGGCAAAGGCAAATAACTAAATCATATCAAAGGGATCCTTGGGTTTTGATGCTCCTGATTTGTAGTTACAAAAATATATCATCTAGATGGGACTTATATACTGATTTCGTAAGCAATATAATTTAAGCTAGGTCACAAATCACAATTAAGTGTCTGTCCTTTAATCATTTATCTAAATGCCATTATGGGCACGAATGATCATTACCAAAGATCAAATTTTACGGAACTCACATTTCAAGGACCAAATCTTTCTTAACCACAACATGCATGAAATTCTATGTGCAGTTTGAAGTCTACCCTGTTGAAGATCATACCAGAACTAAGAGCATCATAAACAAGTTCACCTGTTTATTTTATTAGTTGAAAACTCCCCCAAAAAAATGATGGCTTGGTAATATCAAATTACAATGACACAACAATGAATAAAATGCATTCTAAAAAACAATGGTATAAATGCTAATGGGATAAACTATCCAACAACTGTAACAAATAGTGAGTAATGTTTGCTCAAACATTCTGTATACCTAACCTGGCCTGCACTATGTCCTTTTGACACAAATTCTCAAAAGTCATCATAAAACCATCCAAAATTGAATTTTTAGCTGAGATTCTATAGTTCTCAAAAGCAAAACAAAACACCAATCTATAGCATCATTGTAATTTGTAAACAATATATATGAAAATCCCCCCAAAAAAGTATAACCAACGATGCTCACAAGAGGTAGTAGTATTTACATTCCCGCGTCCACAGTGGAAGCTGAAAAATTGGACACATCTTGAAGCATCATGAATCAATATAACCTTGTATCAATATCCCTTTACCCCCCAATTAACGAATTTTCTTTGCCATGGTAACCAATGTGGTCCTCATAACCAAAGCTTTCGCTGTAACTGGATCATCCTCCACGACACGAGGCTCGCCGCCATGGCTCGGATGTTCAAAATCACTAGCCAAAGCAGAAAAATCCTCCCTCATCAACAAACCATTATGAAGAATAGAACAAGCACCAATATAAGCCACCGCGATCTTAAGTTCCTCACAAATAGGTTTACTCAAAACGCCCCATTTCTTCAAGCTCGCAGCAGTTCTAAGCGCAGGAAGACGCATTAGTTCATGAGCAGCATTGAAATTATCCTCAACAGAACCGGGAACAGTTAAAGAGTCATTAAAAGGAACCATAAGCCAAGGAAGCAAAGGGTAATCAGAATCCGCAATCAAATACTGGCAAACGGCGTTAACAGGGGGAGCGTTCAAAAGTGTTTCTTCCTCTATATCCTTGAACAAACTAGAAGACTTAAGAATAACGGAATCTGTTTTGTTGCCGTTAAACCCCGCAGCGATGCTGAGAATTCGCCACGTGGAATCGACGACTATTTGGGCGGCGATGGGGTGGGGTGAGGAGGAGACTTGGAAGCGGGAACAGAAAACGACGCCGCAGCAATTGGGAAAACCGGAGAGAGATTCAAACCCTTGAGAAACAGAGGGAAGATCGTTGGAGTTTGGGAAGGAAAGCCAGAAGCGGAAATTGGTACAGAGGACTCTGCAAAGCTGTTTGACGCAGAATTTGGCAACGGAAACGGAGACGCCGAATCGTTCGGAAATATCAGGGTAATCGGAGCCGTTGGCAAGACGGAAAAGGCCGATACCAAGGCGGACACCGGCGGAGAGGTTGAGAGGGAAGAGTTCGGCAGGGTCACGGCATTCGAGGAGGGGTTCTAAGAGACCGGTTAGCCATTCGAAAGTAGATGAGGTCATTAGGAAGCTGTTGGGGAACCAGTCGGGGGTGCGGGTTGGGGGAGGGTGGTGGTGTAGGCGTTTGCGTTTGCGGTTGTGGGTGAGGATGGTGGCGGCGGTTTGTTGGGAATAAAGGAAGTGATGGATGAGGGAGAAAGTGGAAGAATCGAGGGAATTGGAGTGGGGGGAATTGGGAGGGAAAATGAGGAGAAGGAGGAGGATGAGTTGGGAGACTAGGGTGGAAAGTAACGCCGCCAATTTGCGTGATTCCATATTATTTTTGTTTTTAGTTTTCTGGGGAACGGAAATCGATGCTAGGGGTTGAGGTTTGTTTGGATAGTGATTGGGAATGGGTAAAAGGGAAAAGTGTGTCAGAGAGTGTGTGTGTGTGTGAGAGAGGCTGACTCCTAAATGCTTTTTTTTTTGCTGCTACGTTGTGCCTTTTCATTGGGTTCAATCGTACCATGAACCTTCCATTTCGGCGCCGCTCTGCCTTTTCGAACCTTCCATTTCTGCTCCCACCTCTCATTTCTTCCTTATAAATCAGACCGGATCTCACGCCATTTTTTTCCTTTCATTCACTGGAAGGATGATGGATCTCACGCCAATTTATTCTTTTGATTCTACCATCATATACATTTATTCAAATTAAATAGTAAATACTCTCCCTATCTCATCTATCTCCCTCGTTAGTTCTAATAATTTTTTTGGCTACAACTCATTCATTCTAGGGTTCCCCTCGGGGGTTTAGGATTTCAATATGGGTTTCATCATCTTCGGTTATTAGGCGGTTCTAGTAGGAGAGAGAGAGAGAGAGACACCAAATAAATAATGTTTTAAAACTAATATTTTTTTTATTCCAAGTGTCAATCTTTATCTTATCGGGACTGTCCAATAAATAGAGAGGATATCTCAATGTAAAGTCAAATGTTTTGATCACCAATTGATTGTCTTCCACCAAAATCAAGATTCAGGAGTAAAAACATGTGGATTCGTTAATTTGTTTTTCACTCATTTGTTCACAATGGTCATCATGTGCACTTGAGAAATGACTATAGCCACTATATCGACTCCATCAGCCTCAACCAGATTGGCCTTTGGCTTAAGAGAATTGTCGTTTTTCGCTCTATGCCTGCATTGAGGTTTATAATGTCCACAAACATAGAACATTCTTTTCTTTTTAAATAATTGAGGCGAGCAACACGCAAAACATAATCATTTTTATTATTATTCTGATTAGGCATTTTGTTATCGTACCTCTTTTTCAATGATTTGCTTTGGACCATGTGAAAATGAGAGGCTGGCGCCTTTGTCTTTGCAACATTGCATTTGTCCCGTTTGTGTCTTCATTTATGATTGTTTGTCATCACTCCTGCAAGAAGAAGTTGTTGTGCTTAAGTTGTTGCTTGTAGTTCTTCCATGATTCTGACGACTTTTCAATGAGTATCTCCACAACAAACTCGCTCGAGTACAACAAGTTCATCTCATCACAATATTGTGGGTAAATAATAGCAAGATTTTGTAGTAACTACCAATGTAAAACTTGGGAACAGAACACATGGAAGGAGAAAAAGGTTGAGAAGTTGGAGATGAATTTCGTGTCAAGTGTTGTTTTTTGATATGCAATGTTTGCGTTTTAAATAAAGAACCAGCTGGCAAGAAAATTAACTCGTAGTAATTTTGTTGTTGGGAATTAAGACAGATAAAAACGTATAACACTAGTTAACTGAAATAAACATGACTAAAGCGATTTTACAATTCAAGATTAAAGTGAATATGAACTTGGTCACAATTTTCTTATCATATGAATATGAACTTGGTCACAATTCAAGATTAAAGTGAATACTCCAAATCAGCTTCTTACTTGGTGCAATTCCCCAACTGATATTTTAGCTTGTAGATGGTTCTTTCCCAAATTATGCGTGTTACTGGTATGGGCATAAGTTAGAAGGGGGAGGCGGGTGATTTTCTTCTAGGAAAAACTAAATGACAAGCTCACAGGATGACAATGAAAGGTTATACTTGGGCATCTAGTCTGGAGCCATCTCACAATTTCTAGCTTGACTCTGAACTAGTGGTAGACAGTGTTAATTCTAGTAGGAACGATGTCTCTGAATTTTGGTAGTTTAATTTATCGATGTAGAGACAATGTATTTTTGCATCTAAACTTATCAAGACAAGATAGTTAGCCATCCATACAAAAGAGCAAATGTGGTAATCCAACAATACACTAGCTAGGGAGGCCACATTGGGGAAGTTATTAATTTAGAAATGCAGTTACGAAAAAAGTAAATGATTTTATGCCAATAAAAGACTTTTTTTGTTCTTTGGAGGGCATAGTTGATAGTACTACTCCTAATAAAATGCCAGAAGAAAGTTCCCCTGGTTTGGAACACAACGGAGAGACAAAACTCATCTATGAGAAAAGAAAATCAAATCCAGCATAAAGATTTGACACGAATGCAATTTCTTTACGTTTACTCTTCATTTTAACCAAACAAGAAAAAAAAGTAGTCACACTCGCACATGACCAACAGATAGAAATCGCAAAACACTGGAATAATGGTTTCAAAACGGGAAATAAGCACAAGAAGGTTTACTTTCAGAATATAAGCTGCTGTTCAAATCAGATACCAAGGGAACAAACAAATTCAACTCGAAGCTAAACAAGACTTCTCAAAGGAGACCAGAGATAGATGGTGAATCATTCATTACAAAAGCGGTCTCTCCTAGTCGCACCTATTATGGAGAAAAGAACATAAAGTATGTACAAGAACAACTCAGTAATGACAAGATAACAGAAAATTCAACCAGAATTCGACATGACCTGCAACGGCAAAAGTTTATCCCATAGTGAGATATTGTCCACACAGATGGATGTTTAAGACTTCAGCATCCTCTCAATTGCAGCAACATAAAACTCCTTTGGCATGGTACCAACAACAGCATCGTATTTCTGGCCATTTTTGAACAACATAACCACTGGTACCGCCTTAACTTCATAGTCTTCAGCAATTTTCATATCAGTGTCTGTGTTGAGTATAAAGCAGTTAAGTTTTCCAGCATATTCTGCTGATATCTCATCAATTACCCGGTGTACCATCCTGCATGGGCCACACCAGTTTGCATAGAATTCAACAAGGACTGGAGTTTCACTTTTCAGGATCGAATTTTCCCACAGGTCTTTGGTAACTGGTGTAGCTGCCAAGTAAAAAACTCATAATTCAAAAGGCCACCCAATGATTAAAAGTATAATACACATTGACATTCCAAAGATAACAAAATTAAAACCAGGACCTGCCAAAAGTCAGAAACACCAAAAAGAACTTTCTACTCATTGTAAAATACAAATTACTTCCATATAATTCCTGCTTCATGTCAGGAATGTAGTTTACCGAGACAGAAAAACTTTCTACTGTTTGAAAAATACAAGTTAATTCAGATGCTTTCCATATGGTTGACTCGAGCATGTCTTTTGTGGCGGAGGGGATATAAGATCAACAGCTTAAGCTCTAATAGCATAAATGCTTATCATATAAGTGCATGTGTATAAGCAATTTATGTAATAACAAAATATAAAATAAAGTCAATCTGTTTTCATAATCTATCCCAGAGAGCTCATGAAAGTAAGCTTATAATAGTTTATGGACATGGCATAAGCTATCATAAACATTCTGACAAGTGCTTATGCCAATAGATACCCAAAGTAGCTTCTCGTAAGCCAATCCAAACAGACCCTATGTATCTCATTCCTAATGTCGAATTCTGTCATTATGATTGAACCCAAACAGACCCATAAGCCAATTCATTATGTCGAATTCTGTCATTAATATTGCAATACAGCCAGCAACTCAAACCAAAAGTCAGTACAATGATCAACTAAGCCGTGCAACTTCCTGGAATTTTAATTAAGTAGGGGATTGAAAGATCAAAATGATCCTTAGGTTTATAATGCTCCTGATATAGAGTTAGAAAAATACTTCATAATGATGGGTCATATGCTGGGTTTTTAGGTCTAAGCAATATAATTATAGGTAATAGATCATACAGTATATGTCTGTCCTCCCTATAATATAATTAATTATTTTGTTCGGCATTCAGTGTAACATATTGAGATCTACACATTTCATAGAACCCTACAAGCATCATTCCACATAAAACCCCTAATGGAGTCAAGCTAGAACTAAGAGCAAGTACAAAAAAACAGGCTATTACTATCACTTCATTAGACACTTGTTCTGAAACTCCTATGACCAAAGAAATGAACATTGAATGCGCCCTAAAGGCAACATATCAGATTTTATAACACAAACACAATCCTCAACAACCCTGGCCTTGGTCCTAGCTCCAAATAAAACCCTACTAGTTTCAAATCTTGTGACTTGTGTTCGTGATCCGTTTTGATTTGAAATGCGAAACACAGAAGCACGAAGACAAAGGAAAAAAAACAACCATTAACGAAAATGAGGGAAAAAATACTTCAACTTTACCAATTATCTGTAAGCAGTTCAAAAAAATTATGATCCTACTTTTCTTTTTTGTTTCCAAATTCGGAAGTATCGGTTAAAAGAAGAAAGAAAAGTAAGGAGAGAAATAACTACCTCTGGTATCTTGACGCAAGGAGCGAACCTTGGGAAAAAGAAGAGGGTTTTGAAGGTGAAGGGGTTTGTAGGTGATTCGGGAATTAAGGGGAAATGAGGGAGAAGGGTTAAGGCGTGAAGGGGAAGACGAAAAGATGGATTTGTGAAGGTGAGAAGGGGAACTGAGAGAAAGCGAAGCAGAGGAAGCCATGGGACTGTGATGAATGAGTGTGAGAAGAGAAAACACAAAGAATGGGACCACCAGTGAAAGGAAAATGCAAGAACTCGGAGATTTTTGAAACAAAGAGAAAGATGCTACTCATAAATTGTAACTATCACTCTCTCTGCTTATAAAAAAACTATCCACTATCTTTGTTAGTAATTTGTTGACCCGTCAAATGCTCCTCTATTTTTACGTGTTATTTTCATTCTTATAAAAATCTCTCCCACGCATAAATGAGTAATGAGAAACACGAGGGGAAAAATGGTGGGATGGAGATGGATGGATGCCAAATCTCTCTCAAATAATAGTTTTTGTTTCCCAACTTCCAGTTTATGTTCATGTTCTTCATGTATTTACAATTCAAGGCTAAACTTCATACTCATCTTGATATTTCTCATGATCAATAAAATTATCCTTTATAGTATTCCATTTGTATCGGTCAATTTGTCCTTGAATTTTTTTTGCAGAGATTAATTTGATGAGAATCTTAAAATTCGAATATCATTTTTTAAAAAAAAAATTAATTTTAGAAACCAATGTTATGTTTGGTGGTCCCGTCTACCGGCGGAGCGGACAGCGGACGAGACTAGTGGGTGACGAGTACAAGCATTTTTTTTGTTACCATGTTATTGGTGTGTGGTTTCCACCGGCTTTGCCGGTGACTAATATCTACGCCGGGAAACCTGGCTAGCCACGAGTTTCCGGCTTTGTCGGCCCGTGTGGTTCTCCCCTCCCAACAGAGTTTTTGCCACACTCAATATTCGAACCCACGAGTATAGGTGTTTGATAAGCACTAGCGTTTAATATTTTTTGGGTAGCGTTTAGTGTTTTTTGAAACGGCTTCAAGAAGCGTTTGAGCGGATAGTGTTTAGCGTCTCACATTTTCTGAATTTTTACCCTTTTTTTTTTAAATTCCTTTTATGTCATTTTATATTTATCATGAATTAAATATATTCTTTTATTTCATTTTACATTTATCAACTACTTTAACTATTAATTTTACCAAATACATCATTTATTATCAGATAGTTTATCCGCTATCCGCTATCCGCTAACTTATCTGTCATTCGTTACTTTTTACCAATCAGAACGTAAGTTGAAAGTGCTTATAATTTCAGAGATTATACACCTATTTGAATTAGATTTATCACATTTATAATTGGTTCTATGCAAAGGAGAGAATATGTGTGTTGAAAATAATGCATGAAGAGTTATTCTCAATTTTGGGTGGCATCAATCTCAAATATGCTAAAACTAAATCTATCATTTACTTGTTTTTCCATACTCATTTTTGTACACTTTCATTTCCGCTCCCTTGACATAAGTATTGTTTAGGCTAAATTATAGTTTTTGTCCCTCTATTTTCAAAAATTCAGACATTTGGTCCCCCTATTTTAAAACTCGGACATTTGGTCCCCCAATTTTAAAAAATCAAATACATTTAGTCCAGAGAGGGACCAAATGTCTTTGATTTTTTAAAATTGGGGGACCAAACGTCTTTGATTTTTTAAAATTGAGGGACCAAATGTCTTTGATTATTAGCCATAAAAAACTGAAAATTCCTCTTGGGACTAAATGTCTTTGATTTTTTAAAATTGGGGGACCAAATGTCTAAGTTTTAAAATAGGGGGACCAAATGTCTGAAATTTTGAAAATAGGGGGACCAAAACTATAATTTAACAATTTGTTTATTGTCGGTTGTCTTAAAAAGAGTGTAAAACTGTGTTTGGTTTTGCAATAACGCAAATTAATTTTGTAAAATTCATTTTGAATGAAATAACTTGAATTTACATTGATTTATATTTCAATTAATTCATGTCAAGATGAGTTGAACAGAAAATTTAAAAGTAAAAATCACTTTTGTAAGCAAAAACTACAAATTATAACTTCACATTGGTATTAATTCAGGAGGCAAAATTGAATTTACTTGACAACACTCAAACATGACAATTGCAATTTTATTATGTCTTCGAGAATCACTGTTTGGTTCTCCCTAAAGGGAATTTACCATCTCAAGATCGAACAAAGACCACTATCCCAAAATCGAACAAGGCTGTCACTTTAAGATCGCCACATTATCAAGGATAAACACCTACTAGCTACTTCGATCTTATCATAAGGCTAGTAAGTACAGTACTGAACAATTGTTATGGTAATAAATCTTACTGATATTTGCACCCCCCATTTAGGGCCCATTAACGATTTGGCCCATTAACAGCCCAATCAAATCAACGGCTCAGATGCCTCCTCAAAATCGGTTGGCTCAGAATCATCAACACAAACACATTCAAACTCTATAAATACCCCACTCAATGCTCATTAATGGTAAGTAATTTTCTCCAACCACCACATATTTACTCAAACACTGACTTGAGCTTCGGAGTGTTATTGCAGGTACAACACTGTCGCGCCAAGATCGAACAAGACCACCATCTCAAGATCGAACACGGCCGTCACTTGAAGATCGAATATTATCTAGGATAAAACATCTACTAACTACTTCGACCTTATCATAAAGCTCGTAAGTACAGTACGGAACATTGGCGACTTCACTGGGGAACTGAAAAACACTAGTTCCTCTCTCATTTCCTTGATACTCAAATGGCACCTAAACTCCGTTCAAGGCCGGCCGGTTTTGTTGTCAGACCCATTTTAGAACCAGTCATGCCCGACCTTCGCCTCAACAAACCCCTGAAGGCCATGTTCAAAGCTTGACCAATTCCACCCAAGCACGTCTTCAATGCCCCAATACAAACCTTGCCCAAATACAAGTAAGCCCGGGCGGGACCAGCTTACCACCTCCCCCTCCATTACTCCCGGCCCTGACCGATGTTGTCCAACAGCTCGTCCAATTGCTGGCTAGACAAGAGGTGGTAAACCAACAAAGAAGTAGCCGCTTCACTGGCCTCAAGGCCGAGGTGGCGAGGCTCCAAGCACGAGGTATTCCGGACCAGGAATGGCCAGAGCCGAACCCCCTTTTAAGGAGAAATCCAGCTCTAAAGACACACTGATCTCCACCAAGGAGGAGACTATATCATCGATCTCCCCCTCGCCGTCATCGAGGGAATGGTTCTCGTTCTCCTCCGGCTCGACAATTTGACGATCTCGAAGATCCACATGATTATCCTCGCCATCATCGAGGGAATGGTTCCCGATCTCCTCCGGCTCGACAGTATAACGATCTGGAAGATCCAGCAAATTACCATCGCCCTCGTTCATTTCTAGCTTCTACATCACCACATCGACGGTCAAGAAGCCGGGAAAACGAGCATCCCAATCATCATCACCTGAATCAGGCTCAACCACGGCCATTGCTAACCAAGCGCAAAGGCCAGTTCACAACAATCATCGATAACTACAGAGTTCCGAAGTATCTCGAAAAACCTCCCGGAGCTCTGAAAATATATGATGGAGCCGGCGACCCTGATAGGCACCTCGACCAATTCGACACAAGCATGCAATACAGAAATGTACCAATGGAGATGAAGTGTCGAATTTTTCCATTAACGCTCGACAAAGTGGCATCAGAATGGTTCAGGGCTTTAAGATCAAACACTATCTCCTCTTGGGACCAATTAGTAAAGCTCTTTTCAGTACACTTTGCCCACTCCAAAAGTAAACCCAAGAACAAAAACGTATTAATGTCTGTAGTACAGAAGGAGAACGAGCCCCTCAGAGAATTCGTAGAAAGATTCAACTCCGAAGCTCTCCAAGTTCGAGAACTGGACGACGCCTTCCGAGTTTTCTTCATGGCGTAGGGCCTACTTCCTGGAAGCCCTTTCAAAAAACATATCAACACTTGGGAACCAAGCACCCTGCAGGAGTTCCTCCAGCTATCCCAGTGTTTCATCAACGAAGAAGAGAACTCCAAGATCGGGAAAATGTCGTCACAACCTGAACCATCAAGACCTCGCCAGGAAAGAGACAACAGAGGGAACGATAACCGAGGAAATAAGGATCCCCGACCTCCTCGGAATCGTCACCAGGTCTACACGGAACTCAACGTCTCCAACGCCCAATTGTTGGGGGAATGTTGGAACGACGAGTTCAGAGACGTCAGAACTCCCAGACCTCTGCCTCACCGACCTGGGAAAAATACTAACAAGTACTGCAGATACCACAGAAGCAATGGTCATGACACGAACCACTGAAATGCTTTAAAGGACGACATTGAAGACTTGATCAAACGAGGAAAATTGTCCGGTTATGTCAAAAAGCCCGGAGCACCCACCGACGAGGTTAAAGAAGAGCGAGAAGATGAGGTGCAAAGAAAAAGGGGTAAGCAAAAAGCCAATTCCGATGATGAGGAGCAAGATTTTAGAAGGGCGAATGCTCACTCAGTCATAATGATGATCGCAGGAGGATTTGAGCATGAAGGATCCGGGAAATCAATGAAACAAAAGTGGAAAGACTTATTGAACATAGCTTCAGCATCAGCATCAGCACCCCCATCCACTACAAATCGACCTCCATTATCTTTCGGTGACGAAGATCTTATGGACGGGAAACCCAACAAAGATGTCCCCCTCATAGTCTCGGCGATCATAGCCAACAAAGAAGTAAGGAGAATCTTGGTAGACCAAGGGAGCTCGTCTGACATCCTTTTTGTCGATCTTATAAACAAAATGGGGATCGACAGGGAGGATCTCACTCCATACAGAGGAACGGCCTTATCCGGATTCAACGGATCCCAGACCAAACCACTCAGCCATTTGGAACTCATGGTCTCCTATGGAACCGAGCCAATGGTAAGAACTATCAAGACAAAATTCCTGGTCCTACCTTGCGAGTCCATCTACAACGGTATCATTGGAAGACCGACCTTGGGCAGGCTCGGAGCAGTGACGTCTACCACGCACTTAAAAATGAAATTTCACTCTCTCTGCAATAAGGTGATGACATTAAACTCCGACCTGGAATCAGCTTCCAGATGCTTCTTCTTATGGTCCAAAACAGAGCGAAAAGCGGTAGAACAAGAAGGGGTTCCCCCTCCAGAAAATGCTACTCCCAGACAAGTTAAGATTCGATCTATCGAAGTTAACGCAACAGACTTGGATGTACGGTACGATCCAGAAAGCATTGAGAATGAAGACGACGACGGCCTTACAAAAGAGCTCAAACGAAAAATGATAAGACCTCGACCTGATGGGGAATTCATTGAAATACAACTCAGCGAAGACCCCCGCAGAACAATTAAAATCGGGGTAAATCTACCAGAAGAGGTTAAGATCGACTTAACCCATTGTCTTAAAGACTATGCGGACATCTTCGCCTGGTCGGCAGAGGACATGCCCGGGATTCCACCGGAGGTCGCCTGTCACCAGCTCTCAATCAACCCTGGAACCAAGTGGGTCACCCAAAGGAAGCGAACTCAAAGCAGTGAGAAAGCCATCGCTGCTTCAAAAGCGGTTGACGATCTCATCAAGGCGAACTTCATTTCTGAAGTCAAATATACGACTTGGCTATTGAATCCGGTACTGGTAAAGAAAAGCAGCGAAAAATGGCGCATGTGCGTAGACTACACCGATCTCAATAAAGCTTGCCCAAAAGATGCTTTTCCTGTCCCCAACATTGATCGACTCGTCGACAACGCTTCAGGTTTTCGTTTATTATCTTTTATGGACGCATATTCCGGCTATAATCAAATCGCCATGTTCCCCCCTGATCAAGAGAAAACTGCTTTCATGACCGATCAAGGTAACTTTGCTTACCGAGTCATGCCTTTTGGTTTAAAGAACGTCAGAGCCACCTACCAGAGGATGATGAACAAAGTGTTTCGAAAACAAATCGGTGAGAGTGTCGAGGTATATCTCGACGACATGATCGTCAAGAGTAAGGACGACAACAAACATGTCAACGACCTTAAAGAAATATTCTCCGAAGTCCGGAAGAATTCTATGAGGTTAAACCCAGAAAAGTGCACATTCGGAGTTCGAGCTGGAAAGTTCTTGGGTTTTTACCTAACAGAAAAGGGCATCGAAGCTAATCCTGATAAATGTCGATCCATAACCGAAATGCGAACTCCAACATCGAAGAAAGAGGTCCAAAAACTTAACGGCATGATCGTCACATTATCTCGGTTTATATCAAATGCAGCATTCAAATCTC
Source organism: Astragalus membranaceus (assembly GCA_039519185.1). Taxonomy (NCBI): domain Eukaryota; kingdom Viridiplantae; phylum Streptophyta; class Magnoliopsida; order Fabales; family Fabaceae; genus Astragalus; species Astragalus membranaceus. The sequence continues at coordinate 138,774,943 of CM076850.1, forward strand.
CCCCCTGTTCAAACTACTTAAGAAAGAAGAGAAATATTTCGAATGGACCTCCGAACAAGATGGGGCCTTAAACCAGCTCAAAAAGGCCCTTTCCGAACCTCCGATCCTGACCAAACCAAGCGAAGGTGAAACCCTCTTTCTATATATCGCAATCTCGGAAGAAGCCATAGGAGCCGTTCTTTTCCGTGAGTTAAAAACCGGACAGAGCCCAGTCTACTTCGCGAGTAAAGCCCTCCACGGATCGGAAAGTCGCTATCAGAAGATCGAGAAGATCGCTCTGGCTCTCATCATCGCAGCTCGACGCTTCCGACCTTACTTCGTTGCTCACCAAATAGTTGTTCGGACTAATTACCCCACCAGGCAAATTCTCCATAGACCCGACCTTGCAGGGAGAATGATCAAGTGGGCAGTAGAACTGTCGGAATTCAGAATAAAATACGAAGCTCGAACAGCTCTGAAAGCATAGGTCCTGGCAGACTTTGTAGCAGAAATGACACCAGCAAATGTCGAAACGGATACTTGGATCCTACACGTCGACGGATCTTCCAACCCAAAGGGAAGTGGCACTAGTATTATGTTAGAAAGCCCGAGCGGCATCATCATTGAGGTCTCTCTGACTTTCAGTTTCCCAACCTCGAACAAACAGGAAGAATACGAGGCTTGCATCGCTGGCCTACGCTTAGCAATTGAACTCTGAGTCCCTCGGATAACACTGCACACCGACTCTCTATTGGTAGTTTCCTGTAACATCCTCAAAATAATTAATCGAATTATTTGGATGTTAACCCAATTAAAACAATTTAGTACATAACTGGTAAATTTATTGAGTGCTAAAGTTATTTATGGGATAACATTAGATCGTTAACCGGATAATACGGGTCAATGAAGTTTTGGAATCGAAATAAGGGATTAAAATCAATACGGTAATTGGACCACGCTACCACTTATTTATTAATTAAATATGTGTTGTGTGTGTGTGTGATTAAAGAAAAGAAAGAATAAAGAGAGGAAAGAAGGAAGGAATTCACGCAGAGAAGAAAAGAGGAGAAAAGAAGAGGAAAAGAAGAAGAGGAAAAGAAGAAGAGAAAGGAAGAAGAGGAGTTAAGCCCACCTCCCCAAAATTCATCATCTTCATCATCTCACTCTCCTCATCATAACCCAAGAGCTAGGTAAGATTCCATCCGGTTTTCTCCCCCTTTTTCAACCTACGAATTTTAGGGGTTTTGAGGGAGGAAATCGTTGAAAAATTGGATTCAATGATGAAATTGATGGTTGGGTTACGTCTAGGAACAAAGCTAGGAGCGGATTGAACGCGATTGGAAGCTCGAAACGAAGTTAGGAGCGGTTCAGTGTTGATTGGGTTCGATTCGGTGGTTTTGACACATCGGTGATTTCGGCTCGGCAACGGCTCTCGCTTCAAGGGTGAGTTTTACTCACGTTTAGGCTTATTCCGTTTTGAAGTTAATTGTATGACTTAGTTTCGAAAGATTTTGAGTCGAAAACGTTATTTTGAAATATATCGCGTTTTAATGAAATTCGTAATCGTTGAGTTCTTGATTGAATTGCTTGATTGTTTGATGTTGATTGGACTGGTTTATTGTCTGGTACTGTCTGTTTTTGAGTTAGGAATCGATCGGGGGAAGTTTCGGATCAATCGGAAAGCAAAATTTCATGAAACAGGGCATTTTTGGCAATGCTGTCAAATGCGCACGACCCGTGCGCCCAGGGCACACGACCCGTGCGCCCAGGGCACACGACCCGTGCGCCTGGTTCGGGTTCAGTGTTCAAAAATGTCAACACAGGGCGCACGACCCGTGCGTCCAGGGGCACGACCCGTGCGCCCAGTTCTGTCCAAAATTTTCAAGTTGCCCAAAATAATTCCGTTTTGATTCCAATCCTTTCCTAACCCTTATATAATGATATTAGGCTTATGATGCCATGATTTTGGGTGTGTTACAAAGGGTTTTATAAAACGCTTTTGATGTCTAAACCATTTCGAAAAACCGAATAATAGCCTACGTGTGCGGATATGTTTTACTGATAACAAATGGACTATGAGTCCTATGTGGTAAAGTATAATTTAATGAACTAAATGTTCATATGATTGTAGATATATATGTTATATCGAGTTTGGGTGACGACCCAGGTTGACATACTAGGCGGGGAAGTCATGAACCCTTACCCTAGGCTCTGTGCCATTAGGAAACACTACTGGTTATGGGGTTCGCCGGGATTAGCAAGTGGATTGCAGTCGGTGTTGTGTCAAAAGTTTGTACTACGTTCATCGGGATTAGCAAGTGGATTGCAGTCGGTGGTTCGTAGCAAGGCCTAGGATGTTAGTTCACCGGGATTAGCAAGTGGATTGCAGTCGGTGTCCTACTAGATCGAAGCCTTATTGTATGGTACACCGGGATTAGCAAGTGGATTGCGGTCGGTGTCGTGTCAAACCTTAAAAATGTTTTAAACGGACCGAGAGTGTTAGTAGGGGTTCCGGTAGAACTCATTGAGATTGTATCTCACTGTTTAAGTGTTGTTGTTTTACAGATAAACAGGGACAGAAGAAAACTCAGAGGCACGAGTAGGTGGCCCCGGGAGAAGAATGATGACTTAGTTTATGTTTAAGTTTAATTTCATTCCGTTGTCCATGTATCACAACACTATGGCATTAGTGTTTTGTTTATCTTTCTTCCGCTTTCTTGTATGACTCCGATTACCACAGTTGCTGACAGTTATGGTCTAAGTACCGTATGATCTTATTTGTGTATAAGATGGTTATGTTGTATTTCAGCAAAATTTTATAGTGGTATTCATTGTCTGAACAGGAATTATTATCTCTGATGTTTATATTTTGGCACGCTTTGGTATTTTTACAAGTTAAATATACCGGGGTGTTACAGTTGGTATCAGAGCGGTTCGACCTAGTCGGACTTAGCTTTTAGGGTCTTTGCTTCCTCCAGTCGTGATTTTCTTAGTATGCTATTAGACATTGAGCTTGATCAACTTAATACTTTGTGCATATTTCGCAGAATCATGGCCAGAAGAGGTAGAGGCGTTCCTCCTCCTGTTGATCCGAACTTTGAATGGATGCAGAATGTCATTGAGAATCAGCAAAAGATGATGCAGGATATGTTGCAAACATGGTTGTCAAACTCGCGAGTCAACTCGTACGAGTCTACGAGTTTACGAGTTTACTCTCCCAAAACGAGTCAAATTTCATGTAGAATCGCAATTTTGGTAAACTCGGATAGACTCGGGTAGACTCGGATAGACTCGGATAGACTCGCGAGTCTGAAGCGATTCTATCGAATCTACCACAATCAGGGGTGTAATCAGCAAAGCAGGGGGTGTATGCGAGTAAACAAGCCCAAAATCAGTTTTTTTTTCATTTTTAAAGCCCATTTTAAATATAGATATCATTTTAACACCTCCATAACCCAAAATAATTTGTAAATTAATAACATCTAAAATATTAATATTTATAAAAATAAAATAAATATATAATACAATCATATATTGTCAGTAGCATATAAAAAATACATCTAAATGTGTTTTCAACAAATTTTAATAACAAAAACACACAATAAATTAAAATCATTTAATCTTATAAAATCAAAATAATTCATAAAACAATCACATACTAAAATAATCACTTATTATTGTATTATTGCTGAATTAGAATTAGTAAAAGGATAGTCTTATTGCTCTTTGAATCAAGTACTATTATTGATGGATTAGTGTTATTGCTCTAAAGCTACTATGTTATTGCTCTTTGAATTAGTATTAATGTTCTAAAGCTACTGAGTCAAGTGTATTATTAATTATTATCATTATCTTTGTACATGCTTAAGTATTTGAAATCATCTTGTGGCATATAATGACATAGTAAGTCCATATTTATGTATTGATGAAATGTCTTCATTGTTATTGATAGTTTGATACTGTTTGACATTACAGTAATTATTTTACCGATTTTTTTAGTGTAATTTTTTTTGTTCATAAACTCTTACGAGTCTACGAGTCGAGTCTACGAGTCGAGTCTACGGTCCCCTCACGAGTCTATGTAGACTCTCGAGTTTGACAACCATGGTTGCAAATGCAGCATGACCAAATGGCTCTGCAGCAGCCCAATGTCCAACCTCATCAAGAAGATCCTAACCGGACATATTTCCAATTTCAAAAGATGAAGCCCCCGACTTACAAGGGTGGACCGGATCCAATGACCGCCTACTATTGGATTGATTCAATGGAGAAAATTTTTCAAACCTTGCAATGCGGGGAAGAAGAGAAAGTAATATGTGCGGCAAATGTGCTCGATGAAGATGCCCACACCTGGTGGTGTAATGCAAGACAGATGATGGAACTTCAAGGAACTCCTCTTACTTGGGACAACTTCAAGGAATTGTTTCTGAAGCAATATTTCCCTTCAGTGAAGAAACTAAGCAAGCAAGCGGAGTTTGTGAATCTCAAACAAGGTGAATTGTCAGTTGGGGAATATGCTGCGAAGTTTGAAAGACTGTCTCAGTTCTATGAGTTGGGGAGGTATGCCCCAAATGATATGTGGAAGATGCAAATGTTCAAAGAAGGTCTCCGAGCTGATGTGAGCCAAGGACTCAGTTCTTACACTTTGGTTAACTATCCTGCCTTAGTGCAACAAGCATATGTTGCTGAGGAGGATCTGAGGAAAATGTATGCTGAAAAGAAAGACTACTGGAAGGGTAAGAAGAAGGTTGCTGAATCTTCTACTCCAAGCAGACCATTCAAGGGAAACAATTACAAAGGGAAGCAGGTGCAATCCCATGAACCATCAAAGTTCCACAGATGTGACACTTGTGGAAAATTTCATTCAGGTGATTGTTTGCAAAAATCCAATCGGTGCTATCATTGTAATGAAGATGGCCACTATGCAGATAAGTGCCCATTAAGGAGGAGCTTTCAAGGAGCCCCGAATGCGCCGAGACAAGGGCGAATCAACACATTGGATGCTCGAACCATCGCACCAACAGATAATTTTCTAAGGGGTACGGGATCTCTTTTTAATAACTCAGTCAATATTTTATATGATTCCGGTGCAACTCACTGTTTTATATCACAAGCATGTGTGGATCGGTTGGGACTAGCAATATCTGAGCTATCCGAACCGATAACTATTTTAACTGCTGCCAAGGGTCGTGTCCAGACCCAATCATTGTGTGAAAATTGCCTACTTGTCATAGGGGACAGACAATTTGTTGTGAAATTTATATGCTTGCCTATGAGAAGTATGGACATTGTTCTGGGTATGAATTGGATGGCTGAAAATCATGTAACGATCAACTGTGCCGACCGAACCATTAGCTTCGCCTCTGAATCCGCAGGCTTGACACAGGCAGATTTCGAAGCAACGATCTCCTACACTGAAGCAAGTCAGACACTATTCCAAGGTGCGGAAGCTATTCTTATTATGTTGTCTGCATCTACTGAAACGGGTTTAGATTTGTCATCTGTGCAAGTGGTAAATGAATTTCTAGATGTCTTTCCAGAAGAGGTTTCATCCTTACCTCCTGAGCGAGAGGTAGAATTTTCTATAGAATTGGTTCCTGGTACAGGATCAATATATATTGCTCCTTATAGAATGTCTCCTTTAGAATTGAAGGAATTGAAGTCCCAACTTGAAGAATTAATATCAAAAAGGTTCATTCGACCGAGTACCTCTCCCTGGGGTGCTCCGGTGTTGCTAGTTAAGAAGAAAGACGGAAGCATGAGATTGTGTATTGACTACCGTCAACTCAACAAGGTGACGATTAAAAACAAATATCCATTGCCGAGGATAGACGATTTGCTTGACCAACTTCGAGGTGCCGTGGTATTTTCAAAAATTGATCTGAGATCGGGCTATCATCAAATAAAGGTACGAGCCTTAGATATTCCGAAGACAGCTTTCCGTACGAGGTATGGACATTACGAGTTCGTAGTAATGCCCTTCGGTTTGACTAATGCTCCAGCGGTATTCATGGATTACATGAACCGAGTATTCCATACTTACCTCGATCTGTTTGTGGTAGTTTTTATTGATGATATCTTGGTGTACTCTAAGACCATTGAGGACCATGTTCAACATCTACGCATTGTTCTGAACGTGCTCCGAGAAAAGAAATTGTATGCTAAGCCGTCGAAGTGTGACTTCTGGATGCCGGAAGTAAAGTTTTTGGGACACGTGATTTCCCAATCGGGAGTTGCGGTGGATCCCAGTAAGGTGGAAGCTGTATTGAACTGGGAGCGACCAACATCTGTTACTGAGATAAGAAGTTTCTTGGGTCTAGCTGGTTACTATAGGAGGTTTATTCAAGGTTTTTCACAATTGGTTCTTCCACTTACTCGGTTAACTCATAAGGGCCAACCGTTTACCTGGGATGCCGATTGTGAGGAATGTTTTCAAGAGTTGAAAGTTAGGTTAACTTCTGCTCCAATCCTAATTCTTCCAGATCCGTCTTTGGATTTTCAAATTTTCAGCGATGCTTCTAGGAAGGGTCTGGGATGTGTTCTCATGCAGAACCATCAAGTTGTAGCTTATGCCTCCAGACAGTTGAAGACTCATGAAGAGAACTATCCGACTCATGATTTGGAGTTGGCAGCTATTGTGTACGCACTGAAGATTTGGAGACATTACCTATATGGGTCTCGTTTCGAAGTCTTCAGTGATCATAAAAGCTTGAAGTATTTGTTTGATCAGAAGGAGTTGAATAACAGGCAGAGAAGGTGGGTGGAATTTCTGAAGGATTATGACTTCGAATTGAAGTATCATCCGGGAAAGGCTAATGTTGTAGCAGATGCACTAAGTAGGAAATCCATCCACATAGCAAAGTTTATGATCCATGAAATGAAATTGTTGGAATCCTTTAGGGACTTGCATTTGAATGCAAGATCAAGGAAGAACCGGTTAGTGCTGAGCCACATGAAGATCTCTAGCTCATTAAGGGATTCTATTCGCTTAGCACAGGAAAATGATGTGAAGCTGCAATCGCAGAAATTGTTGCCAGATTTTACTGAAGATAGGGATGGAGTGATTTGTTTCAACGGTAGAATCTGTGTGCCCGATAATGAAGATATTAAAAATCAAGTGCTAGAAGAAGCACACCGAAGTCTATTTTCTGTACATCCTGGATCCACCAAGATGTATAGAGATTTAAAGCAGATGTATTGGTGGCAAGGAATGAAGTTAGAGATTGCTGAATTTGTATCAAAGTGCTTAACTTGCCAAAGAGTTAAAATAGAACATCAGAAGCATGCTGGTCTGCTACGGCCACTAGATGTGCCAGTGTGGAAATGGGAAGACATTTCCATGGATTTTGTAATGGCATTACCAAAGTCTCAAGCCGGTAACGACTCCATTTGGGTAGTTGTAGATCGGTTAACCAAATCAGCTCATTTTATTCCAGTTCGTTCTAGCAGTAAAGTATCCAAGTTAGCTGAGGTGTATATGAAGAACATAGTAAGGTTACATGGGGTTCCTACCAGTATAGTTTCGGATCGAGATCCGAAATTCACTTCTCGATTTTGGAAAGCTCTGAATGAAGCATTGGGGACTAAAGTACTTCTTAGTACCGCTTATCACCCGCAGACAGATGGGCAGACCGAGAGAACTATCCAGACATTAGAGGATATGCTTAGGGCTTCGGTACTTGATAACGGGAAGAAATGGGAGGATCATCTTCCACTGGTTGAATTCTCATATAACAACAGTTATCATTCCAGTATCGGAATGGCGCCTTTTGAGGCCTTGTATGGAAGGAAATGTAGAACTCCATTGTGTTGGTGGGAAGTCGGTGAGAACCGATTGTTAGGACCCGAGGTGATTCAAGACACTACTGAAAAGATCCGCCAAATCAGGGAAAGAATGAAAGCTGCTCAAAGTAGGCAAAAGAGTTATGCCGACAAAAGAAGAAGGCCGTTAGAGTTTGAGTCGGGTGATCATGTGTTTTTGAGATTGTCACCAACAATTGGCACAGGTAGGGCATTACGGGTGAAGAAACTCAGTCCTCGGTATATTGGACCCTTCCAAATTATCGAGCGAGTTGGGCCTCTTGCATACCGTATTGCCTTGCCTCCACCATTGTCGAATCTACATGATGTATTCCATGTGTCTCAGTTGCGGAAGTACATTCCCGATCCAAGTCAACCGTTAGATTTTGAAACGATTGACCTCCGACCGGACTTATCTTTCCAACCTCATCCACATTACATCATGGAACGTGGCGAGAGGACGCTACGGACGAAGTCAATTCCCATTGTCAAGGTGGTTTGGGATGGTTTTTCCCTCGAAGAAGCTACTTGGGAGTTGGAGGATGATATGCGGACTCAGTATCCGTATTTGTTCTCTTGAGGTATGTTGTGTCTAATTTTGAGGACAAAATTCTTTCGAGTTGGGGAGAATGTAACATCCTCAAAATAATTAATCGAATTATTTGGATGTTAACCCAATTAAAACAATTTAGTACATAACTGGTAAATTTATTGAGTGCTAAAGTTATTTATGGGATAACATTAGATCGTTAACCGGATAATACGGGTCAATGAAGTTTTGGAATCGAAATAAGGGATTAAAATCAATACGGTAATTGGACCACGCTACCACTTATTTATTAATTAAATATGTGTTGTGTGTGTGTGTGATTAAAGAAAAGAAAGAATAAAGAGAGGAAAGAAGGAAGGAATTCACGCAGAGAAGAAAAGAGGAGAAAAGAAGAGGAAAAGAAGAAGAGAAAGAAGAAGAGGAAAAGAAGAAGAGAAAGGAAGAAGAGGAGTTAAGCCCACCTCCCCAAAATTCATCATCTTCATCATCTCACTCTCCTCATCATAACCCAAGAGCCGGGTAAGATTCCATCCGGTTTTCTCCCCCTTTTTCAACCTACGAATTTTAGGGGTTTTGAGGGAGGAAATCGTTGAAAAATTGGATTCAATGATGAAATTGATGGTTGGGTTACGTCTAGGAACAAAGCTAGGAGCGGATTGAACGCGATTGGAAGCTCGAAACGAAGTTAGGAGCGGTTCAGTGTTGATTGGGTTCGATTCGGTGGTTTTGACACATCGGTGATTTCGGCTCGGCAACGGCTCTCGCTTCAAGGGTGAGTTTTACTCACGTTTAGGCTTATTCCGTTTTGAAGTTAATTGTATGACTTAGTTTCGAAAGATTTTGAGTCGAAAACGTTATTTTGAAATATATCGCGTTTTAATGAAATTCGTAATCGTTGAGTTCTTGATTGAATTGCTTGATTGTTTGATGTTGATTGAACTGGTTTATTGTCTGGTACTGTCTGTTTTTGAGTTAGGAATCGATCGGGGGAAGTTTCGGATCAATCGGAAAGCAAAATTTCATGAAACAGGGCATTTTTGGCAATGCTGTCAAATGCGCACGACCCGTGCGCCCAGGGCACACGACCCGTGCGCCTGGTTCGGGTTCAGTGTTCAAAAATGTCAACACAGGGCGCACGACCCGTGCGTCCAGGGGCACGACCCGTGCGCCAAGTTCTGTCCAAAATTTTCAAGTTGCCCAAAATAATTCCGTTTTGATTCCAATCCTTTCCTAATCCTTTCCTAACCCTTATATAATGATATTAGGCTTATGATGCCATGATTTTGGGTGTGTTACAAAGGGTTTTATAAAACGCTTTTGATGTCTAAACCATTTCGAAAAACCGAATAATAGCCTACGTGTGCGGATATGTTTTACTGATAACAAATGGACTATGAGTCCTATGTGGTAAAGTATAATTTAATGAACTAAATGTTCATATGATTGTAGATATATATGTTATATCGAGTTTGGGTGACGACCCAGGTTGACATACTAGGCGGGAAGTCATGAACCCTTACCCTAGGCTCTGTGCCATTAGGAAACACTACTGGTTATGGGGTTCGCCGGGATTAGCAAGTGGATTGCAGTCGGTGTTGTGTCAAAAGTTTGTACTACGTTCATCGGGATTAGCAAGTGGATTGCAGTCGGTGGTTCGTAGCAAGGCCTAGGATGTTAGTTCACCGGGATTAGCAAGTGGATTGCAGTCGGTGTCCTACTAGATCGAAGCCTTATTGTATGGTACACCGGGATTAGCAAGTGGATTGCGGTCGGTGTCGTGTCAAACCTTAAAAATGTTTTAAACGGACCGAGAGTGTTAGTAGGGGTTCCGGTAGAACTCACTGAGATTGTATCTCACTGTTTAAGTGTTGTTGTTTTACAGATAAACAGGGACAGAAGAAAACTCAGAGGCACGAGTAGGTGGCCCCGGGAGAAGAATGATGACTTAGTTTATGTTTAAGTTTAATTTCATTCTGTTGTCCATGTATCACAACACTATGGCATTAGTGTTTTGTTTATCTTTCTTCCGCTTTCTTGTATGACTCCGATTACCACAGTTGCTGACAGTTATGGTCTAAGTACCGTATGATCTTATTTGTGTATAAGATGGTTATGTTGTATTTCAGCAAAATTTTATAGTGGTATTCATTGTCTGAACAGGAATTATTATCTCTGATGTTTATATTTTGGCACGCTTTGGTATTTTTACAAGTTAAATATACCGGGGTGTTACATTTCCCAAATCAGCAAACAGTACGAGACCAAAGAGCCGATCTTGCAAAAATACCTATTTCGGGTACGGGCTTTGTTAGCTCAGTTTGAAGCAAATGAGGTAAAACACGTGCCAAGAGCGGAAAACCAACGAGCTGACATCCTCGCCAAACTCGCAAGCACCAAGGCTCCTGGGAATCAGAGAACGATCATCCAAGAAATGCTCCATAAACCCAGTGTGTCCCTCGACCCCGATCTTAACTCGACCATCTACGTCATAGAAGAAACTCACAATTGGATCACTCCGATCTTAGACTACATCATTGCAGGAGCAGGGCCCCCAGACGCAAACGCCGCTAAAATCATCCGAAGAAGAGCCTCTTCCTTTTCGGTCATTGATGGAACGCTATACAAAAGAAGTCTCTCCTCCCTATTGTTAAAATGCATCGAAGGGGAGGAAGCGACCTATGTCTTAACAGAAATTCATGAGGGAATCTGCGGTCAACACATGGGAGCTCGTTCTTTGGCTCGGAAGGCTCTCCGCGCCGGATACTACTGGCCGACCATGGCAGGCGATGCCAGTACCCACGTCAAGAGATGCAAAAAATGTCAAATTCACGCCAACGACCACATAGCTCCTCCGACCGATCTAACAAGTTTGTCCTCCACATGGCCCTTCGCATGGTGGGGGATAGACCTTCTGGGACCATTCTCAAAAGCTCCAGATCGAATCAAATTTTTGATCGTCGCCATCGACTACTTCAGCAAATGGATAGAAGCAGAACCCCTGGCAACCATCACTGCAAGGAACTGCACAAAATTCTTTAGAAAAAACATCATGAGCAGGTTCGGAATCCCCGAAGTAGTGGTAACAGATAATGGAACTCAATTCACTGACACAGGTTTCAGGAAGCTGATGTCCGACCTAAAAATCAAACACCGTTTCACTTCGGTAGAACATCCTCAAACCAACGGACAAGCAGAGGCGGCGAACAAAGTAATATTAAACGGGCTAAGACGACATCTTGGCGATTCTAAAGGAAACTGGGTGGAAGAATTACCTTATATGTCCTCTAGGGATATAGGACTACCCCTCAAAGCTCCACAGGAGAGACGCCTTTTAGGCTCTCCTACTGCAGCGAGGCGGTCATTCCCGTCGAGATTGGCGAATGTAGTTGGAGAACGACAAACCCCAAAACTCAAAACGACAATAGCCAAGCCTTAAGAGAAGAGCTCGATCTCATCGATGAAGTCCGGGGTAGAGTCTCACTTCGAGAAATAATCATCAAGCAGGGTGTAGCAACCAGGTACAATTCTAAAGTCCTTCATCGGGACTTCGATCTTGGCGATCTGGTACTTCAAAGAGCTGATATTGGACAGAAAAATGCTTCAAAGGGAAAACTCGCACCAAATTGGGAAGGACCTTACTGCGTTACGTTTAAAACCGGTATGGGAGCTTTTAAATTGGAGACCCTCCAAGGAAAAAAATCGATAGAACTTGGAACGCAACAAAGCTGAAAATTTATTACCTTTAGAGGCAAAAATTGGGCAAATCTCTCACAAAGGGCACCATAGGGTGCGCCAATCTCTTGTAAAAACGAGCTGCTCATTTCTAATAAAGAATGGTAACCTTACCGATGTTCCTCAAATTCTTGCGGTGATCTTGCCGACGTTCCACACATTATTGATTTCATCAAATCAAACAGAATGTAGGAACCAAATTTCCTTCTCCGGAAGTGACTGGGACCGATCTTAAAAGATCTCCCCAAGCGACCAACTAAGGTCGCAACTCTTTGAGAATAGTTAAATCTGAGCCGAGTCTTGGTAAACTACCTCAAAGGGATTGGGTCTTCAAGGATCGAAATATCCTAAGAACGACCATTGGCCCCAGTTGCCAATACCCCTATAGGGCGAGTTAAATCTGGGCCGAGTCCTGGTAAACTGCCCTATAGGACGACGTATATGACTTGCAGAATTAACAAAAACGACATACATGATTTGCAGAATTAAAAAAGCATTCATAAAGCTCGTAACGATGTCAAACCTCAAAGATCGATCATAAAAGTATTTCAAAATTACAAAAACGACTCAGAGATGGCCGAACCCTCAAAATTTCGCATTACACGTCGAAGTTCTAAGTCTATGCTAAAACCTGAACGGGTAAGGTATATACTCAGAACTTCTACAAATAATACTGAAAATCACTAAGCATCCGAGGTCGGAAAAATAACGGTTGTCCCAGTCTGAGGATCGACCTTGACAATACGATTTTCCTCAACCTCGTGATCGACGTTGATGATTTCCCGGTCCAAATGAAGAGAAGGGTTGAACAAAAGAGCTTGCTGATGGGCACACTCAAAACCTTCCTTATAAAGCTCGATCGCTTACTCTCTTTTAGGGAAGCTTGGAGTTCTGCAATTCGAGCTTCGGGGTTGCTACTGGACTCAGCCCTCACCTCTGAGGCTTCTTTCAGTTTACCCTCCAACTCAGCAGTCTGATCCTCCAAACTCTGGATCTTCCTTTTAGCCTCGGCCTCAGACTCCGTTAAACCCGCCACCTCGGTTTCGAGCTCCTTCACACGGGTCTCAGCAGTCTTAGCTCGCCGCGCAAGTCCCCCTTGGCTTTCCTTCAGAGATTGAAGCTCTTCCTTGGCGCGAGAAAGCTCGTTTGTCCTTAAAGACATCTCCTCTAGAAGCTTGACCCGTTTTGCCTTCTCGATGTCCAACAAATCTATAAACAATGAAGATATCAAAACCAAAAACAAAGCCATAAACAAAGCAACCAAACCAAACAAAAAGCCACCTACCTTTGGCTCGTTTCTCATATTTCTGTTTTTCGATCTTATGAACCTCAGCAAGATTGGCAAAGATCTGCATCGATGCTGATACAGGATCCTCTCGCCATTGTTCAAAATTTTGCTCAAGGAACTTCTCATCCAAAGGAACGGCTTTAGACCTATGCTTGGGTCTTTTCGAGGTCTTGTTTTTCTTTGCCGATCTCGCATCATCACCAACATCGCCTCAGTCCCTTTTTTCAGATCTCCCAAGACCGACACCTTGAGCAATTGGAGGAGAACGAATAGGTATAAGATTATCTCTTCCCTATGGGTCAACCTCGCCCAGAGCCAGGTCCTCTTGGGTAATTGTGTTGACAGGATCGACAAGAATGGCAGCATCGGCCATGGCCGCAGAGTGAGACGGGGCCCCCTCTTCTTCAGCATCGATCGGTGTCGTTGCCAGCATCTTCATCAAAGCAAGCCTTTTGGGTGCCATCATATCTGAAAATTAAAGAGTAAACGGGTTATACAACTTGCAGTCAAAAATCGAAAAAACACAAAAAGTTCCACTCCAGAAGGTCGATCTACCTAAAACTATTTGCACTTGTTTCCATTTTCCAGCCTGAACTATCCTATCCGTGGGGATACCTCGGTATTTATGCTTTGAATACGGGATGCTTTGGGAAATAAAGAGCAGAATCTTTTTGGTAAGAAGATCGTCAGCACTCAACCGATCCTCACCAACAGAATAAGAATGCGTCGACCAATTGAAATGACCGCTGCTCCAACCGATAGGAAATTTGGTGGACACCAAAGTCTTCCCATCAGCCCCATACTTCCCTACGCGATCCACAGTCGTATCATCTACCGGTTCGAACCAATAAAAAAGTTGTTTCCAAGTTCCCCTCAACGAATCAGCATAAGCCTTGAAGATCTTGGCACCTCGTCTCGAGCGAATGCTGACATGCTCGCGACCATACTTGTCCTCCCCACTGTTCCGATTAAGCTCGAACAAATGAAAGAAAAGAAGTGGCGACACCGGTCTCTCCAGATGAATGCACATAAGCTCGAAATCTCGAAGAAAAGCCCACGCGTTGGGATGCAATTGAGAGGGGGCCACGTCCAGCTCAGCCAGAACAGTTTGTTGTAGAGAGGAAAAAGGAGGTCAAATGTTCATATCATTTACGGCTACATGGTACATCGTAAACTTAAGCTCTCCTGGCCAGGTTGCCACATGCTCCCCATCGCCCATACCTTCGAACCTCCAAACATTTCGCCCCCCTTTCCCACGGAGTTTCTTAGCCACGGACTCAAGATTATGACCAGACCGGTACAAAGACTCGATCTCCAGAATCTTGTCAGAAACTCAATCATAGGGGTGAACTCCTTGGTGAAGTACCTCATGGGCTCCAGAGCCGGTACTGGAGTAGCCATCATTTGAAGTCCCTGAGGCTCGACTGGTACTTGCTCGGTTTGTGCGGCGACGTTCCCGAAGCTCCTCGAAATCACCTTGATCAGAGTCTTCCTCAGGAACGGAGCTCGACCCAAAATCGGTATCAGGGCTCTCCAAATCAACAGTACTCAAACTGTCTGCCTCTTCTCCAGATCGAGCTTCCTCAGAGAAAGAGTCACCACATCAATCATGTGCTCTTCCTCCTCGGCTTCCTCAGCATCTTCAACGAGCTCGTCATCTCCATCCACCAGAGAAAAGCTTCTGACATCGAAATGATCCTCCGTCTTATCACTGGTCAGAGCAGAAGCAGAATGCTCTTGTACATCAGGCACATCATCCACTGTTTGATCGGTCTGACCTTCAGGAATTTCGCCACCAGAGGCCATTATCTTTGTGAAATCTTTTGGGTAGACCGTGATATCCCTACGGGTCTTTTTTGTAATCGCCAGGTCGATCTACAGAAATGGGGGACGAAATGTCAAGAATAAACATCGAAAATGGGTTCGCGAGCAAGTCGGAACCCGACCTGACGACCCCCACTCTGGGAAAATAAAGCAAAATTGGGGGGATTTCAAAACACAAAAACGAAATAGAAGAATAGCTAAAACACTAACCTCGAAATACTGCAGAAAGAGACCTTTGCCGATCTTCTGATTGAACTCCACTTGAAAGATCCCAGAACAACCGCTAAAATCACTTTACTCGAAGAGAAGCTCGACAAATCAAGACCGGTGATCAGAGCAAAGTGAGTTAATAAGCAACAAAATGAAAGACATTGACCCCCTATTTATAGTGGGCCAAAGATCATGGGCTGGGCCCAAGAAGTCGAATCAACATGTCCAATCAAAATCCAGCAAAATGCACGCCCGAAAAAGCGAAACGTCACAGTCAATAGCCACCATCGTGACACGCGCCGTGTCAGAAACATTTAATGTCTGGCACAGAGTACAAAGCGTTGCATCATTCACTAACTCGGCACGTTCCATGATCGAACATTACTAGTCAAGGTCGAAATCCCTGGAAACTTCCACATGAAATATCTACCGGCAATAACAAGATCGCTTCATGCCAGATCGCCCCTCAGGCGACCAGACTTGGGGGCCACTGTTATGGTAATAAGTCTTACTGATATTTGCACCCCTCATTTAGGGCCCATTAACGATTTGGCCCATTAACAGCCCAACCAAATCAACGGCTCAGATGCCTCCTCAAGATCGGTTGGCTCAGAATCATCAACACAAACACATTCAAACTCTATAAATATCCCACTCAATGCTCATTAATGGTAAGTAATTTTCTCCAACCACCACATATTTACTCAAACACTGACTTGAGTTTCGGAGTGTTATTGTAGGTACAACACCGCCGCGTCAAGATCGAACAAGACCACCATCTCAAGATCACACAAGGCCGTCACTTGAAGATCGAACATTATCTAGGATAAAACATCTACTAACTACTTCGACCTTATCATAAAGCTCGTAAGTAAGTACGGTACGGAACAAATATATATTCAAAAAAATAATAATAAAGTGAACTTAAATATACACTAAATTTGTAATCTAGAATCAACTTGGTAAGCAAAAACACCGGCAAGATTGAAAATCATTACTATTGTGTATTGGGTGACAAAATTGCAACAAAGATAATTGATTCTAAAGGTGAATAGAAACAATTCTGATATAAGCAACAAATTTCAGTTCTTCTCATTTTTACCATTCAAACAATACTAGTAGGATAGATGTGCTTACGCACGGGTGTTGTCATGTTATTTTTATAAATGAATTTAGACAATATTTAAATAGTTTGAATATTACTCCGTGAAAATAAAGATAAATTTAAAGTAGATAAAAAAAAGAGTTTCAAATAAAAAATAGATAATTATTAAAATCTAAAAATGTAAAGGTATCATTTAAAAACAATATGTGCATTTATCCCGTGTTTTTTTGTATATCAGTATAGTGTTCTTTTATATATCAGTGTTGTTATCCCGTGTTTTTTTTTATATATTAGTGAAGCTATCCCGTGTTTTTATATATATCATTGCAGTTATCCCCGTATTTTTTATATATCAGTGCAGTTATCTCGTGTTTTTTAATGTATCACTGCAATTATCTCATGGTTTCAATTGATTATTTGATTTGATTAGTAGATTATTGTAGATAGTAAAAGATAGATAGTAGATTATCAATAAGAAATATTTATCCCGTGTTTTTTTGTATATCAGTAACAATTATTTGTCCTTTTTTAGGTATTAGTCACATGTGTTTTAAATATTAATCAGTTTAAATAGTCATGAAGCCTTCTTATTTTTTTAGATAGTAGGATTATAGTAGTTTTCAAAAATTATAATTATCAATGGCAAATATTAATCCCTTTTTTTTATATATCACTGCAGTTATCCCGTGCTTTTTAAATATCATTGCAGTTATCTCGTAGTTTCAATTGATTATTTTAGTTGATTAGTAGATTAGTAGATAGTAAAATTGTTAGATAGTAATTTAAATAATCACTAAGTCTTTTTGTTTTTTAGATAGTAGGATCGTAGTCGTAGTAGTAGTCTTCAAAAAATTTAATTATCATTGACAAATATTAATCTCGTGTTTTTGTTATATATCAGTGCAGTTATCACGTGTTTTTTTTATATGTCATTGCAGTTATCTCATAGTTTCAATTGATTATTTTAGTTGATTAGTATATTAAAGTAGATAGTAAAAGATAGATAGTAGATTATCAAGAAGAAATATTTATCCCGTATTTTTTATATATCAGTAACAATTATTTGTCCTTTTTTAGGTATTAGTGACAGATATTGTCACGTGTGTTTTAAATATTAATCAGTTTATATAGTCATTAAGGCTTCTTATTTTTTTAGATAGTAGGTTTATAGTAGTTTTCAAAATTTATAATTATCAATGGCAAATATTAATCCCGTGTTTTTTTATATATCACTACAATTATCCTGTTTTTTTTATATATATCAGTGCAGTTATCTCGTAATTTCAATTGATTATTTTAGTTGATTAGTAGATTATAGTAGATAGTAAAAAAAAGATAGTAGATTATCAATAAGAAAATTTTGTTTTAAATATTAATCAGTAGTTTAAATAGTTATTAAATTTTATAGTTTTTTAGATAGTAAGTTTATAGTAGTCTTCAAAAATTTTAATTATCAATGACAAATACTAATCCTATGTATTTTATATATCAGTGCAGTTATCCCGTGTTTTTTTATATATCATTGCAGTTATCTCGTAGTTTCAATTGATTATTTTAGTTTATTAGTAGATTATATAAGATAGTAGATTATCAATAAGAAACTTTTGTTTTAAATACTAATCAGTAGTTTAAATAGTCATTAAATCTTATAGTTTTTTAAATAGTAGGTTTATATATAGTAGTCTTCAAAAAATTTAATTATCAATGACAAATATTAATCCTGTGTGTTTTTTATATATCAGTGCAGTTATCCCGTGTTATTTATATATCATTGCAGTTATTTCGTAGTTTCAATTGATTAGGTTAGTGGATTAGTAGATTATATATAGTAGATAGTTAAAGAGAGATAGTAGATTATCCATAAGAAACTTTTGTTTTAAATATTAATCAGTAGTTTAAACAGTCATTAAATCTAATAGTTTTTTAGATAGTAGGTTTATAGTAATCTTCAAAAAAATTTAATTATCAATGACAATATTAATCCTGTGTTTTTTATATATCAGTGCAGTTATCCCGTGTTTTTTTATATATCATTGCAGTTATCTTGTAGTTTCAATTGATTACTTTTGTTGATTAGTTGATTATAGTAGATACTAAAAGATAGATAGTAGATTATCAATAAGAGGTGATAGTAGATTATCAATAAGAGTGTAAACTGATTTTGTAGAGAAAAATTAAAATTTGAAGGTGATAACTTTTTTCCAAAAACGTGATAGTTTTGTTTTTGATTTTTTAGTGTGACTCATTTACAATTTTATAGGTAATTATAATAGAGTAGTGTTTGTATAAATTTAGAAATTTAGTTAAAAAAGTTAAAGTGAAGTGATAAGAGAAAGAGAATAATTATTTATGGAAAAAATAAAAGTAAAGTAAAAAGAAAAAAAGAAAAAAAAGTGTCAGAGAAAAGTGAAAAGGGGGAAAGAGAGTGTAAGAAGAAAGAGAAAAAATGAAGAAAGAGAGTGTAAGTGAAAAGTGAAAAGAAAGAAAGAGACTGTAAGAATAAAGAGAAAAAAAAGGAAGAAAAAGAGTGTAATGGCATTTTTACCCTTAAATTAGGCATGTGTCTTGTTAATAATATATCCAGTTTGTATAAATAGATATTAGATTAATTCTTCTAGGTGAAATAAAATACCTTTATTTTCACTCAAAAAAGCGATCCCATTTTTACCATTCAAACATATTAATTTGGCTAAAGTGCTCCCGGGGTCCCTTATCTTTATTTAAAGTAACGATTTGGTCCTTTATCTTTTTTTTGTCCCAAATCAGTCCTTTATGTTTTAAATTTTTGACACATAAATCCTTTTCTGTCCCAAATCAGTCCTTTATGTTTCAAATTTTTAACACATAAATCCTTTTTTTTGCCACATAAATAAGCACTGTTAACGGAAAAGGATTTATGTGTCAAAAATTTGAAAGATAAAGGACTTATTTGGGACAAAAAAAACATAAAGGACTAATTCGTTACTTTAAATAAAGATAAGGGACCCTAGGAGCACTTTAGCCTATTAATTTCTACTAAACTCACTTTTAAAATATCATTCCAAAACATAATAATTTTTGTTGCGACCGAAAAATCCAGGTGAGGATTCTTCGAAGTTCAAAAATGAAGTCGCCACCAATGTTTAATTATAAGGGCAAACATTAGTAAATCCCTTTTGGAATGGATAAGGGTCATTGAGACCAGATTTGGGTTCGGGAGTCAGTTATGCGTGGGGAAGGTATTAGCACCCCACGACATCCTTCCTAAGGAAGGTTACCTTCTAATTAGTTGTATGAAAATGATGTTAATTTTGAAAATGTTTATTTTACCTTTTTATTGTGAATTAAAAAACAAAAAAAAGACTTAATAAAAAGATTTATTTTTTGTGCTTGACGGGAGTGGGCCCTCGCTCCTACGTATCTCCAGGTGTGATGGAGAAATCAAAGCTACGTAGTTCTTGGGTAGAAAAAGTTTATTGGTTGGTGTTTTTTATTTTAGGGGTTCTAGGACTTTTGAACTGTACAGTTCATTCATCCTAAAACGATGACTAACCCGACCGTACGGCTGACTTAATCCCAATTTTGAAAATAAGATTTTTATTTTTGGAGGAAAATGATTTGTGTATGGAGTGATTTGATTTTATTTGAATAGGTATTTTAGGACTCTTGATCCGTACGGTACATTCATCCTAAAACGATGACTAACCCGATTGTACAATCGATTTAGTCCCCTAAAAAATGAAATAACGAGGTGGGTTGTAGTAAAGGAAATAGGGGGTACAATTAGCAGCGAAGGGTTGTATTATTCAAGGGGTATGTTTAGCTAAAGCCCAATTTCGTTTTGGGTCTTGGGCTGATGGCTTGTGAATTGTGGTTATGAACGGGGGGCGCTGTAGTAATGAAACAGAGGGGTGTGTAAATGAATCTGATTAAAAAATAAAATAAATTAAAAAAGCTGCACACTATATAAGGCAACTTTAGAAAACCCTAGCTCCATTTCCCTTCACCTTGATCTCTGATTTTCTAATGTTTAGCTTTAATCCAATATTTTCTCCTTCTCTGTAGTTTAAAATTTTTTCAGAAACAAACATACTGCTATCTCCAATCTCCATCTCCTAATTTCATTTTTTTGAGTAACATAAAATTCTAATTTTATTTGTTCTGTACACTAATTCTTAATTTGTTCTAATAATTTTTTTTTTTACTAATTCTACTCTATTTTCTGTAAACTAATACTTGTTGGACAATATTTTTCAGTGTTGATTCTAAATTCTGCTTAGTCTTCAAAACACTCCTAATATCTACATAAGATTTCTAAACTATTCAAGTAAGTTAAAAAAAATGCGTATAAGAGTAAAGGTCAAACCAACCTGCCCCTGGGTGAAAACTGATTTGTTGTTGTTGCTAAATGCTGTCTATTGCTACTGCTGTCCACTTGTTTCAGAAATTTTTAGATGCTTTGTGGTTAGGGTTTCAGTGTGAAACCCTATTTTTTGCTCTGAATTTTCGTATCAATTTTTCTCTTAGTTTTTGTGTGTGTTTCACTGTTACTGTTCCCTTGTCTTTATAGTGACAAACTGTGGTGTAGGTGTGGGTGCTGTTGCAGGGGAGCAAATCTCTTGGGGACAAAAGCACAACAGCTACTGAAAAGACACGAGCAGCAGCAAAGGCTGGGCTGAAGTGTTTTTGCCCAAAATGCAAAAAGCAAAGGGACAAGATGAAAGGAGGTCGAGTCTTATAGCTCAAAATATTTTCCACTATAGCAGCAATAGGCAGCATCGCATGCTGTCCCTCTTTTTTTAGTTTTAGTTTTAATTTTTTTGTACTATTTACTTTTATCATTTTGTCTATATGTATGTAAAAGTTGACTTTTATATTGTACCATTATTTCCAAAAAAAACTGTTTATTATAACAATAATAAAAGCAATATTCAGATCTTATTTTTCATTAGATTTTTCTATAATAATAATAAACTAAATTTAATAACAATAACTATAATATCAACAATAAAAAAAACGAGTATGTTCGAACACGATGGAGAGAGAATACGCACACGATGAGCGTTAAAGACACGCGTACGATTAAAATGATACGTGGTGGCACGGTGAGAATAAAAAAAAATCTCGCTTTGGATTTTTCCAATAAATTAATCGGACAAAATTAGGGTATGAAAATTTCTTAAAAAATGAATTCTTTTGAAATTTTTCTCATAGTCTAAAAGAAACATTACTCATATTTGTGTGTGAGTGCTTATTAAAAAAAACATTTGTGTGTGAGTTTCAGACTTTTACGTAGCCCTTGCCGCTCCATCTACATAAAAAAAACAAACATTTCTCATATACTAGTGGGATGACCCGTGCGATGCACGGGGTCAAAGCTTTAGGGACCGCATAATCATTATAATACTAAAATTAGCTTAATAGAAATGAAAGACAAATTCTAACAATTAAAATGTGCTTAGTAGATTCAAAAGGATAGAAACCAAAGAAAAAGCGAACTTAAGCCCTAACGGCAAAGCAGATCAAAGAGAATTAAGGAAAAACAATTAGTAAATAGATCAAGAGGCAATGACTAAAAGCTGCCAGAACGTCAGATATAAGTAGATTACTTTCTTTAATAAAGAAAAATAAGGAAGTTGAGAGAAGAATAGGCATTGAGCCAAGCTATGAAAAGGCAAGAAAAACACGCCAAAACCTCAACAGAGAAACAGAATATGCAGGAAAAGATTAGCTTGCTGCTCCAAATAAGGAAAAAAACAGATTGTTTCAAATAGATGAGAAAGACTTGGAACTAACAAATGAGTATATATAGAGAACCAGAGTCTAAAAAATCCAAAACAATTGATGGGAAATAAAGAGAGCAAAGAGATTACATTGTGATGTCAAATCTACTAAACTACCAACCACATGGCAGTCAATCTATTTACCGTAACAATAGAGGTTTCTGACAAATGCATTAGATGGCTTATCCAAAATGAAACAAAACACATGAATTATAATTAGAATAAAGTTAACATACAAACAGAGTTAGATAACAAAGAAATTAATTCCATTGATTAATTGCGAAGATTACAAAAGCATTGCCCATCAACCATGTCCAAATCCAACTACAATGAAAGCCAAAGCTTCTTAATTGGAATGGTGAACGCTAACCAAAACAGCTCATAAGAGATAAATCCAAAATGGCCCAATTACATAGCAAAAAAGGAACATCGAATCCCTAAAAGGCATAATCAAAAGAGCCTAGTTACACACAAAATAGGGAGTACAACTTTTCTGCTAAACAGAATGCTTGACAGGCCTAAAGGACCTTCACAAAGACATGCTTCTTATTTCTCTTGGCAACTCCAAGCTGCAAATTATCCCCTTCTGTAAGCCCATTCAACCCACGAAAAATAGCCCAACCATCAGTCACAGGACAATAACCACGCCTAGAACTGCTCCATTCAAGCTTGCATTCCCACTTCCTCCTCGAAAATTCACGGAGACAATGGAGGCACATCCTAAAGAAAAAGCAATTTGACAAAAGCCAACATGAAGGAACTGCAAAGTAAAAAAGGAAAAAATTATCAGTCTTTTAACAAAGGGAAAAACAAAACAAAAAATAGGAGAGCAACTAAAAATGAGAAGGGAAAACTGAAAGATCACACACACACACACACACACACACACACACACACACACACACACACACACACACACACACACACACACACACACACACACACACACACACACACACACACACACACACAAAACTATTGATTCAAAAATAGAATGAGGTTTCAATTTACTTTTAGGTTCAAACTGAAATTCATAACCTGTCTGGGAGAGGGAATCAAAATGGTAATTTGGAGAATGACTTTCCTTGAAGGTATGGCAAAACTTGCTGCTCTAGCATTAGAAGCAGCACCTTAAGATTCAGCACCATTGATTTTAGGTGCAACAATGGAAGTTGAGTCACCCTGAACCTGAAAACTCATTGTATAAAGTAAGCCACTTGGAGATGAATCATTTAAAGAAAGAAATGCATAGAAGAACAATGTGGACATGCACTTTCATGAACATCAATACATCTATTCAGCAATTCAACAATGCTACAAAACCAATTACATTAGAAAACAATTTATTTGTTGATGTAAAAACCAGAAAACTAAGTATTAGTATAATGGGACTCGCTGATTAAGTAAATGAAGAAGTCATCATAATGATACATGTATTTTCTAGTAGAATTAGAACTATTTTTAACCATCATCTTCACCATATACATATACTCACCATTCAGTTAAAAAGATTGAGAAAACAAAGAGATGCATTTACCTGTGCAAGGAAGTCAACTTTCTAGAGTTATTTATACAGGTTTTTTCATATTTAGCATCTGTGACACAATATTTATCCTAACATTGAAGAGTTTTTAAGAAACTTATGGAAAGAAGTAAATAGATGTTATCATAAAGTGCTAATCCTTTGATCTTTGGCAAGCCAACCAATATAAGACATGAACAAATTATAGCTACTCCAAAGTCCAAACAACCCATAAGAGAGAATGAGATTTTTTTCCTCCTACAGAGATACAAAACCGTATGTCATGGTTTTGCATCTTATCACATTAATTAGTCTTGATCAAGATAGAAATATGTTCAAGTCCTTTTGCGGGATATTGTTTTTAATGTGATCAAGATAAAGATGATTAATCACCAACTTCCTCGTTCCCCATAAAACATATTTGCATTTCAATCACCAAAATTCTGGCATTAACATAAAGTTGGCAGTAATATGCAATCAAAGTAGAGCAAACGATGTCTTTTTTTGTTCAGCTGAGCAAACCATGTCTGATCCCATAATGTTCACATAAGCTTACCTTTCGTTATTTAACATATAGAAGTTTTGCTTTGACAAAATATAACGAAGAAAAAAGCTGTCAAATTTCTTCTTTCTTCAAAGAGGCTGAGAAATCAATGCATGATAGAAAGGGATAATGATGCACCAGAATACAAATTTGCAATATATGAGACTAATCAGACTTCTGCTTCTTCAAGTTATAATACTAACTTGGTAATATAGCCAACAAAAGAGAGTGAGAGAGTGAGAGAGATAGATAGAAGGTTTGCAGTTTTTCTTCAATAACAAATCCAGAAGTTGAGAGAATCAACCACAAACCCCCCAAATCTTCTCCAAACCAAGCTTAGGCATTTCCTCAAACATCCAAGTAAAATCTAAAATAAGATAGTAAAATATTAGTTAAAGAAGATTTTGGGCATCAATTCATCAACCATACTATCCTCTAAACTCAACAGAACAAACAATTTACATGAAGAAATTATTTCAATGTGAAGCTTAGCATTAGGAATCAACAAATATGCTTATTTTTTAAAATGTAAGAAGAAAAATAGATATGGACTTACTTCCTAACCGTAGAAACATATACAATTTTAACTTCCTGAAAAATAATTTTTCATTGCAGGATATGATACCAATTTGAACTTCTTCCATTTACAAATTACAAATACATGCCAAGAAACAAATGAATAAATAATTGGGTGCTTACTCTGACTTCAGTGTGGTTTGGGAAGTTACCGTGACTTCAGTTTTCAATCAACCTACAAATAGATCAAAACAACTTAGTGGTATTTGTGAAAAAGAGATACAAAATATAAGAAACTTTAAATTATGAACTCAAGGTAATACCAAAGTAATGGATTGAATGGTTTGCAAGCGCTTCCTCCCAAAGAAGCATGGTCCACCATGAAGCTATTGTTATCATCAAAAGAATCATTAGATCTGAAACCCCAAGTAAGCATGAGTTGTTGAACACCCTCTGAAGCCATTTTATGCAGGAAAATGACAACGCCATATATAATTTATGCAGGATTCTATTGGATATTAGCTTAAAAATAATAAAGACAAAATAGTATTTAATGAAGACAATCAAACACACAAAAATAAAAAAACAGTGAATATCACCAATTAGGTAAGAAGATGAACAATTCAACACATGTAAGGAAGATGCATCTGAGGAAATCTCTTACCCCCAAATTTATATACCCCAAATTGAAACCATCCTCCTCAATCGTTCCGTTTCTTCATTTTATGCATTTCTCTCAATCTAGCTTTATAATGCTTACTAATTTGAGGATCAACATTATCCCCACCCTACAGCAAAAAAGTAGCAGAAAAGAAAAGATAAGTTTGACCTAGTCATTGTCTTCACGGTCTTCAGCAGCTGTGGCATCTTCATCTGTATCCCATGGAATGAAGGTTGTCTTCTCTCCTTGTCTCTCTCCCTCTCTCTCTCTCTCTCGCTTTTGTCTCTCTGAATGCGTGCGCAGCTTCCATCTCTTCTCGTGCCTGTATAGAAAAAATTCAATTCTGAAGGTAAGTGTGGGCTTTTGACATTGAGACCAATAAAAGCAAAGGAAAAGTGTGTGAAATCCCTAAAACTCTTGTCGGCACCTCTTCACCACCACCATGGCAGGGGTGTGTGCACTGAAATGAGTCGCGGCGCTCCATGCCGCAATGAAAAGGGCGCAGCTGCTGAAGCAAGAATGTGAAGAGATAAGAGTGAAGGAGAGCCTCAAAACCAAACATTTGCACACACACGGAGATATCAAGACAAACTCATAACTGTGAAATTGATAAACTAAAAAAAACAAAAGAAAGTGGAGAAGTTGAATCAAACCTCTCAATTCTTTGTGATTCATTTCTTTGCGCATACTCTCATGCTGTAGTGAAGTGGTGGAGCATTTGATTTTTTTTGCCATATTGGATAAAGGCGATGTTTGTCCATCTGGATTCTCTCTTTTTGCATGAAGAGGGGTACTTGTACTTGCATTATCGGTATATGAAATCATGCCATCTTGTGCAGCAGGAGAAACCCCGGAGGAATATATAGCAGAAACTGGTCCATGCTCCTGCAGGTTTCTTTGAGTTCCAACTGATGTTGCATATCTTGATTGATTGGACATCATAGAAAAGCCAGGGATGGAAGAATCTGGTATGATATTCTTAGGTGTCATGGACATGGCAATGCTTGGACTAATATTTTGCATTGCTGGACTTTCAAGAGTCTGGTGCACAGCAACATTGGGTGCAGTAATTCCTAAATCACCCAACCTGCTATTTGAGCTTTCTTGCACTCTATCAATGCATACTTTCTTCCCACGGATTTTATTACTCGAAGTGACAGCAAACTCTGGCATATGCCTTAATCGCTTTCTCTGCAAATTGAGCTGAAACATTAGTTCAACATCATTAGGAAGCACACAGCCATACAATAAGTTCATCCAGGGAGAGTCTAACTTGTTTATACCTTTGTTGGAAGTGGACTTTCACACAACCGATCTAACTTTGGAGTAGGATCTAGATGGAGGTTCGGTTGTAATGCTTTGAGTAACTTCGATTCGACTTCCTATTATCAATGTGAACATAGTTAACTGAGATCAATACCCAACAAATGATATAAATATGGGAATTGGTCATTCATGAATAGAAAATTATACTCACCATTAGATCACCATATGCCCAAGACTTATCAGTAAAAGATGGGATGGCCTTCACAATATTTTCCAATGACACCTTGAGGCATACTTTAGTAACAACAGGAGAACTTTCCACGGGCACAACGCTAGCTCCCCTTTCAGAAGAGCATCTTCGATAATCACGCAACTGGAGTGTTGCAGAATTGATACAAAGCTCAACCTCATAAACAGTAAGCAGCATTAAACATATATATAATATAAAATGGTGATAAAATTTGGAAAATATTAAAATTTGCCAAGAGAAAAGAATGCAGAGTGCCAAATGGCATGTAAAAGCTCTCTGTAGTCAAAAGAAAAAAACAAAAGAGGAGATGCCTATATGAAAGAGCTCCTTTGGCACAAGGAGTACCAAATAATTGATACTCCCCGTCCTCGATGAATAGGTCAACACCGCAAACCAAACTAAAAACCAGAAGAAAATTTGTTCAACCATAAATTATTTCACAAAATAATAGATGGAAATTTGAATGTCGCCCTTAAAGGGAAAGTATATAAAAAGCAAACACAATTTACCTCACATGTAAGTGCTCCATCAACATACTTGGCAGGTATATCATCCAGAACAATAGATGAATGTATACTTTGTGAAATCCTAAAGCTACTCAATCATGTTGATATAATTATATACATTCATCTATTGTCACATTTGATTTCTTTCCTAATTATTTTATGTTTCCCTTCTTATCTATCATATATAAGAAGTGTCTATGAATACAAATGGATCTATGAATTCTCTTCATTTTTACCCCTACAACAAACTGATGAACAAACACAAAATCAAAGTAAAAAGCATCCTACTAAAGAGTTTTGTGTATTTCTTACAATTAAACTCTTATAAAGAGTTTTGTGTATTTGGTCATGATTGATCACAACTACCGTACGATTTTGCTTCGAACCGGCCAGTCACATCGCATCTCAGACACCTCTCTTTTTGAACTTGTTTCCTCTAAGTCAAATGATAAACTGAT
The DNA here is from genome assembly GCA_039519185.1 of Astragalus membranaceus. Classification (NCBI taxonomy): domain Eukaryota; kingdom Viridiplantae; phylum Streptophyta; class Magnoliopsida; order Fabales; family Fabaceae; genus Astragalus; species Astragalus membranaceus. The sequence continues at coordinate 138,802,916 of CM076850.1, forward strand.
AAAAATAGCAGTTCTTCTAATGTAAATGGTTCTTCTTCTTCTTGGCATTTAATCAAACACCTCATGTCTACCATAGTTGATGCTGAATTGTCTGACTAACTAACAAAGAAAAAAGTGCATACAATAGCAAAAATGCAGATTAAAAGAAGATGATAAAGACATAAAGACAACTACGAAAAACTTAACAATGTGGCATTTATCAGATATTAGTGTAGTTTTAGCTTCAATTGGACATGTTGGACAAATCTGAAAAAATGGAGATTAACAAACTATGTCACCAATAGTTAACTTAAAGAAAATGATAGAAATGTGAGATGGTGAGAAAAAAGCAGTTCAATAGCAGATTGAAGAATGGAATGAACCTGATTTGCACTGAAGGAAAGAACGGTGACTTGTCGACGGTGTCCGCAGAGTCGTCATCGAAATCGAAAGGAGGAACCACAACTCTTAAAAAACCAGAAATCCATGAAAAAAGTAGATATGATTCTTCCCATGCATGACAACAACCCAGAACCCAAGCATGAAATTAAACACAAAAAACCTAAAACCAAAAAGGAAAGGTAAAGGAAATTGTAGTTACTAAACGATTCTCGTAGAGCAGGGGCTATTTTCCATTTCATGAACTGAAGTCACAGCAGTTGCAACATACCTGCAGAATAAAAATGATAACAAATATGAATCAATGATGAAAAAAGGTACTCATTAGCACAAGTTAATGCTATAAGTCAAAACTAAAGTTCTACAATTAAATGAAACATACAAATTAAAAAATTATCATAATCACATGATCACAACAACACTTGGTACTTATCTAATAAAAAAAGTTACAATAAATTCAATAGTTTATGGCTAGTATATATGTTTAATATCATCTTTGCAAAATCAAACATACAATCATTCATCTCCAGTAGTAACAACCAACTAATAATAAGTACAAATACACATGTTAGAGGAGGTGTCGAGTGGTAGCTTGAAGCAGGATTAGTGAAAAACAACTACATTAAACAAAATCTGTCAGCTAAGAAAATCTGACAACTCACGTTACATGTAAGAAAACTAATCCAAAAAGTCCAAAATAACCTATGCTCAAAATGCAAAATAGCAGCTGCATAAAGATCAATCCTACAAATGTAGAAAAATATTACAATTATAAAAGAATCATCATCTGAATCTCTTGTTTATCTATGGCTAGCATCACCATCCTCAAGTCACGTTGGTAACCGCCCATAAACCACTTTCCTATTCAATTGAAAAGAAATAGCCATAAATTAAGTAACAGAATTATACTACAATTACTAAAAGGCACCATCTTTAATACCTAGCCCTCCGAACACAAATAATAGCAATACATACCATGAATGCACTTTGTCCCAAATAAAAAAAAGAGCGTTGTTATATCAGTAGTAACAACCCAACCAACCTTATATTCAACACTGTAAAGTTTAGACTTGTCCAAATATTAGCAAAACAATAGAATTTAGGGGGGAAAGGCATCCATACTTGCCAAAGGTATAGTCTTAGTCCTATTGTGAGAATATGAGAAGTAGGATATAAAAACCAAACTACTTAGAAGGACATCGATACAGATTTGAAAGCTCCTTGATACTCATCCATTCTTACTTTTTTGCAGTTCATTGTTCATTGGAACCTTAACTACCTACAAATCTATCAAAGAAAAAGTAGGGGGAATCAGTATAAATCGATTTGGACAGCTTTAAACTATTGTAATATAAGCCCAATAATGTTTGTAGGTTGCTGTTAACATAACACAGCAAATAAGTGGAGAGCTAAAAGTTGAAACTGACCAAGACGATTACTTTGTCCTTGTCACTTTGCGGAGAAGGAGGTTTGATTTCCAGAAGGGACTCAATCTCCTGTAGTCGCAGTTGTGAAACCCCAATGATATTGTCCATATCAGCAACTGCAGTGCGATTCACTCGCTGCTGAAGCGAGTGTGGAGTAGCCAAATACCTCCGCATTTGGATTCCTCCCAACGATCTCTCCAAAACCAGCTCCCTTCTCACCTCAGCTTCCAACTCCAGCTCTCGCAACAACACGTCGCCGACCGCCGACATTCCGAAAGTGTTAGTCGGCAAGCATGAAAAACCACTCGCACCTGATCATCAAACAAAAAAAAGTCAAAATAATAAAAAGAAAACTCAGTTTCTTGCGAAACACATGGAGGTGAAGAAAATTGGGTTGTTTCTGACCTAGCCACCATCTCTGGCTAATGTACAAAATCAGTGCCGAAACTGTGATTAAAGCTGAAACTGTGATATGAGACTTCAACACACAGGCCAGTTAAACTCTCTGTGCTACCATTCTGATATACAAACTACACTATGCCATTAATGAAATAGGAGTATTATAAAAGCTTGAATTAAAGATCGACTCAGGCTTAGAGCCATTCATCCATACAAGGTCATCAAGGAATATAACTGGGAAAGAGAAGTGATTAAATCACTGTGAACCAAGTACCAACACAATGTATTATCAGTAAATCTCATTGAAATAGTCTTTGCATTGAAGTAATTTGTGGAACACTTTATCATTTCTTGCTTAAATATAAAAGCAAGGAACATTTACTCAGGCATGCATAATGCAGACAGAAAGCATATGCTAGTACCCGCCTGTTCAGTGAATTTTAATCATCAAAAAAGGCTTGCACCACCAAACCCAATAGGTGTTTCTTTGTTTCTGGTAAATTTGAATCAACAAAATCTTGGTCATTTATAAAATATGCATCTCAAAGTAAATCAGAACTAACTATGTTGCAGAACCAATCTCTAATTCAATGTGGTGCTAAATTTATCAATCAAAAAAAGTTCAAGCAAACATCAATTTGTCTACTCAAAAGGGGGAGGGGGAACTGTGCGTTATTGAGAACCACTAATGCAGAACAAACATAGATAAATACATGCATCCTCAATGAAAGTGAAACTGTACCAGCAAACTCAGTCCAGGCCAAAGCATGCTTCTCCGGTCAAGAGTTGAAAGTGATATCCCATTCTTCCAAGTGCTGCATAAAATGCAAAGCCAGCACGGAACAATATCAATCAATCAAAAAGATTACAATACTTTTAACAAACAACAGCAAAATATTGTGTCTGGCAATGAACCTTCATCATCCTAAAGTACCTACCTGTAGAGCAATAGCCATTTCCTACCATGAATAAGAGCTGGAAGTGAAGCATAAACAGTATTCCTCACAGGGTCCGAAATTAGCATCGAAGGCTCAGAATTTGTGGGAGATGATTAACCTAAGATACAACAGGCTCTTTAACTGGTTGAATATGCTTCATCTCAACATCACCATGCCCATCATTCTCCAAATTATCCCTTCGAAATCCACCCATTCTAGCAGTTTTATAAATACTCACAAAATTCAGTAAAATACCTTATCAGTAATATAAAGGCAATCAATTAGAAGGACACCACATTGCTCTTTTCTTCCTACTTATGATCCCACAAACATTTCATAGGGTCTGAAATCAAACGGATTAGATCAAATCAAGAGAATATAAATTACAATTGTCTTCCCACTCACTCACTTATACTAAAATAAATTACAGTATCTTCACTTATATTGGTTCCTGAAAATAAATTATTTTCAGTTTTTTAATCAAGAAAATGACTTTATTTACTTACATGTGCATTTTGTGATGAATCAGGCAAGGATGGGAGAAGCCAATTGAGACATCAACATAAGAAAACCTTCGATGTCAGAAGAGGGGAAAAACACGAGCTTTTAGATGCCCAGAAAACCAAAGTCAATTAGTTAATTAACAACCTCACCTCAAAAACAAAACAAAAATAGGGACAGAAAGTAAAAATTGCAAAGAAGAAGAAGAAGAAAAATACATTAAGAGTGTTGGGCGTTGAACTTACGGGGAGGAGCGATGCAAGCACAGACGATTTTACTGTGGTTATTGTGATGGAGTGGATTGGCGTTGTATTTTGTGCGTTGAAATCTAGTAGAAGGAGAAGGAGAAGGTTTGTAGAAAGAAGGGTACCTGGAGAAATACAAATCAAGCAACAGCGACGTCGATGTAGAAAGGACGACGACGCTGAGACGGTGAGACGCATGGAGAGGAGACATGGCGATAGAGTTACAGTTCAGCGACTGCGACGGCGAGATGCGAGACAGAGGGAGAGCAGTGACAGCGAGACAGAGGGGGAGAAGGGACAGAGACACGGAGGGAGAGAAGATGGCAGAATAAACCCTAAACTGATGTCCTGCAAAAAAAATGAAAAACGAAAATGAAATGCATAAGGAGGAAAACGAAGAAGTAGAACTGAAGAAGAACAAAATCGAAAAGTAAAAAGAAATCGAAATCGAAATGAAAAACGAAATGGAAACCAAACCAGGAAATGGAAAAATTGGTGGTTCTTCATGAAGATCGATGGAGGTTTGGTTGCTGGTGTGTGGAGGCTTTTGGTGAGGGTGATAGAGAGATGAAGAGAGAGGGGTTTGGTGGATAGGTATGGAAGACGTGTTGGGCATGCAAGAAAAGAAAGGGGAAGGGAAAGACACGTGGTGGACCACATGGTAGCAATCAAGTGGCCAAAAAATTGGAGGGAAATGGGGGGTTTTTGGCGGGAGTGCTGACTTGGAGACTATACTGGATGTTTATTCTTTGATTGTCACTAGGAAACGTTATGCTTTGTTTATTCCAACATTTTTCATATAAGCAACAAATTTCAATTCTTCTCATTTTTATCATTCAAACAATATTAATTCTTCTAGATGAAATAAAGTAACTTTATTTTCTCTCAAAAAAGCGATCTCATTTTTACCATTCAAACAAAATTAATTCCTCTGAACTCACTTTTAAAATATCATTCCAAAACATATTAATTTCGTTAAAAATGAATTCATTTGAACATTATTCAACATTTAATTATTATATAAGTTTGTGTCAAAAACAAGAGTAAAGGCCCAATTTAGCCCTTCACAATTTTTCGATAAAACAATTTGGTCCCTGATAATTTTTTGGGATAAATAAGTCCCTAACATTTTTAAAACGGGGACAAATTAGTCCCTGACTTAAGAACTAATTTGTCCCCGTTTTGAAAACGTCAGGGACTTATTTGTCCCAAAAAATTGTCGGGGACCAAATTGTCCTATTGAAAAATTGTCAAACACTAAAATGGGCATTTACTCCAAAAATAATTAGGATAAAATATGTTTTTGTTCCCTACAAAATTGAGACGTTCTAAGTTTAATCTATACATTAACAAAATAACGGAAAACTGAGTTGGTATATACATCTATACATTAACAAAATAACGGAAAACTGAGTTGGTATATACACGTGTATTTTTTTAATCTACATGGCAAATCAGCCAATATATACACCTTTTTTATTATCCACGTGCCTTTTTTGGTTTTTTAAGCAAAATGATCTTCTTCCTTCTCTTAGGAAAGCGCTTCAGCCATGGAAATGTCCCAGTTTCTTCAATACAATGCCACTTTAGCCACTTTCTCTCATCACTAATTCCTCGACAACTTTTTTTAAGTAAATATCCCCTCCTATCGACACAATTGGCAAAATCCTTCCTTACAAAATCCAAATATAAACACTGCTCCATCTGTGAACTTGATCTTGTTTTCACAGAGGGGAAAAATAAGGGTGAAAAAAAGAGCAGGGGAAAAGAAGAAAGAAGTTGTAAAAGCCTTAATGTAAAAGAGAGAATGAGTAAGAGATGAGCAAGTAAATCGCCATTCAAAATGAAACGAGAATCCATAATCCATCCAAAATGAGCAAGTAAATTGCCATCCAAAATTTCGCTAGAGCAATATGCTCCGATAACGAAATTTCTTGAGGGCTTTTGTTGGAGACGAGGAGAGGATTCCGAATATGTGGTTAGAATTTTGATTGGGGGTCTGTGGTGGCCGGAATATGGCCTAGAAGGTGGCGATTTCCTTTTTTGGATCTACTCGATTTTTGTTCGTTTCGCTTAAAACAAAGACAAATCTAGTAGAGGAGAATGAGGTGAACATGGTGGTGGCATTGGATGAGTAACAGGCGGCCGGAGTTGACCGGGAAACGAGTTTGAAGTGGCGGTCGCTTTTCAAGGTTCCTCTTCTTTGAAATCTATTTTGATAGAATGATAGAAAAGAATGAGGAGGTGAAGAAAACGTTGTTTGTTTCGCCAAAGGTGGCTTGGATTGGCCGGAGATGAAGATTGAAGGTGATGGTGGTTGTTTATGCTGAGCAGAGAGAGAAATATACGGTAGAAGTAAAGGAGAAAGAGAGTGAGTGTGGGGCGATTTTAGTAAAGGAGAAAGAGAAGTGAATATTGCTTGAATAAAATAAAATTTAACAAATCTAAAAAAAAAATTAACAAAATAGAAAGAGTAATGTTATTTAGCCAAAATGTTACAGCCAAAAATAGTCAAAAACCAAGTTACAACACCAATTAACCAAGTTTTATAAGTTATTAACCAACCTGCGTTTTCACAGTCTTTAGTCAATGGCTTAGAAAGCTGTGAAAAAGCAGGTTGGTTAATGACTTATATAACTTGGTTAATTGGTGTTGTAACTTGGTTTTTGACTATTTTTGCCAAGAACATTTTGACTAAATAACATTACTCAAATAGAAATGCCACGTGGTGCCACGTCAATTAAAATAACCAGATGGATGACACATCATTTAATTCTACCACGTAGAAGATGCCACGTCAGAATTCCGTTTATCAATCAGCTGCAATTAACGTCAAAGACTATTATTGCAAACAGAAAAATAAGTGAGGGACTACAACGCCTATTTTTATTTTGTAGGGACTAAACTTAAAAGGTCACAATTTTGTAGAGACCAAAAATATATTTAACCCAAAAAATTATAATATTTTTTTTATAGGCAATGTTAGTGGGGGTGGGAGAAATATTAGTTTTCGGGGTTTGAACCCAGACCTCCTTCTTGCACTCATTTAGTATTCATTAGTTCACCAACCGAGCAACCTGCTTGGGATCCAAAAAATTATAATATAAGTCAGGAAACATTTAATTAAAATAGACGGAAAAAGGCGTGTATGTAAACGGGAGAAATTTAGGAGTAAATGCATTAATCCTTTGATTAAAAAGATCACGCCCGGTGGGACTCGAACCCACAATCGCTTGATTAGAAGTCAAGCGCCTTATCCATTAGGCCACGGGCGCTCTACAGTATTTCACCACCAATACTACTTTTAAGTTAATATATAATAACAAACTGTAAAACGATTTACAAGACTCGAATGTTCATTTTCGCCACAAAGCATCACAAACTGCGAATACTATATACATTGACTATCAGTTTCATCTTTGAATTAACCGTCACCATTCTTACTTAATTTCAAAAATTTCTACTTTGTGTTGGGCTTCTCATTATTTATTTATTTATTCAGTTTTTCAAATCGGTAGAAATAATAATTGTCATCAATATTATTTCAAAAAAAGAAATGATAACTTCATCTATTTTTTTACAAAAATGGTTTTTTTATAAGAGAAATTGTATTAAACGGGAGTACTAGAGGTACTCCAACCCAATACAAGAGATACTAATGAATATTGTTTAGGCTAAATAGCACTTTTGGTCATTTATGTTTGCTCTAGGTTTCACTTTGGTCATTTATCTTTTTTTGGTCTATTTTGGTCACTGACGTTAGTTTTTTTTAACGGACGCCACGCTGGCAGTTAACTGCTGACGTGGCGTCTTAAGTGTCATGTATGACGTGGCATTCATTAATTGACATGGCAAATAAATATATTATTTAATTCTAAATCATTCATTTATCTTTTTGAATTGAATGAAAATACAAAAAAGAAATTAACAAAGAGGAAGCAGACCTGTTTTCAGAAATTAACACATTAAAATGAAAAACAAAAGGAAAACAGATCTTTTTAGATCTGTTATAAGAAGAAGAAGAAGAACCGAAGAACAACTACCCAGAATCAAAAACAAAGAGGGGCTACTATTCGTTTACATCACGCGATTTATTCAGTATTTTCTAAAATTTGTTTAGGGGTTTATTTCTGAAAACGCAAACGCAAACACAAGATCTGAAAACGCAAGAATTGAAAACGCAGATCAGAATTGAAGAAGATTTGAAAACGCAAGTCAGAATTTAAACACTGTTAACCGTTGTTGTTCAGATCTGGAATTTAAACACTGTTAAACGCAAGTCAGAATTTAGGAATTTTTCAGATCTAGAAATGAAATTGATGGTTCGATAGAATCATTGTTGTTGTTGATGAAAGGGGATTTGATGAAGAAGATGAGGATTGTGATGGAATTGTTGTTTGTTTGCTGAATGTTGTTTGAAGAAGAGGATTGTGATGAAAATTTTCAGATATGAACTTTTCCAATTTAATTTTTAAAAACATTTCAGATTAACGTTTTCATTTTTCAGTTTAATGTTTTTAGTAATTAATGTTTTTAGTTTAAGATTAACGCTGGCAGTAATTTAATGTCTTTAGTTTTATTATATTTTGTTAATTTCATTTTTCAGTTTTGATTTAAGTTAAAAATTTGAATTTAGAATTAAAAAATAATTTATTTGCCACCTCAATTAATGAATGACACGTCATACATGACACTTAAGACGCCACGTCAGCAGTTAATTGCCAGCGTGGCGTCCGTTAGCCAAACCTGACGGCAGAGACCAAAATGAAACAAAAATGAAACATGAGGGACCAAAACGGACCAAAAAAAAGATAAAGACCCAAAGTGAAACCTATAACAAACATAAAGGACCAAAAGTGCTATTTAGCCTATTGTTTATACGCACCAATGGATTATTCCACCATTGGACTACCATCATATTACATCTCATTCTTAATCTACCCGCAAACCAACTCCAAAAGGTATGTTTGATATTGCTAACAACCGCCTCATGATTAGAAACATTCTCTTGGAATATTCGACGGTTCCTTTCCAACCACAGTGCCCAAACTGTTGCTAGCCAAATCAAGAATTTAAATTTCCTACAATGCTATCCTGTTACAATGCCACCATACCATATAAAATGCTCCAGCCCAGATAACTCTGCCTCTTGTTGTCTGTCAGTCCACCTGTTAACATCCTGCCAAACTGTATGTGTAAACAGACATTCAAAGAATAGATGTGCTAATGTTTCACTATTTTCATTACACATCGAGCAATGTGGCTCTTGTAGAGTAACCCCTCTGACAATTAAATTATTTCGTGTAGGAAGCTTCCCAATCAACAAACGCCACCGAAAGATACACTTTTGATGGTAGACCTTTCAGACCATCTTGAATCTCCTCTCCAACATTACTTTCTTGCAAATCAGACAACCAAAAAGTATAACATGATTTAATGGAAAAAGAGTTCCCTTTATTGCCAGTCCACCTCCACCCATCCATGGTGCTCTGACACAAGTTAATCTCATGCAAAATCTGCCCAATAGTCACTGCATCAACTGCTTCCTAAACATCAAGCGCCCGATCCCCAGTCAAATTCCAACGCCAGTGACCATTCTCCCACACCCCCATATCATCAATAGCCGCCTCTGGATTAGATGAAAACGAATATAAGTTGTGAAATCCCACATCCAACACTTCATTTCCCAACCATTTTTAGTTCTAGAAACCCACAAGTCTCCCGTTCCCAACAACACATCACAGATGCCGTAAAAAAATCTACATCATATAAAAATCGTCACCCAACGTAATTAAATTCCTCCACCAAATGGAATCATACTTTCCCCAAACTCTGCTCACCCTACCAATATGTTTGCCTCTTATGTCACCGTATCGATACGTAAGGATAGGTCTCCATATAGCATTGACGTCGACAAGGCATCTCCACTTCCACTTGGCTAACAAAGCGATATTAAAAGCTTCTAAATTTTTGATGGCCAGTCCCCCCCTGTTTTTTTAGATTTACAAACAAGATCCCATGCAACCCAACAAATCTTCCTGCCATCACTATGACCACCCCATAAAAAGTTCCTTTGTATTTTTATCAATTCATTAAGTACCACTTTCGGTGTCTTATAGAATGATAAAAAAATATAAAAGGATGCTATTCAAAACTGAATTAATCAAAGCAACTCTACCTCCCATCGATAGATGACGTCCTTTTCAAGATGCTAGTCACGCCCTTACCGCTCCCACCACCGGTCTCCAAGTAGAACTCCTCCTGGGATTAGCACCCACAGGGATGCCCAAGAACCTGAAAGGAATAGAAGAAATGCTACAAGCCAAAAATGATGAAGCCGATTCAAGGAAGTCCTCCCTCGGCTTTATGCCAAACAGGTTGCTCTTACGACCTGATTCTTAATAAATAGCATTGCTGATTTTTTTTATTCTCAATTTACCTCTCTGTACCATCAGTTGCCACACCAATTCTAATTATCAATAGATTTATACTTCTCTCACTTGTTATTGTCTTACATAGAGAATTGTAAGTCTTAGCTACCAAGAGGCAACTTGGGAAGATAAGATTAAGCATTATCTAAGTTCGGCCATAAACTTATTTAAAATGACCTAACGTGTTTCTACCTGTATGCAAAAAAGTACCTCTTATCGTAAAATGTGGCTGTTCCACGTTGACATGATTAATAGATGACCACTCCATTAGAGAAAGGAAATTACTTCTTGATTATTCCCATTTACATATTGTAAGTTGTAAACCCCCCCCCCCCCCCCCCCCCCCCAAAAAAAAAAACAAACATTACCCCCGGTTTTAGTGTTAAGTAAATCCACAGGCAATTTTTAGTGTACAACAAGGTTTCTACATCACATTCTAAATACACCATATTTTGTGTTTTCTGTGGCACGGTTCAAGGAAGCAGAGATACATAAACCAATGATTTTTCTTGTATCCGCTGGATCAATAATTCCATCATCCCAAAGCCTCGCTGTTGAGTAATAAGGGCTTCCTTCTTTCTCATACGCCTCAACTACTTTCGATTTGAACTTCTCCTCTTCTTCCTTGTTCCACTGTATTACAACCATGATGCGCATTGAGACAAACAATGACATGAGAAAACCATGAATATGTAACCACATTAATATATAATCTTCTTACCTGAATTCCTTGCTTTTTCTTATTGCCTTTCTCTATTTGAGCTAGAACACCAGCAGCCTGATCACCACATTCCACAGACCAAATGAAAATCAACTAATGATCAATCAAATATGCAAGTCCAGTTTGACTTGGAATGGAGAACAAATACAAAACAGGCAATAGTAACTCGACGCACAAAGAACAGAACAACGATGATGCAGTGTGCTGTTCTGGATGAGTCATGCCAATAATTTGTAAAGATATACTACCTGAGCACCACCCATCACAGATATTCTGGCATTAGGCCAAAGGAACATGAAGTCGGGACTATAGGCACGACCACACATTGCATAGTTTCCAGCGCCAAAGCTTCCCCCAACAATTATAGTGATTTTAGGTACCTGCAGATATTTATTTGAAGAAAAAATTTATTAGACCTTAAATAATCTATCCCATGCTTTGAGATTAACCTTAATAAAAATACTACCATTCTCCTATATTTTCTAGTTTTCTCTTCGGATTGATTAACATCCCGACCCTCCAATATAACACAAAGTGCAGCAAAAAAAAGGCAATACAAGTGCAACTGTAAAGAATTGTATAAGTAGCAGGCAGGAATCCACAAACCTTTGCACAAGATACAGCCATCACCATTTTTGCACCAGACTTTGCTATGCCATTTGCCTCCGATCTTGAGCCCACCTACCAAATAGACATGCATTCCAGTTTCATTCTTCATCAAAAGACTACCGGGGTAGTTTTCCAACATCATAACTCAAAATTGTTTACAGGAAAAATATTTAGTTATGACATTGACAATACATGGCTTAGAAAAAATGAGTCACGAACTAAAAGTAAGCATTTTCTTTCAACAGTCAAATAATTTCCAGACAACTGTGACCAAAAATAGGATAGAAAATAATGGATGACATGAAGTGTATTTGACAACCAATTCGTAAACCAATCTGAATGCAACATTCATACACCATTTATTAAAACGGTAACACTCTACCATATTTCAGAATACATGGTATCCATCATGGAGAGTGTTCAAGACAATGCTGGACTTTAACTAAAGTAAGAATACGATGTGTAGCTAAAAAGAAGGTGAGAAGATAGATCAATAGTGTAATTTTAGATCTTATGTACATTCTCTTAGCCTTACAGTCACGGTGTCACTCATCCACCTGCATTTCCTAAATCTGTTATTATCTTTGTATCAAATTTCAATTGGTGATTCTGTCAACCCAACTGATTTTAAATTTTAATGCAGGATTGCTTATGATTCATAAAATTTGTTTATTCATGTAATCAACAAGAATATTATATAATCTACATCTCCTGACTGAAAAACACTAGACAACAATGACATTGTTCAGACTACAAATCCAGTGATGCTCTGAAGGAGAGACGGAACCAATCTACTCAGAGAAGTCAGATTATTATAACAACATACCATAATCAGAGAAACTGAAGCAATAACTTAAATTCATACCATGAATCCAGTGATGTTCTGAAGGAAGACCAGGGGGATGTTACGTTGAGTACATAATTCAATGAAATGGGCCCCTTTCAAAGCAGATTCGTTGAATAAAATCCCATTGTTTCCAATTATTCCTACAGGCTGTCCAAAAATCCTAGCAAAACCTGTTACAAGAGTCTGCATAGATTTTGAATAAGGATATACTGTGCATATAGGGAATTACCACAGTACTCTTTTTTTCATGCTACCAGTACAGTGATGACTTGTGAAACATTTACAGGTTGCTGCATATACTTTGGTGGACTCCAAATATTTATTGTGAAAATCAACAACCAGTAAATGTCTGACAACTATTCAAGGGTAGATGCATCTAGAAAATAAGTTCCATAGCAACCATGCATATAAACACAATGATTAAAAATGTAGAAAGTAAAGTGAATAAGCCCTCACAGTGCCATACAATTTTTTGAATTCATCAAATTCACTTCCATCAACAACGCGAGAAATCACTTCTCGGATATCAAATTGCTGCTTAAGATCAGTGGGGGCAATAGAACGAAGTTCATTGATGTCATATAGTGGCTCTTTATATTCAAAATTTATATTTAGCAATCCATTTGCCACGACATCTCTCCCAGCCATATGCAAATTCTTAATGATGTCCCTCCCAAGTGCAAGTGCATGGAATTCATCTACAAGAAACAAAACATGTAAAATGTCACTAAATAGGAACCTATTTGATTTCAGTAGCTTTCATTTCTTGTATCCACTCAGATGTGTTACAGAAAATTTATCCACAGCAAATACCTTGAGCGAAATAGTCTGAAACACCCGATGTCTTGCAGTGCACAGCAGCACCTCCCAAATCCTCTGCAGAGACTTCTTCTCCAGTTGCAGCCTAGAAAATCAAATTAATTACTGTAAATTTTGGTCATAAACACCCATAAGAATTAACCAGACATTATGGCTGGAGCTGACCTTAACAAGAGGGGGTCCAGCTAAAAAAATAGTACCATTTCCCTTGACCATGACACTCTCATCAGCCATGGCAGGTATATAAGCACCACCAGCAGTACAAGAACCTAACACCAATGCAATTTGGGGAATTCCCTGAGCAGACATTATAGCCTGATTATAGAAAATTCTACCAAAGTTTTCCCTGTCGGGAAAGACATCAGCCTGCTTAGGAAGGAAAGCACCTCCACTATCAACAAGATACACACATGGCAATTTGCACTGAGCAGCAATCTCCTGTGCCCTGAGATGTTTCTTAACAGTGATAGGATAATAAGTCCCTCCCTTAACAGTAGGGTCATTTGCCACAAACATACAAAGTCTCCCATGAACAGGACCTATCCCAGTTACAACCCCACCAGAAGGCAAAGCCTCTTCATACAATTCATGTCCTGCAAGCTTCATAATCACTCAAAAGTTCAAAACTTTTTCAAATAAACACACTACCCATTTCTTTATTTCTCATTTCCAATGCTTATAATAGTGTCTACAAAACTGAATTAATGAACTTTCGACAAACCCAATTACCAAAATGGAGAAAAGTTAGGAGAATTATAAATAAATAAGAACCTGTGAAAGCTCAAGGAAAGAAGAACCAGGATCAAGAAGACGATCGATTCTTTCTCTGGGTAGAAGTTTGTTCCTACTGGTGTTCCTCTTCACAGCTTCGGGTCCTCCACCAGCAAGGACCTTTTGGACGTGAGATTGAAGTTGGGAAATCAAGTGATCCATGGCCCCGCCATTTGGTTGGGCTACCAAACACAACGCTCTTCTTCCCAGCAAATTTGAGGTTACCCAATTTGCTTTTCTTCCAATTGACCTAATCATGTTTTTTCTTCTATCTCAGTATTTCGCTCTTCGCCCCTCACTCACCTTCGTGCTCGTGAGAAGTAGTAATACAGCCGTGAACTCATTGCACTCTACTCTCAACACAGTACAGCTAATCGTGTCTATCGGATGATGATAAAAGAATACGTTGATAAAGCTCTTGGATAATCTTGCCACGTCTTCAATTTTTTGACGAATGCATTGTACCTATTATAAAAAGAACAAAATCCTATTTACTTTTTTAGAAAAAGGTCTTTTCTTTTTCTTTATAAAAAAAAATCCAATATTCACATTTTCATAAAAAAAAATCCTAATTCACTTGACGAATATTGAAATATGTCTACTCCAATTAATTTACTATTAATAAGAGACTTTACTATTTGTACCAAAAAAAAAGACTTTACTATATGTCCTACCTTCACTGGTTTTTTTTTTTTGATAAGCTCCTACCTTCACTGGTGAAGGCAGTTAATGAGAACTTATCCGAATAGAAGTTGTAATAATAGTAATAGAATCCATGTCGTTGCTGTTGCTGCCTCAACCTTGGACAAGGCTGAGCCTCTCTCCGGTCTCCATCGCCGTGGGCGGTGTTAGTCTTAAACCCTTAACCTCCCTCACACCACCACGGTGCACTCCAAAACCCACCATTTCCATTTCCGCCTCTCCACCAACAGATGCAAATGCAACCACGCCGAAGAAGGTTCTTCTTCCTATCGGTTTCGGCACCGAAGAAATGGAAGCCGTTATCTTAATTCATGTCCTCCGTCGTGCCGGTGCTCACGTCACTGTCGCTTCCGTCGAACCCCACCTTCAAGTTGAAGCCGCTGGTGGTACCAAATTAGTAGCCGATACTTCCATCTCTGACTGTTCCAATCAAATCTTTGATCTCATCGCTTTACCGGTTAGTTATTAACTTCTTCTTCATCATAATACGTTCATGGATGGTATAATAACAATAAGAAACAGGGAGGAATGCCTGGGTCAGCAAGATTAAGAGATTGTGATGTGCTGCGAAGAATCACATGCAAACAAGCTGAGGAAAAGAGACTCTACGGTGCTATTTGTGCTGCTCCTGCTGTTACGCTTTTGCCATGGGGTCTTTTGAAGAAAAAGAAGGTGCTTTACTGTTATTTAATTTCATTCCACTTCTCACCCGTTTGTTTTAGATATCCAAAACATAAGATATTGTAGTTTCATTTTATTGTGTTTTGAGGCTGATTTTTTCCAGTTTGTCTTGCAAGACAACCTGTCACCCTGCATTCTTCCACAAGCTTCCAACCTTTTGGGCAGTTAAATCAAACATTCAGGTTTCAGGAGGGCTTACAACTAGCCGTGGCCCTGGAACTGCTTACCAGTTTGCTTTATCCTTGGCTGAGCAGTTACTTGGGGAATCTGCTGCCAGAGAGGTTGCTGAATTGCTGGTAATTTGCTTCACTAACCGACGACTGTTATGCATTTTCGCAATAGGGAAATGCAAATTTATGAATCACTCGAAATCAACATTTTAACAGGATTCAGTTATTATGTGTTGCCAAATATTCATGTGGTCAAATTGTAAGCCCTGAATTGTAGTGATAAACTGGAAGCCAACTTTTAGCTGGTTGAACAGTTCAGTCGGAGAACTAAGTAACTAACTAGTAGCTACTATTAGGTACTGAATTAGCTGAACTGGAGAATTTTGACCAAGAGTGGAAAAGCATGAACAAAAGGATTCATACAAAGTAATGATTTTTGCTTGAAATCAATGTTTTTAAATCAGGATCCTACATTTTGGTGATGATCACATCTGTAGAAAATAATCTCTTCCATTGTTAATCCTGTGATATTCGATGTATGTTATCAAAGCAGTTATGTTCTGTGGCTGATCAAACACCCCTTCTTTTGTGATAGTTGATGAGAACTGTTGATGATGGTAATGTAGCCAAGAAGGAGTTTAATGAAGTTGAGTGGTCTGTTGGCCATTATCCCCCTAGTGTAGGTTACTATCATATCTATGTAATTTGTTAAAACTTCTACTGTTTATGCTTCTGCAATGAGGATCTGAAATATGTGCTATGACATGCAGATTCTCATCCCAATTGCACATGGTTCGGAAGAGATTGAAGTGGTGACGCTGATAGATATTCTCAGGCGAGCTAAAGCTAATGTCATAGTTGCTTCTGTTGAGAAAACTCTTGAAGTCTTGGCTTCTCAAGGAACCAAAATTGTTGCTGATAAATTAATTAGTGAAGCTCAAGAGTCAGCACATGATTTGATTATTCTTCCGGTAATACAAATTCCTCAAAATAAATAAGTTGCTGTATTTTGTTGTTGTGGTGTTTTATGCTCAAGACTGGGCGCATGATTTTACTGCATTTGGTTTGATTTAAAAGTCAGTTCTCATGTTTGCAATATGGTCTTTCGAGTTCGAGCTGCAGCATTCTTTTGTGGTCATATTGTAGACACTAGACCATACATCCAAAAGTCTTTATAGTTTTGTTTTCAATCATTATACTTTGATAATTTGATTTGATATAAACATCAATTCTCATGTTTGGAACCATTGCAGAATATTGAATTTGAATTGATTTGTTAATCAATGTTTGGAACCCTTAAAAATGAATGAAATAGAGCCTCTTTGGATAAACTTCTCAACAAACATTTGTAGGAAAAGAACAGTGAGAGGATCTTAGATTATAATGACTACAGATCTCTTACATAATAGCTTCTCACATGCGAAGGAATTAGCTTCTCCTTCTCAATTTTTTTCAAAACTTCTCTCATCTAGTTTCACCGTGAATAGCTAGCTATAAACTCATAAGGACTTTTCCGTATGTGAGAACCAAAGACTTATTTTTAGCTGAGAAGCACTTGTAAGCAAAATGTATTATGATTTTAGAATCAAGCATGACTCAACTTAATCTAGAAGGATCTATTAGTTGCTATATTTGTTGTTTGAATAATTAGTAATGTTGTTAGGAGATATTATTAAGTTTGTTAGGGTTTAGCATTCATATTGTGGGTATGCACTAGTCTTATATAAGCATAGTAGGACCTTTGTAAAAATCAATCAATGAAGAATATTGTGGTCAATTTCTCTTCTATATTTCTTAGGAGGCTTCTCTGACCACGAATCAGAGTGTTATTCTCTTCTCCCTCATTCACATATCTCCGTCAAAATCTCATCCCTTATAAAATGCAGAACAAAATTGGGAATACTCTATCTTTCTTATCCTTGATTTGAATAGGTAGAGTGGTGAATAAATTAGGGCATGACTATCTATTCAGCTATCACACAATTACAGAAAAACAGACGATCACACACCACCCTAGAGATATTCGAGAGTCTCTAGTCCCTCCTTTCCCACAACAACACACATTGTTTTGGATAACTGCTAATACAGACAATTTTCCTATTTATTCTAACACACTAATCAGAATACTACCACCCTAACTGCTTATTATACAATAACTACCCACACAAACTGTTCTTAGTTCTTACACAGTAACACACACAAAAACTGCCATGACAGCACAGCAGCCTTAGTTGCGCTGCCAAGACAGCAGCTTTAGTTGCTCGCTCCCCCTCCGCTTATACACGTCTTATAAGAGGTCTAATACATTTAAAACTGAAATAAAATGAAATCCAGTCAACAACATTTCCCCTTAGGTGGTTGATTATCAGAATCAAACAACAGCATAATATCTCGTCATTAATTGTGTTCAGTTATGCGCCAATACTCTCCAGACATGTTCAAACAAATTTTAGTAGATTTCTGAATATGCACAACTACAAAGGATTTCAAAATCAAATCAAATAGTCAAATAATGTACATGTAAGATTTTGGATTCCAGCTTTACCCCCCTCCAAAAAAATAAAGAATCATAAACAATCTTTGGATGGAACATCGGGTGAAAATGCATAGGTATACTCACACCTTGCAGTGTTATCTTTCTGTGGTCCATTGAATTGCAGTGTTTTTCGTTGCTGTTGTAGGCTCAATTTAGCTTAGGGTAGTAATTATCTGCAGAATCAGATGATTCTTATTTTTGTCTCACCCATTCTTCCTTGTCGCTAATATTGTCATGAATTTTCAGGGAGGTATTGCTGGCACTCAAAGACTGAGCAAATCTAAAATTCTGAAGAACCTTCTCAAAGAACAAAATTCAGCTGGAAGAATATATGGGGCTGTCTGCTCCTCACTTGCCATTCTACATAAACAAGGTTTATTAAAGGTATTTGGGACCCTACTGTTGCCATTGTGCTTCCCGATCCAATTCTTTAGTAAAAGCCTTACTCAAATGTCATGCTGTTACAGGACAAGAAGGCAACAGCTCATCCTTCTATCATTGACAAGCTTAAAGACCAAGCAGTAAACGACGCCATATTAGTTATCGATGGCAAACTGATCACTAGTGAAGGACTTGCCACTGTAACAGATTTTGCACTGGCTATTGTGAAAAAGTTATTTGGGAGTGGAAGAGCTAGAAGTGTAGCAGAAGGCCTTGTTTTCGAGTATCCTAGGAAATAGAGCATGTGGTTTCAAATACTTGCAGGTAGGATAGAAAAATTATAGGTAATCTAAGAGATGAAGAGTTTGTTTGTCTAACCAAGCCCATGCCTAATTTTTTGCGGTCAGTATTAAATTTGTCTCCCCTATAGCAATTACCATCTCGAGTCTCATTTTTCAAGGGGTGTTGCATAAGCAAAAATATCTGCAGAGTACATGAAATTATAACTCTAATTTTGGCAAGGACTGCGTGGTGGGTGAATATGTGGTTCTTTTATCTCAAGGCAATGTGGAGTAGGACTTCCAAATTCTGCAGAGCTGAAAATAGGCTGGGACCAATGTTGAGTGGAAGTTAAAAGAGAAAGACCTGAATTTAATGTTTGAACAATTAAAAATTACTCAGAAATAGCACAAAAAGTCCTGACACTGTAAATAAGATTCAGGACTACCAGTTGACTCACCTGATTTAGGTTGAGATCACTGCCAGTTAGAAACTAACCTCAAGATCTACAACTTTTTTGAAACCCTTCAAGCCAAATAATTTTATTTTCAATGTCTTATTGATGTTGGAAGTAAACGGTTCGGTTTTGAAGGAAAAATATGTACTTTTTCAAGATTACTTTTGACCCCCACAATGTGATGAGGTATCCAGTTAAGAATTAATCGCTTGGGCAAAGCAACGAGTAGGATTACCATAGATTGCTCTCTTGAGAATTGATTTGAGAGTGCACAAGACCTAATTTATAACACACCAGATTCATACCCATCAAGCACACAGGCATTTTAACCCCAATGCCTTCCTATTGATTGGTTTGTTGCAGGCTCTGTTTATAAACGATTCGATTAAATGCAACTTGCGATGTACTGAAAACAATCAAACCAAAAATAGGATACAATGATCATTAATTAACTACAAGTCTATAATATACTCTTACAAGAATCATGAAGGCTGTGGTTGTACTCTAGCAATTATTTATTTCATTTTTTTTGGTGATACCTATTTATTTCATTTTGAGCTATACTAGTTTTTTACCTGTGCATACGCACAGGTGATACCGTATGGTCGGTGTATTGCTATGAAGTCATAATAGTAATTTGGACATTGAGTCGAAAAAATTAAAAGAGATTGACAATCAGAATTACATTGATCCATAATAATGTATTTGGACATTAGAGGTAAAATATGCATCCCTGTTGACCCTCTCGTTTGCATCCTCGTTGGCGCTCTCGCTACCTCTATCGTTGCCACTCCCATTGTCTCTCTCGTTGCCACCCCCGTTGGCGCTCTCGTTGTCACTCCCGTTCCCACTCCCGTTGGCATTTTACTCCTTTTTAGTAGTTATAAAATAGTTATTTAGTAATTTTTTGTGGTGGTTAAATTGATTGATTTTAACAAAAGTAGTTAAATTGATTAGTTTTAGTAGTTATTTTAAAAAAAATCAGTTTTTTTAAAAAAAACGAATTTAAAAAAAAAAACAGTTTTTAAAACTTTAATTAAATTAAAATTTTAAAATTATGGAAAAAAGATTTTTATAAGAAAAACAGTTTTTAAAAAAATTAAAAAAACAATGTATAAAAAAATTCAGATTTTAAAAAATTCAGGTTTTTTAAAAAAATTTGAAATTAAAAAGTGGTACTGTAGCGGGTCAGAAGTGGGACTGTAGCGGATCTGTAGCGTGTCAGAAGTGGCACTGTAGCGTACTGTGGCAGTACTGTGGCGTTTTGTCTTTATGTGGTGAATTGTCTATTTTGCCCCTAAATTGTGCCAAATGTCAAAATTTGGTGATGTCTATAAATGTAAATTTGCTGGTATGTGTTTTTAATATATTGTAGTAGACTAGTTTTTTACCCGTGCATACGCACGGGTGATACCGTATGGTCGGTGTATTGCTATGAAGTCATAATAGTAATTTGGACATTGAGTCGAAGAAATTAAAAGAGATTGACAATCAGAATTACATTGATCCATAATAATGTATCAAGGTTATAGGTAAATCCGTTTTTATTTATATTTAACGGACACGATTCCACTACCAGATATGATCAACAACCCACTTTTGTTCGTCTTGATAACTGTGACCCAACAGATATATTTTTAACGGTGTAGATTGCACCGACAATATCAACGGTGGATAATCATTGACGATTACTATAAATACCCACCCCAACCCTCATTCTTTTCACACCAACATTTCACTCCAAAATGGAAATTTGTTCAACTCTGTATTCAAACGAGAATAGGCTTACCGCTATTCACCATAGCGGCCAAATCACCATGACAGAAGAAGGTGTCTACTTCTCATGTCCAAAGCCTATTTTATGCAGGCTCCGAGAAAGCATCACCTTCGGCGGTTTGAAGGATAAAGTGGAGATCAAAGTTCAAGTGATTGGTGATGACCGTGGGGTCACTAGTATCACTTATCGCAAACTGGAGCGCGGAGACGATGGCTGCATTTACTTCTCGTCTATGAGGATCAAGACTGATGACGACGTACGAAGCATGTTGAACATCCATGACGACATTCTTCAGAATCGTAGGCCGTTGGAGCTGTACGTGGAGCATCAACAGAGCGTCAATACGATGTTGTTATAATGGACGAGCAGGAGTAGTTTAGATCTGTCTTTGTTGTTGTTGTTGTTGTTGTTGTTGTTGTTTATGTTTTACTTTTTATGTTAGTTTGTATGTTTGCATCAATGAAAATAAATTTTTAATTTCAATAGTCTAATATAATAAAAGAACAATACTAATAATAAAGTAGTCTAAAATAGTTCAAACAGTACAATCTGAGCACTAATCACTAGGTGATATCAAACTCTCAACGTAAACGGTCAGGACCAAACAAGCATCATCTCTCTGAAACATGCTGTTGTTTTGAAGACGTTCAATTTCAGGAGTCTTGAAAGTACCATCACTAGAGTTGTAAACAATTCATCTTCAGAGTCCTCAGAAACATACAGTGCTCTAGCATTTCGATATCGAAGGGTTCCATAAAAGAGCAAAACGGTTTTCGATGGCAATACAAATGATGCCATCGCAAGACACAACAAGTCGATGGTAGGGACTCTGATTGTTGAGAGGGTGCTGAAGCTGCACCGGGGGGCCAGTCGTCACTGTGGTCAAGACGGAGGAGAGGGGGTAATCCATGAGGCCGGGAGTGATGAGGTGATGGCGATGAATTGACATCTCAAGGTGCTGCTTGGAGAATTGTTTGTTGGAAGAGATCAACAATAACCAATACTTGCAGACACACTTGAGTTGCATGAGGTACTTCACAGGGGAGCCTACTCATTATCTGCTCTAATACCTCGACCGGAAGAGACACTGCAAAAAAAAAACACGAAACGGATCTAAGCAAATCCGTGGAGCTGGAGAACGGATCTAGCTAAATCTGTTTGCGGAAAAACGGAACTATGTAGATATGTGGGACGAAAATACGTAAATCCGTTTGCTGCGAAATTGAGACTCTCTCCCTCTATCAAACAGATGTAAGTGAGAAGTGATAAGTGTTTTGCAATTTTGTAAAATTATCAAGGGTTTTTTCATCCTTTCACAGGGTGCGTGGGGGGGGGGGGGCGTATAGACTCAATGTGTGGGGGTACCAAAAAAAACAAACCTTGACATAAAGGAAGTTTGCTCGAGTTTTTGGATGATGCTAGATTGTTAACATGCAAACCAGTTTTTAGTCCAATTTTTGTCTTGTTTGACTTTGAGGTGAGTCAACACGTCACTTTTTAGCCCATTTCTGTTGTTATTAAGTGTTATTATTCTCTAGAAGTATAGAGTGAGAGACACAAATCATTAAACTGAATAAAAGTTTACAGTATGATTACAGATTAAGCATCAACATGAAACTCAAATTTGAACTAAAACCATACTAACTATCGTTAAAAGGAGGTTAAGCAAATATATCAAGTTATCTACTCTCATTGATCAAGTCTGACGTGTGTAAAAGTAGATACATGGGACCCAAGTCCATTGATAAGTACATTAGAAACTACTGCATAAGTTGAAAAAAGACTACATGGGAACCCAAGTCCATGGACTACAGTTGAGAAACTTAACAGTCCAATAGGCTTGTCTGATCATCATCCTGCATAAAAGAAAGTAGCTTTCAAGCAAATAAAAATAGTTTATTACACAATATGCCTGCGAGTTTCATTTACAACTCAACGCTCCTAGTTCCTATATACGATATACTATATACTATATACTATACATTATAAAAGCTATCATCATCCTGTCTAGTTGGACCGCAACTACTTACTTCACATCTTAAATACATAACTCCAGTCCTTATGACATAACAATGGCTTCCTTCTTATAGCTCTCACTTAGAAACAAAGACCAAACAACTCATTCATATAATCCTACCACGGACCTGTAAGTGTCCTTCTCAAGTATTGCCTTTTATTTGTCCGTTGCCGGTCCGAATCCTGTCAAAATACACAGAATAAACAATGTAAATAATCAAGGAAGAGCATTCATAAACAAACTTATATTTCCAACAAGATATCTTCACTTTTGGTTAAGAAATTTGACAGTATCATATGTAAAAATATGGTCTAAAGAAAATTGACAGAGTCATATGTAAAAGATATTTATTATATTACCTTATTTTTCTGCATCTCCGTAAATTCTGCCTGTATCATACAAAATGTAGTTAGAGCCTTTAAAAACCTCAGTTAACAAATTATTGATGATAATGTGGTCTAAAACGACAACATACCTGTTTTCTTTGTAATTCTTCGTTTAATTCCTTAAGTTTTGCAACTTCAGCCTCTAGTTCGATAGTGTAGGCCTGCCATTCAATAGAAACAAAAAAAATTAGTTAGTTATGTGCATTATGAAAAAGAACAAGAAGTCATTTTGAGATAACAAATAAAATAGAACGACATCATATACTATGTTTGGGAAAAATGCTTACTTTACTCTATTTTAATACATTCTTTGCTACGAATTTTAACAAGAATACTTAATTATTCTGATCAGAGAAACAAGACAGATAATTATTCATTTCCTATTGACAAATGACAAGAGTGCATAATAGTTAATTGAAATGCTAACCTGCTTCCGAGCCCTTGACCTTGCAGCTGATTCTCTATTTTTTATCATCCTCCTTTGTCTCCTTTCAACAACTTTATCTACAGGACCACATTTCCTTCCCCTGTTAATTACATAAGGAACCGGTGACAGTGAAGGCGGATCTACGTTACGCTTTGTAATCACATCCGGCGACATTTTACTTCCCGGAGAAGCACCAGGACCATTGACATTACTTGTAGCTAAACCAAGCATTCCAACACCAGGTAATGCACCATTGCTTTGAACTAATGTACCATTCATTGAATGTTCTGGAACTCCAATCATCCCTCCCCTTCTTCCACTGTTAGCAAGTTGAGCATTGTTTAACAAGTGAATAGGTGTATTAAAAGCTACATTAGTTGGTTTTGGGAAAAGTGGTGGAGGCTGCTGCTGGTGCTGTTGTTGTTGTGCTTGTCTTGAGTTCAATGACGGAAGAGGAAGATGCTTAGGAGCTAAGTTATTTCCCTCTACCATATTCGTATCAGCCAAATTTCCATTATTTTGATTTGGTTGTTGAAAGCCAAGTAGATTAGTAGTAGTGTTAAACCATCCATTATTATTTGGTCTACCAATTTGTTGAGGCACATCTTCTCTCACAACACCAGCTCTCACCAAAAACTCTTCCAAAGTAACTTCTCCTAATGTTGGTTGCCTTTGAGTTTGAGGCAAAGATGAACCACTATTGACACTACCATCTTTGGCCCCACCAACACCCTCTTTGATCAAATCCTTCCACACTTCATCAACTGTTTTCTGACTAAGAGTTCTCGGCAATGTTAAGGAACCTTGTCTTTGCAAATTAGCATTTGTGTTATGTCCTTCACCTCCAACAACTGAAGTTGCTAAGCCTTGTGTCTCCTCAGCTGTCCATATGTTCTTCAATAATTCATCCATGTTCATTGATCCAAAATCCTTTCCAGTTCCACCAATTGTGTTCTGTAACTCATCAAAAGTAAGAGAGTATATTGATGACTGGCTCACTAGAGTAGCATTAGCATTTCCTTGTGGCTTCCCACTCATTGTTGTATCCCAAGAGGGGTTATCACCGTAGTTTCTGAAGTTCATATTTGACCCCACTTTTCAAAAAGACTTGAAGCAGACGTTAGAGCTTTACTTAAGCAATCTCTCTGTCTTATAGATTAATCATGCATGTCCAAGTAGATCATGTGGTATTTTCAGTCAGTGTCCCTTTTGGAATGATTTCCCTGTACTTAGATCTAACCATTTAAAATATGAAAGAAAAAAAAAAGACAATGAATTAACAAAGCTATTACAGCAGATACCATTGTGTGTTGTGTATAAAAAATAGAGATTTCGTACTTGTATTAAAAATTCATAAACCCCACAAAAGAGAGAAGAAATAAAATATTTCAGGTACAATACAACCTATTGGAGGGAAACTTATATGCAAATGAACCAATACAATTAAGACTAAACAAACAGCTTGACATTACAGTTTGTACAATTGCATCCACGACCAGCAAGAATCCAAAGCAGTGGCAATAGGAAAAGCCAACCATAAGTAACTACCCATGAGAGACAGGTCAGATCAAAACCTAAGTTGTCTGTTATTCAAGTATATTTTGCTGCTTATTATCCACAATTCACCAACAGATGAAAAAAAAATCTGATGTGGACCAAACATAATTGATGCTTGCTTATAACAAACAGTTAGCTCAATTCTGAGATGTCAATACCCTCTTTTTATAAGTTTCTAAAAGAACCCAACTTCCTTTTTCGAGCGAAATCAATTGAATTAAAAATTAAAAAAAATATTTCAAATGTGACGCCATCCCCAGTTTGATATATTTTTTTTTAAAACTGTCACTATTTCGCCAATTTTGTTAGCCAATTATGGAAACTCCGCGGTTTCACACAACCCAACCCAAAAGAAAACAAGTCGAAATTCGATTCCTCAGTTTCTCAACACGGTAGACGATCGGGAAACTCATAACAGCAAGTGAATTGTTGTTCGTTGAGAATAAGGAAGTAAAATAAATTTTCATAATTAAATTAAACTTTGTTCCCAGAAAATACTAAAAACAGAAATACGCGGAGATAATAAGATAAATAAATAATCGGGTATAAGGTACAGAGATAGATGGGGAAAAAAATGGCGGTGAGAAGGAAAGGAGGAAATTACCTTAGGTTAGTTGTTGTGTTTTGGGGTTATTAACACACTCGTGTCGCAGCGATCTTCAGATTTGGGGAGTATGGTGGAATCGACAAGTGTCTTGTGCCGCCTCAACAGACACGAGTCGAGTTATAAGGAGAGACCCTTCCCTTCCTCCGTTACTGAGGTTTTTCATATTTTTTCACTTATTAAAATAATTAAATAAGAAAAGTAGCGTGTGCCATACATATCTTAAAACGTGGACCAATAGTATTTGAGCTGAATCCTTGATGTGATCTTTAGCCAATCAAAATCCACAACGTGCTTCGATCTACATACAACATTTGATTCTTCTTTCCGACAATTTACACTATCGACCATCACGCTTTTTTATTCTCTCCTCTCTCCTCCCATTTTTTATTTTTACAATGATCTTTTTTTGATAATGTAAACATTTTGAATTTTGGCTATCAAATTTACCTCAAATGCGGGGAGACAGGATAATGTTTTTTATTTCGTGATGAGACATGATAGACATGATGAGTTTAGGGTCAATTTTGTCTCGTCTCCTTGGAGTGCAATTGCAAAGTAAGGAAGATGTGATTTTTTGGTAAATTCGCTTCGCCATAAATATCTATGCACAGTCATCACTCACAATATCCGGTCAAATAATTGAACAGAATTAATTTTATTTAAATTATATTAATATAAAGAAATGGACCCAACTACTACTAATATCGAGTTCGATCACCAGTAAATAAGTTTAAATCAGACTTTGATTACTTTTTCGTGGAACTCTTAGAGCGAGAATGAAAAAAGGTATGATCGATGAGGGGGATGCGGATTCGCCGTAGTCAATTATCACTGCAGTCACTACAGTTAGTGGTACTATAATTATTAGATTAATTCATCTTTAAATCTTGACTGTCGGTTAATTTTTAGTTAAAAAAATAAATAAAAGAACATGCAAAGAGAGGGATAGACTCATGTGAAGGTGAATGCAGAGAGCCAGCATCCGATGAGGGAAACCAACCTTCACTCAAAAACTAATAGGAAACTTTATGCAGTCTAAGATTATTTTTTTTCCAACATTCTCACCAAACTCTGCCTCTTTTTTTAACTAATTGTCGGTATGTTTTAAGATACTTTAGAGGCTCGAAAATAATTTAAATGTTAAAATACGTGAAGTTCATTCCACAGTAACTTGTTTGATAAAAAATAATAATAATTTATTTACAAAAAAACATAAAATGTGATCTTAAACCATGTGTTTTCGGATACTTTGGTGTTCAGAAAAAATTATAATCGTTCAAATACCGAAAGTTTGTTCCTCAATAACCGATTTGGTGAAAAAATAATAATTTCGTGACAAAATACGTAAAGTGCAATGATCAACACTCTGTATAGGGGGTACTTTAGTGTTCGGAAAAAATTTTAGCTATTCAAATACGCAAAGCTTGTTACTCAAAAACCGGTTTGGTGAAAAATAATGATAATTTCGTTACAAAATATGTAAAGCGTGATGCTAAGCTGTGTGTTTTTGGGTACTTTAGCGTTCTAATTTTGTTAACAGTTCAAATACACAAATATTGTTCTCAATAACGGATTTGGAAAAAATAATAATTTCTTGACAAAATACGTAAAGTGCGATGTTAAGCAGCGTGTTTTTGGATACTTTAGCGTTCGAAAAAAATTTAAAATGTTCAAATACTTAAAATTCGTTCCTGAATTATAACCGTTTTGGTGAAAAAATATTAATAATTCGGTGCCACTAACCCGTGCAACTCACCCTTTTACTGATTCCACAACTTTAAAAAACCAATGTCTTTTTAGTTTTTATACTTCTTCTCTTTATAGTTTTAAGACCATGTTTTTCAGACCTTTAAAAAAACAATTTATTTTAATACTTCTTCACCTTATATTTCTAAACTTGAAATATGAATTGAATCCATTTAATTCGGTCACTACGGAAACACAAATATATTCTTGTCTTTCTTTTATATTTGAGTACCGGGTTGTAGCATTTACTCACACAAGAACTACATTTATAATAGAACCCTCATCATCTTATTTCAACTTTGTATAGCCATTTGCATTTTATTGCTGGTTTTCATTCAACCTTGCATGATACTCACATGTTCACTTTCTAATTATGAGTTAGGTTTTTATATTTACATTTAATGAATATGGATTATGTTATTAAATTTTTTTAAACTTTTTGTTCTTATTATTTATGATGTCCAATTTCAATGTCTTTGCTAATGTTCTTTTTTTAATTCTATAATCTTCTTATTTAATTTATAGCTATAATTTAATTTTTATTCACTGTTATTAGCAGCGGCAGATCCAAAAAAATTCATCCGTTGGGGCAAGAAAATAAACTATCTATAATATTTTATAAAATAAAAAATTTATATGTTTTTAAAAAAACATAATCACATACGTGAAAAAAAAATCCTAAAAAAGTATTCAAACTTCCTTAAATTACAATTGTCCTTATGGTTGTTCACGGGTCGATTTGGATTGTATTTGCTTAAATCCGTTGTTCAAAACAAATACGATTACTCGTTTGGGTTGGTTCAGACTTTACGTTTTTTTCTCTAAATTCCAAACCAAACCAATCCGATATTGCACGGGTTGGTTTGGAGATTGGACATGTCGTACACTATAATGTTAATTTTCTAAAATATAAAAAACTACTTTTTTTGTAATATTCAAATACTTCTAAATAGCGGAAAAGATTCCAGAATTTAAAAATTACACCAAATTGAACTCATACCCATTAATAGTCTTTCAATCAATAGTATTAAAATTTTATTACTTAACCATAAATTATTAAGGTTAAAAGTCTAACACTACAAGAAAAGCTGGACTTTGCGGCGGGCAAAATCCGCCGCAAAAGCCAAATTTGCGGCGGATATTTGGACTTTGCGGCGGAATTTTTTCGCCAGTAGCCAGCTCGAAGCAAACGCGTTGCGGCGGATTATCCGCCGCAAGTTTGCGGCGAATTTAGTGGCGCCGCAAAATCCACCGCAAATTTGCGGCGGATAATCCGCCGGAAAATGGGACAAATTTTTGACGCAATATATCCGCCGGAAAGTACCCAATATCCGCCGCAAAGTACCCGTTATCCGCCGCAAAACACCCATTTTATTTAAAAAAATAAATTATTTTTAAAAAATAAATTATTTTTAAAAAATAAATTTTATTTTTTTGAAAAAATCGTTTTAATTAAAAATATATATTATTTTATTAATTTTTTTAATTATTGATAAAAAAATAAAATCCAATAACTAATTAATTTTTAATTTAAAAAAATAAAAATTGGGAAAAACAGTAAAAATATCCATACAATTAATAAAATATCCAGACAATTAATAAAATATCCAGACAAAAAAATAAAATAATCTAAAGCTACTGGGGTGCCTGCCGGTCAATGTCATCAACATTATTATAATATGTATCATCTTGAAGTAAAGCACTGAGCGATGACATTTGGACATTAAGATCAATGTCCAGCGGGGGTGACCGCTGCTGGGGGTACTGCTGGTTTGGCTGGATCAGGGGTGACTGATGTTGGGGCTGCTGGTATGGCTAGCGGGGTGACTGATGCTGCTGCTGGTATGGCTGGAATGGCGGCGCATACTGGGGTGTATACTGCGGGGGATATTGGCCGGTTGCATACGGCGGGGGATACTGGGGTGTATACTGCGGGGGATATTGGCCCGAATCGCCTGAATTTCTCGATCACTTCGATCCCGAATCGCCTGAATTTCCCGATCGCTTTGCTGCTGCCGCTCGACAATCTGACGGTGAGCCTCGCTTAGTTGCTGCGTCAATTGCCTAACATCATTCAACTCACCAGCATTGGGAACATAATTGCGACCAGTCGAGTATCCAGAATGTGAATCTGATAGACTCGGAATAATGCTTGTTCGAAAAGCAGCCGGTCCAATACCACCTGATCCTACCAGACGATTAGTCTTTTGGGGACCAACTGCTCTCTCCCAAACATCACGAACTACTCTAGCCTCCTCCACTGGATCGACAGCTGCCCCACTGCTCTGTTGTGACTGATGGTACTCAGTCATCCCACCCTCGAAGCTCTCCTGAAGAAAATAACCCAACAAATAAATAACTAATTATTAATTAATATATATAAATAATTAATAAACATTAATTAATATATAATTGTAAAAGTAGTTTTACCTGAATACGCCTCGCCCGATCTGTAACGTACTCACCAGTCTCCTCCACCATATGCATGTGGCAATGCAACTCAGGTAAAGTGATTGGCCTTTGTTCCCTCTCCACCTATATATATATATATATATATATATATATATATATATATATATATATATATATATATATATATGTACATAAATATATATTATTAATTAAATACACATATTGAAAATGACTAGTTAATATTAATCAAGTAATAAATTAAGTAATAAATTTACCAAACACATGTAATGCGTTGCAGTATTAACACTCCCCCCCCGTGTGTGTGCAGCCACCTTTTTCAGAAGCACGGTTCTTCTTGTCTTTCTCACAATAATTCTTAAATGCTTCATCTGTCTGCCAATACTCATTAAACTCAGCCCAAGTGGAGTCTCCCATATAAGATGGCTTCGTACGCGTATTACGCGCCCTCCGCATCAATTCAGAATAGCGATGAGAACATCTCTTATGGAACACTCTCTCAACCGCGGCTTGCTCCCCTGGAGCAGAAGACATTTCGTAGGGAGGAAGCGCTACACTTCAAAAACAGATTTAGTAGAGAATGAGAGAATTTGGGAGAGAGTAAAGGAGAAATTTTAAGAAGAGAATGGGAGGATTGTTAGAAGTGTGAAGAATGAGAAGTGGGGAATGGATATATATAGAAAAACGCAGCCCAACGGTCAAAAGGGATTTGCGGCGGATTCTGGAGGTTTGCGGCGGATTTTGAAATTCAATATCCGCGGGTTTTTTTTTCGGAGCTTTGCGGCGGATTATGGAGGTTTGCGGCGGATTTTGAAATTTAAAATCCGCGGGTTTTTTATTTACGGAGCTTTGCGGAGGATTCGTGGTACTTTGCGGCGGATATTCAAATTAAAATACCGCGCCTTTTTTTAAAAAAACACCAAAAAAATCCGCCGCAAAAGCTACAATCCGCCGCAAATACTCAACATCCGCCGCAAATGACACAAATCCGCCGCAAAGTACCATTTTTTTTTAAAAAAAAATCGTTTTAATTAAAAATATATATTATTTTATTAATTTTTTTAATTATTGATAAAAAAATAAAATCCAATAACTAATTAATTTTTAATTTAAAAAAATAAAAATTGGGAAAAGCAGTAAAATATTATCACCAAAAAAATATCCATACAATTAATAAAATATCCATACAAAAAAATAAAATAATCTAAAGCAATAAAAATTGGGAAAAACAGTAAAATATATATTTAATGTCTGCTACCCCTAAACGGAGACCTACGCCATTATCTTGATATGACACTCTCTTGAGCATTGTCGGCAGCAGCTCCATTACAGTGGCGTATGTCTCAATTTCTTTGTAAAGAAATTTCCACATTGTCGTGAACACCCCTTCATCTTTTTCGTTAAAAGTAACCCATTTATCAGCAAAAAGCTCCTCCTCATTATTTCACCACAAGTGACATATACGTTAATCAAACGCTCGGTATCATCCTTCAACTTAACAGCCCGTCCTTGTAGTTCCTCAAACTTTCTATTTAGAGATTCAACCATATTTTCAAAATAGAAAGTTTCACAAGAAACCATCTTTTGAAAAGATGATTGAATCTCTAAATAGAAAGTTTGAGGAACTGCAAGGACGGGTTGTTAAGTCGGAGGATGATACCGAGCGTTTGATGAGCGTATATGTCTCTTGTGGTGAAAATAATGAGGATGAACTTTATGCTGATAAAGGGGTTACTTTTAACGAAAAAGATGAAGGGGTCTTCATGACAATGTGGAAATTTTTTTACAAAGAAATGGAGACGTACGCCACTCTATTGGAACCCCGCTGCCGACAATGCTCAAGAGAGTGCCGTATTAAGAGATCGAGTGCCGTATCAAGAGAATGAGAGTATTGGTAGAGGTGTGAAAAAAGAAGAAGGGGAGAAGGGGTTTATATAGGAGAAACGAAGTCAAACGGTCAAAAGGCAAGATCCGCCGGAAACGGCAGTTACTGGCGGATTTAAGGGATTTGAGACGGACTTAAGGGATTTGCGGCGGACGGAGGTGCATTTGCGGCGGTTAATTAAAATCTCGTAAAAAAAAATTGTGAACCCAAATCTGCCGCAAGAACCGTTAAATCCGCCGCAAAAGCCTAAGACGAATTTTAATCCGCCGCAACGGTCAATTATTCCGCCGGTAACTTTGAGGCGGATAAAATCCGCCGGAAATGCGTAGATTCCGCCGGTAACTTTGCGGCGGATCCATATCCGCCGGAAACTCCTGTCCGGAAAAACCAATAATTCTTGTAGTGTAAGTAAATAACATCACGTGCTTCTAAAATTACAAAACTATGTGTTGGGGAGTCTAGGGAAGCACCGGGAGCAACAACAAGCTAGCTAGTGAACCGGACCACCAACAGACACGTTTCCACCCAAAACCTTAAGACATTAGGTATATGGGTCC
The DNA here is from genome assembly GCA_039519185.1 of Astragalus membranaceus. NCBI lineage: Eukaryota > Viridiplantae > Streptophyta > Magnoliopsida > Fabales > Fabaceae > Astragalus > Astragalus membranaceus. The sequence goes on from CM076850.1 coordinate 138,835,597, forward strand.
CCTCTCTTACATATATCATTCATATAGCTCATTCCTAACCTATGCGGGACTAACCACTCACACTTGAATTCCCAACATTATGACCTAGTATAGATTGGTTTGGGTTCACAGATTTTGTTTTTAAAATCCGTTGTCAGAAGCAAGCAACTATGAATTGGTTCGAGTTGGTTAAAGTTTGGCCCAAACACAATGAACCAAACATTTCAATTTGGATCCGTTGTCAGAAGCAAGCAACTATGAATTGTGTGTTGGTTTGGATTTGCCCGAACCACTAAAGACCCCTAGTTGTCCTTTGCGCGCTTTCATATTCTGAAAATGATGATATTTTCATTGTCAGTACTACCAAAAATACTCTCTCAATATATGTAACCATGCAATCATTCAACTGTTCATCTCCCACACAATTGTGCAGTCCATTCTTCACAAAATTCATTGTAGTGGGGGAAACACAATTTTTTAGTGGGAGCAAAAAGAAAATTACTAAGTATATAAAATGTATTTTTTATTATTGTGGGGGCAAGTTCCCCCGGATGGGAACACTTGAACCCGCCACTGATTATTAGGCAATACATTTACAAACCAACACCGTTGGCCCAGTGACATAAGCTACCCTGAGACACATGGGTCGACCCGGTGCTCCACGAGTTTGATTTCCACAGTGGACAAACTCGGTGTGGGCCAGTGCAAAATTTGCTCCTAAGCACAAGTGCATATTACTCTTTTGTTGAAAGCGTTTAGACACTCTGTGGTAGCTAGTAATGATTTCCTTTTTCTTTTTTATATAATTAAAAAGTAAATATTTTCTACTTTCACCTGGCCCTATAATTCATAAAAAAAAAAAACTTGACCTCACAATATAACATCTTATATCTTAATAATTAAAAAACATATTTTTAATTTGTCAAAAAAAAATATTTTTAACTATAGTTTACATTGTCACATACTTCTATAAGATATAATTAATTTTATCTTCACTCGTATAATACTAAAAAAATTATATATTAAATAAAGCTTTTATCCTTTCACTGTATAAGTAAAAGCGCCAAATTTACAAGCACGCAACACATATAAGAAAACACTTGAGGTGCTAACTTAGTGGTAAGAGCTAGTCTTGTATCCTCAAGGTGCTGAGTTCAAATCCCTTCGGGGACAGTTGTAAAATGGTCATTAGTACCACTTTGATTAGTAAAAATTTCCCCCTTCCCCAATTTTTTTTAAAAAAAAAACACATACAAGAAAGAAAATAATGAAAAAACAATTTTGAAAAGATGAATAAACTTACATACTTATCATTATTGTAATCAACCATTTAACCCAGAGCGTGGGGTTCAGCGGTTGGGGCTGAACCTCCCTTAACCAAGGTTCGGGGGTTCGATCCCCGCCTAGGGTACGGAGCAGCGTTAAAACTCTGGGCCAACTGGCCTGCCCCTCAAGGCACCTACAATGAGCGAGAGATTAGTCACTGCTGTCCTTGCGGTGGATACTCGGGTTTACCCCAAAAAACCATTTTAAAAAAATTTAAATACCAACTCAAGAGTTGGTCTGTACTCCAAGTTCCTTGAAGCCTATGCTCTAAACAAGCAAGAGACCATGCACTATTGTAACTGCTAAATAATTTTTTTTAGAATAGTAACATTACAATTTGGGGGGGGGGGGGGGGGGGGTTGGTGATGTAAGTTGAAGGTGGTGATGTAGGTTAAAATAGTAACACTACAAACAGTGATAGATTTTGTTTCAGGAAAAATCTTAACTATACATAATTGAGAATGTGTACACATGGGCTGCTCACTAAATATAGTAAATAAGGAAGTCCGCATGTAATTGTTCGGCCAAAAAACACCTGTCAATCAGCATCCAACTTGGAATCATATGTGGCAGGTTCGGCCACTCTCTTCTAACCTTCACTCTCATTTTTAATTTACATTTATGTCAAACAATAATGTTCGTTTTAAAGCTATGAGATTTAAAAATAAGATCCGAAATAATAGGATCAGAATACACATGATGAAATAATAGGCGCAAATTTAAATGAATTTATTGTCAACTTTATAGGCTTTTTATACCCCTCTCATGGATCTTGTACCCCTCAAATTGATTAAACCGACTATTTTACCCCTGATTTCTCAAAAAAAATTCCGAAATTACGTGTTTATACATACATCTGGAACACATTTTCTTGATTTTTCGGGAATTACGTCTAAACACATAATTCCGGAACATATTTTCTATTCCGGAATTATGTCGTTTGAGGTAATTCCGGAAGTTTTGAAGAAAATCAATTTCAATATAAATTTTGGTAAAAAAGTGAGGAGTATTTTGGGAATAAAACGAGTTACCGGGGTTAAAGGAATAGATTAAATTAATCCTTAGTATTCCTCATTTTTATGTTGCCTTTACTTTTTAGTAACTTCCTGTAAAAGGTTCACAATCCAGCATGTCAAACATATGGTTTGTTAAAGGAATAGATTAAATTAATCAATGTATATTTGATTTTTGAAGCCTGACTAAATCTTAAAACTAGAATTCATTTTATAGAACTTCTAACAAATTATTAATGACTACGAATATAGTTTCTGGTGTTGTTCCACCCTTCTCAAAATATTCCAATAGATGGGGTTGGATTTAATTGCTACCATCTTCTACAAAAGTAAAGTTATACTTTTAATGTGAATTGGTATGTGTATTGAAATGGAGATAAATTTCATTTTGTATCTTTCTTCATTAGTTCTCAATTAATTTTTGTGTTCATCTCATCTTTAGTTTTCACTTTTGATAGTTTCTAGGTGGTGGCAATCATCCAACTTAGAAGCTTTGGTTCATATCACTTTGATGGATGTTCATGAAGCAAGATGCTCGGTTTATAACCACTAAACATGTAAAGAGCTCCAAATAATCCAAATAACTTTTGTTATTTCGAAGTGCTTAACTCTCTTTTGTATTCTTTTAATGTTGAAACCTGTTTTGTACCGTGCTTCCGACCTTAGTGGGTTGTCTGAAACAGTTGGTAGAAGTTGTCCTTGATCTGCGGTGTTCGACCTTGAGATGCCGATGTTCGATCTTTGAGATGACGATGTTGTACCTGCAATAATACTCCGATGCTAAAGTCAGTATCTGAGTGAGTCAGTGTTTTTTATTAGAAATTGCTTACATTTATGAGCATTGAGTGTGGTATTTATAGAGTTTGTGTGACGTTTGTTTTGTCCACCCTGAGCCGTTAGATCTTACAGAGGCATCTGTACCGTTGATTAACTGGACTAGATTTTCTGGATATGGACCGATTTGGTTATTGGGCCTTATAGGAGGTGTAAATATCAGTTTAGGCTTTTTACTTGTTACCATAACAAAACCTATTTTGTCTTTAAATAAATTGAGATGTTCAATTCTCATTTTTATCTTCATAATTGGGAAATGGTCAATGTGGCCTTCCTCCTTATTATTCTCTTTAATAACAAAGTTTTAACCAAAAATAGAAAATATTAAATGGATATCAAGATTTCAAAACAATTAGATTAAAATTTCAAAATACTAATTAGGTATTCCTTTGGCATAAAATTTAAAACTTTGGGGACATAAAAAGTTGATTACATCAAAGTTTATAGCATCAAAATTAGTTTAAATGAAAATTTAAAACTTATAAAACATTATTTTCGTAAAAAGTATACAAACTAATTTTTATACCTATTTTAAAGTGGTGGTTTAACCGATGATGTTTTTTTTCATTATATGTTTCTTATAATTTATATTTTGAAATGTCGTTTTTCTTTTGAGATGTGAGGTAACAAAAGTTAAATTATTAATAAACTTCATAATAATCTGGAATGATTTCTTTAGTGTACTATTTAAGGAAAATAACAATCAAATATATTTTATTGTGTTATTAAAATTCCGTAGTAATTTTATGACTCCTATCTATATTTATAGTGTTTAATTATGCCGATCAATTAAAAAAATCAAATATCGTAAACGCGCCATGAGGCAAAAAATGACTGTAACACCAAAAAAAATTATTTACCAAAATAACACTCTTTTTAGATTATTTACCAAACTAGTACACATCCAAAAATCAGGCTAGAAGTCGCCCCCACAGGAAACGACTTCTGAACTGAAAAAGCAAAAAAATTTGCAAAATCCAGTTCCGAAGTCGCCCCCACAGGAAACGACTTCTGAACTGGATTTTGCAATTTTTTTTGCTTTTTCAGTTCAGAAGTCGCCTCCCCCAGGGTGACTTCTGAACTGTGTTTTTTTATTTTTCTTTTTCTTCTATATTAATTTTAATAAATTTAATTTAATTAATTTAATTAATATAGAAAATTAATATTGTTAGTTCTTAATTAATTGTAAATATTATTGTGAAAAAAAGTTATCGGCTATATTAAAATATGGAACTAACTGTATTTATTTAATTAGTAGCAAATTACAAAAAACTGATAGAAATTGACTATTCTTTAAAGGTTACGCCTTTTGCCAACTGGCAAATAAATTCCTAGAAGAAGTTAAAAGCAATGTTCTAAATTGAATGCAAACTTCACTTAGAGTTGTGGTCTCAACAATGTTCCCGTACAACATGACTCAGCGACGTCGAGTCGTTCCAGCATTTTGTGATTTCCCCACAAGTTGTGGTCCTTCCTTTTCCAAACACACTGCTGTTGTAGAAGCAGAAGGAAGCATTTCAACAAATGCCAACAACAGCAATAATAAGAAATCACAGCTTTGTACCAGAGATTTCACAGCTTAGAAAATTAATATTTATAATTCTAAATTAATTATAAATATTATGGTGAAAAAAATAATTCTAAATTAATTTTAAAAGTGTCGGCAAGATCTCGTGCGTCCAAAAGTGTCGGCAACATCAAGACCATTGAAAAAAACACCAAAAGTGGGGAAACATGAGCCGTTTATTAGTGTTGGCAAGATCGTGGCCATTTATTAGTGTTGGCAAGATTGTGACCGTTTATTAGTGTCGGCAAGATCCTGACCTTTTATTAGTGTCAGCAAGATCCTGACCGTTTATTAGTGTCGGCAAAATCTTGATTATACATCTACTATCTTCTTCGATCAACTCTCTCTCACTTTGCCATTTTCTTTCTTCCACATGGCGACTCTTAACAGCAATGCTCAAGAGTTCTATCCGAATCAACTCGACAAGTTACAATGCCCAACTTTTCCCACTCCGATCATCTGTGTACCTCATCATCACTACTGTTTTAACCACTTTTTACTGCGAGTGATGGATCAAAGAGAAAGGGGTAGTCGTACCAAGAGATGCAGGTATTTGTAGAAATGAGGGTCACAACAAAAATAAATGTCCGAACCGCAATCTAGACTAGTCAATTTCTATCAGTTTTTTGTAATGTACTACTAATTAAATAAATACAATTAGTTCCATATTTCAATATAGTCGATAATTTTTTTTCACAATAATATTTATAATTAATTTTGAATTAACAATATTAATTTTCAAAATTAATTAAATTAAATTTATTAAAATTAATATAGAAGAAAAAGAAAAATAAAAAAACACACTTCAGAAGTCACCCTGGGGGAGGCGACTTCTGAACTGAAAAAGCAAAAAAAATTGCAAAATCCAGTTCAGAAGTCATTTCCTGTGGGGGAGACTTCTGGCCTGAATTTTGAATGTGTGGTAGTTTGGTAAATAATCTAAAAATAGTGCTATTTTGGTAAATTAATTTTTTTGTGCTATAGTTGTTTTTTTGCCGCGCCATGATTTGTCATTACCGAGGAAAAAAAAATAACCTCAGAGTACAATATCTTTTATAATTCAACTACCGGTTATCCACGACCAGTGAAACAAAATTTGTTTAATTGTGTACGTAATTATAGCTTATATTCAATTTAAACAGTCGTATTTAATTAAATTTCCACCACCATCGTGGAAGCCTCTTGGTTTTACTAATCATAAACATGCACGATTTATATAAACATAAATTTTAAAATTTTTTATCATTAAAAAAACACAGTTACATTATAAAATAAAAAAGTAATATGTATGCACATGCAGCGCACGGGTCATACATACTAGTAAATACAAAAGCTCAATACCACACAAACACGAATAGAATCAACAAGCAACTTGTCCCTACAAGGGGTGAGTCAACCACCACCAAACAAGAATCACTCGGTGCACCCACCTTAATTAGGTAATTCGCACACCCATTTCCTTACTTGAGAGTAAGGGTGTTTGCAGCACGGTTTAGTTTGGTTTTGGGGCTAAAAATCATTTGAAGTGCAGGTAAAAAATACATGCAGTTTGGTTTGATTTGATTGGCTTCTAAAAAATAATCCGGACCAATCAAAACAAAACCAAACCAATGCGGTTTCGATTAGTTCTATTGGTTCTGTTTTTTGCGAGACAAAATATAATTTAAAATGGAATTAAAATTAACTAATTTAATTTTAAATCTAAATATTACTACTTTTTTTTGTCAAAGAAAAAGAAATTTTATTAGAACCACCTAAAGGTCATAAGGCACGTGAATTTGGATAAGCCTCTGGGTTCACATGATTATAATATCCAAATTAAATTCAGCTCATTACACAAACAGATAAACTAAAACTGATTAATTGTGTCCCATTATAGGGTTTATAATTCTAGAGTGAGATGGTAGGGTGTGGCCAACGTGCTGAAAGTCTATAAGTCCGTCAAGGAAACAACGAAGTTTGATTTGGGCTAGCTAGTATGTGAGTGAGAGTTGGGCCGTAAATTGAAGGTCAGATAACGAGCCAGTCAAAGAAGGTTTAGTAGAGCATAATAGGAGTTTTTTATAGGCAATGTTCGTGGGGGTGGGGGAAATGTTAGTTTTCTGAGTATGAACCCGAAACCTCCTTCTTGTACTCCTTTGGTGCACTCCTTCGGTATCCCTTAGCTCGCCAACTGAGCTACCTACTTGCGATTCATTTTGGTTTGGTTCCATTGGTGGAACAAAAACCACATATCGAAATTAATGCTTCTGCATTTTTCAAGGATCGTATATAAGAAATGAAAACATTATCCCGGTGGTGTAGCTCAGTATTGAATTTGCTAACCATTTAATTGAATTTATCTTGCAGGCTGTATTCAGTAACACTAGGGGTGCAAGCAATAGATTCAATCAGGCAGGCCCAACAAAAACAACTCCTCTTTACCTGGGTCCAAAAATACCCATGCGGAACCCAACGGATCTTCACTGTAGCAACACGCGGATCTTCTTTGACCCGTAGTATAAAACCAAAAAACTAGGTCACTGACCAGAAATTCAAGATTTCACTCTCTCTCTTCTTGGTTCCACGCCGTTCTCTCTTCTTCGTCTTCTCTAACCTAGCTCTGCTAGGATTTCAAAATTTCTTCACGAAACTCAGTGATTGAAGCTTCCAAATGCTTCAATCACAGCCTCTAATGGTGTTTGCAAGTGATTGGTAACAAAACCCCTTTACTTTCGTTACTGATTTCACAAGGTTTGGTGTTCTCACTTACGAACGCTGAGTTCGTCACCACGATGATGATTCAGCTTGAAATCTTTCAAGCAAACCACAGTAATGACTAACACGAAGGTATAAACTCATTCTTCTTACTTTCTTTATGAATTTGGTGTTAAGAACAGAAACCCTAATTCTGGGTTTCAATGATTTTCAGGTACACAGCTTCTTAGGTTTTGATGCGGATATGACAACGAAGGTAACGATACCACTAACTTTGGTATTTCTATGTAATTTTCGTTTTGATCCTTCAAACGCTAACTTTACCTTTTGCTGTATTTCTGATTGCATGTATTCTTGAACGATCCTTCAAGAACAACAATGAGTTTCACTACTCAGAAACTCAGTGTTTCCAGCAGGTAAAAACCCTTTCTATGTTACTATACTTTCATTTACTCTTGTCACTCACACTTTTAGATAGAACACTAACTTTGCTTTATCTTTTCTTTGTGAGATGCAACACACTTTGTTGAAGAAGGAAAAGACTTTTAGTAACGAAAAAATGTAAGGAAAACACTTTCAGACAGAAGAACGCAGGCAGGAAGAAGAATTAAAGACTGAATGTAAAAACCTTTATTCACATTATTTAATTCTATACAACTTGTATCTTTATTTATACACAATAAAGGACCCTTCTAAGGGTTTGTTAGGGTTGGTTACATAGATTGTAACTGACTCTAACTACTTTGTAACTAATTAAAAAGCAGATAACAGAATCTGTTTATTAGACTAATGGGGTAACAACTATCTGTTTTGTATTATATAGCTGTTACCAAATCCAGAGGGTATTTTAGGTTTTTTTTATTAAAAACCAATATCCTCCCTTAATACAAAAACCTAGAAAAAACTTAGGTTAATTCTAGTGTAAGAAGGAAATTAGAAATCCAGGACATGCCCCTGATATAGCACTCAAAACAGTCTCCAAAGACAAGCCCTTAGGAATAGCTTTTAGACATGGTTGCTTTCTTTAGGACTTGAAGGCAACCAGGCCAATTTCCCTTCTTAACCTAGTAAACATCTCACCTTTTAGAGCCTTGGTGAATAAATCTGTCTGCTGTTGCTTTGTAAGGCAGTAGTCCACAATCAGTTTCCCAGTATTCACCTGATCCCTTGTAGTGAAACCGTGTCTCTATGTGCTTGGTTCTGCCATGACCCATAGGATTTTTGGCAAGACACAAGGTTGACTTGTTGTCAATCAGAAGCTTAGGAGTTTGAGTTTGACTTACACACAATTCCCTAAGTAAGGCTTCCAACCATGCTGCTTGAGTGGAAGCACTGCAGGCAGCCACATATTCTGCCTCACAGGAGCTAAGAGCAACAATTTGTTGCTTTTTGGAGCTCCATGAAACAAATATACCTTGAAACTTGAACAAATAACCTGAGGTACTCCTCCTATCAATGTGGTCTCCACACCAATCACTATCTGAGTACCCTAGGAGCTCAAACTTCCTTAGGTCAGCCCCTTTATGAAAGAACAACCCATAGTTCAGAGTACCTTGTATATATCTGAGTACTCTCTTTGCTGCATTTAGGTGTATCTCTAGTGGTTCATTCATGAACCTACTAATCATGCATGTTGCAAACAGAATATCTGGCCTGCTGTGGCACAGATATCTTAAAGACCCCACAATTTGTCTAAAATAGGTAGGGTCCACCTTAGAGCCTTTTTCACCTTCTTTTTTACATAAATAGCCTTCTGCAGGGTTGCTGGCAGCATTGCATTCTGCCATTTTGAATCTTGCAAGCAACTCTTTAGAGTATTTAAGCTGATGTAGGATGATTCCTTCAGGTACTCTTAGAAATTCCAATCTTAAAAAGTAAGTAAGTTGTCCCAAGTCTGTCATCTCAAACTCAGCCTTCATGGAGTCTTTGAACTGCTCAATCTCCTTAGTACTGCTACTTGTTACCAAAAGATCATCAACATACAAACATATTAGTAATAGGTTGGTATCTAGGGAACCCTTCACATATACACCAAACTCATTGGTGCATTTTGTGAAACCACTTTCCACAAAAAATGTGTCTATTCTTTTGTTCCAGGCTCTTGGAGCCTGTTTCAGCCCATACAAAGCCATGTGTAAATGGCATACAAGATTTTCTTTTCCTTTTATCTCAAAGCCAGGTGGCTGTGAGATAAAAAGAGTCTCTTCCAAGGGTCCATTCAAAAATACAGACTTGATATCTAAATGATGCAAGTCCCATCCCTTACTACAGGCCAAGGTAGTGACCAACCTAATGGTCTCATGCCTGGCCACAGGTGAGAATACTTCCTCATAGTCTATCCCTTGCTTTTGTTGGAACCCTCTGGCAACAAGTCTTGCTTTATGCTTGACTATTTTGCCATTGGGATCCAACTTGAGCTTAAAGACCCATTTAACACTTATTGCCTTCTTTCCTTTAGGCAAAACTGTCAAAGACCAGGTCTTATTTTTCTCAATAGAGGCCAGCTCCTCTATCATAGCATTTTTCTAGTTTTTGTCCTTTAAGACCTCCTTAAAGTCCATTAGTTCAGTATCAGCCATCATAGCATAGTGGATGCGGTCACCATGCTCATTCACTTCACAATCTATGGCAATATCATAATCTGCAAGCCTCCTAGGAGGCTGTCTCAGCCTTTGTGTTCTAGGCAGGGCCTGAACAGTAGGTCCAGGTTCTGTTTCAGCATTGTCCTCTTCCTCTTCTTGAGGATTTTGATCCTCATTAGGTAGAATAGGATCCTCTTCATCAGAACTATCACCATTAAGATTAGGTTCAGTGTCTAAGACCTCCTCTAGGATTGTAGAGTCCACTGAACTTACTAGTTCAGCTTTGTCTCAGTCCCATTGCTTGTCTTCAAGCACAACCACATCCCTAGATATCTCAATCTTGTCAGTTTTAGGAATCTAGCAGTCTATAAGCACCTGTAGGATGATATCCAACAAGGATTAAGGGCCTGCTCTTATCCTCTAACTTCTTTCTCTTACCATCAGGTATATGGCTATATGCAAGTGAGCCAAATACCCTTAGGTGAGAAACCTTAGGCTTGTCACCACACCAGACATGTTCTGATACCTTGTCTTCCAAACCTTTAGTAGAGCACCTATTTAGGATATAGTCAGCTGTATGGACAGCTTCTGCTCATAGCTTTTTAGGTAGCCCTTTTGACTTGATCATGCTCCTAGCCATATCAAGTATTGTCCTATTCCTCCTTTCAGCAATACCATTATGCTGAGGAGTATAGGGTGATGTTACCTCATGTATTATACCTTGAGTGGTGCAGTATTCCTCAAACTCTTTTGAGGTGTACTCACCACCACCACCAGTCCTTAAGACCTTAAGTTTCTTACCACTTTGAGTTTCTGCCATTGCCTTAAACTCCTTAAAAACACCATAGGCTTCTCCCTTAGTCTTAAGTAGATATAGCCAGATTTTCCTTGAAAATTCATCTACAAAAGTCATAAAGAATTTATTTCCCCTAATAGAGGGTATATATATCAAGTGGTCCACATAGGTCAGAATATACAACATGCAAAATATCCTTAGAAAAATGTTTCATTTCCTTATTAAACTTCTTTCTAGGTTGCTTACCCACTAGGCAAGTAGTACATGTCTCTTTAGTAACTTCAATTTTAGGTAACCCCTCTACTAACCCTTTAGTACTTAGATTACTTAGGCCTTTGAAGTTAAAATGCTCAAACCTTTTATGCCATAGCATACCTTCAAAACTAGCTGTGGCACTTAGACAATCTGTCTCTGTGATACTAATGCTGGTTTTGAAGGTTCTATTGGTGGCTAAAGGTGTTGTTAAAACTAATTTGTCTTTAACATCATACAACTTTAGTTTTAGATCCTTCATTACTACTGAAAAACCCTTCTCTATAAGCTGTCCTAGGCTGATAAGGTTACAGCTGATCCCAGGAACATAGAAAACAACTTTTATCAAAATTACTTGTCCATTTTCTTTTGTAAATCTTATGTTTCCTATTCCTTCAGCAGTTATAGCCTTATTGCTAGCACACTTTATAGTGGTTTTTCTACTAGAATCAAAGTCAACTAACCACTCTTTGTTTCCAGTCATGTGATTAGAACACCCTGAATCTAGATACCAAATTTCAGTGATGGTTTTGCCATCACTTGTAGTAACTGACAGGACTACACAATCACTGTTTTCCTTTAAGTCTAGGTTAGTTACAACAAAATCCTCTCTAGGTTCTGTTTCTCCTAACTCATCAATTATCATACTAAAGCCTACATGCTCAGATTCGAATCAGAATCTTCTTTAGCCATATTGGCTTCAGTTTCAGTTTCCTTAGGCTTAGAATCCTTTCTAGTAGGACATTCAGTAGCATAATGCCCATATTTATCACATCTATCGCATTGTAACTTAGATTTGTCATTTTTTTTACTAGAATCAGAATTTTTCTTAGTGGAATCACCCTTACCACTAGACTTACCTGACTTACCCTTAGACCAATTACCTATGCTTGATTGGTTGTTGTTGTTGTTGCCCTTAGTCCATTTCTTACCTTTTGGTTTGGTAGCAAACATAGCTTGATCTTCTTCACCTTCACCATTCAAGAGATTCATCCTGATCTCTTTGGCTTCAAGCCTACTTTGGAGATCTTCAACTTTAAGATCTTTAGGCTTGATGGTGTCTTCAATGATGTTCCCAATAAAACCAAATTTTCTTGTTAAAGACCTAAGAGTTTTCTTACAAACAGTTTCTTCAGTTAATGTTTCTCCATTTAGACTCATTGCATTAGTGATTTTCTTTAGTCTCCCAAAGAAATTAGTAATGCTTTCACCATCCTGCATGTTTAGATTTTCATGCTGCTTTCTCAATGATTGCAGCTTCTCCTCCTTGACTGGTGCAACACCATTATAGTATTTGTCAAGGAGGTTCCAAGCAGTTTTAGAGACTTTGATGCCTCTAATTCTGTCAAAATTACTCTCATCACACCCCTGGTGTATGAGATAAATGGCTTTCCAATCCTTCTTAGTGTTTTCCTTATGTTCAGCCCTTTGTTCAGTGGTTGGGTTCTGAGCTAGTGCTGGAACCCCTTCTTGAACAATTTCTAAAACATCATGGAAGCCAAAAATTGCTTCCATTTGCTAACTTCACTTGTCCCAGTTTTTCCCATTTAGTTTGGGAATTTGGGTGGATAAACTTGCACTTGGCATACTGTTTTGAAACATTGATTAGCACCTTCTAACACCTTTTTCAAAAACACTTAAACTGTCAAAGAACTCACACACACAGCCTGCTTGCTGTGTGCTAATAAAATTTGTAAAGAAACTTTAAAGAATTGTGAAAGAAAGATAAAGAACTAGAGTTTAGAGTTTAGAATTGTCCCTGAATTGTTACCATGCTCAATGATACCATATTGAATTTGCTAACCATTTAATTGAATTTATCTTGCAGGCTGTATTCAGTAACACTAGGGGTGCAAGCAATAGATTCAATCAGGCAGGCCCAACAAAAACAACTCCTCTTTACCTGGGTCCAAAAATACCCATGCGGAACCCAACGGATCTTCACTGTAGCAACACGCGGATCTTCTTTGACCCGTAGTATAAAACCTAAAAACTAGGTCACTGACCAGAAATTCAAGATTTCACTCTCTCTCTTCTTGGTTCCACGCCGTTCTCTCTTCTTCGTCTTCTCTAACCTAGCTCTGCTAGGATTTCAAAATTTCTTCACGAAACTCAGTGATTGAAGCTTCCAAATGCTTCAATCACGCCTCTAATGGTGTTTGCAAGTGATTGGTAACAAAACCCCTTTACTTTCGTTACTGATTTCACAAGGTTTGGTGTTCTCACTTACGAACGCTGAGTTCGTCACCACGATGATGATCCAGCTTGAAATCTCTCAAGCAAACCACAGTAATGACTTACACGAAGGTATAAACTCCTTCTTCTTACTTTCTTTATGAATTTGGTGTTAAGAACAGAAACCCTAATTTTGGGTTTCAATTATTTTCAGGGTACACAGCTTCTTAGGTTTTGATGCGGATATGACAACGAAGGTAACGATACCACTAACTTTGGTATTTCTATGTAATTTTCGTTTTGATCCTTCAAACGCTAACTTTACCTTTTGCTGTATTTTTGATTGCATGTATTCTTGAACGATCCTTCAAGAACAACAATGAGTTTCACTACTCAGAAACTCAGTGTTTCCAGCAGGTAAAAATCCTTTCTCTGTTACTATACTTTCGTTTACTCTTGTCACTCACACTTTTAGATAGAACACTAACTTTGCTTTATCTTTTCTTTGTGAGATGCAACACACTTTGTTGAAGAAGGAAAAGACTTTTAGCAATGAAGAAATGTAAGGAAAACACTTTCAGACAGAAGAACGCAGGGAAGGAAGAAGAATTAAAGACTGAATGTAAAAACCTTTATTCACATTATTTAATTCTGTACACCTTGTATCTTTATTTATACACAATAAATGACCCTTCTATGAGTTTGTTAGGGTTGGTTACATAGATTGTAACTCACTCTAACTACTTTGTAACTAATTAAAAACAGATAACAGAATCTGTTTATTGGACTGCTCGGGTAACAGCTATCTGTTTTGTATTATATAGCTGTTACCAAATTCAGAGGATATTTTAGGTTTTTTATTAAAAACCAATACTCAATTGGTTGGAGCTAGAGACATCTTTCAGTTGCTCTCAGTTTCGAACCCTGGTATGTGACACTCTCATTTCTCATTTCCCCTTGTATGTGGCCTTTGTGCCACTCTCTTGAAAAAAAACATTAAAAAAATCGTTTGTCAAAAAAAAATTTGAATTTTTAATGCTTCTGCATTTTTCCAGTTTCATATGTGCCGCCAAGAAACACGTGATTGAGAATATGCGAACCTGCTAAAAGATCTGTGTAATGGAATAGCAAAGCTAGATGAAGATCACGAGTCAGAAAAGAGTGATGAATATTGAATGCACATGAAACTGTAAGGTCTAAGCCTGGCAGAATCACACAGTCTATTGACGTGGAATGAGGCCGTATGAGCATTGTTGTTGCATTGTGATTGGTAGAATTGTTTCACGGACTCTCTCTCCTCAGTCGTCTCCATTTCTAAAACAATAGAGACCTCCATTTATGAAAGAGAAAAATTAAGTCATTTAAAATAATAGTATAAAATTGTTATTTTTTTTTACAATAATGATTTTTTTTGACTAAAAAATGATATTCATGTATTTAAATTGTGAGATTATATCGATGATAATACAAATTCAGCATTGCTAAAAATATAAAGGATGAATCTGTGAACAAACTCACAGTACCCAAATTAATAGTATAAAATGGCAAAATGCCTACCAATGTGACAAAATAAAAGTCACCGGAGTACTCATGATTCCGGATCTGTAACTTTGAGGACCTTATCATTGGTTGAATCTGAAATTGATCGAAGTTGATTTGTCGATCTGAACCAAACGAACACTGCAACAAGACGGGAAATCCAAACAAACACCGCAACAAGACGGGAAATGAAACACGTCGCACCAAGACGACTAACAACAATAACGTCACACTCAGACAACGAATAAAAAACAAAAAAAAAAGGTAGATCTATGTGGTAACCACTTATTTAGATAAAAAGACGGGAAACAAGCAATATAGAGGGGTGATTCTAGGCCAAAAATTGACCTAAAACCACCTCATGACAGGTGAGCAAGAAAGAAGAGTAGAGAGAAATTTGAGAGAGACGACTAGTCTTTTTTTTACAATAATGATATAAAATTTTTTAAAATGGTAAAAATGATTCTATGTACCACCATTATTTTTGTGACTATCTTAGTCTAAATAAAATCTTTTATTTCTTTTAAAAAACAGAGAGATCTTAGTTTGGCTCAGGATAACAGAATTTTTGGGCGACTAATCTTTGTAATGAGTTTTGACTTTCGACTTTTGACTTTTGAACACCTCTCAAAAATCAATACTCATCTAACATCTTTCACTCCTTCTATCTCTCTCTTCTTATCATTGTTGAATCTCACAGCACCTGCATCATTCTCACACACACACAGATTCTAGGAAAGGGGTACGGAGGAGAAGGAAGCCGTTCTAGCTATTACACGCACACACAGAGAGAGAGAGAGAGAGAGAGAGAGTAAGGCACACTAAAATGAAAAAGTAATTGTGTATTATTCACTGTGCTGTTGTAAAGATAACTAGTTACAAGTGTGACTATATCCAAAACCAACTTGGTTACAAATTCAACAAACTAAATGAAATTAATCTCAAATGAAACTTAAATGAAATTGTAGTTATCTGTGAAGTTACAAATATACCCCTACTACAAATACTAATAAGCAATAAACTGTAAAACAGAAATACAGTGAATCATGAATTACAAACACTGCATCAACACCTTCCCCTAATGCATATTCAGTTTCTGCATCTGTATCAAAAATTTGTAACCCCCAGCTTAGCCTTCAACTTCAAGAACTGCTCTGTCTTCAGCACTTTTGTCATTATATCTGCAACTTGCTTCTGTGTGTTGCAGTAAGCTACTGCAATGCAGCCTTTCTCAACCTGTTCACGCAGGAAATGGAATTTAGTATCAATATGTTTGCTACGCCCATGTAGCACAGAAATTTTGGCCAAATTAATTGCGGATTTATTGTCTATCAGCAAAGTAATTGGCCTTCTCACTGTAATCTGCAGTTGCTGCATCAGTGTGTCTGTTGTGCGAAAAGTAGATGTGCAAGTATACACAATCGCAACAAGTAATACAATGATAAATAAAGTTCGTTCCCACAGGGATTGGAATTAATCTAAGAAGTTTAAGTGATTAGAATCTTAGTGAAAAGAATTAAGTAATAAGTAAAGGTAAAGAGTTGTAAACATTATAAGTTGTGATAAAACAGTATTAAGTTTGAAGTAATTAAAGGTGAGTTGGATAGCTCAATAGTTATGTAAATTCCCAAGAGTAATGTTCAGATAATATTAGACGCTGTAGCGTTAGGCGCTGTAGCGCTTCAGAATCCGTAGACGCTGTAGCGCCTTGGTGGCGTGCCTTTCAGTCACTTTCGTCAGGGTTATGTTACAAGACTCCTATGTCTAGGCTCTAAATAAGTTTTACCCCTGTATATTAAGCTCTTACAACATTTGCCTTATGAACTACTACTCCCCTATGTCTGAGTTAAGTAGCGCTTCCTTTAAATGTCTTTAAAGGGTTTTCATTCATATCATTCCTTGAGTTCTCTTTGTGAACCATGTCTGTACCCACAAAGTTACCTTGTTTTAGTTGATCATTCCCAAACCAAGATTGAAAGTATTATGACACAAGGAATAAAAGACAAACATCATAATATTATACAAAAGTTACTCAAGGTTCATTACATACCAAGAACAATCCAACTACAACAAAGTTAGCTCATCACAAGTTCCATCAACATAATACAACTAAAGAGTATGTATTACCTGTATGAAGACAAGAGAAGAGTGGTTGCAAAAGATACACTCCAATGATCCCAAGTAGCATACAAGAGATGAAGTTGAGGCGTGAGCAAAACCTTGGATGAAGATTAGAAAAACTATGCTAAAAATATAAAAGCTTAAAAGTAGTGTATCAATGGAGAAAAGCTACTATGTCATGTGTAGTTCTCCTTCCAAGTTACAACTACTATCTCTACGTATGTTACCTCCTAGAGAAGCAATCTTAATTAATCTAATTATTAACTAAGTCTTAATAGAATAATAATATTACATGATGATCATAAGACTTAGATATTATCCTTAAAGTACTTTACAAAAAGTGCTAATGATGGAATACAACAACTATCACATGGGTTCCATTTAGGAGGCACCAAGTGTAATTTAGCATCCACTTGAAAGTCAAAATATCCAGCTGAGAGGAAGAGATAAGGGTGGTGACTCATCATGTCCTCAAGTGGCCACACAAATATCTCAATGGTCAGCCGTCATATAACGCTGTAGCGTCTCCTTGATAGCATACCGCTGCAGCGCTAAAGCAAAACATCAAACATATTCACAAAGGCATTTGATGATGCCCCAGGTTTAAGGAATTGACTCATAACCTATATTTATTCTAATATTCATATATTCACATATTTAAGTACTAAAATTACTTGAGAAGTGAGCTTGGCTTAAGTATTAGGAGCATAAATAACCTATATAAAATAAGGTTATCACACCCCCAAACTTAAACCATTGCTTGTCCCCAAGTAATGACACTTGAACAAGACAAAATGCTCATAAAACTAGCTGCAGCTTTTAAATTAGACAGACTTTATGCATAAGCTAATTCTTATCATTTTCACACATCATTATGGTCCACAATTCAAACAGAATCATTACTGCTCAGTTGTGAGTGTGTGATATCAAAGCTTAACTTAGTTCCTAGCTAATTTCAGAATTTGTCTAAGGTTTTGGGAAGAATGGATTTCTTTTGGGTTAGGCAAAGCAAAGGGCTTTAATTAGGCATTTTTCAGAATATTGGTCAGTGCATAAACTTTTGGTCTGGTGATCAAACGCTGTAGCGCTTCAAAGTCCGTAGACGCTGTAGCGCCAGATTTTTAATGATCAAAACTAGATGCTATCTTCATTACTGAGCTCCTTATTTGCATTTTCTTTTCATGCTTTTTGGAACAGCTCAGCAATTTATTGGTTAAAGTGCTCCCGGGGTCCCTTATCTTTATTTAAAGTAACGAATTAGTCTTTTATGTTTTTTTTGTCCCAAATAAGTCCTTTATCTTTCAAATTTTTGACACATAAATCCTTTTCCGTTAACAGTGCTGATTTATGTGTCAAAAAAAAGGATTTATGTGTTAAAAATTTGAAACATAAAGGACTGATTTGGGACAGAAAAGGATTTATGTGTCAAAAATTTAAAACATAAAGGACTGATTTGGGACAAAAAAAAGATAAAGGACCAAATCGTTACTTTAAATAAAGATAAGGGACCCCGGGAGCACTTTAGCCCAATTTATTTAAGATATTTTGCAACTTTTTACAAGACCACATTCATTTTTATTTGATTTTGTTGCAAAGACCAATTTATCCTCTTTTGTTCCTAGCCTCAACATAATCGAAGCTCCCCCAAACTTAGCTTTTAAAACAACTCTTAATTTTTAATGAAAACTTGACTAACCCTTGGTTATCCAAAACTTAACTTTATCCTTAGATTACTCCTAGCTAACTAGGTTCTTCATTAAGCTTGGATTTTGTGTAAAAGCAGCAATAAAACCATTTCATTGTTTACACAAGGCTGCCTTACTCAAAAATTCTTATTTACTTTTAGCTTTTGCTTACTAAAAAATTTAAAACATGCAGCTAATCATACCTCCTATTCAAGCATACAAAATATTCAAAACATGCAACACATGCAAAACATGGCATATACTAAATATTTAAAAACATAATTGTACTTAATTTTAAAACATTATTAACCATAAGGTCCTCCCCCAGAAATTAAATTTGGCAGTGTCCTCACTGCTTGCTTGACAAGAAAAGGGAGAGGCCTTAGAACAACAAAAAACAAAGTTCAAAGTACATAACCGGCATAAGAAGCCAACAAATCTTGCCTTATTAGGCCCTTCTTGAGCCTCTTACTGGCTCTTGAAGGGGCTGGGGCTCCTTTTGTTGCCTTTTTCTTCTTTGGCTGAGGTGGAGTAGTCTTTTCAGCCGCTACAGCGGTTGGTGGCGCTGTAGCGCTTGGTTCCTGTACTGCTGCCGCTGCAGCGTCTGATTCCTGCACTTCTTCTTCCTCTTCTGTTTGCTCTTGCTCCTGTTCTTGCTCCTTTTTCTTCCAGCACTGGCTCTGTTTCATCCTGCAAATTCACTAGCTCCTCAGCAGCCTCCTTCTCAGTTTCCTCCTCTGTCAGAATTACCTCAGGTATTGTGTCACTAGGTACTGCAGACATAGTTGCTGCAGCACCTACTGGCTGAATACCTTCTTCTGGGTACTCAGCCAGTTTGACACCTGGGTTTCTTCTAGCCTTTGTGTATGACTGATAAATTTTCTTGAGCTGCTCAGTGGGTTTTTCTTTGGTGATTAGATGTTTTGGCTCAGGCTTCTTTGGTGTAGCTTGCTTGGCAGGTGTTTTCTTGGGTGTTAATTTGGTTGGTTCAGGGATGGAGGTGGGGGTTGATGGTGGATTGGCTGTTTTGGCAGGGGGGTTTTTGGTTTCTTTGGGCTTGGGGTTGGGTCACACTGTATTTCTTCTTCTTGCTCATCTTCTTCAGTCTGAGATTCTTCTTCAGTATCACTCTCCTCTCTTGATGATTCTTCATCATCCTGCTTTTCCATCTCTTTCATAACTGCAATTGTTTCTTCTTCATCTTCCTCACTTATGTTTTCAATGTCATCAGAATCCAGGCTTTCCTCCTCTACCACAGCTTTTTGCACTTTCTTGGCTGGGCTAGGCTTTGCTTTCTTTGCTGGACTAGCCACAACCTTTTTCTTTTTTGCCCTAACTCCCTTTTTCTCTTGTTTTTCAACTGGCTCTTCCTCCAGTAGCCAATCAGGGAATTGAGGAGGGGGAATGGATCTTTTCTCCTGCCATTATTGCATCAATTGACGATGAGTCTTTCTTTTTCCACAAATGTTGTGTGAGATGTAGGCAGCAGGGAGTGTTTGATGAAACTACACCACAGATTTGCTTCCTCACACAAATAGGCTTTTTTAATTTTGTATTCAGCCCCAAATTTATCCCATGTTGCTCCTTCCACACAAATCCTTCTTCTAACAGCTTCCATTTCTTCGTCTCCCCAGTTCAGAACTTTCATTTCCAGCGCCTTTCCATGATAGCCCAGATGGAAAATATCATTGATTGTTTTGGAGTTGAAATTTACAGTTTCTCCTCTTACCATTGAATGGGTTTGAGGTTTTCCCTCTTTAGGCTCTTCAATGCCAGAGTAGAACTCCCGGACCAAAGACGTCATGTAGTCCTTTCGATGCATAATGAAGCTCTCCCATCCCAGCGCTGTGACAGCGGTTGAGAAAGCTTCAGGAGCACTTTCTGTCTTGAATCCCCTTTCAGCTATGAAATCCATCTTCCAAAACCTTTGAGGATCTGGAGTTACCTTAGCCATGGCGGTTTTGATAGGATTTGAGGGTTCTGGTTTCCTAGTAGCTCCCTTACCAGATCGTTTGAGGGCAGCTTGCTTTTTGGTCATGGTTGGTTAAGAGCTTGCGTATTTGTTTCTGGGTGTTTTGGGAAATGTTGGTGTGTGTTGGGACGAAGGAAGAAGAAGGAATGAAGGTGATGAGTGGTTAGTGGTAACGGTTGAGAGGAGTTTCAGAGAGCAAGGAAAGAGAAAGAGAGAGCAAATGGTAGCGTGGGGAGTTGTGGATATTAAAGTTACGGTTTGTGAGTGAAGTGGGAGAAAGAAAAAGAAACTGTTGATTTGACAATTGCAGGTGAATAGGTGCACGTGCTGGTCAGGCTAGGGATGAGGGCACAGTGCCAGCTCACCCTGAGGAAGATCTTTTTATTTTTATTTTTTTTGTTTGACCACACCCAGCCTTGATTTAACACAACCGCTACAGCGCTTTTGTGATAAGCAACCGCTACAGCGTTTATCTTAATTTTCTGCATGGAAAATAAACATAAAAATTTTGTTAGAGCGCCTGCTTTAAAGTCTGCAGCCAGACTTTCTCTTTCAAATTAGAGATCCTTAAGTTCAATTGTGGTTTTATCTCTCACCACATTTTCACCAAAATATTGTTTAACCCTTTGGCCATTCACTTTGAAGGTGGTATTGGTTGTTATATCATAGAGGTCCACAGCCCCATGGCTGTATATTTTTATCAATTGAAAAGGGCCTGACCACCTAGATTTTAACTTTCCAGGAAACAAGCTTAACCTGGAGTTGTAAAGCAGTACCTGTCCTCCTTCAGTGAGATCCTTTTTTTTATCAATTTTTGATCATGCCACACTTTGGTTCTTTCTTTATAAATTGCTGCATTCTCATAGGCAAAATGCCTAAGTTCTTCCAATTCATTTAGTTGCAGCAATCTAGCATCTCCTGCTTTCTTGTAGTCAAAATTGAATTTTTTTAGGGCCCAATGGGCCTTGTGCTGAAGTTCAATTGGCAGGTGACAGGACTTCCCATAAACCAACCTATAGGGGGATATCCCTAAAGGTGTTTTATAAGCTGTTCTGTAGGCCCATAAAGCATCATCTAGATGTATTGACCATTCTTTCCTTGAAGGCCCTACCATCTTTTCCAACATTCTTTTTATTTCTCTATTTGACAATTCAGTTTGACCACTTGTTTGTGGATGATAAGCAGTTGCTATTTTATGTTTGACTCCATATTTAGCCAATAGGGTCTCAATCAATTTATTACAAAAATGAGATCCCTCATCACTTATGATGGCTCTAGGAGTTCCAAAACGAGTGAAAATGTTTTTCAATAAAAATTTGCTCACAGACCTTGCATCATTGTTGGGAAGAGCAACTGCTTCTACCCATTTTGAAACATAGTCTACAGCTACCAAAATGTATAGGTTTCCATGAGAAGGAGGAAAAGGTCCCATGAAATCCATTCCCCAAACATTAAAGAGTTCAACCTCTAGAATGTTTGTTAAAGGCATTTCATGTTTGTTTGAAATATTCCCCGTTCTTTGGCACCTATCACATTTTTTTACAAAGTCTTGAGCATCTTTAAAAAGTGAAGGCCAAAAGTAGCCAGATTGCAATACCTTTGCAGCAGTTCTAACACCATCAAAATGCCCACCACATGGTGTAGAATGGCAGTGCTACAGCACTTGAATTTGTTCTTCCTCTGCTAGGCATCTCCTCATTAACTGGTCTTGACACTTTTTGTATAGAAAAGGTTCATCCCAATAATATTGTTTCATTGTATGGAAGAACCTTCTCCTTTGCTAATAAGTCATCTCAGTAGGTACCACCTTGCTAACCAGAAAGTTCACTATGTCAGCATACCAAGGTGTTGCAGGTTCAACCGCTATAGCGTCAAGTGTTGTTACACTGGCCGCTACAGCGGTTGATGATTCAGCAGTCATTGACAACAGCTGCTCATCTGGAAAGTATTTCTTGATCTCCCCACCTGCTGTACCTGCAATGTCTCTCTCCAATCTAGAAAGATGATCAGCAACTTGGTTCTCCACTCCCTTTTTATCCCTTATTTCTAAATCAAATTCTTGGAGTAGGAGAACCCACCTAATTAGCCTAGGCTTTGCATCTTTTTTTGTTATCAAATATTTAATGGCTGAATGGTCTGTGAAGACAATTACCTTGGTGCCAACCAAATATGATCTAAATTTGTCAAATGCAAAGACTACAGCTAATAGTTCTTTTTCAGTGACTGTGTAATTCAATTGAGCTTCTACAAGTGTTTTGCTAGCATAATATATAGAGTGAAAAATTTTATCATACATTTGCCCAAGAACAGCTCCAATGGCAAAGTCACTAGCATCACACATAAGCTCAAAAGGCTTACTCCAGTCAGGAGTTATAATAACTGGTGCTGTTATTAAAGCTTTCTTTAATTTATCAAAGGCTAATATGCATGGTTCATCAAATATAAAGGGGTTATCATGCTGTAACAGTTGGCACAAAGGTTTGGAGATTTTTGAAAAATCTTTTATGAATCTCCTATAGAATCCAGCATGCCCCAAAAAGCTTCTAATACCCTTGATGTTGGTTGGAGGAGATAGCTTCTCAATGACCTCTATTTTAGCCTTGTCCACTTCCAATCCTTTTTTGGATATCTTATGCCCCAAAACTATACCTTCTTGCACCATAAAATGGCATTTCTCCCAATTCAGCACAAGGTTAGTTTCTTCACATCTAATCAGGATTTCTTCCAAGTTGGATAGGCATAGATGGAATGTTTCTCCAAACACAGAGAAATCATCCATGAAGACTTCCATGGATCTTTCAATGTAATCAGAGAAAATTGCCATCATACATCTTTGAAAAGTGGCAGGTGCATTACACAGGCCAAATGGCATCCTTCTAAAAGCAAAGGTGCCATATGGACAAGTGAATGTAGTCTTTTGCTGATCTTCAGGCAATATTGCAATCTGGTTATAACCTGAATAACCATCAAGAAAGCAATAAAATTCTTTACCTGCTAGCCTGTCCAGCATCTGGTCAATGAAAGGCAATGGGAAATGGTCCTTTCTTGTTGCCTTATTCAACCTCCTGTAATCCATGCATATTCTCCAGCCTGTTATTTTTCTGGTTGGAAGCAGCTCATTCATCTCATTTGTTATTACTGTTACCCCCCTTTCTTTGGCACACACTGCACAGGACTAACCCATGCACTGTCAAAAATGGGGTATACAATACCTGCATCCAACCACTTGATGATTTCCTTCTTCACCACCTCTTTCATAATTGGGTTCAACCTCCTCTGCCCTTCAATGCAATTTTTAGAATCTTCTTCTAACACTATTCTGTGCATACAAATGGTTGGACTGATACCTTTTATATCTGACATTTGTCAACCAATTGCCTTTTTATGCCGCTGTAGCGTCTGAATCAGATCCTGTTCCTGCTTTTCAGAAAGGTCAGAAGCAATTATACAGGCAAAGTACTATTGTTACCTAGATAAGCATATTTGAAGTGTGAAGGCAACTCTTTAAGTTCCAGAGTTGGTGGTTGTTCAGTGGAGGGGAGATCCTTTCTCATGTCTGAATTCTCCTGCTCCAAAGATTCATATTTCTTAGCCCAAATTTCTTTGGCTGTCTGTTCCTCCTCTTCTGTAGCTTCTGTATCAGACCCTGTATCTTCACTGCTGTCCAGTAATTGCCTCAGATGATCTGTGCTTTTCTGGAAGTGATCCTGAACTACCTTGTCAATAACAAACACAAAGGAGCACTCTTCAATATTGGGACCTGGAAATTTCATAGCATTGAGGATGTTGAACTTGACTTCTTGGTCATTGACCCTCATGATCAATTCTCCTCTCTGCACATCTATCAAAGTTCTTCCAGTGGCCAAGAATGGTCTTCCCAGTATGATGAGTACTTCTTTATCTGCATCAAAGTCCAAGATTACAAAATCAACAGGAAATACAAATTTGTCTACCTTTATTAGAACATCTTCCAGAATTCCTTCTGGATATGCAAGAGTTCTATCAGCTAGCTGCAATGTAAGTGAGGTAGGTCTGGCAAGTTCCCACTCCTAGCTGAGTGTATATGGACTTAGGCATAAGATTTATGCTGGCTCCCAAATCACATAGAGCACGGCCAGAGTAAAAATTTCCAATTGAGCATGGTATAGTAAAACTGCCAGGATCCTTTGATTTGGGTGGGAGCTTGTTTTGCATCAACATGCTGCACTCCCCAGTCATTGCTACTGTTTCAAACTCCTCTAGTCTCCTCCTCTTAGTAAGTACATCCTTCATAAACTTTGCATAGTTGGGCATTTGTTGGAGAGCCTCCACCAAAGGGACATTAATGTGCAACTGTTTAAGGACTTCTAGGAATTTGTTAAATTGCTTGTCTTCATGAGCCTTTCGAAGTCTTTGAGGATATGGAGGATCTGGGTATGTTGGGATAATTTTGGGTGGTGGTGGTGTTTTCTCAACAACAGGCGTTGCAGCGGTAGGTTCAGGCGCTGTAGCGCTTGTTGTAGGTTCTTTTTGTTTTTCAGAATTTTTGTTTTTTTCATCATCTGAAACAGTTGATGATCCTATCAAATCTCTCCCACTCCTTAAAGTTATAGCTTTTACATGCTCCTTCCCTGTAGTACTTGAAGTTGAAGCTTCTGTAGTGGATGGTAATGATCCACTAATTCTTTGGGAAAGGACATTAGCCATCTGCCCCATCTGTACTTCTAGATTTTTAATGGAAGCTTCATGAGTTTTCAGGGCTGTCTTGCAATCACTCATAAAGCCTTTCATCAATCCTTCTAATGAATTATCTATGACAGGGGCATTCTGTCTTTGGTAGTTCTGAGCAGGGAATCCTGGTGGATTTGCTGGAGCACTATAATTAGGTGTTGTTGCATTGTTGGCTCCCCATCTGAAATTAGGGTGGTTCTTCCAACCAGGATTATATGTATTTGAATAGAGATTATTGTTTTTATTGAAACCCACAAAGTTCACAGAGACGGGATTACCAGGACATTCTTCATACAAATGCTCTCCTCCACAGTATACACAGCTTACTGACCCTGGAGAGGCTTGCTCAATAACAGCTACTGTAGGTTCATGTACCGCTGCAGCGGTAGCCGCTACAGCGTTTGATGTGCTCATAGATTTTATCATGTTAGTAAGAGAGGCAACCTGTGCAGATAGAGCAGAAACTTCACTTACTTCATGCACACCAGCTACCTTCTTCTGCTGAGCTAACCTTTCTGTAGGCCATTGATAGCTATTTGTGGCAATATCATCAATCAGCTCACATGCCTCATTATAGGAGGTTTTCAACAACACACCCCCTGAAGAAGCATCTAACATTTGTCTGGTTGTTGGATCTAGTCCATTGTAGAAGGTTTCCATTTGGATAATCACAGGTATACCATGATGAGGGCACTTTCTTAACAGCTCCTTCCATCTCTCCCATGCCTCAAACAGTGTTTCAGCATCTCTTTGTCTGAATGCAGTAACCTCATTCCTCATTCTTGCATTCTTACTTGGAGGAAAATATTTTGCTAAGAATTTCTCAGCCATTTCAGTCCAAGTATGGATAGAGTTAGGCTCTAGAGAAGTTAACCAGGCCTTTGCTCTATCCTTCAAGGAATAAGGAAAAAGTTTTAATCTAAATGCATCATCACTTACCCCTGGAATGATGAAGTTACTGCAGACTTCCAAAAATTGCTTCAAATGTAAATATGGGTCCTCTTGAGGAGCACCACCAAACTGTCCCACTGTTTGCAACATTTGGAACATCATAGGTTTGAATTCAAACTGAGCTGTGTTGAGAGTAGGTCTTGCTATGCTTGTTTCCATGGTTTTGTGGATCAAACACAGCACAGTCCCTCATTGGTCTATCTCTGTCATTTACCATTTGAGCAGGTCCTTCATTTATGAATTGATGTCTGTACCAGTCCTCTTGGTCATGTAAGGTTGGAGTGGGTGGCTGCTGATGTCTACCTCTACCCCTTCCACCTGGTTCAGTCCCTCCTCTACCAGAGCTAGATCTGCTGTAACACCCCTTTTCTACCCGTTAATTTGATTGTAAAATCAGAGTTTTCAAAATTTCTTTCATCGCAAGGAATGTTACACATACTTCGAATAAAACATCGTACTTCAATAAAACAGTTCAACATCAATAATTGTGCAATACGTAGCACGCCCCCAATGGGGAAAACCTCAAGCATCAGTCATCGTCACCACAACCTTGACATCAATAAAACCAACTACGCAGCGGAAAATAAAATAAAGAGAAACCATCAAATAACATATAACAACCAAAATGGTCTTAAAACATCGAGATCGTTTCCCCCCTGAGTGCTACGTATCAGAGCATGACGACCCGACTCAAATTAGTGAAGGTACCTAGGTCTTCACTCGTGATCACCTGCACGTTACCGCATAGGGGTAACATTCAAACAGAAGGGTGAGTCCAATTCAATCCATATAATAAATCATATGATAAGGAATAAGTCAATGTCACAACACTAGAGTAACCACATCACAGTCATCAATTACGTCATTACAACAACTCATCACGGTGTCATGTAACTATATGAAATGCAACCCACTCGCGGGCATATGCATGAGGTACCTTTCATCATCGTCGCTTAGCCTTTATGGCCTCATCGTCGCTGGGTTCATGCACATGGAATACATGAGACACTATGACATGCACCACACACAAACACACAATCAGCGTCAACTATGTGACCCGTCACTTACCAATTTGCCAAATAAGAGGCATAGCACCTGTCAATTTATAATTAGACACAACAACGTCGCTATATTTCATCGTCGCTTAGCCTTCTGGGCCTCATCGTCACTTATCCATAAACGTCATCAATCAAACAATAGCCACTAAGGGCAAAACCGTCATTTAACTAGCCACTAAGGGTATCATCGTCATTTACACATCATCACCAATAATATTGGCCACTAAGGGCAAAAACGTCATTTAACTAGCCACTAAGGGCATCATCGTCATAATCACCCATTTTGACACTAAAGCGTTAAAACTGTTGGTTATACGCAAAATGGATTTTTAAAGGACTCAATACGGCTTTACAACGTCACTGGGATGACCACCGGGGACAGCCACTTGGGCGCCTAGGCACTGGGCGCCTAAGACACAAACTTAGACATCGCACGCAACACAGGCAACGGGCGCGCACACGGGAGCCATGCGCCCAGCGGCAACAGCACGCAACACAGCGCGCAACACAACACACAGCGCCCATGGCGCCTGGCGCCCCACAACACACGCACACCCGCACACACGCACACAACGCCCTTGGCGCCCAGCGCCCAGCAACACTTGCACACACGCACACAGCGCCCTTGGCGCCCAGCGCCCAGCAACACTTGCACACACGCACACAGCGCCTGGCTCCTGGCGCCCAGCGCCCAGCAACACAATCAAACATATGGCGCCCTAGGCGCCCATACCGCAACCAAATGGATTTTTCAGCCACCAATCATGAAGATCACGCATAAATCATCAACAAAACATGAAATCACATACACATTCATGATCATGGATAGATCTAGGCTAACCCTACCCTAAAACCTATCATATGACCTATTATATAAATTGATAGAACTCCCCTTACCTTGGATTTGAAGAACAGGAGCCCTAGAGACAGTCACGAACAGAACCACAGCAACGAGTCACGTTCCTCTTCCTCCTTGAGCTCGCGACCTCTCACTTCTTTCTCTCTTCTCCACGGCGCCTCTTCTCTCTATCTCTTTCTCCAATTCGCAAAATGCCTAAGCCAAAACCCTAGTCCCAAATGACCTAGCAACTTCGCATATTACATGGATCATGGGCTTGGGCTTTTCACTTAAGCCCAAGTTCATCTAATTGGCGCCTCCACCTTCTAATACCACCTACACCATTTTAACATAATTTCAATTAATTAAATTATATCCAATTAATTAAAATAAATTCCTAAATACTTAATTAAATAAATTAATTAAATATTTAGGGTGTTACATCTGCCATGTAGAGTGGTAGCTCTACCAGAATTGGTCCTATGACTATGTTCTGACATGGTGGGTCTGAGCCTGTGAAGATGTCTTAGTTTCCTGAACTTTCTCTCTGGTTCTGAGTATGGTTCAAATTCTGGTGGTTGAGACCTGGGCATACGCTGTAGCGCTTACTGCTGCAACAACAAGAAACAACACACCAGTATAAAATAGGCACTAAGTTTACTAAAAACTTAAACAATGAAAATTAAATGCAATCCCCGGCAACGGCGCCAAAAACTTGTTGTGCGAAAAGTAGATGTGCAAGTATAAACAATCGCAACAAGTAATACAATGATAAATAAAGTTCGTTCCCACAGGGATTGGAATTAATCTAAGAAGTTTAAGTGATTAGAATCTTAGTGAAAAGAATTAAGTAACAAGTAAAGGTAAAGAGTTGTAAACATTATAAGTTGTGATAAAACAGTATTAAGTTTGAAGTAATTAAATGTGAGTTGGATAGCTCAATAGTTATGTAAATTCCCAAGAGTAATGTTCAGATAATATTAGACGCTGTAGCGTTAGGCGCTGTAGCGCTTCAGAATCCGTAGACGCTGTAGCGCCTTGGTGGCGTGCCTTTCAGTCACTTTCGTCAGGGTTATGTTACAAGACTCCTATGTCTAGGCTCTAAATAAGTTTTACCCCCGTATATTAAGCTCTTACAACATTTGCCTTATGAACTACTACTCCCCTATGTCTAGAGTTAAGTAGTGCTTCCTTTAAATGTCTTTAAAGGGTTTTGATTCATATCATTCCTTGAGTTCTCTTTGTGAACCATGTCTGTACCCACAAAGTTACCTTGTTTTAGTTGATCATTCCCAAACCAAGATTGAAAGTATTATGACACAAGGAATAAAAGACAAACATCATAATATTATACAAAAGTTACTCAAGGTTCATTACATACCAAGAACAATCCAACTACAACAAAGTTAGCTCATCACAAGTTCCATCAACATAATACAACTAAAGAGTATGTATTACCGTATGAAGACAAGAGAAGAGTTGTTGCAAAAGATACACTCCAATGATCCCAAGTAGCATACAAGAGATGAAGTTGAGGCGTGAGCAAAACCTTGGATGAAGATTAGAAAAACTATGCTAAAAATATAAAAGCTTAAAAGTAGTGTATCAATGGAGAAAAGCTACTGTGTCATGTGTAGTTCTCCTTCCAAGTTACAACTACTATCTCTACGTATGTTACCTCCTAGAGAAGCAATCTTAATTAATCTAATTATTAACTAAGTCTTAATAGAATAATAATATTACATGATGATCATAAGACTTAGATATTATCCTTAAAGTACTTTACAAAAAGTGCTAATGATGGAATACAACAACTATCACATGGGTTCCATTTAGGAGGTGTCAAGTGTAATTTAGCATCCACTTGAAAGTCAAAATATCCAGCTGAGAGGAAGAGATAAGGGTGGTGACTCATCATGTCCTCAAGTGGCCACACAAATATCTCAATGGTCAGCCGTCATATAACGATGTAGCGTCTCCTTGATAGCATACCGCTGCAGCGCTAAAGCAAAACATCAAACATATTCACAAAGGCATTTGATGATGCCCTAGGTTTAAGGAATTGACTCAACCTATATTTATTCTAATATTCATATA
Organism: Astragalus membranaceus; assembly: GCA_039519185.1. Lineage (NCBI taxonomy): Eukaryota > Viridiplantae > Streptophyta > Magnoliopsida > Fabales > Fabaceae > Astragalus > Astragalus membranaceus. The sequence continues at coordinate 138,865,789 of CM076850.1, forward strand.
TTCACATATTTAAGTACTAAAATTACTTGAGAAGTTAGCTTGGCTTAAGTATTAGGAGCATAAATAACCTATATAAAATAAGGTTATCAGTGTCCAGCCACACTGCTTGACAAGCAGTAACTGCACCAGCAATATACTCAGATTCACAAGAGGATAGTGCAACCACAGGTTGCTTCTTGGAACACCAAGAGATGGGAGCCTTGTTCCATAAAAACACAAACCCAGTTGTGGATCTTCTATCCACCTTATCCCCACACCAATCTTCATCTGAGTACCCCATCAAACTGTCACCAACTTCACCAAGTTTCTTCTCTGTTGGGAACAGAATCCCAGTTCTGATTGTGCCTTTGATATACTTCAGAATCCTTGTTGCAGCAAGGAAATGAGTCATCTTTGGCTTGCTCATAAACCTGCTTACTACTCCAACTGAGTAGCTTAAGTCAGGCCTTGTATTACACAGGTACCTTAGGCTTCCTACAAGCTGTTTGAACAGTGTAGGATCCACATCTTCACCATCTAAATCTGCTTCCAGTTTCAGGTTTGCCTCTGCTGGTGTCACAGCAGCTTTGCAACTATCCATATCAAACCTCTTCAAGATTTCCCCTGCATACTTGGCCTGATGCAGTATTATCTCTCTGTTCTCATACACAAACTGCATACCAAGAAAATAATTCACCCTTCCAAGGTCAGTTATTTCAAACTATGTTTTCAGCAGCTTCTTCAACTTGCTGATTTCAGTGTCACTGCTGCCAGTGATCAGCATATCATCAACATAGAGGCAGATCAGAGTTTTCTCTCCATTATCAGAATCTTTCACATAGATACACTTCTTGAAGCCTAGTTCATGGAAGAAAGCATCTATCTTCTTATTCCATGCCCTAGGGGCTTGTTTAAGGCCATACAAAGCCTTGTGCAGCTTATACACTAGCTGTTCCCTCCCTTTCTTCTCAAATCCAGGAGGCTGCAGCACATACACCTCCTCTTCCAATGGACCATTTAGAAAGGCTGACTTGACATCTAAATGGTATAATCCCCATCCCTTGTTGCTAGCTAGACCAATTACCATCCTAATTGTCTCATGCCTAGCAACTGGGGCAAATACTTCAAAGTAATCAAGTCCTTGTCTTTGAAGAAATCCCTTGGCTACCAATCTGGCTTTGTGTTTTGCAATTGTGCCATCTGAGTTCAGTTTCACCTTATACACCCATTTGACACTTATTGCTTTCTTGCTCTTAGGCAACTCGGTCAATTCCCAGCTCTTTTTCTTCTCAATAGAACTGAGTTCTTCTTTCATGGCAGCCACCCACACCTCTTCCTTCATTGCATCCGTATGGCTGAGTGGCTCAGTATCAGCCAACATAGCAAGCTGAATCAGTTCTCCATCACTGTCATCTTGATTATCTGCTATCAAGTCATATTCAGCCAGCCTATTTGGAGGCACTCTTTGCCTCTGTGGTCTGCCCTGCACAATCTGTTCATCATCAGAACCAGTGTCACTGTCTTCCTGCTGTGGTTGAGGCTCATCAATGTCAGCTGGGACAGGCTCCTGTTCTTGAACTGGTGCATCTACATCAGTTTCCTCTAGCAAAACAGATTCTGCTCTGACAGTCTTTGCTCTGCCACTGTCCCAGTCCCACATTTCTGCTTCCTTGATGACTACATCTCTGCTGAACTCAATCTTATTAGTTGCTGGGCAGTACAGCTTGTATGCCCCTGTGGAGTGGTGTCCTACAAGGATCATTGGACAGCTCTTATCATCCAGTTTCTTCCTCTTCTCATCAGGGATGTGCTTGTAGCAAAGTGCACCAAACACTCTCAAATGCCCTACACTTGGCTTCTTTCCTGACCACATCTCAAGTGGAACTACTTCCTTGAGTCTCTTGGTTGGACATCTGTTGAGGATATAAGCTGCTGTTGAGACAACTTCTCCCCAAAGACTGTTTGGCAAGTTCATCTCCTTCAGCATGCATCTTGCCATGTCCATTAGCATCCTATTTTTTCTCTCAGCAACTCCATTGTGCTGAGGAGTATAGGGGGCAGTCACTTCATGATCAATGCCTTGATCTTCACAGAATCTGTTAAACTCAGCAGAGTTGTACTCTCCCCCACCATCTGTTCTGAGAATCTTCAGCTGACAACCACTCTGTTTTTCAGCATAGTTCTTGAACTTCTTGAATTGATCAAGCACCTCACTCTTGGCTTTAATCAAGTATATCCATATCATCCTAGTGTGTTCATCTACAAAGGATACAAAATATTTGTTGCCACCTAGGAAAGGGACTTCCAAAGGACCACATACATCAGAATGTACCACACCTAAGGCACGTGTTGCCCTTGGTGGCAATTCTGATGTAAAAGGCAGCCTTGGTTGTTTGCTTCTCATGCAAATTTCACAGGTTTTATCAACTGCAGCTACTGCAGGAACTCCTACAACAAGGTTCTTAGTTTGTAAATGACCTAAACTTCTAAAATTTAGGTGGCCATACCTCTTGTGCCATAAGGCACTGTCTCTTTCTCCTTCAGTGGCAGCAAAATAGTGTGTCTCTGCTGCCTTGATGCTCACCTTGAATGTCCTATTCTTCTCCAAATGGGACTTCAGGATCAGCCTCTTCTTCTTGTCATACAGCTGCAACAAACCATCTTCCATTGTCACTGAGAAACCCTTCTCAATGAGTTGCCCCACACTCATCAGATTGATCTTCATCCCTAGAACATACCACACCTATTAAATTACCACTGACCTTCCATATTTCTTCTCCACTATGATGTTCCCCATACCCTCTGCTTGCAGATACCTATCATCAGTCAGCCTGATTCTTGTCTTCTTGCTGCTTGGGCAGCCACTGTCTATTGCCTGTCATGTGGTTGGAGCACCCTGTGTCCATGTACCACAGCTCCACCACCACTGAGTCATCTGCAGTAGTCACCATCAGCAGCACAGGGTCATCATCTGAGTCACCCTTGGCTATGTTAGCCTCTTCCTTCTTGTTCTCCTTGTTGGACCAACATTCATCTGCGAAGTGTCCATACTTCTCACAATTGAAGCATTGGACCTTCCTCTTGTCAAACTTCTCTTTGCCTTTCTGATTGCTGTACTTCTTCCCTCCCTTATTAGCAGTTTCTGCCTTCTCTGCACTACCACTCTCAGTGTTCTTCTTCTTCAGCCACTGTTGCTTCTTATTCTTCCACTTTGACTTATCACCATAACCCTTCTTAGTGGTTTGAGCCTTGAGAGCCTGTTCTGTTTCCTTCTCAGGCCCTCTGTCATTGATACGCATCTCATGCGCTTCTAGGTTACCTTGCAGTTCTTCTAGGTTCATTGCAGAGGTATCCTTTGCTTGCTCTATAGCAACCACTATGTGATCAAACTGAACAATGAGGGATCGAAGTACCTTCTCCACGATGGTTTGTTCAGTTACAGCCTCACCACAGACCTTCATCTGGTTAGTAACAGTGACTACGCGAGATACATAGTCACCAACCTTCTCACCAGACTTCATCTGAAGGAGCTCGTACTGCTTACGCAGTGACTGAAGCTTGACCTTCTTCACCTTCGCATCACCTCCGTAGCACCTCACCAGTGTGTCCCAGGCGTCCTTCGCCGTCGTTGACTTAGAAATCTTCTCAAAAACCCTTGGATCTACGCACTGATGGATGTAGAAGAGCGCTTTCTGGTCCTTCTTCCTTCTTTCACGGTGTGCACTCTGTTGCGCCTCCGTAGCGTTCTCCGCGATCTCCGTCGTGCCGTCGTTCACCAGATCGAGCACGTCTTGTGCTCCGAACAACACTCTCATCTGGATCGACCATCAATTCTAGTTTGAACCGTCGAACACAGGGAGATGAGTGTTGAACCCTCCGTTTCCTCCGTTCATTGTAGATCTGTGCTTCGCTCACTCAGGATCACACAGTCACTCGTGTTTAGCCTAACCCTAGGAACCAGATCGTTGATTCCTTTTGATTCGCGCTTCAAACCGATGCGATTTGAAGAGACGAGATATTCGCTCATGCTCACCGTTCGCCCGTGTTTTCGAGGCCTCACACACTCACAACAAAGCTCTTGATACCATGTTGACTCTCACAGCACCTGCATCATTCAGACACACACACACACACACAGATTCTGGGAAAGGGGTACGGAGGAGAAGGAAGCCGTTCTGGCTATTACACGCACACACACACACACAGAGTAAGGCACACTAAAATGAAAAAGTAATTGTGTTTTATTCACTGTGCTGTTGTAAAGATAACTAGTTACAAGTGTGACTATATCCAAAACCAACTTGGTTACAAATTCAATTAACTAAATGAAATTAATCTCAAATGAAACTTAAATGAAATTGTAGTTATCTGTGAAGTTACAAATATACCCCTACTACAAATACTAATAAGCAATAAACCGTAAAACAGAAATACACTGGATCATGAATTACAAACACTGCATCAACAATCATATCACTTATCCATCGCATTTACGACTCTTCTATCTTCATTTCTCTCATGGTGTATTAAAGTATTTACGCGTCTAAAATTTATTTTCATAATGTAATTTGTTGGATTGACCATTTATTTTTTATTTTTGAATAAACCGGGTATCTCCTGCGCGCAACTGCAGAGACTATATAATCCCTCGAGCCGGGTGGGACCACAATGGGCGGCAAAGCTCTCCTTCAAGAGATTTAACACTGCTGCATCCCCAAGGCTGGATTTGAACCCATGACCTTGATTAATTAAGCTGGAAGAGACCCCTACCATCTCGTACAAGTACTCTAGGGTGATTGACCATTTATTTGATGATACATTAACTCTTTATTTTAAAATAATTATTTATTTAAAAAATAATAATTTATACTCTTTTTTTTGACAAATAATTATACTCATTGAATATCCTTATTTATGACAAATATTTGGCTATTGTTATTAAAAGACATAAAAAATACTATTGATGAAAAAAATTTATTAAAATGATATATACAACAAAGGAGGAGCCAATATTTTGATTTTTATTTGAGCGATGCCAATATCAAAATATTTGATTTTATTAAAAAAATTATATTTACAATATATGCAAAAAAAAGATTTAACTAATACTTTTCAAGTAAAAGAAATATATAATTGTCTTTTTTAGTTTATAATGTTATTAATGAACACAAGCCTTAACCCAGTGCGTGAGGTTCAGCGGTTGTGGCTGATCCTCTCTTAACCAAGGGTTGGGGGTTCGATCCCCATATTGGGTACAGAGCAGCGTTAAAACTTTGGGCCAGTTGTCCTACTCCTCGAGGCACCTACAATTCAGCGAGGGGATTAGTCACTGCGGTCGGCGGTGAATAACCCGAGTAAAACCTAAAAAAATGCACACAAGCCTTGGGGTCTTTAAATCCATATCAACACAAACAAAAACCATAAATCGATCCAAATTATACCAAAAAACACAACGAACGCAACAAACCGCACATATGAACAAAAATTACTTATTTAGACAGTATTTAAATAGTCTGAACATTACCCCGTGAAAATAAAGAAAAATTTAAAGTAGATAAAAAATGAGTTTCAAATAAAAAATTGATAAATATTAAAACTAAAAATGTAAAAGTATCATTTAAAGACAATATGTGCATTTATCCCTTGTGTTTTTATATATTAGTGTTGTTATCTCATGTTTTTTTATATATCAGTGCAACTATCTCGTGTTTTTATATATATCATTGCAATTATCCCCGTATTTTTTTATATATCAGTGCAGTTGTCCAGTGTTTTTTTATATATCAGTGCAGTTATCTCATAGTTTCAATTGATTATTTGAGTTGATTAGTAGATTATTGTAGATAGTGAAAGATAGATAGTAGATTATCAATAACAAATATTTAACCCGTGTTTTTTATATATCAGTAACAATTATTTGTCCTTTTTTAGTTATTAGTGGCAAATATTTGTCGCGTGTGTTTTAAATATTAATCAGTTTAAATAGTCATTAAGCCTTCTTGTTTTTTTAGATAGTAGTTTTCAAAAACTATAATTATCAATGGCAAATATTAATCCCGTGTTTTTTTATATATCACTGCAGTTATCCCCGTGTTTTTTATATATCCGTGCAGTTATCTGGTAGTTTCAATTGATTATTTTAGTTGATAGTAGATTCTAGTAGATAGTAAATTTGTTAGATAGTAGATTATCAATAAGAAATAATTGTTTTAAATATTAATTAGTAATTTAAATAGTCATTAAGCCTGCTTATTTTTTAGATAGTAGGTTTGTAGTAGTAGGTTTCAAAAAATTTAATTATCAATGACAAATATTAATCTCGTGTTTTTTTATATATCAGTGCAGTTATCTCGTAGTTTCAATTAACTATTTTAGTTGATTAATAGATTATAGTAAATAGTAAATAGTAAAAGAGAGATAGTAGATTATCAATAAGAAATATTTATTTTAAATATTAATCAGTAGTTTAAATAGTCATTAAATATTATTGTTTTTTAGATAGTAGGTTTATAGTAGTCTTCCAAAAATTTAATTATCAATGACAAATATTAATTCTTTGTCTTTTTATATATTTATGTAGTTATCCCGTGTGTTTTTATATATCATTGCAGTTATCTCATAGTTTCAATTGATTATTTGAGTTGACTAGTAGATTATTGCAGTTATCCCGTATTTTTATATTAGATTATTTGAGTTGATTAGTAGATTATTGCAGTTATCACGTGTTTTTTTAGATAGTAGTTTTATAGTAGTTTTCCAAAATTATAATTATCAATGGTAAATATTAATTATAAATTGTCAAAAAAAACTATAAATATCAATGGTAAATATTAATCTCGTGTTTTTTTATATATCACTGCAAGTATTTATTTATCAGTGCAGTTATCGTAGTTTCAATTGATTATTTTAGTTGATTAGAAGATTATAGTAGATAATAAAAGTTAGATATTAGATTATCAATAAGAGATATTTGTTTTAAATATTAAATACTAATTTAAATAATCATTAAGTCTTCTTGTTTTTTAAATAGTAGGTTTATAGTAGTAGTCTTCAAATTTTTTAATTAAAGTAGTGTTTGTATAAATTTAGAAATTTAGTTAAAAGAATTAAAGTGAAGTGATAAGAGAAAGAGAATAATTATTTATGGGAAAAGTAAATTAAAAGCAAAAAAGAAGGAAGAAAGAGACTGTAAAAGAAGAGTGAAAATGGGGAAAGAGAGTGTAAGAAGAAAGAGAAAAAAGAAAGAAAGAGAGTCTAAGAGAAAAGTGAAAAGTAAGAAAGAGAGTGTAAGAATAAAGAGAGAAAAAAAGAAGAAATAAAGTGTAATGACATTTTTACCCTCAAAAATTTGAGGTGTCTTTTAGATAGAATGGTGGTATTGGTAAAATCATATGTGGTGAATTTGTATAAATCTATAGTAGATAATAAAAGTTAGATATTAGATATCAATAAAAGATATTTGTTTTAAATATTAAATACTAATTTAAATAGTTATTAAGTCTTCTTGTTTTTTAAATAGTAGGTTTATAGTAGTAGTCTTCAAATTTTTTAATTAAAGTAGTGTTTGTATAAATTTAGAAATTTAGTTAAAAGAACTAAAGTGAAGTGATAAGAGAAAGAGAATAATTATATATGGGAAAAGTAAAGTAAAAAGAAAAAAAAGAAAGAAATAGAGTGTAAAAGAAAAGTGAAAATGGGGAAAGAGAGTGTAAGAAGAAAGAGAAAAAAGGAAGAAAGAGAGTGTAAGAGAAAAGTGAAAAGTAAGAAAGAGAGTGTAAGAATAATGAGAAAAAAAGAAGAAGAAATAAAGTGTAATGACATTTTTACCCTCAAAATTTTGAGGTGTCTTTTAGATAGAATGTGGGTATTGGTAAAATCATATGTGGTGAATTTGTATAAATCTATAGTAGATTTGAGTTGAGTAGTAGATTATTGCAGTTATCCCGTATTTTTATATTAGATTATTTGAGTTGATTAGTAGATTATAGTAGATTATTGCAGTTATCACGTGTTTTTTTAGATAGTAGTTTTAGAGTAGTTTTCCAAAATTATAATTATCAATGGTAAATATTAATTATAAATTGTCAAAAAAAAGTATAAATATCAATGGTAAATATTAATCCCGTGTTTTTTTATATATCACTGCAGTTATCCCGTGTTTTTTATTTATCAGTGCAGTTATCTCGTAGTTTCAATTGATTATTTTAGTTGATTAGTAGATTATAGTAGATAATAAAAGTTAGATATTAGATTATCAATAAGAGATATTTGTTTTAAATATTAATTACTAATTTAAATAGTCATTAAGTCTTCTTGTTTTTTAGATAGTAGGTTTATAGTAGTAGTCTTCAAAATTTTTAATTAAAGTAGTGTTTGTATAAATTTAGAAATTTAGTTAAAAGAATTAAAGTGAAGTGATAAGAGAAAGAAAATAATTATTTATGGGAAAAGTAAAGTAAAAAGAAAAAAAAGGAAGAAAGCGAGTGTAAAAGAAAAGTGAAAATGAGGAAAGAGGGTGTAAGAAGAAAGAGAAAAAAAGGAAGAAAGAGAGTGTAAGAGAAAAGTGAAAAGTAAGAAAGAGTGTAAGAATAAAGAGAAAGAAAAGAAGAAATAGAGTGTAATGACATTTTTACCCTCAAAAATTTGAGGTGTCTTTTAGATAGAATGGGAGTATTGGTAAAATCATATGTGGTGAATTTGTGTAAATCTATAGTAGACTAGTATTTTACCCGTGCATGGTTGGTGTATTGCCATGAAGTCATAATAGTAATTTGAAAGATATTCATAATTCATATAGGTCCGGGGGTCGATTACGTGCGAGGAAGGTGTTAGCACCGCGCGCGTCCTTTCTACCGAAAGGGGACCTCTAATTAAATGTGTGGTTTTAACGTTTGATTTGAAAAATACCTAGATTTGCCTATTTATTTCTTGTTTGAAGACGAATAGGGAAACTTAATGAAAATTTTATTTTTGGCGAGAAGGGGGAGAAAATGGTTTTTAGAAAAAAGTGTTTGACGGGACATGGCCCGCTCCTACGTATCTCCCGGTGCGATGGAGAATTCAAAGCTACGTAGTTCTTGGTGTAGAAAATATTTGTGGGTTGGTGTTTTTTAATATAGGGGTCTTAGGATTGCGTGAACTGTGTTGAAGGACCACTGGGGGTCTGAAGGGCCGCTGGGGGCTGAAGGAGCGCTGGGGCTCTGAAGGACCACAGTTCACTTATCCTAAAACAATGATTAACCCGGCCGTACGACCGACTTAATCCCCTACTTTGAAAATAAGATTTTTGATTTTTGTTTTATGAAAGAGATGTGTTTGTATTTTTTAATTTAGAAATTGTTTATTTTTGCGCTTGACAGGGGCGTGGCCCTGCTCCTACGTATCTCCGGGTGGAGAATCAAAGGCGACGTAGTTCTAGGTTCTTTTTGAAAAGTTTTTGTTTTTTTATCTTTTTTAGTGAGTTTTTGAAATAGGACGAGCATTAGCAAATGATTAAACTAGCAGAGGCTATGATGAATCACTACTAAATACTCAAAAAGAGAGTTGCACCGTTAGTCAAACGAACAAAGGTTCTGATGGACTATTGATAGCAACTCGTTTTTTTATTATCTTTTTTTTGAAAGTGATTTTCGGAAGAGATTGATTTGTACGACGATCAAACTAACAAATGTTATGATGGATCATCATTTATTATTTTTATGGCGAAAAGGACATTGCCACTAATAGCTAAACGAACGAAGGTTCTTATGAGCTACTAGCAACAATGGGTTTGAAAATGATTTTTGGTTGTTTTAATGAAAATGATTGGTTTAGGGGGGTGAAAAGAATTTTTATTTGTTGCGCTTGACGAGACCGTGACTCGCTCCTACGTATCCCAAACGGGAATCAAAGCGACGTAGTTCTAAAAAATGTTTTTGAAAGGGTTTAAAAGGGGCAAGCTGAATCACCCGAGACCATTTTCACCACTTAGAACATGATGCACTAGGCGTAAGTGGGAATCATATGGTTCGTCATCAACAATGGACGATAATATACAAGAACGAGTAGATAAACGCTATAGCTAAGTTAAATCACATGGATCACAATAACTGAATATTAACAAATGAAAAGACTGAAATACCTCTGATGAAGACAGATATTACAACTCTGAAGAACGCAAACCCCGACTAACCCTTGCAGGAGATCAGCTCAGACAGACCAACGGCGCGAATAGAGCAAAAATGAAGCGTAGAACCGAAAAATGAGATTTTTGAGAGTTGTCTTCTCAGATCTCGTGAAATGTGTCTGTGGAGCAATTCTTCTCTGATCTTGTGAGATGTGTGTGTGGAGCAATTCTTCTCTGATCTTGTGAGATGTGTGTGTGTTGAAATGAAAAATGAGCTTCCTATTTATAGGAAATCAGATTTGATCTATTTTAGGAAGCTAGGTAATCGATTAGTTGCTCAAATCACTTGAGATGGATAATCGATTATTGGTTCAATTGTTTTCAGGTAAGTAATCGATTAGGTGCTTTAAAAAAGGAAGGGAATAATCGATTATTTGCTTGTTTTCATAGAGCAAATAATCGATTATTTGCTTGAATGAAATAAGAAGGTAATCGATTATTTGCTTTCCTGAAAATATGGATACCTTCCTTAAATTGTAATAATCGATTATGTGCTTCAAAAAGGGAAGGGAATAATCGATTATTTGCTTGTTTTCATAGAGCAAATAATCGATTATTTGCTTGAATGAAAAAAAGAAGGTAATCGATTATTTGCTTTCCTGAAAATATGGACATCTTAATAATCGATTATGTGCTTCAAAAGGGGAAGGGAATAATCGATTATTTGCTTGTTTTCATAGAGCAAATAATCGATTATTGGCTTGAATGAAACAAGAAGGTAATCGATTATTTGCTTTCCTGAAAATATGGATACCTTCCTTATTCATCAAGAATATATTATATGCATGATAAAATCGATTTTATTCTTTTCTCAAAAAAAAATTCATAACACATGTGCTTGTCCTATTTTATCTTGCATGCATGAGGTTTATTGAAAAATATTTTCATACAAAATCCTTTTATGAAAAATGACCAAAATGCCCTTTTTGACCCTAAAGCCCTAATTTCCCCAAAAGTGCATTCTAACCCTAAAAATGATTTGGAATGGTTTCTAGGACCCAAAAAGCAATGCATAAGTTATTTTTTTATATTTTTCTTTTTGTGTGGAAAATTAGGGTTTTGACCTAAGCCGGACAAAATTGGGGTATGACAGCTGCCCCTCTTTATCTGAATTTAAACGAGGAATATGAATTGGCCGAAACATATTCCAAGGCAAAATGAAGATAAAGAATTCAGAAATTATACCGATTTTGTCCATTTGGGGAAACCCGAATTTTCCTCTTTTTCTTTTTCTATGTTTTTTTTGAAAAGATGGGCTTGAGAACAAACGGGGAATGGTTAACACCTGGCGCATTAACCGAGAGAGAAAATGACGGACCACTCGGGATCTGAAGGAGCACTAAGGCTCTGAAGGACCACTCAGGGTCTGAAGGAGCACTAAGGCTCTGAAGGACCGCTCAAGGTCCGAAGGAGCACTAAGGCTCTGAAGGTCTAATTCGCAGTCGATGCTTGGCGCATTGTGTAACACCCCGGTATTTATATTGACCAAAAATACCCAGGTGCACATTAGTAACACATCAGAGATATATTTCCTGCTTAGACACTGAATATCACTATAAATTTTTCGCTGAATAAAACCCAAACAGTCTTATTTTCAACAAGATAATATGGTTCTCAGACCATATATCATCAGCAATTATAGTATTCAGTATCATACAAGAAAGCGGAAGAAAGATATACCTTAAATACATAATGTTTTATTATACAGACAACAAAAGGGAAAATAAGCTTAAACATAAAGCTAGGCTATCAGCAACCAGTCCGAGCTCAACCTACTCGTGCCTCTTGGATTTCCGCTGTCCCTGTGTCTCTGTAAAACAACAACATTTAAACAGTGAGATACAATCTCAGTGAGTTCTACCGAGACCCCTACTAACACTCCCGGTTCAATTATGAAATGGTTTTGACTGTATACGGCATCGACTGCGCGAACGCTCCAAACCCGATGAACCGCATTATTTAACCTTTGACAGGTCATCGACTGCGCGAACGCTCCAAACCCGATGAACCTGTTACAACCAAGTACGATACCGACTGCGCGAACGCTACATACCCGGTATTCGCACAACAAACAATTCAACACACCACCGACTGCGCGAACGCTACATACCCGGTGAACCACCTTACCAATAGTACTTTCCCTATTGCAAGAGGCCTAGGGTAAGGGTGCATGACTACCCCGCCTAGTATGTCTACATGGGTCGTCACCCAAACTCGATATAATATATATATATATATCTACAGTACTATGAACCCACGGTCCATCCAATCAGACAATCAATGAAACACATTAATCCACAGTTTTATAAAATCCAAGTTCACACTCGCAATCTAGTTGACCACTTTTCGACACAATTTTCAATATCAAAAACAGTTCATTTTGCCTTAAAAATAGAATATTCAGTTAGGCCTCTGAATAAGCTTTCCAACGCATTTTAGAACACCTCAATCGGGTTCCCGGATCAAAAGATATCGCGAAACGAAAAACAGTGTTTGGTTGCTGAAATTCTGCCAACTGGCGCGCAAGTGGCGCGTGGCGCGCAAACGGCGCGCGAGTTGACAGTCAAGTCCTGCCCAGTGGCGCGCGAGTGGCGCGCGGCGCGCAAACGGCGCGTGGACTGGCAGAAAGGGGGCCTGTTAAGTGCAGAATTTTGCGATTTTCGCGAAATCCGCTATTCCGCTCAATTCCGATTTTTGTTCCGATTGAAAACAGTTTTGACTACTATAAAAACAGTTTCAATCAAAGTCACACAATCAATCAAGTCAATCAAAAACTCATTCAAAACGGATTTTATCAAAACGCGACATATTTCCCAATTAACGGTTTTTAAGTCAAAATCTTTCGAAATCAAATCACCGAAAATTCCATTTCAACGCGACACAACTCGAGACTCGCTCCGATCGATTCCTAATCCGAAACCGACAATATCCAGAAATATTCCAGTCCAGCGAAAGCGATAAAACAGTTAATTAATAATTCGAAACATAAAATCCTAAACGTGAGTAGAACTCACCCTTGAAGCGTGAACCACGAGCGGCCGAATCCACCGAGTAACCACACGAACATTCCCCGCTCCGGCGACACCCAATCCGCTTCCAAAGCTTCCCACTCGATCACGAAACCGCTTTTGACCGAAATACCGATTTCCCGAAATTCTCCATGGGCACTATTCATCATCTTCTTCACCTCAAGTCACTATTCACATAAACCTCAAATCTTGATTTTTCAACCTAACTCACCCAATCGATCTTCAATACTCGAGTAATCCACCTCGTGCTCGCTCCTAAACATCGTCCTTAGCTTTCCCTTGAGCTTGAACCACAAAACCTCTATTTTTTCCTCTCAAATCGAAAATGGTGGATTTGAGGAGAGTGAGTTGATGATGAAGATTTTGGTACCAAAACGAAGAGGAAGTAGCGCTGAACATTTTTCGTGTTGGACGGAAGTCGTTTTGATGAGCGGAATTGCCCCCTTTTTCCTCTTCTTCTTCCTCCCCCTTTCTTTCTCTCTTCTCTCTTTTTTCTCCTTTTCTCTGTTTCTCTCTTCTGTTCTCGCGTCCTTTTCTTCTTTCTTTCTTTCATTTTAATTAATTCTTTTTCTCTTAAAACACACACACTCACGTATACATATATATTTATTTAATATATGCGTGGTAACGTGGTCCAATTACCATATTGATCGAAATCTCTCATTTCGATTCCGAAACTTCCTTGATCCGTATTATCCGGTTAACGATTCGAGGACAACAAATAAATAATTTTAGCACTCGATAAATTTACCAGTTAAGTACTAAATTGGTTTAATTGGGTTAACACCCAAATAATTCCATTAATTACTTTGAGGATGTTACACATTGATTAGAGTTAAACTGAAGGACCGACGAGGTCTGAAGGGCATGCCTAAGCCTGACGGACCAATGGGTCTGATGGAGCGCAAACTAGCAACGGTACTAGTAAAACGGTCTGCCTGAAGGGGTGGCCTGTTCCGAGCAGCCATGATGGGTCAAGATCAGATCCGGAACTGATATGTTGACCATGTAGGACGTCCATTGTGTCTTAGGCTGACACAACTAGTCTGAAGGACCACTCGGGGGCTGAAGGACTTACCCGCAGCTCGAATGCGAGGTGAAGTCTGCTTTTGAAGGGACACTTGGGTCCTGAAGGGATTCACGAATCCTATTGGTTGATTGACACTTTCGTGTTGATGCGAAAACAGTAAATGAACACTGACGTGCAGACTGAAAGATAAAATTGGCACTTGGCGTGCAAACAGAAACGGTAAAATGGGCACTTGGCGTGCAAACAGAAACGTAAAATGGGCACTTGGCGTGCAGACAGAAAGGTAAAATGGGCACTTGGCGTGCAGAAGCAGGAAATAAAGCGGTAAAGAACGCGGTAAAGAAAGCAGTAAGGAAGGAGCACTGAGGGCTCAGGATGAGCGCGGAGGGCTCAGGATGAGCACGGAGGGCTCAGGAGGGAGCACAGAGGGCTCAGGATGAGCACAGAGGGCTCAGGATGAGCGCAGAGGGCTCAGGAGGGAGCACATAGGGCTTAGGATGAGCACAGAGGGCTCAGGATGAGCGCAGAGGGCTCAGGAGGGAGCACAGAGGGCTCAGGATGAGCACAGAGGGCTCAGGAGGGAGCACAGAGGGCTCAGGATGAGCGCAGAGGGCTCTGGATGAGCGCAGAGGGCTCAGGATGAGCACAGAGGGCTCAGGAGTTCTGTTGATTGGTTGATTTGAAATGACCGACGCTGCTGCACTGGATTGAGGTACCTGCATACGTCAGTTGATGCAATGAATAGTGCATGGAGTATGGGTGCATGTTATGCAAGGGCATGTTATGCATGTGCATGCAATGCTATGATTTTGGTGTAATGATGAATGTGCAAGATGCGGTTATGCAAATGTAATGCAGATGTATGCTACGTGGATGCATGTGACGCTGATGCATGCAATGCTGGACGCTTTTGATATTCTCTTTTGGCTTTCCTTGATGGTTGCTTTTTTTTATTTATGAAGTGCGGGTATGCAAATGCAATGCTTGAGAGTTGTGAAATGCTTTGGTTTATTTGATGGAATGCTAAATTATGGACTCGACATTAGTCTGATTTAAGGATCACAACGAGTCTGGTTTATGGGCCGACAAGCCTGGTTTATGGAGCAATATGTGTCTGCATATTGGTCTGGTTTATGGACCCTAAAGGTCTGGTTTAAGGACACAAAGGTCTGGTTTGACCGCATGGAATGCCAGTGTATGCAATGGAAGGCTTCGTTTTGTTTTTTCTATGAGATGCATGATGCAAATGCCATGATTGCTATTTTCTTTTTCTTTCTCTTATGATGAATGCAAATGCCTGAATTTCTCTTTTTCTTTACTTTATTATCATTATTTTTATGTCTGATAAATGCATGATTTTATGCATGATGAATGTAATGCATGACTGTGTTTGTTTATTGCCTTTTTTTTTGCTTATTTTTTTATTTTTGCTGGTTCAGCCAACCCGCGACACTCATGACACGAGACTGAGGAACCTGTTGGACTTGCGGGGCTCATGGGCCGAGTGCATGTTGGTCTTGACTTTGCTGGTTTGAAGCAATCGTGGATGTAGTTGCTTTCTCTTGCATGATTGACTGATTTTAAGGGTGTGCTTTCTCTCAGGACTCTTAAGAATCTCGTAATGATTTGCAATGCTCTATGATATATGCACATGTTTTACAGTTCAGGACCATCATCATCATAAAACGTTTATTTTGAGCAGAAAAAGCAGAAAATAAAAGAATGAACAGATACGAGAAATTTGAACTTTATTAATGCGGAAACCGGTCGCACAAGAAGTTACGCCGATTGTTTATTACACTTGGAAGTTTAAACTGTAAAAAAACACGAAAAAGGAGAGGAGCCAATTTCTGACTGTCCGTCTCTGTGGAACAGTGCCAAACATCTATGTCCTTGACCTCGATCACTCCCTCATCCAAGCTTGTAGGAGAGTTGTATGCCTTTCTTTACTTTTCATGCCTAAGTTTTTAGACCCTAATTTTTGCCTGGATCGCCCTTTGCGGGTTTTCAATCCACCGGGTCGCTCTGATTTTGCCTAGGCCGCCCTTTGTGGGTTTTCAACCTAGCGAGCTAATTCTTACTTGGCTTGTCTTTCTCTTTTTTTTTTATATTTCTTTCAGGCATAATACTTCTTCACTTAATCTGAATTGACTGGATTCCCGAGATCTTCGCCGTCTATATTTATGAGTATCGGCGCTCCTCTGGAAAAAGCTTTCTTGACTTCATATGGACCGTCATAAGTGGGTATCAACTTCCCACGGAGTCAGTCTGGATAGGTAGGATCTTTTTGAGTACAAGGTCTCCTTCGCCGAATTCTCGAAGACGGACTTTCCTGCCGAAAGCTGCCTTTATCTTTTGTTGGTACAACTGGCCATGGCGCAGGGCAGCAATTCTTTAATGAGATTCAGTTGATCTAGACGAGCTTGGACCCCCTTTTGCTTCTTCTAACTTGGCCTCCATGGCTACTCGTGGAGAAGGTATCTCAACCTTGATGAGAAGAACTGCTTCTGACCCATACACTAGAGAAAAAAAAGGGGGTTGCCCCTGTATGATTTCAATGAATGTGAGTGCGACAAGGGATGAGATAGGTGTAGGATCAATTTCCCCAATTGTAGGAGGGGTGAAGAGCGACAGGATTGCCCCACTTGGCATATTGTAAACAAATGAATTTACTTGTCCTTGAGCTAAAACTTTGAGAAAACAACAGCAATCAATCATTGATCGGAATGGACCTTTCGGGATTGTGGTGTTTTGTGGAGGAGAGATGAGTAGGCTTAATGAGGTATTTGGGGCTAATGGCAGGATGGTTTTTATTCGGTATTGGCTGTTGATCGATGATTTATGATGGTTAACTGGCTTGATGAGGTATTAGGAGGTTTTATTCCTGGCTAAAGGGTCTGTGGAGGGCGGTTCATCGCGGTCAAATGAGAGTGTTTGCGGTTTATGAGAGGAGGGGTGTATGGAAATGAGAAAGTGTTTGAAGGTTTATTGAGACGAGGACCTCATGTATCAACTCACTATTTACATCTCTTTTGTATTTTTCTTTTGGTTTTGGGATTTTCCTTTTGAATGATTTTTCCTTCTTTGACTTCTTCTTTTTCTTGAGCTTGGGTGAACTGATAAAGAACGATGCACTGTTTTTTCCGAGGTGGTCCTTGTCTAAGGTGACTTTTGGATTTTTGGCTTTTTCTTGGCTTATGATGGGTCGGAAAGGATTATGTTTTTCTCTTTGGGATTTTCTTGGCTTACGGTGGGTAGGAGAGGATTTTGTTTTTCTCTTTGGGATTTTCTAGGCTTAAGGTGGTTAGGAGAGGATTTTGTTTTTGGATATAGAATGGTAGTCCGACTTCATTTCAAATCATGATTGCTTATTTCCTCAAAAATTAACTCTGGGACAATAATTCACTTATTTTCATGCACTTGCCCTTCTTCTTTATTTCCTTTTTGCGCTCTAATTTTCTTTTATTGAAGTACCCATCTTGACCTCTTTCTTGTTCTCAACGATCCCCAAGTTGATCACTTCAGTGGATTCCCCGTGATGCTGAATAACCCTTTTTCCTTGCTTCATTAACCTTCTGGAGGATTTTCCCGGTCTTTCTCAACGTCCCACTCTGCTTGATTGATAAGGTGATCAAAGTCAAAATATGGACCGTTGGCACTGTTATTTTGAGAGACAATTGCTGCGGATTTGCTTTTTTTGCCGAGGCGAAAAAGCAGAATGGAAGGTGAGACATGCAGGCAAAAATAATAAAGAAAAGAAGAGACACATGAAATAAAAAGGAATTGATTTTTATTGATTGGAATTCAAAAACAACGTTTTTATTGATGATGATGATTTAGAAAATAAAAACATGTGCGCCCCTAACAACTGGTCCAGTGGCCTTGGGCAGAGCCACAGGGTTGCATTACAAATGACTACTTTAAATCAAAGGTCCCAGGAGGATCAACAGTCTTTCAATTCTTTAATTCTTTCACCAGCACTGCAGCGACAAACCAGGTTTGCACCACCCTCATCATTGATGACAGCAATTTGATCGTGTTGTTCCTCTTCCTCATCCCATCCTGTAGGCTGGATGTCTTCCATTCGGATTTGAGCACTCTCGGGAACGTCATACCTGACCAAGTAATCAAACTTTCCACTGGGCTCCCCTAGGGTATCCCAACATCTCTCTTTCATAGGCACCGCTATTACTTCCTCATTGATTTCTTTTTCATCTTCAATATCATGGGTCCCTATCTGAACCACGCACCGATCTATCAGGTCTTGCAGGATCACCTTAAAGCTTTCGCAATTCCCCACGCATGCGGAATCAGCACATCCTTCTTCATGGCAACACCCCCTTTTAACCACTCCAGCATGACATAACTCAGAGTAGATAACATCCAACGGGGTCTTAACCTTCTTCACGTCCTTTACCAATTGCCCGACAGAACCTTCTAAAGCATTGATAGCTGGCCTTTGATGATTGGGCTGTCCTGTTCGAACGAGATCCACCTAGCATCTACTAGGTCTTGCACTACATGCTTGAAGGCTTTACAGTTCTCCACGACATGCCCCACCGCTCCCTCATGGAAGGCACAGGTACTGTTAGGGTTGTATCCTCTGAAATATGGTGGTCGGACGGGTTTCATTGGTCTTGTGGTAATGAGCTTGTTTGTGATGAGGTAGTTAAAGAGATCTGTGTATGGCATGGGGATGGAGTCAAACTGACGCGACTTTCTTCGTTCCCCTATAGCATTGTTGGCGCCAATAGGATTGCAGGGGACTCTTCCTCTTTTTATCTCGACTTCGAGTCTTGCCCCTACTCTGATCACATCTGAGAAGCTTGAAGGTCCCCTTCCGATCAGACGTTTGTAGAAAACAGCTGGGAGGGTATCCATGAACATAGACACTATTTCCTTCTCAGTCAACGGGGGCTTCATTTGTGCAGCTACACTTCTCCACCGCTGGGCATATTCCTCAAAAGACTCACGATCTTTCTTGCTCATAAACTGTAACTGAGACCGGTCTGGAGCTGGGTCCAAGTTATGCTGGTAGTACTTCAGAAATGCTTTAAAGAGATTCTTCCAACTATGAACATCGGAGGATGGCAGCTGCATATACCAGTCTAGAGACGCTCCAGTCAGACTGTTTTGAAAGAAATGGATCAGCACTTTATCATCATGGGCATAAGCTGCCATCTTCCTAACATACATCTTCAGATGGTTAGATGGACACCCAGTGCCGTGATATTGATCAAAGTCAGGTACTTTGAATTTAGGAGGAATGAAAGTAACAACTCCTTCAAGATTTTCAACAGCGATAGCCCCAACAGCGGCCTCACCCCTCTGCAGCATACTTATTTCCTCGGTTATCTGTGCTTCTCCAGCTTTAGTCTTCGGAGCTTGACTCTCCCGATCCAGCTGCTCAGGATTAAGAACCTCTGCAACTAACTCCTCTTGGCTCCGGCGGCCCTTATTCTTAAGATTCCGATTACTAGCCATCAACTTTGATTGCAGAAGGGTGGAGTATCGGTGTTGGTGAACCAGCTTGCCTTTTGTTTCTCTCTGATGATAGAACATTTTTATGAGTACAAGTATGAATGCGTAAATGAATGCAATGCATATGGTTTTATGTTATTTTTGTATTTAGATGCATGAGGAATGCTGTATGAATTTTTCAGAATTTTGCTTATGTAATGCATGCTGTAAAATGCGGGTGATGAGGATGCTTGTTATAAAGACAGATATTTACAGGTGGGGGTTTTGAAATTTTAGGGCAGTATACCCTATATGCCACCTCATATAGGTATTCATGAAAGAGAAGGAAAAACATATTCTTTTTTTTTGATTTTGTTGTTTTTTCAAAAAAAATGTTGGCGGAAATGAACTAAACTAGATGTAATAATGTAACACACAATTTTGGAAAAGCCCTTGTGACCTAAAAAAGAGGTGAGACCTATGATCTAGGGCAATATAAAGGGTAATCCTTCCATGTAGCTCTATTCACTCCCTCACAAGGCCACCAGAGCTACAGTCCCTTTCACAAAATTCCCTACAAATGCAGCAAACTGCTAGGTGTGAGGCATCATGAAAGAGCACAACTCTGGTTGAAACTTTCGCAAGTAGCCAAACGGACAAAGGTCCTGATGGGCTCTCACTACTCGAATCCACTCTCCTAAGTTTTTGCAGACCTGGGTTATGGTCCCACTCAAAACACATAGTCACAGGGTATAAGTGTAGTGTGTGTCAAGGGAATTTTCCCTAGTACTACCCCCACCTGAAATGAAAACCAGAGCAGTCCAGACAAAAGCAAGCAATAACAAGTTATCTACCCTAGGGTTCCATACCTAGAATATCTATAAACAAGGATATTGCTCACCTTGGGAAAAGGAGCCAAGAAGAGGGGATCATGGGGATTGAAAAAAAATGCATGGGCATAAGCGATAAAAGAAAGGAATAAAAGATGAGACAGGGAACAACATAGAAGAACACAAATGCGTACGCCTACAATCAATGATAAGAAAGAAAGGCAAACAAGGTTTTAATCAAATCAACAATACATTAAACCACACATTTAAATTAGTTAGGCTTGACCCTCGTCTTAAAAAAATGTCCCCAGTGGAACACAGAGGGCTCAGGAGTTCTTGAAAGGGTTTGAAAGGGGCAAGCTGAATCACCCGAGACCATCTTCACCACTTAGAACATGATGCACTAGGCATAAGTGGGAATCATATGGTTCGTCATCAACAATGGACGATACATTATCGTCCATTGTTGATGACGAACCATATGATTCCCACTTATGTCTAGTGCATCATGTTCTAAGTGGTGAAGATGGTCTCGGGTGATTCAGCTTGCCCCTTTCAAACCCTTTCAAAAACATTTTCTAGAACTAATCATAGATCAAATTCTTTTCACCCCCCTAAACCAATCATTTTCATAAAACAAACAAAAATCATTTTCAAACCCATTGTTGCTAGTAGCTCATCAGAGCCTCTGTTCGTTTAGCTATTAGTGACAATGTCCTTTTCTCCTAAAAATAATAAACGATGATCCATCATAACCTTTGTTAGTTTGATCATCGTGCGAATCAATCTCTTTCGAAAATCACTTTCAAAAAAGATAATAAAAAACGAGTTGTTATCAATAGTCCATCAGAACCTTCGTTCGTTTGACTAGCGGTACAACTCTCTCTTTTGAGTATTTAGTAAGTGATTCATCATAGCCTCTGCTAGTTTAATCATTCGCTAATGCTCGTCCTATTTCAAAAAACTCACCCAAAAAGATAAAAAACAAAAACTTTTCAAAAAGACAACCAAGAACTACGTAGCTTTGAATTCTCCATCGCACCGGGAGATACGTAGGAGCGGGCCATGTCCCGTCAAGCAATTTTCCTAAAAAACCTTTTTCCCCCAAAAATAAAACTTTTGTTAAGTTTTCCCATTCATCCTTCCAATAAATAGGCAAACCTAGATATTTTTCAAATCAAGTGTTAAAACCACACATTTAATTAGAGGTTCCCTTTCGGTAGAAAGGACGTGCGCGGTGCTAACACCTTCCTCGCACGTAATCGACCCCCGAACCTATATCTCTAGTTTTCAAAGACCATCCGCCTTGTCCAAAAGACTGTTCAGAAGGTTGCGTAGGATAAACAGTAATCCAGGACTTATTGAATTGGGTAGAGCTGCTGTCATGGCTTCTCTACACGAGTCCCAACTTGCATCTCCTCATGGTTCACAACATGCTGATGGAACACTAATTGGAACTGAAATGGAACTGAAATAGGTATCCCTCATGAGCCACTTCATCAGCAAGAGGTAATAAATCAAATAGTCATAGGCATGGTTAATGACAGGGACAGACCTATGAAGGATTATGCTGTTTTTGACCCTCAAACTATGCAAACTAGCATAGTAAGGCCTGAACTTGCCACAACTCATTTTTGAATTTAAGCCTATGATGTTTCAAATGCTTCAAACAATTGGTCAATTTGGTGAAGGACCCACTGAGGATCCCCACTTTCATTTAAAACAATTTGTAGAAGTTTGTAGTAATTTCATTCTCCCTGGTGTTTCTGATGATGCTTTTAAGCTCAAACTTTTCCCATATTCCTTGAAAGATAGAGCTAAGGTCTGGTTAAACTCCTTAGATCCTAACTCTATCACTACTTGGAATGAAATGGCAGAAAAGTTCATGATTAAATACTTTCCACCTATCAAAAATGTCAGGATGAGATCTGAGATTACTTCTTTTAGACAAACTGAATTCGAAACACTGTTTGAAGCATGAGAAAGATTTAAAGAATTGCTGAGAAAGTGCCCTCACAATGGGTTTCCATTGGTTGTTCAAATGGAAATTTTTTACATGGGTTGGAACCTCAAACTAGGCTTATGCTTGATGCATCTTCTGGTGGAGTTCTGCTTAATGGTTCATACACTGATGCTTACAATCTCATTGAGACAATTGCTGCAAATAGTTACCAATGGCCTACAGCCAGGGTGAGTGCTTAGAAGAAAGTGGCTGGGATGCATGAAGTGAGTGAAGTCACTGCTTTATCAGCTCAAGTAGCATCCCTTACCAATATGATCAAAAATTTAAGCACACCTAGTGCTGCAGCAACAAAAGTTAAACCAGAAGCAAAAGTTGTAGCAATTGAACAAGCTCCAGCATGTTCTACCAGTTGTGTTTACTGTGAAGGAGGTCACCTATATGAAGAATGGCCAGCTAACCCAATTTCAGTCAACTATGTTGGATACAACAGAAATCACAATCCTTATTCAAATACCTACAATCCTGGGTGGAGGGATCATCCAAATTTCAAATGGAGCAACAATGCAGCACCTTCTGCAGCTCCAGCAACACCACCAAGAATCCCAGCTCAACCCGAGGCAGCAGCACCAGCAGCTCGAGCAGCTGGTAATTCCATGGAAGCTATGCTTAAGGCTTTCATGAATGAGACCAAGACTCAGTATCAAACCTAAGGGGCTGCTATCAAGAACTTGGAGAATCAAATTGGCCAAATAGCCACTGCTCTCACCCAAAGGCCTAGTGGATCACTACCTTCCACTACTGAAGCTTCATCTTCAAAAGGGAAAGAGTCTTGCAAGGCTATATCTTTGAGGAGTGGAAAAGATTTGCCAGAGTCGTCACTTGATACAGGTGGTGGTACAAAAAGAACAGAAAAAGTAAAAAATTAAAAAAAGAATACAATAGATGCTGTCGCAGCTAATGCTGCAGCATCTGATGCTGCACCAGTACCATCACCTAAGCTTGATCAAGCTGTGCCACCTCCACCATTTCCTCAAAGGTTAAAGAAAGCTCAGCAAGACAATCAATTTGGCAAAATTTTAGAGGTGCTAAAACAACTTTACATCAATGTCCCTTTGGTTGAAGCGCTTCAACAAATGCCCAATTATGCAAAGTTTATGAAAGATGTGCTGACTAAAAGAATAAGATTGGGGGAGTTTGAAACTGTAGAAATGACAGAAGAGTGTAGTATGATCATGCAAAACAAGCTTCCAAGAAAACTAAAGGACCCTGGGAGCTTCATTATCCCTTGTTCTTGGGGAATCCTATATTGGTCGTGATTTATGTGATTTGCGTGCAAGCATCACTTTGATGCCCAAATCTATATTCACACAGCTTGGTATTGGAGTTGCTAGGCCCACCACTGTTACTCTTCAATTAGCTGATAGGTCCATTGCCTATCCTGAAGGGATAATAGAAGATGTGTTTATTAAAATTGACAAGTTTGTTTTTCCTGCAGATTTTGTTATTCTTGATTTTGATGCAGATAAGGAGGTTCCCATCATACTTGGAAGACCATTCTTAGTTACAAGGAAGACTCTCATTGATGTGCAAAAAGGCGAATTGACCATGAGGGTCAATGATCAAGAGATCAAATTTAATGTGATGAATGCTCTCAAGTTTCCTGAGCAAGGAACTGAGGAGTGTTCCTGAGCAAGGGCTGGATGCTAGCATTATTTTTCCCATTTCAAATAGTGCATGGGTGAGCCCTGTGCAATGTGTTCTTAAGAAAGGAGGGGTAACAGTGGTAGCTAATGAGAAGAATGAGCTAATTCCTACAAGAACAGTCACATGTTGGAGGATTTGGATGGAGTATAGAAAACTCAACAAAGCTACAAAGAAGGATCATTTTTCCTTACCACTCATTGATCAAATGCCGGACAGAGTGGCTGGTAAAGAGTTTTATTGTTTCTTGGATGGCTATTCTGGTTACAATCAAATAGCCATTGTGCCTGAAGACCAACAGAAAACTACATTTACATGTCCTTATGGTACCTAATTGCCTTTAGGAGGATGCCATTTGGGCTATGTAATGCACCAACCACATTTCAAAGGTGTATGATGTCAATTTTCTCTGAGTTCATTGAGAAGTCTATGGAGGTGTTTATGGATGATTTCTCAGTCTTTGGGGAATCATCCCAACTATGTCTCAGTAACTTGGAAGAAATATTGGACAGATGTGAAGAGACTAATCTTGTGCTAAATTGGGAAAAATGCCACTTCATGGTACAAGAAGGGATTGTCTTAGATCACAAAATTTCAAAG
Organism: Astragalus membranaceus; assembly: GCA_039519185.1. NCBI lineage: Eukaryota > Viridiplantae > Streptophyta > Magnoliopsida > Fabales > Fabaceae > Astragalus > Astragalus membranaceus. The sequence goes on from CM076850.1 coordinate 138,890,546, forward strand.
AAGGGAATTGAAGTTGATAGAGCTAAAGTTGAGGTGATTGAGAAGATGCCTCCTCCTACCAATGTGAAGAGTGTAAGAAGCTTCCTGGGGCATGCAGGCTTCTACAAAAGGTTCATTAAGGACTGTTCTAAAATATCAAAGCCTTTGTGTCAATTGCTACAGCATGACACACCTTTTGTCTTTGATGAACCTTGTGTGGAAGCATTCAACAAACTGAAGAAGGCACTGGTTTCAGCACCAGTGATTGTTGCCCCAGACTGGAGCAAACCATTTGAATTGATGTGTGATTCTAGTGACTTTGCCTTAGGAGCTGTCCTTGGCCAAAGGTATGATAAAGTTTTCCATTCTATTTATTATGCTATCAAAACACTTATTGATGCACAGTTGAACTATACCACCATTGAAAAAAAAATTATTAGCTGTGATTTTTGCATTTGACAAATTTAGATCATACTTAGTTGGCACTAAAGTAATTGTTTTCACTGATCATTCTTCCATTAAGTATTTGATTGCTAAGAAAGATGCAAAACCTAGGTTAATAAGATGAGTTCTCCTCCTCCAAGAATTTGATCTTGAAATTAGCGATAAATAGAGGGTGGAGAACCAAGTTGCTGATCATTTGTCTGGATTGGAAGGTCAAAGTGCAAGTAATCACAGTGAAGAAATCAAGAAGTGCTTCCCTGATGAACAACTGCTCGCAGTTAGTGCTGTAGCAGCTGATGCTGCAGCACCTTGGTATGCAGACATTGTCAATTTCTTGGTCAGCAAAGTGGTGCCTTGTGATATGACATCCCAACAGAAGAAAATGTTCTTTCATCTTGTCAAGCAATATTTTTGGGATGAACCTTTTCTGTACAAAAGATGCCTTGATCAACTATTGTGAAGATGTGTGACTGATGAAGAACAGCACTTGGTGCTGCAGCAATGCCATGCAGCACCATATGGCGGTCACTTTGGAGGAATGAGAACAGCAGCTAAGGTGCTGCAATCTGGTTACTATTGGCCTACTCTATTCAAAGATGCTCATGATCTGGTTAAAAGGTGTGATAATTGTCAAAGGACAGGAAATATCTCAACCAAACATGAAATGCCATTGACTAACATTTTGGAGGTTGAACTCTTTGATGTTTAGGGAATGGATTTCATGGGACATTTTCCCCCTTCTTTTGGCAATCTGTACATACTTGTGACTGTGGACTATGTGTGAAAGTGGGTTGAAGCTGTTGCTCTGCCTAATAATGATGCCAAGCCTGTCAGCAAGTTCTTGCAAAGAAACATCTTCACCAGATTTGGAACTCCTAGGGCTATTATCAGTGATAAAGGCTCTCATTTCTGTAACAATCTGATTGAGAACCTCCTAGCCAAATATGGAGTGAAGCACAAGATAGCTACTGCCTACCATCCTCAGACAAGTGGTCAAGCAGAATTGTCTAACAGAGAAACAAAAAGAGTTATTGAGAAGATAGTAGGGCCTACAAGGAAGGATTGGGCCAATCATTTGGATGATACTTTATGGGCCTACAGAACTGCATTCAAAACTCCATTGGGAATGTCTCCTTATAGAATTGTCTATGGAAAAGCTTGCCACCTGCCATTAGAGCTTGAACATAAATCATTCTGGGCAATCAAAAAGCTTAATTATGATTATGAGAAGGCAGGAGCATCTAGGCTCTTACAATTGAATGAGTTAGAAGAAATGAGGCATTTTGCTTATGAGAGTGCAGAACTGTACAAAGCTAAGACCAAAGCTTTGCATGACAGAAAAATCCAAAGAAAGGAGCTTATTGAAGGGGGACAAGTTCTGTTATTCAATTCTATACTCAAATTGTTCCCTGGAAAGCTCAAATCAAGGTGGTCTGGTCTATTCAAGTTGTTGAAGGTGTATCCCCATGGTGCTGTGGATCTGTATGATGAAGCTACTAATTCAGCATTCAAGGTCAATGGTGAGAGGGTCAAGCAATATTTTGGAGAGCTTGTGGTGAGGGACAAAGTCACCACAGAATTACAAGACCTCTAACATTAGAGGACAGTCTGGCTGAGGACTCTTAAACCAAGCGCTACTGGGAGGCAGCCCAGAGGTTTTAACTAATAAAATATGTTTTGTTATGTTTTTGTGTTGCAGGAATTTCAGCAAAATTTGGTGCAAAGTGAATTATATTGTGGTAGCAGTTGGTGCTGCAACATTGCTTTCAGCAGCGTTGCTGCAGCAATTGTTGTGTAAATTACCATGCTGGTAAAAAAGGAGAAGTTTCCTAAGTTAAAGAGTTTTGCTGAGGTGGCATTGTTCTGTCCAGTCATTTCCTATCAATCACGCCATCTGTCCCACCAATCACTCCCAGCCATACCTGCCACCCTAAGCCTCAACGGCTATGTTATTTATGACATCAACCTCCCAAAACCGTCACCCTCACCCGTATAACCACCCTCTTTTTCAAAACTTCCGCGATCATCATCTTCGCACAAGAAACCGAAGACCTCACAAAACCTCCATTGTTCGCAAACACTGTTTCTATTACCCTAACTTCAGATTACTCCACTCACATTTTCGTTGCAACAGCACCATGGTTAGAAGCAAGCAGAGTGCTGTGAAAACCTCAGGAAGGCGCTAATCGATTGTGAATCCTGGTGAATCGAGTCGTTCGCAGCGCAAGACTTTGAAAAGGAAGGCTGATGGTTTCGATGATCCCAACAAATTCCGTAAGATGAAGTTCTGGGCAGAGCGAGGTTTCCAACTTCAGAGCGCATCTTTCACATCAATTGTGAAAGAACTAAGCTGGGAAAAGTTCGTTCAGCAACCAAGTTCTTATTATGAGAAAGTGGTTCATGAGTTCTATGAAGGAATATCGGAAGCAAAAGATGGAAAACCTCAGTTCTATTCAATAGTGCGGAAGGTGCCTGTGAAGTTTGATTCAAGAATCATCAATGGCTTGTCATTCACAAAGAAGGTCGAAAAATTTGGCAAGAAGGAGATGGAAGTGGTAAAGAAGGCCGTCACAATGCAAGAAACAGAGTGGTTGAAGAACAGTGTCAATGAGTACAGAATCACTAGGGGAAATTTCAAAGATAATGCCAAGGTTTGGTTTAATTTTGTCAAGCATTCGGTTCTCCCCACTTTACACACAACAAATGTAGAAAAAGAGAGATTGTTGCTGTTATATGCCATTTTTGGGAGGGAAAGATGTTGATGTTGGCAGGGTGATTGCAAGAGAAATCCATGAGTGCAAGGTCAAGTCAGCAGGCTATTTGTTCTTTCCTTGCTTGATCACAGATTTCTGTGTCAATGCCGGACTAGAAATAGTGAAAGGAGAGGACATTGGCTACCCCATTGCAACATTCCCAACTTCCCTGAGTGCTAAGAAATCCATTGTTAAAGCATCAGGAACTGATGCAGTGCTGCAGTAATTCATGCTGCATCAACGACCTGTCTGGGAATTCCAAAGGAATCAATATGAATGGCAGAAGAAATTATTTGCTGAGCATTTCAAAGGAAAAATTCCAGGAGAACCTTTAGTGTTTCCTGAGTGGGTGTTGGAAGAAGGCTTAGAGAATGAAGACAAACCTGAGTTTATGCCGGAAATGGAGCCACTCGTGGAAGAGGAAATGGCTGCTGCAAAGAAGAGGGGAAGTAGTTCTTCAAAGAAGGGAAAGAAGAAGGTTATAGAAGAAGAGGAAGACCTGTTGTTTTCTGAGGAGGAAAGATCTTTGAGTGAGGGAGAGAAGCAAGAAAATGCAGAGATCTTGGCTGAATTAAACTAAGAAAATGATGAAGAAGATGAGGACACTTCAAAAGAAAGTGAGAAGGAAGACCAAGAGTGGGATGACGACACTGACTTGGAGATGGAACCAAACCCCAACACCAAAATCACAACCCCACCAGCTACCACAACTCCAGAAACCATAGCCACCACTCAACCAAACTCAGAAGCTAGACCTATCCCACCTACAAACACTTCCACTTCCCATAAACCACCTATACGACCTCCATCACCACCTAACCAATCCACCATAATTCCACCAACTGGCACACCACCAAAAACACAACCCCAAAACACTGATATCCCCGACAACCAACCTCAGCCAGACCCTGAACCTACCCATGTGTCACCTCAACAGGAACCTGAGAAGCTGAAAGTGGTGCTGCAACAACTGTTGCTGCAGCAACTGATGAAACTGGAACAGGGAAGAGCCCTGTTGCCATTTCAACTAAGAGGGTGAGAACTAAATCAATGACCGTAAAAATTGTTAAGCAGGTGTACCACGAGTAAAAGAGAGATTAGAATTATTAGAACCTTCAAAGTGACTTAGTATGAAATAAATTCACAATGTTACTAGGATTACCGTGATTTTCGAGGACGAAAATATTCTAAGTGGGGGAGAGTTGTAACGCCCCTAAATAAATGATTAATTATTTAATTAATTATTTAGGAATTAAGTGGTACAAAAATAATAGAATAATAATATGCTAGTACATGTGGGCCTATTGTTAGGGTTAGGAGTAGTAAAATGAGAGGTGTTAAGGAAAGTCCATGATGTTAAGTCGAATTAAGCTAAGAAAATCCCATAAGACTAAGTGAGATTATAAGAGGGGAAATTAGGTTAGGGTTTGCTCACTTAGAAGAAAAACAAAAAGGTTTGTGAGAGAGCACTAGAGAAGGGCGCAACGGCCAAGAGGGAAAGAGAGAGAGGAACGGCGCAAGAGGAGAGGAATAGGGCAAGGAACTTCGAATCTTTCAAGGCTAAGGTAAGGGTGGGGTTCTAACTCTATAATAGGGTACATGAAGGGCTTTATGTGGGTTCTACGAATTTGCTTCTGTTTTCAGTTTAAAAACATGTGTATCTCTGAATTGGGTTGACGATGTGTTTGATTATTGAAATTTGATGAATGTTTGATGCCAATTTTGTTGCTAAACTCATTGTTTGGGGTGATCTGGGTATAGGTTCGGTTATACAGTAATTGGGAACAATCTAGTGGTCCAAAAATTATGTGGTTTACCTTTTCAGAAACTAGACTTAATGCTTGTTAATTTGGCACTAGTTTGGTTGCATTTGGAGTTGTATAGCTCGAGTTATAGGTGTCACAAGTTAGGTTAAAATTCTGGAAACAATCTGGATATAGGTTCGGTATTTCGTGTATAACGTTTTCGTTTAAACTCCTTTTTGAATGATTCTTGATTCATTGAAAACTACACTCAATTTGTTTCGGGTTAGGCTCAAGTCCCATGTCATTTGACTGAGTTTTGATAATTTTAGAGGTGTCACAAGCTAGGTCATGGTGGCTGTCCTGTTTTCTGAACCTTGTTGCTTATTTACTGAAACTGTACGAATTGGACCATTATTTTGCAAAATAGCAATTATAGTCAGGAACTAGAAATTCTTAGCTTTCCATAGAGGGGTCCTTTGCTAAGTTTCGATACCGTTTGATAGGTTAATTAATTCACCGAAGTAGAGGTATGTTTGATGGAAATTTGTCTGTTGTTGTTGATGGGCGCCATGTCCGGCTGCCCGTTGCTTGTTGCTGATGTTGTTGGGCACCATGGGCGCCAAGGGCGCCAAGTCTGGCTGCTCGTTGCTTGTGTTGCTGATGTTGCTGGGCACACTGGGCGCCATGGGCGCCATGTCTGGCGGCCTGTGCTTGTTGTCTGTTGGTTGCTGGGCACACTGGGCGCCATGGGCGCCATGTCTGGCTGCCTGTTGCTTGTTGACTGCTGGTTGCTGGGCGCACTGGGCGCCATGGGCGCCATGTGTGGCTGCCTCGTTCGGTTGCTGGGCGCATTTGGGCGCCGTCTTGTGGGTTGTTGGGTACTTTAGGCGCATTAGGCCCACGGTTGGCTAATTGTTGGTTAAGTCGTTAAATTGTTAATCATTAATTTGTTGAGTTGTTAACTGTTAACTTGTTAAGTTGCTAAATTGTTGGCTCAGTTGTTGATTTGTTGATGATGTTGCGCCTAGTTATGATTACCATTGTGTGAAGTTGGCGACGTGTATCTGGTTGGATTGCCTCTATGTATTGGCAAGATATTATGTTGTAGGCCTATGGCCAATGTTGAATTCCGTTGTTGGTGTGTGTTGCTATGTAATCATTGATGATTGTTTGTGCATTCACATCGCGTCGCATACATAGCATTTTTATCTTGGAGCTATGCTCAAAACACGTTGGCCTGGACTGGCAAATTATGTTGAAGGCTTATGCCTTGTTGATGCCACTATTTACTGGCAGATTTTTATGACGACGACGGGAGTTCTGCTCCAATGGTACCACATGCATGTGCATAGTATTGAGTCACATTCATAGTGCATACTTGAGTGGCTATGTTGATGACTTGTGATTGATTGAAGTCGTTGATGACGGTGAAGTGGTGAACTTATGTCTTCTGATTCTAACATACTGTTTTTCATATGTCCTATTATATGGTTTGATATCTCACCCCTTCTGTTTGAATGTTACCCTCCTGTTGGTAACGTGCAGGTAATCACGAATGAAGGCTGCTTACCTTCGTTTGATCGAGTCGGTGTCGTTGCTCTGATATGTAGCACTCGGGGGGATGAAGGATGACCGCTTATTTTTCTATTACTTATGTCGTTTTATTTGTTGGATTTCGAGTTTACTGCTGTTATGAATCTTGCTTAGATGCCACGGTTAATTAAGTTGAACCTTTTGAATTTCCGCTGCGTAGTAAATGAAATTTGACTTGTTTTGAAAATTGAAAATATTGTGTGTCGGTTCATCCGCTTTTCAGAAATGACCTTATTATGTTTGTTCATGGTTTTAAGTCGAAAAATGTAGCATCCGTTTGTTTGTGAAAACTCTGATTTTACTATATTTTACCGGGTAGAAATGGGTGTTACACCTTTAGTGTGGAAGCAATGCTGTTTTCCTGGTGCAGAAGCATGAACTGCAGCTGCACTGAGCAAACATATCAAACATACCAATATATATATATATATATATATATATATATATATATATATATATATATATATATATATATATATATATATACAAAATATTTAAATCATTGTGCAATCTTCTATAAAACTTATAATGTTGTTATTTGACTAAAACTACTATATTTAATACATATTATACTTGGTTTCAGGCAATTAGTTATGGTTAGATGTATGAATAACTCTATATAAAATAGAGTTATCACACCCTCAAATTTAAACCATTGCTTGTCCTCAAGTAATGACAAAACAAAACTAAGATTTTCATAGATTTTAAGAAGATCAGATCAGCTCATCTCTTTTCAAAAATTGCTTTCTCATTGTATGAACCTCAATTTTCAAAAATTTTTGCTTTGTGTGTCATTGATTTCGCAGACATCCAAGGTTTATCAAAACTCATTTATGTGTGTGTGTGCGTTCCTTTGAGATCCAATCAGTTCCCAAAACTAAGTGAGAAGTTTCTCTTTTGCTTTTGAAAAAGTTTAGATCACGTTTGGTCAAAAACAAAGATGGTTCAAAATATAGATTAGACTAACAATATCTTCAAGACTTGGGGGGTCTTTAAGCACAACTAAAGGCTTGTTTGAGCATTTCAAAACTGTTTGAGTCATTTGCACTTTTCTTTATTTTTGGTGGTTCTTTGGTTTTGGTGCAGAAGCACCAGGTGCAGAAGCACTAGGTGCAGAAGCACTGCTTTTCTGTTTCTTTGGTGCAGAAGCACCTTGGTAACACTTTTTCAAGATTGATAGCATATGTTGCTCTCCTCACTGACCTCCTTATGCATACTTTTTTCTTTGGCTTTTGCTTTTCTTTTCTTTTTTTTTTTGCATTTTTATGCTTTTCTTTTTCAAACCAAATGCATTTATTTGGAACAGGTCCAGTTTGATGATTTGGGCAAATATGGCAAGCTTGTAATATTTTGGTTCTTTTGTAGTGTTTTTGGGTAACCTTTTGTGCTCACTTCTCTAAGTTTTTCATACTCAGCCTTAGTATTCATGAAAACTCCCCCAAACTTATTTTTATGCTCTTCTATATTTTTAGAAAAAAATTGTTTTTGACATTGGTTTTCTAAAGTTTCCTTTTGCATTAGATAGTTTTCAAATAGCAAGGTTCTTTTTAGAAACTCAGTTTTGATGTGTCAAAGTGGTGATAAAAATTGGTTATTTGGGGAAAACAAGACTTTTTTTTCTTTTTCTTTCTTTCATTATTAAAAATTGGTTCAAAGAATGAGTTTTTGGTTAAGATTTTGCACAAAAGAATTTTAAGCTGATCATGCTTCAAAAACTATTTAAATCCTAAAAAATAACTTGATGTATTTCAAACTAAAGCTTTGTGCTACTTATGTTTTTGTAAATCAGTTTTCTAAATTTTTCAAAGAAGCTTTGTTTGAATGCATCAAAATTTTGAAAATATGCACATATAGATAAACAACATAGCATACAAACATACATATTTAATTAAAACATACTAGCACATGCATAGTATTTGAAGAGATGTTTTTCACCCCCCAACTTAAAGCTGAGCAATGTCCCCACTGCTCTTAAGTTGAGACCAAAATAATAATTGTTTGTACCAAAATGGGGAGTGGGGTTAATACATGTGGGATATCAAAATATATTTAGCAGTTCAGATATAACAACATTAAAAGGCTTTACTCTTTTTTGGCACCAATCCTGATCCTTGAACTGGTTTTGGCTGGAATGTGCTTCACCTTCTGCTTTTTCTTCTTTCCTTCTTCAGGTTTTGGTGCAGAAGCACTAGGTGCAGCTGCACCAACTTCCTCAGCTATAGGTTCTGGTTCTTTAGGTTCTTCAGGCTCCTCCTCTGCAGGCTTATCAGTTGCCTCCTCTGGTTCCTCAGGTGCTTGCACAGTGGTCTGCTCTTGTTCCACAATTGATTCCATCACAGCCTTTGAACTTTCAGCCTTCTTCTTGAAAAACTTCTGGGTGTTGCCCAGTTCTCCCTTCTTATTCTTTGCTAGCTCCTCCAGCACCAGCTTGACAGTGTCTTCTTTGTTCTTGGGTATGACTGTCACAACTGGAACACTTTCAGGTGCTTCTGCACTAGGTGCAGAAGCATCAGCTGCTGGGTGAACTTCATCATCAGAGGTTGATTTTTCTTTTTCTTCATCGATTTCCTCCTCTTCAATTGCCTGCCAAGTTTGTTTCTCAAGAAAAATGTTAGTTGCATCAGTTTCAGTGGCCTATGGTGGGGGGTTTTTCTTTGATTGGTGATGGTGGTTTTTCAGCTTGTTTTTCTTGGGTGATGGGTGGTGGTGGGGATGATTGTGGTGGTGATTTAGGTGATGGAGGGGTGGGTGTTTTTACAATGGAGGGTGATGTTGTGGTATCTTGGGGGTTGGCTTGTGGAGTAGCTTGGGTAAATTTTGGTTGAACCCGGTTTTCAAATTTTTTCATTGCTTCCTCCATAGATATGTTTTGTTCCCCATTCTTCTCACTGCTTTCAGTGGTTTCTTCATCCTCTTCATCTTCATTTTTCTCCATCTGTCTCACCATTCTTTCTATTGTTTCATCCTCTTCAGTTTCTTGCTGCTTCTCACTGAGTAGCTCTTCTTCTTCTTCTTCTTCTATTTTCTTCTTCTTACCCTTTTCTTTCTTCTTTGTTTCCCTCTTTCTCTTCATCACTTTTTTCTTATTTTTCTCTTCACTCTCTTTCTCTTTCTCCACTTCCTCTTCCTTCTCTTCTTCCTTTTCTCCTTATTTCTTTAGAGATTTTGAACATGTGTGGTGTACTTGTCTCTTTCCACATGCTCTCCATAGTACATTTTCACTCTTTGGCCATTTACCTTGAAAGTGGTGGTTGTGGCTGCATCATATAAATCAACTGCACCACGGGGATAGACTTTGACTAGTTTGAATGGTCCTGACCATCTTGATTTAAGCTTTCTAAGGAACAATTTCAGCCTAGAATTGTATAACAGGACCAATCCTCCTTCTCTAAGTTCTCTTCTTTGAATTTTCTTGTCATGCCAAGCCTTGGTTTTTGTTTTGTAAATTTCTGCATTCTCATAAGAGAAATACCTAAATTCTTCTAACTCAACAGGCAGATGACATGCTTTACCATAAATTAACCTATAGGGGGGACATACCTAATGGAGTTTTAAATGCAGTTCTGTATGCCCATAATGCCTCATCTAGGTGTAAGGACCAATCTTTTCTTGCTCGCCCAACCATTTTTTCTAGCATTCTTTTAATTTCCCTATTTGACAATTCAGCCTGTCCACTTGTCTGTGGGTGGTAGGCTGTAGCAATTTTGTGCTTAATCCCATATTTTGCAAGAAGATTTTCAATGAGTTTATTGCAAAAATGGGAGCATTCATCATTGATGATTGCTCTTGGGGTGCCAAATCTTGTAAAAATGTTTTTAACAAGAAATTTGCTGACCGATTTGGCATCATTATTAGGCAATGCTACAGCCTCTACCCATTTGGACACATAATCAATAGCTACTAAGATATATTGTTTGCCAAAAGAAAGTGGAAAAGGACCCATGAAATCCATGCCCCATACATCAAAAAGTTCAATTTCTAAAATATTGGTTTTGGGCATTTCATGTTTTTCTGAGATATTACCTGTTCTTTGACATTTATCACATGTTTTGACCATTAAGTTTCACTACAACAAAAATGGCAACCGGCGGCGGTTGAAAAAGCATTCTGCGGCGGTTTTAACCGCTGCCAAATGCACCTCGCGGCGGTTCCAAAACCGCTGCAGTTACCTCCGCCGCGAGGAAACTCTGCGGCGATTTTGTCAACCCCTGGAATAACCGCCTGGAGTAGTAATTAGTGGCGGTTTAGGCGGCGGTCTGGCTTTTGCGGCGGTTTGAAACCGCCACTACATATTTGCTGAGTTAGAATAATTGTTACCTATCTGCGACGGTTTTGTGGATACTGGCAGCGGTTTTGAGTTATGAAATGATATTTAAGGGCGGTTATCAACCGCCGCAATAAATTGATTTTTTATAAAAAAAAAAACTATTTTTATTTGGCTGCTAGTTGAATCGTATTGCATGCACAAATATTATATAATTGCTATGAGAATAACTAAAAATATAGGAAAACAACAAAATTAAAATTAACTTTATTACTTTCAAAAAAATATTACAAACAAGAATTCTTTCAAAAATTACAAAGGCACCTAAGACATATTAAGTATTAGAGAGCAAGTCCTTCATTCCTAAACAAAGCACTAAATGTAAGTCATTATCTCTTCATCATCTTCACCCATGTCATACAAGTATCTTGGCTTTAAGTGTGAGAAAGGGCTTCCCTGGACATAGCAGGGCTATCTTGCCTGTGAATTGATTCTGTCATGCTTCTCCTGCAAATTGAGGCCACCGTAGAACTTAGCACCCCAGAATGTTGTGTCTGGAAGGAAAAAAGGAATATGATGTAAAACAAATAGTAAATTCATTGATAAGTTTGTGTTCCATACAAATTATCTTCTGAAATCATTTCAATGAAGAGAAAAGGTAATATTAGCAAGCCGTAACCATTAAAGAACTCCAGTTGTGAGTCTGATAGGTATCTCTGTTACATACTACCTTAAGAAGCATTTGATTGTTGGGGCTGTCATTTCAAACTTCCAATAATTCAACACTATATTCCATCTGCAAAATCTGTATGGAAAAACTTACTTGAGATTTGCACACTTCAAATACTATAACAAAAAAGTAAACCCTGTGAATCTAAATTTACAGTAAAAACATATATAGATGGTGACAATCATAGTCAATATTCTAAGTTTATATCTACTTGTTACCTTGTTTAATGCACAAAGACAATCACAGTCAATATTCTATTCATCCGAAGCTACTGAATATGGCTTGATTGATTAGCTTCCTTGATTTCTATCCCATAAGAGAGATTGATATAGACCTAGTGGATCTTCCAGAAACACCTAGATCAACAGAATGAGTAACTAGATCAACAGAATGAGTCAATTGAAGAGAATTAATGATTGGTATCAGATCTTCAGATACATTAATTTTCTTCATCAACCTGTAAATGTGTGAAGAAATCCATTATATACCCTTCCAAGTTATATAGTTCTCTTTAACTAAAGTTCTTGACATTCAGACTCCATGATACCAAGTTACAATCAATGTTTTAAATAGCGGTACTAGTCGCATTGCGATCCTTGATATCAACAATTTTTTACATAAAACAAAGCTAACCCAAAAAACAAAAAATTCATGTGTCATTGACCTTATTATCCATGCTACTCTTCATCATTAACATTGGAGAAGAAGCAATTGATTGAGGGTTCCATCAACTTTAAAGTTGTCCACCCACATACTCACTTGATGATGGAATGGATCATATATGTCCATCCTTGTTACTTGAGTTGAAGAACAACTCATATACTATAAATCATATTAAAATCAAAATCATATTTCAAATTGAGTGAAAATCTTGAACCTAGTTTTGTTCCTTAAACTTGAACAAAACCTCAACATCAGAAGCAACATTAATATAGAGAAGTTTGCACATGATTAAAGTACTGTTGATATGATAATTTTTATAAACAAAATTATAATAATATAGAGAATACAAATATTTGATGCAGTTAAAAGCAAAACTTGATATGATATATTTGAATCAAAAGAAGAAGGAGAAATAAAATAGTAAACAGTATAGTATTCTAGTACTGAATTAGTATGATTCCATTATCAGTTATTCAATGGTCAACCCTTTATTTGTTGGGTTTTTTATTTGTCTCAACACTATCTTCCCCAACCCAAACATTAAGTTGAAAAATTAACAGTTGCAAAGAAAGCCAGAAGCATTCCTAGAACAAATCAGATTATAACTCAAGATTAGGGATGCCATCAGGGCGAAACTCAAGCCATATATTAAAACATATAGACACAATGACAACTAATAGACATTAGCCTTTTGCCATAAATAATAAGCATCCAAAAATATCAGAGCAGCAAGCAACTACATCATTCAATGTTAAAGGTTAATATATGCCCAAGAGTTAGTGGCATGGTTTCACCATGAAACCAGAAAATAAAACCACGTTTTTCAAAATGAACAGGAAGAGTCTTTTTTAGCACTTCCCTAAAACAAACATTACAACAATCATAGCTTTTCTACTTTTGAGCACTTCCCTAAAACAAACATAACATTACAAAAGCTCAAATCTACTTTAAAACCAAGCCATAATATGAACATCACTCACTCTAGCACAATACACATTTCTGACCAAACATAAAAACACATAAACTATGCTTCTCAAATAGCAGCAATATTTGCAGATAGGGTAACAGAGTTTTGATAGGATATTGAAAGTATAAATCTGCACATAAAGCTAGTCATTCTCAATCATCTTATTATGTTAGATTTCTCATTCAATAATGAAACATGAACCAGACAAATAAGAAGATCCAACATTAAATAAAATATCAAAACAAAACAACAGAAAAACAACAATTTGAGCTCCATTGGCAAACCCTTCTTCATGGAAGGAAGAAAGAAGCTTAAATGGGCAAAGGGCAAGTGAAAATTAGGGTCTGAGTTAGTGGCTACTACACAGATAAGTGAAAGGAAAGGGATTAAAACTCAAAACCCTAAAGAAAAAGAGAATGAGAGAGAGAGAGAGGAAGAAGACTAACCTGGTTGGTTGTGGCGGAGGCGAGAGAGTTCCAGAGACAGAGAGAGAGCAAAACTGAGAGTTGTGTGAGAGAAGAAGCGTGAGAGTGGTGGATGAAAGAATCGTGAGAGAGAGGGAGCGAAACTGTGAGAGTGGTGGATGAAAGAATCGTGAGAGAGAGAGAGAGAGCGAAACTGAGAGAGCGAAACTGTGAATGAAAGAATCATGAGAGAGAGTTGTTTTCTTAGGGTTTTCTGATCTTAATTTATTAAAAAAAAAATTAATAGAAAAGAAGCGCTGGTCACAAAAAAATTAAAGGGTGGGAAGTTTTTTTTGACAAAAAAAGGGGGGGAAGTTGTTTTTCTGGTGAAATTTTTTGCAACCGCCGCAGTATTCGCCCAGAACCGCCGTCGCCTAACTCCATAAAACAAACCGCCGCAGATTACCCTATAACCGCCGCTGTTTACTTACTAATTGAGGCAATCAACTAAACCGCCGAACAAACCGCCGCCAGATGATAAGCGGCGGCGGTTTACTCAAAACCGCCGCAGATTAACCACCGCCGGTTGCCAATTTTGTTGTAGTGTTTACATCTTTAAATAGACTGGGCCAAAAATAACCAGACTGTAATACCTCAGCTGCTGTTCTGTTGCTTCCAAAGTGACTTCCATATGGTGTAGCATGGCAGTGCAGAAGCACTGCTTTCTGTTCTTCTTGGGGGATGCATTTCCTCATCAATTGATCTGGACACATTTTATACAGAACTGGATCATCCAAATAGTACTGTTTATCTATGTGGAAGAATCTCCTTCTTTGTTGGTATGTCATGTCCAATGGCACTACTTTGCTTGCAAGAAAGTTAACAATATCAGCAAACCAATGTGCAGTAGCACTTGGTGCAGAAGCACTAGGTGCAAAAGCACTGGGTGCTGTTACAGAAATTGTTAGCAGTTTTTCATCAGGAAAACTTTCTTTGATCTCTCCCTTCTGAGTACCTGTTCTTTCACCTTCAAGTCTAGATCAATGGTCAGCAACCTGATTCTCCACCCCCTTTTTATCTCTAATTTCAAGGTCAAATTCTTGAAGGAGGAGAATCCATCTTATTAACCTTGGTTTTGCATCTTTTTTTGAAATTAAATACTTGATGGCAGAATGATCAGTATAGACAATAACTTTGGTGCCAACCAAGTAAGACCTAAATTTGTCAAATGCAAAAACCACTGCTAATAGTTCTTTTTCTGTTACAGTATAATTCATTTGAGCTTCAATAAATGTTTTGCCAGCATAATAGATAGAATGAAAGATTTTGTCATACCTTTGCCCCAGGACCGCTCCTACAGCAAAGTCACAAGCATCACACATCAATTCAAGGGGCTTGCTCCAATCTGGTGTAACTATCACTGGTGTAGTCACCAATGCCTTTTTGAGTTTTTGGAATGATTCCATACATGGCTCATCAAAGTTGAAAGGTGTATCCAATTGCAGAAGTGTACACAGTGGCTTGGATATCCTTGAAAATTCTTTGATAAACCTTCTGTAGAAGCTTGCATGACCTAAGAAGCTTCTGATTCCTTTGACAGTTGTTGGAGGTGTTAATTTTTCAATTACCTCAATTTTGGCTATGTCCACTTCTAGACTCTTTTTTGACACTTTATGACCTAGCACAATGCCTTCTTGTAGCCTAAAATGGCACTTCTCCCAATTAAGCACTAAATTTGTTTCTTCACATCTTTGGAGAATTTTCTCAAGATTTGATAAACACAATTGAAATGTGTCTCCAAAAGCTGAGAAATCATCCATGAATACCTCCATTGATTGTTCAATGAAGTCCAAATGGCATCCTTCTAAATGCAAAGGTTCCATAGGGACATGTAAAGGTTGTTTTTTGTTGGTCATCAGGTTCTATTGCAATTTGATTGTATCCTGAATAACCATCTAAGAAACAATAAAACTCCTTACGTGCTAATCTGTCTAACATTTGGTCAATGAAAGGTAAAGGGAAGTGGTCTTTCTTTGTGGCTTTATTGAGTTTTCTATAATCCATACAAATCCTCCAACCTATAACAATTCTTGTTGGTATTAACTCATTTTTTCGTTGGCTATAACTCTCACACCTCCCTTTTTTGGAACACATTGCACAGGGCTTACCATGCACTATCTGATATGGGGTATATGATTCCAGCATCTAGCCATTTTATGATTTCTTTCTTTAAAACCTCTTGCATAATAGGATTTAGCCTTCTCTGTCCTTCTATATAATTTTTAGAATTATCTTCTAAAATTATTCTATGCATGCATATAGAAGGGATAATTCCTTTTATGTCAGCCATCTGCCAGCCTATTGCTTTTTTATGCTTTCCTAAGGTACTAATGAGATCATGCTCTTGCTTTAAGGACAAGTCTGAAGCAATGATTACTGGAAGTGTGTTACCTTCCCCTAAGAAAGCATATTTCAAATGTTTGGGCAGTTCTTTCAGTTCTAATTTTGGAGGTTGTTCAATTGAGGGTATATTCTTTTTAAGGTTTGGGTCTTCTAAATTAAGAGATTCAAAAGTTCTAGACCATACCTTATGTGTTGGTTCTTTCCTTGGCAGCATGTGTTTTTCCATGATTTCTTCATCAGGTGGTGCTTCTGCATCTGGTGCAAGAGCACTGGTGAGATGATCATACTGCTTCTGGAATTGTTTCTGCACTAAATGGTCAAGAGAATTGATTGCTGAACACCCTTCACTCTCCTCTGCAGGGTACTTCAGAGCATTCATCACATTGAATTTCACCTCTTGATCATTCACCCTCATGGTTAGTTCTCCTTTCTGCACATCAATCAGGGCCTTGCCATTTGCTAAGAATGGTCTTCCAAGGATGACTCGTACTTCTTTATCTGCATTAAAATCAAGAATAACAAAATATGAAGGAAACACAAATTTGTCAACCTTAACTAAGATATCTTCAATAATTCCTTCTGGATAGGCTATTGATCTATCAGCAAGTTGAAGTGTTACAGTGGTAGGTCTAGCATTTCCAATTCCAAGCTGTGTAAATATAGATTTAGGCATCAAGTTGATACTTGCACCTAAATCACATAAAGCACGACCTGTATAAAATTTTCCAATTGAGAATGGAACTGTAAAACTACGAGGATTTTTCAATTTCCTTGGAATTTTGCTTTGTAAAATGAGACTGCATTCTTCAGACATAGCAACTGTTTCAAAATCACCTAATCTTTTTCTTTTTGAAAGCACATCTTTCATAAATTTAGCATAATTAGGCATTTGCTGAAGTGCTTCAACTAATGGAACATTAATGTGCAACTGTTTTAATATTTCAAGAAACTTACTGAATTGCTTCTCCTCATGTGCCTTTTTTAATCTTTGAGGATAAGGAGGAGGAGGGTATTCAGGAACTAACCTTGGCAGTTGTATTTCTTTTGGTGCAGAAGCATCAGGTGCTTCTGCATCTTGCAGATTTTTTCTGCTTCTTTTTCTCCCTTACCTTTACCTTCAGTCTCTTCTTTATCTGTAAGATCTTTTCCATTCCTTAGAGAAATGGCATTCACCTGTTCTTTTCCTGGTCTGTGGGATGTAGTAGCTTATGTATTTGAAGGTAATGCACTTGCTGGTCTTTGGTACAGAGCTGTTGCTAGCTGCCCCACTTGATTCTCCAAATTCTTTATAGATGCATCTTGTGCTTGCCTAGCTGTTCTGGTTTCACTAATAAAGGATTTGAGAAAGGCTTCAATGGAGTTATCATTGGCAGGTGTTTGTTGTTTTTGGTTGTTTTGAGACTGAAACCCTGGTGGTGTTGCTGTTGGTGCAGCTACACTAGGTGCAGAAGCACCAGTATTATTCCATCTGAAATTTGGGTGGTTCTTCCACCCAGGGTTGTAGGTGTTTGAGTAAGGGTTGTTGTTTTTATTGAATCCTACATAGTTGACAGAGACAGGATTGCTGGGACATTCCTCATACAAGTGGCCTCCTCCACAGTATACACAACTTGTATCACCAGGAGGGGCTTGTTTAATGGCTGCTGCAGAAGTATCAGTTGGTGCAGCTGCACTTAGTGCAGATGCACTGTTGGAAGTGAAGTTTTTGAACAAGTTGGTTAGAGAAGCTAACTGAGCAGATAGGGCAGATACATCAATGATTTCATGCACCCCTGATGGTTTCTTTTGGGCACTTACCCTCTCAGTAGGCCAACTAGAGCTGTTTGTAGCAATTCTGTCAATCAACTCACATGCTTCATTGTATGATAGGTTCAGTAACACACCCCATGATGATGCATCAAGCATTACTCTGGTTTGTGTCTCTAAACCATTATAAAAAGTTTCCATTTGAATAATGATTGGTAGACCATGATGAGGATATTTTCTTAAAGGCTCTTTCCATCTTTCCCATGCTTCAAATAATGACTCAAATTCTTTTTGTCTAAAAGATGTAATATCATTTCTCATCCTGGCATTTTTAATGGGTGGAAAATATTCTGACAAAAACTTTTCAGCTATTTCATTCCATGAATGTATAGAATTAGGCTCCATTGAATTTAACCAAGATTTAGCCTTATCTTTTAAAGAGTATGGAAATAGCTTAAGTCTAAATGCTTCTTCACTAACACCAGGAAGGATAAAATTACTACATACTTCTAGAAACTGTTTTAAATGCTCATGGGGATCCTCATGAGGAGATCCACCAAATTGGCCAATTGTTTGCAGCATTTGGAACATCATGGATTTAAATTCAAAATGAACAGCATCAATATGAGGTTTTGCTATACTAGTTAGCATATTCTGATTATTAAACATAGCATAATCCCTTATGGGTCTATTTCTATCATTAATCATACCTATTCGTCCCATGTTGTTGAATGGTTTTCCTTGCTTATGTTCAGAAGGTGGGTCCCCTCCAACTGAGCCTCCATTGGAACCTGATCTTTCTTCACTGTGATGAGACATGTTGCTCTTGCAGCCTTGTCTTTGGGTTCTAAGCAATCTTCTGAAACTTCTTTCTATCTCTGGATCCAATGTAAATTCTGGTGTTCTGGTCCTGTGCGTAAGCTAGTGCACCTGCACTAAGGAATCAAACTACCAGAATAATAATAATACACAAATCAATAAATCTAAACTTACAAAAATTAATGGCAATCCCCGGCAACGGCGCCAAAAACTTGGTGTGGCAAAATATGTGCAAGTATACTGTAACACCCCTTTTCTACCCGATAATTTATTAGTAAAATCAGAGTCTCTTTTTTTTTGTCAACTAAAGGAATGTCACATTTCAACTTAAAAACATCACCACTCGCAAATAACAGTGTCAATCACAAAATTCACTGTATGAAGGAAATGAGATACATAACACCCTGCTAATGGGACGAACCCGAAACACCTGTTCAGTAAACACAGTAATATACTCAATCATCTCGTAGCGGAATAAAATTTAAGGATTCAAGTGAAACAACCATAGCATCTTTGCAAAATAAAATTAATTTAAAGACAAGCGTTTATCCCCCACTAGAGTGCTACGTATCAGAGCAGACGACCCGACTCAGCTAACGAAGGTACCTAAGCCTTCACTCGATATTACCTGCACGTTACCGCATAGGGGTAACATTCAAACAGAAGGGGTGAATTCATCTAACAATATAATAGTACATATGATAAGTATTATGGTAGAGCTACAACGCTATATAAACCACATCGCACATCAAGTCAGTCATCACAGCAAGTCATCACAATGTCATGAACATGTATGAAATGCCACCCATCGCAACAGGTGTATCACTAAAAAGCCTTTATGGCATCATCGTCACTTGTAAGACCGCAGCCTTTTATCGTCACTTGTAAGACCGCAGCCTTTTATCGTCGCTTGTAAGACCGCAGCCTTTATGCACATGAGTTGCATGAGACACCATGACATGCACCAGAGACAGTCTCATACAAACACAGTTAACTTAACAACCCATCACTTACCAATTTGCCAATGAAAGGCACATCACCTGTCAAGTTATTGTCACACATACATTTGCCACTAACATTCATCGTCATTAACATCATCGTCGCTAATAGCCTTTATGGCATCATCGTCACTTATGAAACCACAGCTTTTATTCATCATCAATACCATCGTCAATCAAAGCAATAGCCACTAGGGGCATTATCGTCAAAACATCAACACATCATTATTGACACCGGGACACTAATATTACCGATTACATCAAAAGGTTTCACTTCAGCTCACGACACCAAATAGGACACAAAAAGGGGTTTTAAACACCGAAATAGTTTTACAACGCCAACAACAACAACCAAAGGGGACGGCCACTTGAGGCGCCCAGAAACCATCAGAAAAATAATAATTTTTATCTTAAAACAGAATGTAACTGCAGACAACTGAATAAGCTTCACAACGCACTTTGAAACACTTAAAACGGACACCCGAGTCAAAAGATATGTCAAAAACAAAACCGGGGAACATTTGGGCAACATCCTGCAAAACTGGCGCAGCCACGGAAAACTGGCGCAGCAACACAAACTGGCGCTCTGAGGCAACCTGCGCCACTCTGGGCGCAACACAGACAGCCACTCTGGGCGCAACATAGACAGCATAAACTGGCGCAGAGGCAACCTGCGCCACTCTGGGCGCAACACAGACAGCAACACAGACAGCAACATGGCGCACACAGGGCAGCAACATGGCGCCCTGGCGCAGCACAGCACTAGTGCAGAATTTCCTACAGCAGTGCACCTACTTCGGTGAATTAATTAAAATAGCAAACGATATTGGATTTTAACAAAGGACCACTCATTGGAAAGATCTCTGAGTGTAGTTTCTCCCTATGATTTTCATTTTTCAAAATAAGTATCCAGTTGGTTCAGTTTTTCAAAACACTACACTGAGGTACCAAAGTCGGACAGAATTCTCTACCCAACTTGTAACTAAATTTTCTTTCTCATTTCTTAATGAAATTTCGTGAGGTCAGTGCCTATTTCGTAGAGAATTAAGTCTACTTTCCAATGAAACAAGGATCATTCAAAACGGAGTTCGATTGAGAACACAAAACCTACAAAAACCGGACCTACTCACAATTTGATTCCAGAAATTTGACCTAACTTTGGAGACTCATAACTTGAGCTACACAACTCCAAATTGAGTGAAACCAGTGCCAAAACGACCGACTTTAAGTCTATTTTCAAAAAAAATGAGCCACATAATTTTTGGATCAACCGAACAGTACCAGTTTTAGAAGGAACGAAACAGTGTCCAGAAACGCACAAAAACTATGAGCAAGTAAAACTCATTATGATCAATCACCAACAATAATTTCAAACATCTACCATGCAATTCATAACATCACCTATGAACACTAAATTCCTAGGGTTGCAACAATCACCACATCAAGCCAACATTTCAATTAATAAAGTCACGTTATATCTACCATCAATTTAACATCAAAATCGAATATAGGCATCATAGGTCTAAGCCCCCACCCTAATACCCATCATACCCACCATTATAGTGAAAGAGAGGTCTCACCCTTACCTTGGTTATGCCGAAGACGATATTCTTTCTACGGAGTCACCAACGAAACCACAGCAACCAAGAGCTCTTCTCCTTCCTCTTCTCTCCCTTGTGCGCGCCTCCCCTCCTTCCCTCTTTCTCTCCTCTTCGCAACTTCCTTTCTTTTCCTCTCTCTAATCGCACTTTTCTTTCTTTTCTCCAAATGATGCGAATTGCATCAATCCCTAGCGCCTAGGAGCCTAAGTCTTGGGCTTGGATCGCGGGCTTCCTCCATAAGCCCGATCACTAACTCCATCCCCTAATATTCATTTACACACCCCTAATTAATTAAAACACCCAGTTATTATTTTAATATAATTAAACTAATAAATACCTAAATAATTCATTTAAATAAATTAATTAAATTATTTTGGACGTTACATATACCGAGTCACACAAGTAATACAATGATAAGAAAGGTCGAACCCACAGGGATTGGTTAAACTCTTGTATGCTTAGAGAGATATAAATATGTGCTACTACACTACTCACAAAATTTGGGGTTTTTGGTTTAAGTAAAAACAGAATGCAAGTATGTAAACTAAGATGAAGGAAATCAGTTGAGAAAGATAGTTGAGATGTCTTTACTAGATAATGCTTCTTTTGAGAGTTTCTATGCTTTTAGAGATGCAGAAGCACTATGATGCAGAAGCATCAAGTGAAGAAGCATCAAGTGCAGTAGCATTGAGTGCAGTTGCATAAGTGTGTGCTTGTCAGCTACTTTCTTGGATCATGTACCCTAGTAATATATAAAGGCTGCCCTTCCTCTTCATATGGATGCTAAGTCTGAAAGGAGACAGTTTAGAGATAGCTTTCCTCTATTTTTGTACCCAAGCTACCTGAATTCACCAAAGTGGAAATACTATTGCTGAAAGTGTTGTTGCAGCAACGACAGGAGCTAAGCATACTTGAAGAATTGCTATCTTGGGAGCTGATTCGTATCTCCAAGCCTCAAATCTTGGAGCCTACCTTCGGTTTCTTCATCTTAGTATAATTTCTCTCTTGTATTTCTTAGTTATGACTTTAGCATTTATGTTTAAGTTATTTTTCTTGTGTTGTTCGCTCATTATGAGCTAATTACTCATAGTTGGAATGTTTGGATCTATGTAATGAAGTTTTAGTGCATTTAATGAAGTGTGTTTGATGTTTAAGCATTTTACCTTTTGCGAACTTAATATTTCCATCTTAAATTAGGAATGACCAACTAATTTCAAGTAGCATTTGTAAATTCTGAAAAGGTTTATAATTAAATATATCTCAAAAGATAATATGGATAGTGAGTATTAAATGACACTTTAATACTCATTGCTTAAACCCTAGACATAGGAGGGAAAAATCCATAAGGTGAGCACCGTGGGTGCGTAAGTAGCCTAGGGTGAACATGTTTAGGGCTTAGACATAAGCTCTTGTAACGAACCCCTAATGAAAAGTACTTGAAAAAGTATCAACTGATGCGACAGAACCTAATGCTGCAGCATCAGATACAACATTAATGCACTTTAATGGATTTACGTAGTGAAAGCATTCCAACTCATTATCAACTCTGAATTTCACACCCACTTACTTAATTGTTATTTAAATATGATTTCAAAAACTTGTGTCAGTCGAGAAACGCTAGGAGAGAGCGCGACCTACCGCCGCCGCTGTGGGGGGGGGGGGGGGCTCCCTCCCCGTGGGCTTCTTCCCCCTTCCAATCTGAGTCTCCGCCTCTGCTGTCGCAATCTTCTCCATCGAGTCGTGCGATTGTTCTCTTGAATCCTGCGATTTGATTCGTGCGATTGTCCAGCGATTGTTGTTGATTCGGATTTGTCCTGCGTTTTGATTGCGATTTTTCCGGAATCTGGGTTTTTGTGCGATTGGTTCTGCGTTTGATGATCTGGGTCTCAGCGTTTGTTGTTGTTCTATCCGTGGGTCGCATAGTGATCTTGCTTCCTCTGTGCCGTTCATGGTCTCTACCCCGTGGCGTTGCTGGTTTGGATCTGCCTTTTTGGTGGATCTGCGCGTTTTAGGAGGTACGTGGCGTGCTTCTGTTTCACGGTGGTTTGCTGATTTGAGCGGGATGGTGGCTGGTGGATCGCTCTTGGATCCGCGATCACGGCAACATCCGCCTCCGAGACCGCTTTTTCGTCTTTCGTCGCCGTCACTTAGCTGAATGTCGCTGAGTAGCGTCATGTTTGGTTGTGTCACGGTGTTGGCCGGTGGCACAACACCGCGGTGGTGGCTGGTGATCGACGACCTCGGTCAAGCTCGGTTGTGTCGCGGTGTTGGCCGGTGACACGGCTTCGCGGTGGTGGCTGGTGTTTCGACGCTGGAAGACAGGGGGTGTGCTGATTCGGTGGGTGTTTGCCTGGCTGCTGTTTGCAGTTCTCTCTGACGGGCTCCTCCCCTCTGCCTTCAGCTCCTGAGTCCTTTCCCTCTCCTGGCCTCCACCTCTAACCTCGATCAGTTGGAGTGTGCTTAATGTGAGGATAGTGAGGTGATGCTGGGTGTTGTGGTGTGGCACTCAATTGGCGGTGGGTGGTGGTGTGTGGGGGCTTGCAGGTGCTGCTCTGCTTCGGAGTTTGGGTCCCTAGATTACAGTTAGCAGTTCCCTTCGCTGGGCTCCTACCTCTGCCTTCAGCTTCTGAGCCCTTCCCAATCGTTTCTTGGCCTCCACCTCTAACCTCGATCTTTGGGAGTGTGCTTAATGTGAGGATAGTGAGGTGATTCTGGCTGTGGTGGTTTGGAGTGTGTGCGCAGTAGGCAGTGGGTGGAGGTTGTGGGGGCTATTCAGGTGTTGCCCTGCTTCCTTTTTTGGGTTGTCCTGGTCGCCTTAGAATATCTTTTATTAGAGCTCTTTGGTTGTTTATTTTAGGGGCCTTTGTTGGGCTTTCTATTATTGTTCTCATTGCCAAGGGTTTTGGTCTAGTCCCCCCTTGTGTTTTCATGTCTTCTCTTTATTTTATTAATAAATACATTTAATTGTGGCTTAAAAAAAAACTTGTGTCATTTAATTTTACGTCACTAATTTGTTAGCCAAGTTAAACACATTTTAAACTCCAATCCTCGTGGCAACGATCTTTACATATCATATACTACTTGTTGAACTGTATACACTTGCACATCATTTAATACAACATTCGTAAAGCGGGAAAACATAATTATAAACCCATCCCTGCAAAGTAGAAATTCTATTTGCCAATAGTTCGAAAGTTGCAGAGAATGTTTACATCGACTGAAATTGCAGGGAAAACGACATGCATTATGAAGAATTTTTTTGACAACATATTTAACACTAATGAATGTGAAAGATAGAACCAAAGACAGTAGCAAAGCTAGAATGGATTCTGCTCTTTACTGTAGCAAAAGTGAATCCAAGTTGAATTTGAAGCCAATGGCAAAATGTCAATACCCAAATCCAAAAGTCGAAATATGTTTATCAATGGTTGAAACAATTGAGGATGTCAAATGCTTATTCTTCTAATATTGCAAGATGTGCAGATGTGAACACTGGGAAGATGTATGAGATAAATAGTCATGATTGCCATGTATTCATGGAGTGTTTACTTCCAATTGCTTTTAATTCATTACCAAAGTGTGTTTTGGAATCACTTACTAAAGTGAGTCTATTTTTTAAGAATATGTGCACTTCAACAGTGAGAAATGATGATCTTATTAAGATGGAGCATAATATTTCATTCATTATCTGTAAGTAGGAGAGAATACTTTAGTTCGGGTTCTTTGATTCCATGGTGCATCTCCCGGTTCACCTTGCATATGAAGCAAGGCTTGGTGGACCAGATCATTATAGGCGGATGTATCCATTTGAGAGGTAATTATCTATATCAACATTTTAATTAAAGTGTGTCTTTTGTATCACTATTTATCTAATCAAGATTTCTTCATTCATATATAATTTATAGATTAATGGGTGATTATAAACGATCGGTGAAGAATAAAGCTAGAGTAGAAGGATCGATCTGCGCATCTTACTTACACTGTGAAACAATTTATTTATATGTCGTTACATATATTGTAAAATTTAATTTATTGTAACATATATTGTAAAATTTTATTTGTTGTTTAATGTTAATATAAATACTACTACATAATTTATATTTGCTCAATACAGACGAGAGTGGCGTGTAAGTCACAGGGAAGAGAAAGACGTTCGGAGGATTTTTATGCAGAGAGCGGGTCGCCGTTGTTGTCATCAAACACTTGTGTCCTAGCCGTGGAATCGGCTAGAGGTTTGGACAGTCTGTTCCTCTTTCTTCAAGCGAATGCGTCGAGGAAGGAACTTTGTTCCTCGACTATGGGTTCCCTAACTCCTCCAAAGAGTTGTTAGGTTAGGTGTGAGAGGGAGCATGGCTTGGATTGTCTATGAAAACTAGGAAAGCATAAAGAAAAAGCGAAGAAAGATAAAAATTAAGTAAAGACTTGTGCATTGATTGATGAGTGTTTTGAAATGTACAAGTATCACTATATATATATATATATATATATATATATATATATATATATATATATATATATATATATATATATATATATATACACGAGCCTTCGTTGGCCACTGGTGTGGCAAAATATGTGCAAGTATATACAGTCACACAAGTAATACAATGATAAGAAAGGTCGAACCCACAGGGATTGATTAAACTCTTGTATGCTTAGAGAGATATAAATATGTGCTACTACACTACTCACAAAATTTGGGGTTTTTGGTTTAAGTAAAAACAGAATGCAAGTATGTAAAATAAGATGAAGGAAATCAGTTGAGAATGATAGTTGAGATGTCTTTACTAGATAATGCTTCTTTTGAGAGTTTCTATGCTTTTAGAGATGTAGAAGCACTATGATGCAGAAGCATCAAGTGCAGAAGCATTGAGTGCAATTGCATAAGTGTGTGCTTGTCATCTACTTTCGTCAGAGTTTCGTTACAAGCTTCCCATGTCTGGGCTTGCTAAATAAGTTCACTCCTGCCTTTGAGGTACCCACTGTTTCACCCTAAGGACTATGTTATCCTATGTCTAGGACTTAACATGGTTTTAACAAAGTTTTCTTTATTAATAAGTCAACAAAGCCTTTATTAAAACACTCACCCTTATTAGTCTTGATTTCTAGTTATAAACCATGTCTGTGTATATAACTCTACTTCTTTTAAGCGATCAACCTTAAAATAAGATGGATATAGTATAACACAAGACCCAAAATGATACAACACTTAAAAGCATAATAACTTACTCAAAAGATCATTATAAGTTTAGAACATCTCAACTAAAGGAATTTAGCTCATGTTACTCATTATATAATAGAGAGAATCTGTAAAGAGCATAATAATATGGATAATACAAAAGATATCAATAGGGTAGAAGTTACACGGATTGATGTTCCTTTGCATGGAATTCTGATTGGTGCAGAAGCACTGATTCCTTCATCTATCTATGAAGAAGTGGAGGAAGAGGCTGTCAATTACTTCCCCACCTTCTTACAACTAACTACTGAATAAAATGCAAGAAATAAACTACTTAAAACTGTATGAAAGCTATATAAATTTGGATGAAGAAAGGGTTTGTTCTTCAAGTGGGAAGTGGAGCATATTTAATGCCTTTGAGGTTTCCTTTACATGAGTGTTTGCGTAGTAACTAAGTCAGCAATGTGTAGCCTTACCATGGTTACTTTCCTGCTCTGAATTTGAGAAGATAAAGTCCAGCACTCTTCTTCAAAGGAGGTCCAATGGTGGAGATCCATGTGTCTTTAGGTGTATATAGCCCCTTATGATGATGTTTCATGGTGGACGCCTCCATATGCATGTGGGCATGTGTCTCCATGTGCCCAATGACTAAGCATGATGTCACAAAACTTTTGGTGCCATGGTATGAATTGAGGTGCTTCCAAGGTGGGGGGTTATAAGCTCACAGTTGGACGGTGCAGAAGCACTAAGATGCAGAAGCATCCAGTGCAGAAGCACTAAGTGCAGAAACACTTTATCTTGGATGTGCCTTTAGTGTGGAAGCAATGCTGTTTTCCTGGTGCAGAAGCATGAACTGCAGCTGCACTGAGCAAACATATCAAACATACCAATATATATATATATATATATATATATATATATATATATATATATATACAAAATGCTTAAATCATTGTGCAATCTTCTATAAAACTTATAATGTTGTTATTTGACTAAAACTACTATATTTAATACATATTATACTTGGTTTCAGGCAATTAGTTATGGTTAGATGTATGAATAATTCTATATAAAATAGAGTTATCAGCCACTATTCGAGCCTACATCTACCCACCGTTGGATTAATCTAGATCAATGGATCTAACTAAGTTGATCCCTAGAAACTCGGTGTCCACTCCTCCACGACCTCACTAGCACGGTTTGTGGGGTGCAACTCTAGTCATTCCGGTTTCTGTGGAGTCTTCCGCTCATTGACCTTACCCGCTCCAACGTAATATGTCCACGTGCATTGAATACTTGCGCTCCAAGCAAGTACTCCTCGCCTCGGCCACATCCCTTCTCGGCCGTGTCCTCTCTTCAGCCTTCGACCGTTGACTTCTGAGCCGAGCCACCCCACGGTCGAGGCTCTTTCCAACCGAGTCTCATGGTACCTCAGTGCCTTGTCTTCATTCCTTCGGGGCTTCTAAATATCTTCTGTCCATGGCCAGTCCGAATATTATGGCAAGTATCTTCTCCTGCCCTACTGTCCTTGTAGCTGCCTGATCGATGTTTCTATTTTATATAGAGTCATCTATGCTTCTAAGACTTAAATTATTACTTGAATCTCAATAATATTATCTTGTAAATAACTAAATATGCAAGAAAACACAAAAAGGATTAAAAGAATGTTTTGAGAAAGAACTTGGTGCTTTTAGACGTTTTGTGGTATTTTTATGCGTTTGTTCAGTTCCACAACAATTCATGCCACAACAATGAGAGATTAAAATTCCACAGCATCAGAAAAGAGTAATGCCAAAGCATTAGAGGATTGGAATGCCACATCATTAAGTGCAAGAGCAATGGATGCCACAACATTACCATGATGACGTCACTATGAGCTCACAAGTCAAAAAGTTACGCAAGTGGGCCCAAGTTGCTCTCCTCAGCGCCACCCTATTGACAACTTAACTTGAAAATTGCACTTTTTAGGGACACTTGTCCTTACGCTATAGGACCCATTTGGTGGTAGTTTGGTAGTCAAATCAATCACTTTGAAGCAAGTGGATACAAGTTCAATTAACCTTCTTTTTAAGCTTGAAGAAACCTCCCCCTTGAAGGGTATAAATACCACTCACTTCCTCATTTCAAGAGCAGACCAGAAAATATCACTTAAATCATCATTGAAGCTGGTTTCAAAGGAGAGGGAAGAATTTGACAACTTCTTCCTTCACCTTCAAGCAACTATAAGGAATGCTGAAGGCGATGCTGCAGCATTACTGGGCGGACTTATACAGGGGAAATTAATTGTGTACTCTCTATTCCATTTATTGTTTTTTGTATTTTTCAGTTATATAAACATGACTATTATTTCAGCAATGTTAAGCATGAGCTAATTTCATTTGTAGTTGGGACGCTATACACTTTGTAATGATCTCTTAATTAGCTTTGTGTTATATATTGATGTTTTCATTTTAGTTCTTGCATGCTTAATTCTTTCAGATTCATTCTTTAGAATTGATCCACTAAAAGTGAATGCAAAATATAAATTCAGACATGGTTTATAATTGGAACTCAAGAACTAATGTGGGTAAGTGTTTTAACAAAGAAAACTTTGTAATTCCATGCTTAACCTAGACATAGGCGACATAGTCCATAGGGTGACACTGTGGGTGCTTCATATACAGGAGTGGACGTATTTAAGGGCGCAGACATGTTGTCCCTTGTAATGAACTCTGACGATAGTGACCGAAAAACACACAACAAATGCTACAGCATCCAATGCTACAACATCATATGTAACACAATGCTGTTAAAAGTGACTTACTAGTGGAAAGCATTCCAACTACTTTCCCATCGTACTTTCCAACTCAACTCAACTTGATTGTTTACTTTCTGTCTTTTTTACTCTTGCATTCCTAATTTGTGTGATATTTTGTTACTCCTCACTAAAACTATCAATTTAGACTTTGAAATTAATATATTCCCCGTGGGTACGATCTCAACTTACTAATATATTACTTGTTACGATTGTGTACACTTGCACATACATTTGTGTATATATATCAACCACAACACTGCCTCGGTGCCTGTTTTGGTTCTCAACCCCTATTTTCCCTCGGCCAACAACTTACTTTATTTTGGGTGTTAACAGTCGTCTATCGACATGCTCAGGAGGTGCAAATAAGAGATCGGAGGCCCACTTGATTAGGTGAGGCTGTCTGGGCGTACCTCAAGACACAAAGGGCTACAGTTGACTACAAAAGTTTGTGTGCACAAGCCAAGAAAAATCGAGCATCAAAGAAGGGTGGTTCGCTTCACTACCGCGGCTCGATCAATGAGGCTAAACATGCTGCCTGTAACATCCCCAAATTGGATAAGTTCTTGTTGAGTAATTAGTAGTAATTTGAATAAATCATTACTAATCAAGTTGTTTGATAATACTTGAATTAATAATTGATTGCCTTATATTGTTTGATTAAATGACTAAGTGATGTACTTGAATGCATTGTGTGCTAATTGAATTGAACTGGGGTGTTGTATTAGAAATAATGGGGTGTGAGTAGCGTAGGGGCAATAAGGCCATTTCCCTAGTTTTTTTACTCAACTCATTAAAACACACACAACACACACACTTTGTTAAAAAAAATAGATTTTTAGAAAAGAAAGAAAGAGTGGAAGTCGAGAGAGGGAGAGAACACGAGGAAAGGAGAGGAGAAAAAGAGGAAACACCAAAGCCCTCACAACCATGGCCAAGAATTGATCTTCTTCCCTTCTTCTAAACTCCTTGTTACTGAACATCACAAGAGCAAAACTCACTTCCAACAAGCTTTGATTGAAAACACACCACAAGAAACTAGTTAGTTCATCTCCTCCTTCTCTTTCTTCAAGTTTTGCGAAAATGTTAGTTTGGAAGGCTCCTAGAGGCTTAGCATCAACCACATGGTAGATCGAATAAGGTTTGACGCTTGATCTTTGAGTTTGGGGGTACTTGGGAGATTGTTGGTGCCTAGGGTTCGATTTGGGTACTTGGGAGCTTAGAGCTTGACTCGATCTTTCATCTTTCGCTTTCCTTCATGTCGATTCGGCATTGAGGTGAGTTCTTACTCCGTTCTAGGTTTTTGGTTATGAAAATTGTGTTGCTTGTGGTTGATCACGTGTGACTTGTGTTTTTCTCGAAAAACTGAGTTTCGTTTTCGAAACCGTCAAGAAGAGTCGTTGATGAATTTCGGTACGAAATGCTATAACGTGAATTGTTTGTATAAATTGGTTGATTGATGATGCTTGAGTCTGTTATGAACTGTGGTTGAGTTAGGAACTGGGTGTGACAGGCATCGAAATCGAACGGAATAGCTAATTTCGCTAAAACTGGAAAATTTTCAAAGCTGTCAAACAGGCTCGATCCGTGCGCCCCCAGGCCCGGACTGTGCGCCTGGGTCTGATACTCATGTTGCATTTTTTTTTTGCAGTGAGCCCTGACCGTGCGACAATGAGCCCAGACCGAGCCCCTACTTCTGATCCACTTTTTAAAACACGTCCAACGCTATTCCTTTTGGTTCTAAACCTCTTCCTATCCTTTTCTTAACCCTTCCTATTGATGATTGAATATGTTTGCACTCTGAATTGTTATTTCCATGAAGCGAAATGAATGATATATGATTATAATGTCGAAACCGTTTGACTAGTTATGTATCGAGAGAGAACATAACATGGTTTAATGAATAAAAAGGACTTGGTGTCCACAAAAAGGATCTAGTATCCATAAAAAGGACTTGGTGTCCACAAAAAGGATTTGGTATCCACAAAAGGACTTGGTGTCCACAAAGGATTTGGTATCCACCCCCCAAAGGATTTTGTATCCACATGAAAGGATTTGGTATCCTATTAATCGGATTTTGGGGTCCGAATGAAAGATTAATAAAACACCGCGAGTAGAGTTGTGAGGGGTCACGAAAGAGCTCACTGAGATTATTATCTTACTGTTTATGTTTGTGGTGTTTACAGATAAACATGGAAAAGCAAAGGAAAAGAAGAATGAGTAGCAGCTGATCTAAGTCATGGAGACCTGAGGGATCTTGGAGATCCGATATTTACCTTGCTTAGTTCCCTAGGTTTATTATGTACTTTCGATATTATGACTTGGACCGTGTATCAAAGTTGTGTATCATTTATTTAATTCTAGTTGAGATATTGAACGATAGGTGGATAATGACTTTGGACCTTTGGTTTATAGCTGTTGAGTAACCCTTTTTGAACTTGGGATGGCTTAAAGGGATAAGTGGATCAGTTTTCATCAATGTTTAGTTGTGTTCAATGTCTTAATCTAGAATTAGCACTCTGATGTATGCTGAATATGTGCTTTCTGATATTTCTTCCAAGGTCGAAATAATAGGGTGTTACACTGCCAGACTGGTAAAGTGTTTTACAGTTCTATGTTGAATTGTGGTTAGGGCGATTGGTTAGAACTCGTTGAACAGGTGTTTTCATTTTTACAGGTTAAAAAGCTTGAGCGGGACCTCCCTTTACATGAGTTGCACATGGACACACATGTCAGGAAGGGAACCAAAGATTTTGATGATGAGCGTTCGGGTAAATATCCAACATGATTTGTATTATATAGTTTTGTTTTGTTATTATTTACACTTATATTATAGGCTAAATTATAGTTTTGGTCCCCCTATTTTCAAAAATTCAGACATTTGGTCCCCCTATTTTAAAACTCAGACATTTGGTCCCCCAATTTTAAAAAATCAAAGACATTTAGTCCAAGAGGAATTTTCAGTTTTTTATGGCTAATAATCAAAGACATTTGGTCCCTCAATTTTAAAAAATCAAAGACATTTGGTTCCCCAATTTTAAAAAATCAAAGACATTTGGTCCCTCTTTGGACTAAATGTATTTGATTTTTTAAAATTGGGGGACCAAATGTCTGAGTTTTAAAATAGGGGGACCAAATGTCTGAATTTTTGAAAATAGGGGGACCAAAAATATAATTTAGCCTATATTATAATTTACTTTATGGCGCTCGAGGAAGACTCGGATACATGATTTTGTTGTATTATAATTTACACAGGTAAATTTTCTTATAATATAGAGCGCAACTAAGGTGACATAGTTGAGGGACCGGGTGCAGGCTCTGGATTAAGCGATCAGGACCTTGCAGGAGGACATAACGAGGATGCACTGTTAGCGGGTGAAGATGCTGGAGCAGTATAGGAGCATGCGTCAGAGACCAATAGAGTCAAAACAGGAATCTAAGCCCTCTTATGATGCTATTTCGTTAGGATCCGACGCTGATTCCGATGATGCTCCATATTAGGACTTTTGTACTATATGACATTTACTTTATGGCACTTTGTTTTTTATTTGGTTGGTGGATTATTTCAGATTTTATTTATTTTTTTCCAGAATTTTTATATTAAATTGTTTGATTTATTTTACATTTCAGTATCTATTAATAAAAATACAAATAAGCAGGTTGAAAAAATAAAAAATTAACCCACTACTTGACTACGCCATTTTGTCGTCAGTAATCATGGCACATCCAGCAGTTTCCGAAGGATTTGGCCGTTAGTAATTAACGGCGAACAACACCCAATGCTTATTATCCATGGATTACCGACGTAATAGGCCGCCAGTAAGTTCTTATGGATATCCCAATTTCGTCGGCACGTGTGTCCGACCAGCCTATTTACGAGGGGGTCGTGCTGTTGGTGATTCCGTCGAAAAAGTGTGGTACTGACGGCTTTTTAGCTATTATCGACAGATTTAGCCGTCGGTAATAGCCTTTTTCTTGTAGTGTAAGACCAATGGTGTTTTGTCTGGAAGCACATTTGTCATGACGCAAATAAGCCCGTTGATACCCTTGTCCGGGGCAGCTTGAGGAGTTATATTAATTTTGCTATTTTGGAGGCTCCTTTCTTCCTTGTTAGGGGGACATAGTTGCTTATTCTGTAGGGCTTCGGCCTGCTTAGTTTGTAATCCAAAAAAAAGATAAATTGAACAAATGTAAAGGATGCAAATATTTAAAAGAGTGCATGTTCAAATGTAAAAGATTTTCGAGACATTTAGAGATTATAATTTACAAAAAATAAAAAAAAAATTATAATTTATAATACGTAATACATTTAACTTTTTTTGTAAAGAGACAAATTTATTTTATATTTTAACAATAAACTATGCAAAATACATTAAAGCTGCAAATATTTTAGATTTAATTACACTTTTAGTCTCTTTTGTTTAGGTTATGCGTAATTTTGGTTGAATTTTTTCCTTTAGCCATTTTAGTTCATCTGTTTTAAAATTAAGTAAATATGGTCCAAGCATTAATTTTCTTTTCATAAAACTTAATTTTATTGAAATATTTGGGCTCAACAATGGATTTAAGATTTTAAATAATTTGAAAGTAAACAAATACAAAATTTGTTGCTCGTAGGCGGGGTCGTCTCAAATAATTTAGAAGTCCTGTTTAAATCTTAAAAATTGACCCCCTATTTGAGATTGAGTTAACTATTCAAAATGTATTCTAAAAATTAATAAATGGATTTTAATTTTTGAGACATGTAATTATTTTTAAGCAAATTATCTAACATTTGATATAAATTAAATATTTTATATTTAATTTATATAAATGTAATTCTTTTTATTCAGCTTAGGTATTAATAAATACTTATATATTACTGGTAAAACATTATTTTTTGATCGATTATTTGTTTTGGTAAAGATGATTTTTTTTTGTTGATACTGGTAAAACATTATTAACATAAAAATATAGATGATAGATTCAAGGTAAATGGAAATGGCTAAAGGAAGTATAGATGATAGATTCAGCACCAGTAGCCCTTTTTAGGAAGCTCCACACCAACAACCGAATTTGCTTTACAACTGCAAACGAAAGATATATATATATATATTTTTGACAGCGAAAGATATATATATATATATATATATATATATATATATATATATATATATATATATATATATATATATATTGCTTATTTTATATTTTTTTGGGCCCTAAGTATGTTGGATTGGGTTGAGGCCATGTGCTATTGCACGGGCCTGCACAGCCCAATTGCCGGCCCTGCTTATTGGTAGAGCTGTCAAGATGAGCGGGTCGGCCCGGCCGGTCTGACCCACTGGGCCAAATCAATTTAATTTATGCAACTTTATAATTACTAATAGATTATGCGAATCAAAATATATGGCAATTGGAAATGGATAGGTGAACTTAATTATGGCAATCTTGCTTCAAAAAAAAAATAGATTATGCGAATCTAATATAGTTTTAAATAAATGGAAATGGATAGATGAACTTAATTAGGCTAACACTTTTCTCATATCCCTCGCTACTCACCCAACACCCCCTAACTCTAAATATTCCAAACCTACCCTTAATGAGAGGACATGTTTACGTGTGATTCAGTTGAGGCCAGCCGAATAATATTCGGCTACGCCCAACCGAACGTGTATTTTTTTTGAGAAATACCCCTTTTTCTTTTACACTATTCGGTTGACCTCAACCGAATATATTCGGCTAAGGCCAACCGAATATGTTCGGTTATGGACAACCGAACATTATAAAAAATAACAAGGGGTGTTGTTCCGCTTTGTTCGTTCGGGGAAGGGGAACCGAAAATGTTTGACTGACATCAACCGAACACACCTGATACTGCACAGACAGACTGAAAACTAGAATTTTTTCTGTTTAAATTTCAAATTTCAAATGCAGACTAATATTACTAACTCAAATTGGTATTGATTTAAAAAAGTACATAACATATAGAAGTCAAATTTCCAAGTCAAATTGGAAAGCAACAATTAATCAGCTAATCACTATCTTTACTTAAATCTACATAAGCCGGTGTTTGGGTCTCAAATACCAAGGCCTTCCACTTTTGCATACGACCCGTAAACAGCGTGTCCCAACCCTTTGCTACAGGTCTCCCGTTAACATTCCAAAGCGCATCGGGCAGGGTCATTAGGACTTCCATTCTTCAAAAAAACCTTACAAAGACAAAAACAACATAATGTTAACTAATGTTTGACAAATTAAAATCAATTTCTAAATAAAAGTCGATATACCTGTACAAAGTGTTTATCCGTGAAACATATGTTGAACTGACGGGCAGTTTCGAATGGGGCAATATGAAATGGGAAAATGGTGAAAGACCCGTTAACAGACCAACAAGTCAGTACGACCTGGTATTTGTTAACAATTAGATACCCTATGTCTGGTGCAGTCATCCAATTCTCTTCAAGACCCTTGTTTGTCTGCATCAACAACTTCATCAGAAATGTGAATTTTCCCATACCACCATATACGCAAACGTTGAAGTCAATGTATTTCTTGATCTCCTCCAAAAGATCATTTCTCACAGAAAGCCAAGCATCCTCACCCCGCCCAAGTAATGCTGCAATATACCGGAATCCACTGTTCCCATCACCCTTAACATTAACAATATTGTCAACATAAGGATGAATGATCGATGGCAAGCCCCTTATGAATTCATAATAAGCTTCCGTATGAGTAACAATAGGAGCTGGTGTAAGAGTAACAGATGATGTAGGAGTTGGGTCTTTAGTAACAGTAGGAGGGGGAGCTGGGGTGGGTGTTTGTCTCTTAGGTAGAGGTGGAGTAGGTGTAGTAGTTGAATTGTCAGCTTGAGTTCGCTTTTTGCTTAGTGATGGAGTAGGTGCCGGACACTCTGATTTTGGTATAGGTGGAGTGCCAGTGGAACTCTTGCTATATATGGGTAGGAGTAGGACGTTTTCGAGACAGAGCAAAAGATGGGGGTCTAATCAAACAGCCACATAATGATGCATCAATACCAATGGCTCCACTCCGCTGCAACTCATTTGCAATATGATCTATAGCGTTGGAAGAAACTACACCCCTAATTTAATTTCTTCAAAGATCGTCTTCAAATGAGAAATTTTTGGCCTACTTAGACTATGCTCAAAACTCATTTTGAGATCATTAAACTGAATCCTAAGCATGGTACAAATTGAATCCCAAGACTTACACAAATCTCCCCTACTGTCATGCAATATTTTCTTCAACCGAGAGTATGCAGCCTCAACTCTGTTAGTGACAGTGTTGCCAAGGTGCATATACCGATTGATCCACGCATCAATAAAAACCTATTTGTATGGGACTAACCATTGCTTGTTGACATAATCTATGAAGCTGGGATAGGGTGCTGACATCAGATACAAAAGTGTCAATTCCATGTCATACTCATCAATAGATTTCGCATGGACAACTCTAAGAAATGCCTTCATCACATCCTCAACTATAGGCGTGTCTTTGATGATCAACCTAGCTCTGGCCCTCACATTCTTTTTAATGTGAAATTGACACAACAAATTTGTAGATGATGGAAACACAGCTGACAGAACATTCATCATACCTTCCTAGTTATCAGTAAGTATAACCTGTGGCAATTCATCCCGTCTCCTAAATAAACCCTTTAATTTCTCACAAACCCATGCATAGTTATCCAACCTATCAAAATTCACATAAGCAAATGCAACCGAAAAATCTTCTCGGTTGAGGTTACACCAACGATCTCAACCAACGGATACTCGAATGTTGGAGCTCAGTCCTACCCCCACGTATACTTGATCGTTGCCTTGAACGACAGTTGTATATTTGCTTTACAGTGGTACAACTATCTTTAGGCTTCATGGTCTTGATTTCATTAAGTATGAGATTAGGTGCAATATGATTCTTAGTCATTCTATCTACCACTTCCTTCTCTTCCTCAGTTAATCTACCACTGTACGGATGACCTTCATCATAAGATATGACTGCATGGTTATGTGTTCCACACATAACCCTCAATATCCATCCTCCAAGCTTCTTGATAAATTTTCCTTTCAATCTAAACTGACAACAACATTCCCTAGTGTTTGTTCCCTCAACTACACTAGTCCTATAATTTCCACCTTTTTCACAAAACAACGTGCAAAATTCTTTACCTGATCGCTTTCCAGTGTCGGATCTAGATATCACGATCACCATCCTAAGAGACCTGCCGACACTACGTACCCATGTCAATAGCTCTTCACGGTTTGCAAACAACAGAAAATGGAAAACGCAAATGTCATTGTCTTCCTTAGGCAAATTAAACATATTGAAAAGAATGAATGTTCCATACCTTATCCGTTGTGAACGAACTCGTAAAGTCTAGTACCATCAACGCATCATTTGCTGCCATTTATATGATCCTATAATAAAAAGAAATTTTCAAACAGAAGCTACTGGACTTGCTGTAATTACGTCTATTCGACTGCCCTACACCGAACACATTCGTCTCACCTTGACCGAATGTGTTCGGTTCCCCTTGACCGAGTGGCCAATTGAAAAACACCCCCCAAATGTGATTTTTGTGTGTTCGGTTGGGCCTAACCGAAATCTTTCGGTTGAGGGTAACCGAACTGAGGGCGATTACAGAAAAAAATAAGTCAAAAATAGCAACTAAATGAGATTAAAACGAAAAATGTGAGGTAGGGATAATACCTTATGATGTTTGCGAATGTTGAGGAAATGGTCAGAAGGGTAATGATGTAGTAATGGTGGATTGGGAGAGGAGTGGAAGAGATGGGAGG
This sequence comes from Astragalus membranaceus, assembly GCA_039519185.1. Classification (NCBI taxonomy): domain Eukaryota; kingdom Viridiplantae; phylum Streptophyta; class Magnoliopsida; order Fabales; family Fabaceae; genus Astragalus; species Astragalus membranaceus. Next base: position 138,928,426 of record CM076850.1, read on the forward strand.
TTTGGGTTTAGGGTGGGGTGTGTAGGAGATGGAGGAGAAGAAGAGGGATGAAGGATATGGTTGGAATGTTTTTGAGTGTTAAGGTTAATTTGGTAAAATCACCATGTCAAGGGGGTGTCGGGTAGGTAGGGAGGGGTGTGGAAAAGGTACCCAGATTCTCTGCAGTCATATTTCTACTGCATTCATGCAGTCACAGTAATCAAGGCCCAAGATTTCATGGAGCCATATTTTTTTTTTGTTTAAAAAATATTCAAAAGCTAGGATCTCATGCAGTCATATTTTTGACTGCACAGAATCCAAATCCGTGGAAAAGTGATCTCCGTTAATTATGGCAGTTGATAACTTAAATTACTAAAATTGCTCAAAAAATTTTAAAGAGACTAAAATTTCACAAAGCCCAAAGCCCCAAACAAAATAAAATATGTAATTAAAGTGGAAAAAATTATAAAAATAAATAATCAAGTAAACACTATTTGTCAAAATAAAATAAACACTAATAAATTGAAAAAGATTCCTCAATTATCATTACATGCCATGCCAGTATGTGACTAGAGAAAGGATGACTTTGAATTCTTGCTGACAAAGCTTAGCTGCGGAAGAAGCAGTTCAAGCAAGAATATTCTATACTTCGTATTCGTTTTATTCCCACTTTCCAGTCCATCCCAGTCGTTGCATTGCAGCCACCAATATCCTACCTATCTGTCCCTCTTAACTGTGTTCAGGAGTAGTAATTTTACTCAATGGCGGATTCAGGACCCGGGTAAGGGATGTCAAATTTTTTAAGGACAATGTCAAATGGGGGTAAAACTTGGTTTAATAGTGCAATTTAAAATTTTTAGGGGTTCAAAAAAAAATTCAGGGGGTTTGAGTTATTTATATAGGGTGTTGTTCTGTATTGTACTTACGAGCTCTATGATAAGGTCGAAGTAGTTAGTAGATGTTTTATCCTAGATAATGTTCGATCTTCAAGTGACGGCCTTGTTCGATCTTGAGATGGTGGTCTTGTTCGATCTTGACGCGGCGGTGTTGTACCTGCAATAACACTCTGAAGCTCAAGTCAATGTTTGAGTAAATATGTGGTGGTTGGAGAAAAATACTTACCATTAATGAGCATTGAGTGGGGTATTTATAGAGTTTGAATGTGTTTGTGTTGATGATTCTGAGTCAACCGATCTTGAGGGAGCATCTGAGCCGTTGATTTGGTTGGGCTGTTAATGGGCCAAATCGTTAATGGGCCCTAAATGGGGGTGCAAATATCAGTAAGACTTATTACCATAACAGGTGCTAAGTGCAATTTTTTTTTCAGGGGTTCAACCGAACCCCCTGAGCTATAGGTGGGTATGCACTTTTACTAATCTACTAAGTTCGTATAATTTATTTGGTGAATTTTTTACTAATCAACATTATGGTTCGTAATCAACATTATTACCATAATTTATTTGGTGAATTTTTTATTAATCAACAGGTGCTAAGTGCAATTTTTTTACTATTTAATGTTGATTGCTAGTGGTTCTGCAATTTTTTTTTAGGGGTTCAACTGAACCCCCTGAGCTATAGGTGGGTATGCACTTTTACTAATCTACTAAGTTAGTAAAAGTGGTTATTATAATTGGTGGCTTAGTAGATTAGTATAAGTGGTTTCTCGGCCACGCCTCACCTTTTTTTTGGTGAAAACAAGGGGGGTATGCATCCTCCGAGAAAGATAGATTAAACACTAGCCAAACCAAGGCCCAACAAGTCTACATCCAGAGAGTTCCTAAAAAAGAGAGGAACCACATAAAAGATTTTACAATTAGAATTCAAAGAGCTATTCTCTTTCTCTATTAAATTTGGAGGAATACAGGTCGAATGGTTGTAGGTGCCGACTGAACTGATGACCAAATGGTTGTAGGAGCCGGCCGAATGATGAATGCGGGCCGATCGTCTGAGGAATGTGGGCCGACCGTAGGAAAGCTTCTGTTGTGTTTTTCTTCCATTGAGTGCAGTATGTCCGACTGAGCCTTCTGAATACCGGTCAGTCCGGTTGGGAACAGCTCCCAACCACATCAACTTGATTCTTCACCACTTCCTTAAGACCATGGATAAGGTCTTAGTGAGGGTGGAGTTGAGACTCAGGGGCTCGCAACAGCTCAATAGCGTTAACTCAGTCAGATTCAATAGCTATTTTACGGTATCCTTTGCTCCAAGTGAGGTCGAACTCCATGATAAATCCCCAAAATTCAGCTTCCAAATTACTATATTTGTCTAGTTTATGAGAAAACTCGGAAAAGAAGCACCTTGGGAATCTCTCACCCCCCAAGCCAACATTATCACCACTATTGGAGACCGAACCCTCACAACAAAGCGGAATAAAGTCCAAAGGAGGTAGGGACCACCTCCGGTGGGTCGGGTTTGGGGGTGGGCATCCCCATCCTCGCCCTCGACTATGAATTTCGGAGAAAATTTGACTCGACTCGACTCTGAATCTAGTTAAAGCGAATTTGTGAAGGTACCAACGAGTCTTGTTGCCAAAACTACAAATCCTAGTCCTCATTTGGTTTGACAATGAAATTTCCAAAATGGCGTCCACTTCCACGTGCTAACGTAAGCCAGGATTTGGAGCTTTGAAAAGGACACGAGTTTCCACGACATGGACACAAGTTTAGGTGTTGCAACACATATCCAAACATATGCTCAACTTCAAGTTAGAAATCAATTATAGAGGCAAAATCAATTCTACTCATAACACCCCAAACACATTAAAATCAATTTTACATTTCTATTATCACTTTTAACTCTCTTAAAAAGTAAAACTAAACTAGCAATAAGTTTTTATTTTATGTCTCTAATCCCTTTTCTCACTTGTTGCAGTATCATACACGTAATGATAATTGAGTTAGCCCTCTTGTCATAATATCTCTATTGTATATAGACTAATTGATTAAATGCAAAATATATTTGGTAAATAACATTTTTATTCTTTATTTTTGCTCTAGATTTCATTTTTGTTATTTATCTTTTTTTGTCCCGTTTTAGTCCCCCATCTTCCATTTAAGTTTCATTTTAGTCTCTCAATGGTATTTTCCGTCTAATAAATTTCTTTTTTATTTTTTTTCCTTCGAAAAATTGGGGTGCTTCTATGGTACCAATGAACCACTAAATTGACCGTAGGATATTGGGTAAAATGCTATGAATAATTATGATTGAATCAACCAATATTAAATCTCAACCGTTAATAAATTTTTACACTACATCGATCAATTTTAATAATCGACGAATGAAGAATTTGATTTGGGCATTCACTTTGAAGCATAGTCAAAATTGACAATGCACACGATTGCAATTTGATAACAAAACTAAACACGATTGCAATTTGATAACAAAACTAAAAATGCTTTGTACCACAAAAAATAATTAAAAAGCCGCCATTCGCCAACAACAGTCCACATCATTGAGAATCAGATCCACCAGCTAGAAACACGATTACATAAACATAACGATCCATCCGATCCTTCTCCAAAAACACAACACACCGCAACCCACAAAACCAATCATTATGTCCAGACCACCCCACGCGCCGCCTCCACCGCCGCGTCGGCTCATCAAGCATCAATCGTGGTCTCCTGACATGCTCCGAGAAGAGGCATGGCAAAAGCGAAAGGAAGATCACAGCCGCAGCCACCGACGGCTGAGCAAGAGTCTCTCAGAGGATGACTTACAAGAGCTCAAAGCTTGCTTCGAACTCGGATTCGGGTTCGATTCGCCCGAAATCGACCCGAAATTGTCGAATACCATCCCTGCTCTGGAATTGTACCATGCTGTTAATAAACAGTACAACAATCACAGCTTGTCTCGCTCTTCCTCTTCATCGTCCTTCCTGTCTGATACTACTACTGACAATGCAAACCCCACCACCACCACCATATTCAATCCAGGTAATTTTCAATTCAAAAACATAACCCTTGCAATTTCATTTATTAACTTTATTGTTGATGGTACAATTTTTAATTTGGGTTTTTATTTTAGTTGATGTGCTATGTTTTCATTTAATTAAATATTGAGTGAATGTGGTGATGAATTTGTAATGAAGCTGATGATTTAGCTGCGAAGAAGACTCGGTTGAAGCAATGGGCGCAGGTGGTGGCATATGCGGTGCGGCAGTCTTTTCCCTTGTCGGGTTCTTCAGGCCCTTCTGACAAAGCTAAACAAAGTGTTTGAATTCAATTGTGTTCTCATTTGTTCATAGGTGGTCTTGGTTGGGTCGACTCTTTCTTGTTCTCATTTTTTTATTTGTTTTCCAAACTCAACAAACATCAAATTGCGGTGTTGGTTTGACTGTTTCAGAGACTCAGAGTTTAGGCCGCTTAATTGTTTGGTGATACTCTTCAATGTAAATATTGGTAATTATCATGGTGGATTTTATTTGTTCATGTAATGCAACTCATACATTTTCCTAAATCTACCTTAGGTTATTCCAACAAAAAAATGCCTTCAGTTAGAGCCATCCAGCACAGTGTTAGTGGGTTCATTTTTTTTTTAAACTGAATTTGCTCGATTTTCCGATCCAACTCGTGCACACCCTAAAATTGAAGGCTTAATAAAAGCCCTAGAAAGTAAACTCGTAATCGAGAGGAAACGTTGCATAGGCATAGGGAATAGAAATGAAAGAGCAACATCAAAGCTCAACTGGTATTTGGCTAGAGCGAATGCATCTTGATTAAGTCTTGTGATGTAGTGCCATACAACACTTAGCGAGTGTTTGGAACCATGATGTGGGGACTTGTAAATGTGTTCAATTGAAAAGTTTCGTGTCTTATCTTTTGCAGTGAAGTTTCATGATGTGGGACTTATGTTGCAATTGAAAAGTTTGTGTCTTAGCTTTTGGGTGAAGTGTCATGGCATTGTGTATCCAATCACATAACTAGCTGGGTCTCATTGACCTGAACTGCGACTCCTGTTGTTAAGCATGGCCAAGTCTAACCTTCAATATGTGAAATGGATGGAGTTGAGTCAACCTGTTGTAGTTTTTTATTCTTCATATTTTTTTTGGCTAAATCGTACTTTAGTCATTTATCTTTGACTTAAGTTTCATTTTGGTCCTTTATATTTTTTTTCTTCTCGTTTTGGTCATTTATCTTTCATTCTGTGTCAGTTTGGTCCTTATCTTAATTTTTTCTCATTTGGTCCTTTATCTTTCATTTTTTGTTTAAGTTTTGTCCTTTTAAACAAAAATACAGAAAAATGAAGAACACTTTGAATGTGCTCAAGAAACACCAAGAACACTTTGATTTATTGTTTCTTGAATAACTCATGCAATACGCGACCAAATTGAATGAAAACTGGACTCTAACTTGAATAAAATTTCGCAGGGAATTCAATGGAACCAAAATTAAGCTTAGAAAAGTGCTTATGCGCAAAATCATTTCTGGAACCGAAAATCTTGAATTTGAAGTTCAAAAAACCTTCAATCTCAACAATGGTGATATTGCTATAGAGCACCAAATTGAATGATTCTTGAGCCTAAAATGCTCAAAATTCAACAAGGAATCAGAATATGACAAGTATTTTATATAGAAAAGTGCTAAAATGCAAAATACCGTGAAAAATCAATTCGCATCTCTAAAACGTGTTTTGTCTCTTATTTGCTCATTTCTCAATCAATTTGAGTCAAACCAATTGCATTCAACTCGTATTGAGTGCAGAAATTGAACTAAAGCAAAAGGTTTCAACGAAAACGATGCAAAATCGAGAACGATGTGAAAAACAGAAACGCGAATGAAAGTTTCTATTTTTCACATTGTTCTCGAATTTGTATCGTTTTTGTCGATACCTTTTGCTATAGTTAAATTTCTGCACTCAATACGAGTTGAACACAATTAGGTTTGACGCAAATTGGGTGAGAAATAAGCAAATAAGAGCCAAAACACGTTTTATGGATGCGAATTGCTTTTTGACCATGTTTGCGTTTTACACACTTTTTTGTACAAAATACTTGTCATATTCTGATTCCTTGTTGAATTTTGAGCATTTTAGGCTCAAGAATCGTTCAATTTGGTGGTCTATAGCAAAATCACCATTGTTGAGATTAGTGATGCAAACGGGGCGGGGAGGGCACGGGTACCAGCTACCCGCCCCGCGAGACCCGTGCCCACCCCGTACTCGCGTGGGTACCTGCATAACGGGTATTAAATGGGTATTTTCCCTTAACGGGTACCCACGGATACCCACGGATACTTGTTAGTGTTGTAAAAATAATTTTTTATAAAATAAAACTTGAAATACTATACAAAACTAACCTATTAAATTTTATAAACATTTTACTAACTTATAATTGTAAACAAATGGAGATAAAAAATACTAGAATTACAATAGGAAACTTTAAAAACAACAACCCACTAATTATCCAAAATATTAGGATAAAATATACAACACAAGTTATCGAAAATGACAACAAAATATCAATAAAAATCCACTTAAACAACAATGATAGAAATTCACTTCATCAATAAATATATGTTACAGGTACGGGTACCCACGGGTACGGGTACCTCATTACCCGGCCCCCCGTTTATTGACGGGTATTTTAAATGTCGGTTTATTTTGCCCGTGGGTACCCGTTAAGGGACCCGCCTTGTGCCTATTACAGGTATTACCCGCGGGCGCGGTTGCGGGTTTATTTTGCACCCCTGGTTGAGATTGAATGCTTTTTGAACTTCAAATTCAAGATTTCGGTTCCAGAAGTGATTTTGCGCATAAGCACTTTTCTGAACTTAATTTTGGTTTCATTGAATTCCTTGCGAAACTTTATTCAAGTTAGAGTCGAGTTTCATTCAATTTGGTCGCGTATTGCACGTGTTATTCAAGAAACAAGAAATCAAAGTGTTCTTGGTGTTATTGAGCAAATTCATAGCGTTCTTCATTTTTCTGTATTTTTTAAGAGGACCAAACCGAAACAAAAATAAAAGATAAAAGACCAAAGTGAGAAAAAAATAGATAAAGGACAAAATGAAACTTAAGTCAAAAATAAATGACCAAAAGTGCAATTTAGCCTATTTTTTTTTGATAAACTTTATTCTTCATATTTTTTTTGGACTTAGGAAATTTTTATTATTTTATAGTTATGAAAATAAAACTTTATCTTTAGGCTTAAATATTCTTTTTGTACCTACAAATGTAACATTGTTTTTGGTTTTAACCCCTGAAACTTTTGATTTTTTTTTTTCCATTTCTACAAAGTCCAAAGTCCAAACTTTTAGTTGCACCACCTCTTTTTGGTCTCTCATGTTAGTCTCGGTTACAAAAACTCTTACTACTCTCCATCTATTTTAAGCAAAACAACACTTTTTTAGGGTCATTGAGTAAGTGATGTATCTGGTCTATTTCAATAAACTTAAGAAGTATTTTTTTACTTATAAATAAGTCCATAGGGAATATTTGGCAAGTATTTTTCCAACTAGCACTTTGGAGCCAGACTAATGAGCATGTTGAAGATATTTTTGGGGTTTTGCTTTTCACACACTCCCTTCCTACTTCTTTCACTCCCTCACACACTCGATATCTTGATATCTGGAGTGACAAATTTTGCCACTCAATATCAAAATACGGAGTATGTGAGTGAGTGCAAGAAGTAGGAAGGGAAGTGTCGAAAGAGATCACCTATTTTTGGACCGAATTGTATGTGCTAATAAATTGTTAGCTTGAGTTAATCCTTTAAGAGTTGTGGGTCGAATAAGCTAGTCAATGAGTCCATAATTTTGAAAACCAGATAAGCTAATCTGTTTCAATCTTTACATTAGATTTTGGGATTTTTTTCACACACCTCCTTCTACACACAAAACACCTATTAATGCCGTGAAAAGATAAAAATTCTCTTAAAATATAAATAGTTTCCGGCGCGTTCCTGTTTTCATGGTTTTCAAGGGGTACGGTATTATAGTACCAAACTGTATTCGGTACCTTAGTACGTTGACATCTAATTTCCCACACACTCCAAGTACCGCCAAGGTAACAAACTGGTTCGGTACCAAGGTACTGTGTATGCTAATTCCGAAACAGCATAGACACGGTACCAAACCAGTTCGGTACCTTGGTACCGTACCTGTTAAAAATTATGCAGAAATTTTCTATGTTTCAACGGCTTGGATTTGGGTGTTTATCATTTTTATTTTGTCATGTCTGTTTTGTGATGTACGGTACACTTTTCATGAATAATCATAGACGAGTATATAAATTAAAATAATCGTAGACAGATATATAAATTAAAATAATCGTAGATGGACATATAAAACCCTGATAACTTAATGTACATCATCCATACAAATTATAAAAATAAAGAACCTAAAAAATACAAGTCCTAAGGCAACTACCGGGTCTCTCGTGTGCCTCACCCGCCCCTCTGCTGATACACGTACCCTCTAAAACGAGTGAACAACCTGGTAATCTCTTTCGGCCCGACTAGGAGAGTTCTCATATGTCTTTAGGTTATGTTTACTATTACATTTCACAGGGCCGATCCAGCTATAAGGCATTCCAAACCATCGCTTTAGGCCTCAATTTTTTTTGTATAGGTGAAAAAGGGTCTTGAAATTAAATATCATATACTACAAAAGAGCTTAATAATCAAAGCGTGGCTCGGAAGTCAGGGGTTGGAATCCCATAAACCCCATTTTGTGAAATTTTATTTAAGTTACTGCTGCATATTAAAATTAAAAAAAGAAGCATAATTGTCTCCTTGCGGGTTTAAACACATGCATGATCAATATTATGAATCTGACCTAAGCTTACCACTACATCAACTTACTGTTAAATGACATGAATAAAATATATAAACTAGCACTATACAAATATTTATTATTAATTTTATATTCTATTTTATACTTTAAATTTTAAAAATTATAAATATTGTCAATATAAAATTGGGTTAAAGGTATGTTTCGTCCCTGCAAATATCACAATAATCCAGTTTCGTCCCTGTAAAAAAAAAGTTTTAAAACAGCCCTTGCAATTACCAAACGCTTCTAGTTTCGTCCCTGCTGTTAACTTTCCATCCAAAAAACTAACAGTTGCCACGTCATCAACCCTTGCCCAAAAAAAAGTTTTAAAACAACCCTTGCAATTACCAAACGCTTCTAGTTTCGTCCCTGCTATTAACTATTCACCATCTTCAACCTCTTGATTGTCTTCTTCAAACCCAGATCCCATCAAATCTCCTTATTTCTTTACACAAAATCTCATTCTCACCACAAACACCAAATAATGACATTTTATATTGAGTCAATATATATATAACATTATAATGTTATAACAAAATTTTCATCTATCTATCACCATATATTTCCTTTTTGTTATGAACAATCACAACAGTCTTTCAACTAAATGAACCAAATCTCTTACTTCTATCTGATCTAATGCAAGCATATTGCAGATGCATTTATTAACTATATTGTGTTGACCTAAAAATCTCACATCAACAGCTGTCTCTCAACTAATCTAGTAGGGGAATTTACTGACCCCAGTATACGGAAAATTGAAAGTAGTAGGGTAGTACAGTAGGGAGAGAAGTGAAGCAAAACACAAGTTCCATCTTCATCTCTCAACTGGTATTACAACAACATTTTGTTAGGAAGAAATGAACATTATCAAACTATCATTTATTAAATCTCAGTATGCAACTTTAGGTGCTTTCAAGTTTGCATCTTCATTTCTCTCATGACTCATTTTGCTCATTTTTCAGTAGAGGCTCTCTAGAAGCTTAGCTCACTATCTTCTTATCTAACTCATACTATTCTTCCATTTTACTCAATCGCTTTAAATCATCGAGGTCAATAAAATGCACCTAATACAAATCAAATTGCAACCAAACAAAGATATTTAATGTCACAAACATTATTACAGGTGTAATTCTTTTTTGTAGATAAAGATAAAAAGAATATATAGGCTCTTCAAGAATGGAAATAATTTACCTAAATTATGCCTAAACAACCACAATTCAAAACTATATCATATAAATTATGATATCCATGTAAAGAACTGCATGTTATTATTACTTTTTCTTTAATAAAAGAACTGCTATGACTACAAGATATAAACAACTATTTTCTAAAGTAATAAGTGAAATCATGAGTAAGAAAGGCTCATTCAAAAGTTCAAAGATCCAACAATAATTTTAAATCATTTTTACCTATGGAACCATAGGTAATGTCTATGTCTACGTCAGCCTCCTTTGTAAATGACGGTACTTAAATTTTCTACCTATGGAGTCCAAGGCTTGTGTCTGAAAATTCTTTTGATAGTGTCTTTCAAAAGGCTAAAGTCATAGTTTTTTTGAGAGATAGATGGAGAAGTACTGTAGCGGGGTTTCTCTTTAAAGCTGGTGTGGCTCAAGTATGAAATACCTGAAAATTCTTTTGATAATATCTTTGTTGCTTTCATTATAATGTTATATATATATTGACTCAATATAAAATGTCATTATTTGGTGTTTGTGGTGAGAATGAGATTTTGTGTAAGGAAATAAGGAGATTTGATGGGATTTGGGTTTGAAGAAGACAATCAAGAGGTTGAAGATGATGAATAGTTAATAGCAGGGACGAAACTAGAAGCGTTTGGTAATTGCAAGGGTTGTTTTAAAACTTTTTTTTGGGCAAGGGTTGATGACGTGGCAACTGTTAGTTTTTTGGATGGAAAGTTAACAGCAGGGACGAAACTAGAAGCGTTTGGTAATTGCAAGGGCTGTTTTAAAACTTTTTTTTTACAGGGACGAAACTGGATTATTGTGATATTTGCAGGGACGAAACATACCTTTAACCCTATAAAATTCCATTTCTTTAATTTTTTGAATTTTTATATTACTTAGATTTCTATAGGACTCTTTCACTTTAATATTTGTCTCTTTTATATTACATTATCCTTTAAAAGACCTCACTAAAAAGTTTGCTTTAGGCCTCCAAATTAGTTAGGCCGGCCCGGAGATTTCAAAATAGCTAACGCTTTCGGTACCTTATTCTCCTTGTGGTTCGTATAAATTGAGTTTTTAATTACATGACATTAAGAACCCATTTAACTTTAATCTACATTTAGCATGTGTCAATTTTTAAGACAGAGAGTTTCGTTTAAATGACATTATTATTTTTAAATATATTTCTTTGCATGGTCAAAGTTTTTTTTTTACGGAAAAAATTTAGGTACAAGTCTTTAAATATTGTTTGGACATTTTTCAGTTACAAGAAGATATGTCTATTGTTTATATTGTATTTTAAGTTATTTATTTATTTTTGTAAAAAAAATTCCACATATCATCCCGTGATTAGAAAACAACACAAATAAAATCTGCTAAACACCAACAAGGGTTGGTTCGAGTGGTAACTGGACTCGGATCTAATCCCAAGGTCTCAGGTTCGAATCTTGGGTGTAGCAAAAACTTTATTCGGAGGAGAGAACCACACGGGTCGGCAAAGCCGGGTACTCGTGGCCAACCAGGTTCCCCGGTGTAGATTAGTCATTAACAAAGTCGGTGAAAACTTCGCACCGGTTAACATGGTAACCAAAAAAAAAATCTGCCAAACAACACACAAGTTTTCTCTTTTATTTAGTTGTGAAAAGTTGTATTATCTAAATTTCTAATTATATTATTATTTCATTTATATTAGTATAAATGCATAACTTCTTTTTGAAGATATTAATACAAAACTTTACACACATAATTCGATCATCCATCTATCATTGAATTTATAAGCATGCCTATAAAATGATACGCAATCAATCAAATTCATTAATAAAATTTTAAATATTTTCCTTATTTTTTAACCTCTTTATGAACTATTTTTTTACCAATTAAAAGCAGTCAATTTAAAATAAGTGGGACCATCTATTTATGTTTATTATTTGAACTGAAGTTAGTCCAAATTGGTAAAGATAAAAATAAGGAAGTCCATATTGGTAGCATAAGGGAATATACGTTAGAAAATTCAACTCCATACCTAAAACCGTAGAAAATTAGATTGATAATTTTAGTTGTTTTTTTTTACTAACTAATTTTGGTTATTTTTTCTGACAAATTAGTTAGTATTTATTTGGCAATGACAAATTAGTTAGTTAATTAGTTTAGAACCCAAAATAGGAAAAAAAAGAGAATATGGAAATTGACTTATGGATAGGGTCGAGACAAGGGAATTTGCAACTTCTTCATGTTTCTTAAATCGCCACCTGAGCTACTTTCCTGGGACCCAATGAAGACAGAGTGAATGGACAGAAGCGGCCATGTGATGGATACGGCGAAACTTGGCATGAGTTACACGCGCCACTAAAATGTGCACACTCCCCACTCTCTTTCTTCAACGAAAGATCCTTCAAAAATATCTGGCTCAAGATATTATCTTCCGATGACGTGGCACCCAGACGAATGCATTGACACGTGTAAAAGCGACGCCATCTGGAACCCTTTTTGCCCCGAGACAGAACACACCTCTCTCGAACCGAACCAGAGCCGGAGGGTTTCACTTTTTTTTTTCTTCTTCTCCGTATTCTTTCTCTACTAAAATTCCGATCACTCTCGCGCACTATGGAAGGGGATCTCCTTCTACGGCGTAGCCTTCACTCACCACCGGTTCCCTCCGATCCAGAACCTTTGCCAGAGTTGACTCGCTCCGGCTCCGACTCCTCCGCCATCACCGTCGACAGTACCTCCAAAGATTTATCGCATCATTGCGCGGCCGCTCCGTTTCCGGTAACTCTACTCATTTAACCTTCTCTTCCATAATTCTTTTACGCAGCTGATGTCGGATTTTCCAATTTAGCGTTATTTTCTCTTTTAGGCTTTGATTTTTTGTGATAAAAAAATTGCGAGTTCAGAGATTGATCTCGTTGTGTGTTTGGAAGTCTGGATGTGAATAGCCGTTTGGATTCTAGGTCTCTTAAGCGTTTGCGTCTCGCTTTTATGGTATTTAATCGTGCAGGTTTCCTTTGCATGTCGTTCAAGCTTCCATGGTATGGGAAGCTAGATTCCAATCTTTGTTCGCTAATTTCAACCAGTTTATGAGTCGGGAAAATCTGAAACCGCTTAATAGAGGTTAACTTAATGCGGTGAAGATTGTCAACTACCTGAAATTGATAATCGTGTTATAAATTTGCGAACGGTTTGGCCTTATTTAAGGTTTGACCGTGGATACTAAGGCATTAGGATCAATTTTGTTTGTCAATCTGTAATTTTTGATTATACATGTTAGCAAACTATCTCTATGGTGTAGATTATGTATACTAGATAACTCATGGATATTTTTGGTAAATTGTTTCTGTTGGAGAGCTTTTGATTTCTATCCACAGCTTAAATGAAAATATTCTATCTGATATGCTTTTCTCCATGGAGCTCCAACACCGATGCATGTTAGAAGCTTGTTCTATACTGGTGGATTGGTTTGAATTTGATATGATTCCTTTTCCCATTAACAATAAGAAATGTCATATGTAGTATTTTGAAATCTCCAGTTGCTTGACATAACTTATTTTTCAAAAGGCCAATAATGCATGCTCAGTTGCTTGCTTATGAATATAATAGAGTTCCAAATTTACAATTTGAAATTTGGGACCTTGTTTTTGATTGCTTGTGAATTTTGAAACTTTTCTTTTCATTTAGTTTGAAGTATATACTGAACTCGGTATTTTTTACTAGGACCAGTCGAGGAGATGGACAGATCAGCTGCACAGTCTATATCTTAGTTCTTTAGAGGCGTCGTTCGTGAATGAATTGCATCGTTCTCTACATTTACGTGGTTGGAGCTTTCACAATAATACAAATGACACATATAAGTGTAGAACTCTGCAAAATTCACCCAATATGCCTGGGCAGGTCAGAGATAAATTCTGATTTAGAGTCGCCATTGTGTGTATATGTCATATTTTTGTATGTATTTTTCTTCGTAATTAGGCCTTATTATCTCTTTTGTTGCTTTCAGTCTCTGGCTCTACAAGATGGCTGCCAGAAGATCGGCCTTGAAAAAATTGCACCCATGTTGGAGAGCACCGCTGATTCTCATGTTCTTACAGGAAGTCATCTGGGACTTACATTGGTAGAGAAAACTTGTAGTTTGGCAGAGCCTGTTACTGATGAACATGACTTACTTTGTGATGAGGAGATTCATGCCATAGGGAATTCAGCATTGGCCAACAGGTCGGCAAGTAGTTTGGAGAAACAATGTATTTGCTGCTCATTCCAAACAGAATCAGGTTGCAGTACTACAGGTAGCTTGAACTACATTTTTCTTTTGCATGGTCGTTATTCTGTTGGCTAGATCATGATACTTTTTGTGACCCTGTCTCTTCTTGCACCCTGTCGTATTCACTATTGTCATAGACACACTGATGTGTTTTATGCTCAAGATACATGCTTGCAGTCTCAGTTGCACATACATTATCAAGTTCTTTGTGTTCTGCGATTCATGTTATCAGAGTATCAGTTTACTCGGTGTTTAGGAAGTCTAAATGATCTTTGAATTAAACAATGGCATTAAGGGGACTGCATATCAATTAATTCTGATTTTCTCTAAACTGCAAGCTTATTGATACTGGTCTCACTTAAACTGTTGGTTGCAGACCCATGGTTAAAGATTTTAGTTAATTATAAAGTTAAAATTTTAAAATAGTTTTTTACCAGTCATTTAACCATTTGATTAGTATTATGCCTAGATACATGTATGATTTTGTTAGTTGAACAAAAGCACATCTTTATGTTGTAGTTGTTGATGGTGACGGGCATCATCTATTTACTCCTCTGGTAATAATCACTGTTCAAGTAGCCATTTATTTTATTTTTTGCGTACATATCCTTGTATGGTTAAAGAAGGAAATATGTTTTCCAGATGGAGAAACCTATTAATTAAAAGTAAACCTCCCCCCTCCCATCTTTCTTGTGTTGATATAACCTTAGATCTTTTTTGTTTATCTCAGTCATGTTCTTGTCACTAAATCAGTTCGGTTATTTTGTCCATGTACTTGCATAGTGATGTGGCATTTAAGAATTTTTCTCTCCAAAAATTAAGTTTATTTTTAGATGGTGTTTTGTAATGCCATTTTAATGTATGTGCAGCGGATTAAGGGGGTAAATAAAATCTTGACATACTTATTTTTTTGGAACATTAGCAATGGCCATGATTGAAGCCTGTGTGTGTAGAAGTTACTGATTGAGACATAATCAGCAGGACAGTCAAGACTCAAGAGAGTTTTTATTTATGAGAGTAGATTCTGGTGCTTGTCCTTTATAGATATACGTTTGGGTTTCTTTGTATGCTGACTATCAGAGTTGGTTATTTAATGTGGATAATTTATTGACTCTTTCACAAAGCTTTTGTTCCTTATATATGTAATTGTTTTACAGATCTACTATGATACTTTAGCCCTTGATCTCCTTTTTTGAATAAGTCCTTGCCAACCATGTCCCAACACTTGTACAAACCACTGATTTCACATGTTTTTCTTATATTGCTCAGATTCAGTCAAGTATACATTGATTAAAATGCCTGATAGAAATTTGTTGTTACATACATTATACTTTTACATGCTTTATGGCTTTCTGTGAGAACTAAATCAATACCTCTAGTCAACTGAACGGTTGGATCATCTAAGGACAGAATGAACATGCTTAGTAATGCCATCTTGTATTTGATGAAAACTGTATAATGTCAAGCAATGCATATAAATATCTGAAACGTGTATCAACTGGGCTTTTTTAGTCCTTAAAGTGAGTGGTGTTCAAGAGAAAAGATCTATTTCACCGGTTCCCCCCCCATGCTTTTAAACCATTTCTGCAAGAATATTCTACTTGGTGCCAATAAAAATGTGACTTGTTTGAATATCATGATTGTGATACTTTTTGGGACAGGAATAAGGTTGTAATATTTTTATTCTTTATTTTTTATTTGGCAATATTTCAATTATTTTACTTTTCTGTTTTTAGTAGAGATCACTGATCAAAACTTCAAGGATGAAGTAGCCAGTTCTAGCAGCATACCCGTGTCTAAAAGGTTGAAGACAACTGAAGCTGACAGTTCAAGAAGAGATCAAGTAGTGTGGAATTTTTTCCTTATCCGATAATAATCCAAAGTAACTTTTGCATGGCTTGCTAAGCTTTTCAGATTCATTTTATATGCAGGTTGTACCTTTTGGAAAGTTTCACACAACAGATGTTTCAACTAGTGGTAATTCAACTGCAGAGAGTAAAGGACATGAATTGCTATCTCAACTCCCAGAGAGCTTCCATGTCCCAAAGTCTGATCTGCCTTACTTTCTCAGGGATAGGTAAAAAGTATTTGCAAACCTAGAATTAAAGCCTTGGATTCTACACTGGATGCTGATATAACACGAGAACAGACAATTTGCTTGGAGCTCTTTCAAGAAATTTGAGGAGCTTATGTAAAGGAAAATCAGACGCTGCAACTGTATTCATCTTGAGTTTAGTGCAGGTTAGGGTTATCCAAAGGTGTTTAGTGTAATACAATGCTGGGGAGAATCCTTTGATGGCAATATGCATAGACATAGTGAAAGTTATGATTTTGTATGATTTTTTGTTAGATGAATTTTTGGGTGATTAACCAAAGGTTTATTTAGGTATCAAAGATAAGTGTTACAATTCTTTAGTTAGATGCTCAAGGTTTTTGGCGCTATTTGTACTTCTTAACTGAAAAGATAGAGAAATCCATGATGCTCCTTTAATAGTAAATTGTAGGCGAAATTGTTTTTGAAGTGTTCTGACTTAATTTTAAGTTTGGATTTAGTTTTTTAATTTTAAGTTCCGGTTTCGATTTAGTTCTTTAATTCTCAAAATGTGCCTGCTGCTTCTTTTGAGTTTTTGTTTCCTCCATTAAAAAGAATCCGTGACTTTCATGATGTTGATGCGGTTATAACAATGCAGATGTGGTAAGTTCAAATAAACTTTTTGGAATTTCATGACGAATTATGCTATCCTAATCCTAATGCAACTTGTATACCGTTCCTTTTAATTATCTTTTTTTTTAAACCAGTTCCTTTTAATTATCAACTAAGCTAGTAATTGTTGTGATTAAGATAACCAACCAATTCTGAATCACATTTACAGATGTTCTTCCGAAAGGAAGAAATAACTTGGAAAAATACAGCAACAAAGAAAGTCTAATAAAATGTGTCTCTTTTGTTTACCCAAAAAAAAAGGTGTCTCTTTTGCCGTACCTAAATATGTTATTTGTCAATTTATTTGGATCAAAGGTCCCTCGATTTAGGGACCAAAGTGTGCATGCACACCACCACGTTTACAACAGCAAATTTGCTTTTTTTTTACTTTTTCAAAATGCGAAATACTAACAATAACAACTCCAATGAATGAAACCATTTCACTATCCAGATTTTTTTGGAGAAATATCCCAATACAATATTTTATGCTATGATGTACTCCGCTCCTCAAATTGAATACCGTTGCTTTTTTTTAGAGGTAGACATGTGTACACTTTTGTCCAACCAAACCCGCAGTTCGATCCAACCCAACCCACAAAATCCGAGTTGGTTTCGGTATTTGAGTTGGGTGGTTTAAAAATAGGCAAATCCACGTGTATGGGTTGCATAGGCGAATCCAAGTGCAAGTGAGGTGGTGCACTTGCACACCCTAAAAAAGCTTTTTTTTACAATAAATAAAAATAAGCACTTACTTTCTTATATAATTTGTATTTTGACTCCTGAAAATATAATTTTGCACCACAATTCTTTCAATTCCAACAATTAAAAAAAATAATAAACTCAAAATTTAGTTCCTGAATTTACACTCTTTCTTCTACTTAATTCGCAAAGTATATAAAATAATAATTAGTCTTTAAAATTTGTGAAATCTTTCAAATTAGTCTCTAACATTTTAATAAATTTGTCTTATAGTAGCCGTAAGAGACTATTTATAAAACTTTAGAAAGTAATTTGACAGATATCAAATACTTTACGGACTACTTATTATTTTAGTATACTTTAGAACCTAAATAGGAGATGACATGTAAACTTAAAGACTAAATTAACGATTTACTTTTAAATAAATTTGCTGTTAAATAATTTGATTCTTTATTTTTAGTGAATCAAATGAGGACTATGAAAAAGAAATTTTAAATAACCCTATAAACCAATAACTATGATAATGATTTTTTTGCATCCCTTGGCCTAGGGCGAGACACTCGGCTTCAGCAAGCAGAGTCATCCTCTTAGAAGTTTTAGCATAAGGTTGAATCTAAACGTAACATTCAAGTTCTTCTATAGATTCTTTTTTTTTTTGACGGGATTCCTTCTTAAGAGTACCCCTCTTTGCCATTCTTGGTAGAGATTTCCTCCTTAGACTCCTAGTTGGCCTAACAACAAGTTGAACTTCATCAGAATTGATAATCTTCTGATCAAAACTCACCATTGTGAGAGACTAATCCCTTCTGTTAGATCAAATTTTGCTTTTAGTTTCTGTTTTCTTGAACATTCCTGTTATAATCATATCTACCAACTTCTAAATTTTTTATTTTTATAGAAGGTTGACGAGATATACCCACTCAAACTTCAGCTTCGCTGTGAAATAATCCATCAGCAAGTTAACATTTCAATTCCCATTATTTATTTATTTATTTCTTTGTTAACAAAAATTTCAGAAAATAAATTTTCAGTTTCACGATGATACCAACAATAATTAAAAAATTATTTATATAAGGTCACACTAACACATTGGAAAAAATGTGAATGGAACCTCTGCCTTTATCGGTTGATAGTATATCGTAAATATTGATTTATTAATTACCAATAAAAAGTTGTAAACTCTCTCTAAAGGTGTATTTGGATTAGGAGAGAAAGATGTTAGAGAGAAAAAGAGAGAAGAGAGAGTGAGGAAAGAGAGAATGATGTGAGAAATAGAGTAGATTAGGGGTGTTGTTTGGTTTAAGAGAAAGATGAGAAAAATATGGGAGAGAGAGTTGTGTCTCTTAGTTTGGTTGGAGCAAAAAAGAGAAGAGAGAAAAAAATACTAGTTTTAAAAGGACAAAAACACCCCTATATGTTTAATTTAATTTTTTAATTTAATTAACTTAATAGTTATTTTAATTATTTAATTAAGTTAGATAAATATTTATTTTAATTATTTATTAGTAAAATATTTATTTTAGTTATTTAATTTAATTAAATAACAAAAAGAATTAGGAAATTGGGGTGATAAAGTGAGGGTAAAATGGTAAAAACATATTTATTGAGCATTTTCTTCTCACTTTTTTCCTACAATTGGAGAGATTGCAAAAAACACTAAAACAAAACGCTGGCAACTTCGCTGGCTGTGGTGGCCTTGCCCGCAATTCCGATGCAAACCTGCTTTTCGCCTTCTCCCATAAGCTTGAGCCCTGCTCCTCCCTCGAAGCTGAATGTTGGGCCGTATAGCACGGTTTAAGCACTGCAAGGGGGAAAAGGGCACTCTAAGATTGAAGTGAGATCAGATAACAAGATGGTGATTGATATGTTAAAAGGCGTGCTTCACCCTCTCTTCTCCCTTGATCGATTAATTCACATCACTCAAGGGTTTGGTACTGAGAGGAATGGAGTTGTTTGGTGTCTTTTCCCTAGGGAGAGGAATCTTCCTGCTGACATTCTAGCTAAAAACAGTACCAGGATTAATGGTGTTTGTAAAATTTATGATACAAACCCCTCTTTTTTTTTGTCTCAGGCCTGATGGCCGAGAGTGTTGGCTTCTTTGGCCCTTTGGGTTAGTTGTTGCTAGGCTTTAGCCATTTTGTTTCACCAAAAATCATCCCTCTCTTTCTATTTCCCATTTCTGCTCTCAATCAAACATGAGAAAAACACTCTCTCTTCCATCTTTCACCTCAAACAAGAGTTTTAAGTTTTATCCCATTATTCCTAAACTGAAATCCGAATCCAAGAATCCTGATTAGATCAAAAGAGATCCATATCATTTCATCCATAAACTTTTGGTTCTTAAAAAAATTCTTTTAATAACAAATATAATCAATAATATTTTTAATAATTAGTTATTATTATCTGTGTGTATTGAAGCTTACTTTAACTTCAAACCCAAGCAAAGACAAATAGAGAATCTAATCCAGAAAAAGACTAGTATATGGATCTGATAGGAAAGGAACACACCTTATAAGCCCAAATTAAAATGGACATCATTTATTTATCCAAACATAGAATCAGAATTAGGAGTAATAAGACAAGAAGGCCCCTGTTCTCGTTTTATGTTTCTTATTTCTTATTGGTTTCAGTGAGTTAGTTCTGTTCAGCAAAGAAACCACCCCGTAGACTTTATTGAGTCTTCAAAATCTATGCATCATCACCAACTAAACTGCAAACTCCGCATTTCTACGACAACTAGTAAAAGCTTTAACCTTCAACCTCACATCCTTCTTTTTCTTCGTTTTCCTTTAACAAGCAGGTTCATGGAATCGTGGCTATAACGCCACCCCATTTCAACTACCTTCCCAAGCTTCGTTTTTTCCTTTATCTATCGCAGTTTCTGGGTAAGAAAAAAGTGGGAAATTGAGGAATTAGAAGTTGGAGGTAGAATTGATTGATGGGTCTCGTTTGGAATCAACGAGGCTCTAGAACTGAGACGACGACCCAAGAAGGTTTACCAGTTTCTTATGGTGTTACGGCGGCTCCTAAGAAGAAATGGTCCAATTTAATGCCTTTATTTGTGGCCCTTGTTGTCATTGCGGAGATCGCGTTTTTGGGTAAGTTGGATATGGCGAAGAACGCAGGCATGGTTGCTGATTTTTTCCACGGGTCCCGTGTGGTGGTTGAAAGTGATAATTTGGGGTTAGATAGGGTAGTAGGTAGTGATCGGAGTCCGGAATTAGAGACAGAGAGCTGTGAATCATGGTTGGAGAGGGAGGATGCTGTTACATATTCAAGGGATTTTTCTAAAGAACCTGTTTTTGTTTCTGGAGCTGAACAGGTTTATTTCATTCTATTGCCCTCTTTCATGCTCTTTTAAGATTATTATTATTTATTAGTCACTTTTATGCTCTTATATGATTTTTAGACCTTCTGTTTTTTTTAAGGGTTATCTGACTGCTTTTCCAATTTGGATGAAAGGGTAGTTATTAGTCTAGTTGATTGTAAACAACTAATAATTATTAGTTATTACTTATTAGTACTAATATGTACCCCTGGTGATTGTTCTTATATAAAGTCTTACTGTCCCTCTAAAGTTATTAGTTCATTCAAATGCAGGAATGGAAATCATGTTCAGTGGGATGTAAATTTGGGTATGATGGGGACAAGAAACCTGATGCTGCATTTGGCTTACCTCAACAAGCTGGAACAGCAAGTGTTCTGCGATCAATGGAATCAGCACAATACTATGCAGAGAACAATCTTGCCATGGCACGACGGTGGGTAAGCACTGTCATAAAGTGTTGATTTATTAGATTGGACCATTTGTCTTGTATATGTTGCTTAAGTTTGTATGATGATCTTATATTGTTTTCATTGTTTCATGGAAATGTGTGAGCACTGCAGAAATTTTCCTGGTTTAATGCAGTACAAGTTTTTAGTTGCACCAATGTCTTTTCTCTTTTTTGACTGCATTTGCAAGTGATAATTGGTGCACAATTCTAACCTTTATGTTATTCGTTTTCTTTGATTGAACTTCTTTCTTCTTGTTTGTTTTTCACTAGAGAGAATTTTGTACTCCAATTTTTTTTGAAAACAGTATAAAAAATTAAACTGATATTACTATATCCTTGTCTACTAGGAGGGGATATCACTTTGTAATGACAACCAGTCTATCATCTGATGTTCCTGTCGGATATTTTTCATGGGCTGAGTATGACATCATGGCACCGTTAAAGCCAAAAACTGAGAAAGCTCTTGCAGCTGCATTCATTTCCAATTGTGGTGCTCGAAATTTCCGGTTGCAAGCTCTTGAAGCCCTTGAAAAAACAAAAATATTGATCGACTCTTATGGTGGTTGTCATAGGAACCGTGATGGAAGAGGTGTGTTATTATAAATTTGACAAACTAATATATTAATGGCCGATTATAGATATTTCCAACATTGTAGTTACAGTATCCCTTTTATCGTTGCTTGGTTATCTTCTTGGAACTATGTTGGAAGAAAGTAACTGGATTTGCAGATTTTAGACATTGAAAGATCATCACTTGGTTGCAAATGCTTCTTCGTTTTTTTTTTCTTTTTAATAGGAAAACGCTTCTTTGTTTTTGAGAATAACTTTTCTATCTGTAAAATGCTTTCTGATGTGTGTCATTGGACCTGAAAATATGGTGCGGACATAAATTGTTATTGATCAATTACTTATGCTGAGATGCTGATATTGAAATAAAAGTTGCAAACATTCAATCACTAGATCTTTCCATCTAGA
The DNA here is from genome assembly GCA_039519185.1 of Astragalus membranaceus. Lineage (NCBI taxonomy): Eukaryota > Viridiplantae > Streptophyta > Magnoliopsida > Fabales > Fabaceae > Astragalus > Astragalus membranaceus. The sequence goes on from CM076850.1 coordinate 138,950,769, forward strand.
TCTCTAAATGAGAGGCTCTGACACCTTCTTTAAACGTAGAAAAACCAGTAAACTTAATGCTTAAGATGTCAGTTTTGCATCCTGAATTTTTTTTATTGGAAATTTATAATTTGATTCACCGTTATTTAATTGAAACTTTTCTTTCAATTAACTGTGTCACATAATTTGACTTGGCTGACCGACCATATCTCTGGCAACACGATGGATATCCAAACCGAAGTGGAAGACTTACATTAGAAATAAACATAGGAACATATTTTCAGGACTTTTTTAAGAAATACATTTTTGATATTTTCTTTTCAAATATTTTTGGCCTTTACTTTTTTCAGATGGGGTCTTTTATAAAAGGTCTTGCTCGAAACTTGAACTCAGTTCGGTGTTTTGGGTAATATTATCAGCATGTTCCCTCCAATTTCTCTATTTTTCTGTTTTCTTGTTTCTCCCTTTCTTCCTGGATTTTGCATCACTGCAGACTTTTTATTGGTACAGAGCTGTAAATTTTTATAATAAAAGAAGAAACTTTATTCTAGAAAAGAATAAAGGAGTTTGGAAGTATACGTTTCACGTCCCTTTTTTGATCTTTTCTGTTTGAAATGCTTTTTGAAAGAACTGGCGGTGGTTAGTTGACTACACACTTTCAGCTAAGGAAACAACAATTATACTTGAAGATTGATAATGGTGTTGGACATAAACAAGCACAGGATATGCTAGCATTCAATATTATAAGTCTCTATTATCTTTATGTATGATACATTAATTTGCAAATCTTTTGATATTATTCCCATTATTTATGACTATAACTTCCAAAGTTCCAATGAATATGTGATGCTATTTGGTAATGAGTATTATTATGATTATTATTTTATCTTATAGCAGTGGATAAAGTGGAAACCCTGAAGCGCTACAAGTTTAGCTTAGCATTTGAGAATTCTAATGAGGAGGATTATGTAACTGAAAAATTCTTCCAATCCCTTGTTGCTGGTATGGAATATATTTATTATCTACCTTTTTCTCAATTACTTTCATTTACTAGATATTCAACATATATGCAAAACTAGTTGTTTAGGGGCTTCAGAAATACTTTATTTTAGTTCTTGCTTACACAGTGCTTCTTTAATTCTACTCAGTTGAATCTTATCTAGTCTCTTAGTGTCTATTGGCAATGCCTGCATGAATACTCTGCATTTGTGAATGAGCTTTGAAGTGATGAACCAAACATACAGTGTGCAAGGTAGATTTGATAGTATAGTACTGTTGGTATAAATTGAAACAATTATATTGCAAATCAAGTTGACTTTTACATTAGTTTCCAAAAAGACAAATGTTTCTCGAATATTTGATAAATGATAATATATTAATGTGCCATCGACATCGAGTCATATTCTAGTCTGGTGTTCTTGAATGCTGTAGAAGAGAAAAACACATTTCCATGTATAATTGTGGAAAAATTTATAATGGGTTTTGTGGATTCTTATAAAGATTCACACTTAAAATACCCCACTTACACTGCTTCTTCTGCAAATTAATGTCTATTATTGTAGGAACTATCCCTGTGGTTGTTGGTGCTCCAAATATTCAAGATTTTGCTCCTTCTCCTGGTTCAATTTTACATATTAAAGAATTAGAAGATGTTGAGTCTGTTGCCAAGACCATGAGATACCTAGCAGAAAACCCTGAAGCATATAATCAATCATTGAGGTAAATTACATGATGAAAACAAAGATGTTTCTCGAGTTTTCTTCCCTCTTAACTAACACCATGGACTATATAACATTACAGTATAAAAATCTGAGTGGTTTGATGGTGACTGTTTCTAAATGAGGCATCTTGAATTTATATGGTTTTAAAATGTGAATGAATTTTATGTTGTGTTCTTTTCTGCATTTTATGATTTAGTGGATACAATCTGAGTTAAGTTATTATATAGGTGGAAGTATGAGGGCCCATCTGATTCCTTCAAGGCTCTTGTGGATATGGCAGCTGTACATTCATCTTGTCGCCTTTGCATTCACTTGGCCACAGTAAGTAGAGAGAAGGAAGAAAAAAGCCCCGGCTTCAAGCATCGCCCTTGCAAGTGCACTCGAGGGTCAGAAACTGTATATCACATCTATGTCAGAGAAAGGGGAAGATTTGATATGGAGTCCATTTACTTGAGGTATACTTGTTATATTGATTAGTAATTATGTCATGAGATAACATGAAGATAAGTTAACTCATTATTGTTTGTTTGTGACACATTTTGGCAGGTCTGGTAATTTAACTGTGGAGGCCTTGAAGTCTGCTATTCATATGAAGTTCAAGTCACTGAATCACGTTCCCGTATGGAAGTCGGAAAGACCTGAAATTCTAAAAGGAGGAGATGAATTAAAAATATACAGAATATACCCAGTGGGATTGACACAGAGGGAAGCTCTATACTCATTCAGCTTCAATGGGGATCTGGGTTTCAAGGGTTACGTGGAAAACAATCCTTGTGCCAAGTTTGAAGTCGTTTTTGTGTAGCATGTAGCACTTTTTCACTTAACTGAGGAATGAGTATGGCAGTGAAATTGGCATGGCTTTATAATGCCTCAACACTTGGCCAGCTCATTGGGGATTTACATCCCCAAAAAAATATTTAAACTTGTTTTTTGTACGAAAAACTATTAATTAAAGATCCATATTTAATGTTTAGTTATAAACTATAGTGCTGTTATCTGATTATCTGTCTATATACAGCCGTAAGACGGAGAGCAAGACATTGCTTGTATACTGTGTGTGAAATTTAATAGAAACGCATAATCTTTAACTCAAGAAGAATACATGCGTTTCATCTAAGTCCAGGATGAAAATAAGAGAAGAGAGAATGTTAAGTAAACAAGATAAAGAAAGCAAAGGATGAAATGTGACGGTGGAGGTCATTATGGGTATTATATATACTGTCTGGTCATGAGGGTGTTTGTTGCTAGTTGAATGAAAGTCCTGAATGATCACCGATGTCGGCATCTTTGGTAATTCAATTCTATGTTGCCTTCTTTTTCTTTTAATTATTCTCTTTGGGTAAACTATTATTTGTGGCCTTCTTTTTCTTTGAAATCAATCACACGCCAAGCGGTTGCATGTAGCCGCATGCAGTACATTGAAATATTGAAGGAACCCAAAAGTCCATAGCTATCCAAGAAAAAGAAAAAAAAAATGATTTACATACTAGTGCGAAAGCAAAGATTAATACAATATTAATATTAAGGATAATGCAGTTTAATTATTGCGAGGAAGCTTCTGTTTTGACTTTGACACCGAATCACGTGGCTTCTATACAAAAATAGATAACAATCTACTAGTTGAATCACATATTAAGACGACCCTTAGCAGCAACCAAAGGACCATGGAGTTGAGAAAGAAGCTCTTGCTGATTCCTAAGGTCCCCACTTCATTCCTCACCTCTCATCCTACAAAAATGTCCACACTTCCCTCTCACCACATCATCGTTCTCAACACACACTCCTCCTTCCAATGTCTTCTTCCTTCTCTGTTCGCTTTCTCACTACTCCTCCATTGTCTCTCCCAAAGACAACATGGTTTTTATCTGCTGCCACACCAGCAGTTGCTCCTGTTACAACAGAGGTGGATGCATCAAGGTTGGACCCTAGAGTGGAACAAAAAGATGGATACTGGGTCTTGAAGGAAGAGTACAGAGGTGGCATCAACCCTCAGGAAAAGGTTAAGCTTCAGAAAGAGCCCATGTCACTCTTCATGGAAGGAGGTATTGATGACTTGGCTAACATGTCTCTTGAGGAAATTGATAGCTCTAAACTCACTAAGGATGATATTGATGTTAGACTCAAATGGCTTGGCCTTTTCCACCGGAGAAAACACCATTGTAAGTTTTTAGTTCTTCATACTTTCTTTTCACTTCCAACTTCAATCAAACTCTGTTTTTCTGCATTACTTTAACTGATTTTTATGATCCCGTAAGTGTAAACTAGTTTTACACGAACTCATAATTTGACAGTTATTTGAATACTCTCTCCTTTATTTATATGCTATGAAATACCTACACATAGACACACACACCAAACACGACAATGATACCATGTAGATACTGATAACAATATAGGAAAGTTAAAGTGTTTGAATGTAATCATATGTGTGTACACTGGACACGTCTTCGATCAGAAGTTTGCTAACTATATATATGTTTTGCTTAGTCATTAATTAATTGCTTTGGATTGTGACAACCAAGCAGATGGTAGATTTATGATGAGACTGAAGCTTCCAAATGGGGTAACAACAAGTGCACAGACAAGATACTTGGCGAGTGTGATTAGGAAGTACGGTAAAGATGGATGTGCTGATGTGACAACTAGGCAGAATTGGCAAATTCGTGGTGTGGTACTACCTGATGTACCAGAAATTCTTAAGGGCCTTGCAGAAGTTGGCTTGACAAGTCTGCAAAGTGGCATGGACAATGTTAGAAACCCTGTGGGTAACCCTCTTGCTGGATTTGATCCTGATGAGATTGTTGATACTCGACCTTACACCAACTTGTTATCCCAATTCATCACTGCCAATTCACTTGGCAACCCAACCTTCACAAACTTGTAAGTCTACGCACACTGACTAACGTTGTAAAATATTTGTACACTATCGATGTATACAGATTAAATCGTACTAATAATGTGTATGATATGTGCAGGCCAAGGAAGTGGAATGTATGTGTGGTGGGATCTCATGATCTATTTGAGCATCCCCATATTAATGATTTGGCTTACATGCCAGCTACTAAGGAAGGTCGTTTTGGATTCAACTTATTGGTGGGTGGCTTCTTTAGTCCCAAGCGATGTGCAGAAGCAACTCCACTTGATGCATGGGTCTCAGCAGATGATGTCCTCCCACTTTGTAAAGCTGTTCTTGAAACCTATAGGGACCTTGGCACCAGAGGAAATAGACAGAAAACTAGAATGATGTGGTTGATAGATGAACTGGTAGATTACTAGGTTACCCTTTTTATCAAATTCAACATGTACAGAAACTAGAATGATGTGGCTAATAAATGTTTGTGAAATGCGCAGGGGATAGAAGTATTCAGATCAGAGGTGGAGAAAAGAATGCCAGAGAAGCAGCTAGAGAGAGCATCACAACAAGACTTAGTTCAGAAACAATGGGAAAGAAGAGATTACTTAGGTGTTCATCCACAAAAACAAGAGGGTTTAAGCTATGTTGGACTACACATTCCAGTTGGTAGAATCCAAGCAGATGATATGGTTGAGTTAGCCAATTTGGCTGATAAATATGGCACTGGTGAACTTAGACTCACAGTGGAACAAAACATAATAATTCCCAATGTGGAAAACTCAAAACTTGATGCCTTACTCAATGAACCTCTCTTAAAAGAGAAATTTTCACCTGAACCTTCACTACTAATGAAAACACTAGTGGCATGCACTGGTAACCAATTTTGTGGACAAGCAATAATTGAGACAAAACAAAGAGCTTTGAAAGTTACTGAAGAAGTGGAGAGAGAAGTTGCAGTGACTAGACTAGTTAGAATGCATTGGACTGGTTGTCCTAACACATGTGGACAGGTTCAAGTTGCTGATATTGGTTTCATGGGGTGTATGGCTAGGGATGAAAATGGTAAGCCTACTGAAGGTGTAGATATTTTCCTTGGTGGTAGAATTGGAAGTGATTCACATCTTGCTGAGGTTTATAAGAAAGCTGTACCATGCAAGAATTTGGTGCCTATAGTAGTAGATATATTGGTAAAACATTTTGGAGCTGTCCAAAGGAATAGAGAAGAAGGCGATGATTAAGTTATATAGGTTGTTGGTATTCTTTGTTTCTTAATTTATTGCCTTTTTTTTTTTACAAAATTAGCAGTGTCCTGTCCAAAAATAAAATCATGAGGGATGTTTGAGGTGCAGCACACATGCCATTCTTGTATATTTGGATAAGACAATTTTCTTTACTTGTTTCTAAGTTTCAACTTTCATTATTATTTTTTTTATAAAAAAATGTTTGCTATGTTTCTTACTTTCTTGCCATTGAAGGAGATGAGTTTGTTTTAATTAATATTTAATAATCTTCATGTACTAAAATTAAGTAGAAACTTACACATGTTGCCATGTTGGTCACGCTGTCATAAAATTTGATTAATCATTACAATACTTTTTTTTTGACAAGTAAACATTGCAATATATCATTCATTGGGCCATAAGCCCATTACGTTCCAAAACCGTATCATATAGGATTTTTTTTCACACATCCCCCCATACTAAAAAAAAAAAAAAACTACCCCTACCCTATCACTCCCACACTCTCCTCCCTCTCACCAACACCATCACTACCCTCTCTCTCTCTCTCTCTCTCTCTCTCTCTCTCTCTCTCTCTCTCCACCACCACCTTCTCCCTCTCACCACCATCGCCACTACCACCTCCCTCTCACCACCACCTCCCTCCCATGTGGGTCTCACACCTTTGTGGAGTGTTTTGCAAGTAATAGGGGGTGTGAAAAAAATCCTAACATATATCAATACATTCCGAGTGCATGTTTGATCCGAGTCAGCTTGGTTGGGTTGGATGGCAAATATTGGATTTGATTGATATTTTGTGGGATTCTCTTGCATCCCCTTTTTCGCTAATGTTTATGAGAGGTTCTACCAACACTCTTTTTGAGACACTCTCCAGCACCCACTCTATGATTGGTTAAATTCATATGGGTCCAACTAAATTAATGGTCTCATTTCCAAAATGGTGTGACCCACATGAATTTTAACCAATCAAAAGGTGAGTATTAGCGAGTATGTGTAAAAGAGAGTGTTGCTAGCACTTCCCAATGTTTATTCATTCATATTATTAGAATACATTATTAACAACATAAATCCAAAATTGCTTGAATTATAAACGATGCACATGCGAACAAACTCAAAACACCCATATTTATAGCATAAAATGGCAAAATGCCTACGAATGTGATAAAATCAAACTCACCAGAATACTCATACATATGAATTTGTAACGTTGACGCTCAAATCATTGATTGAATTGTAATAGATTGAATATGATTTGTTAATTAGAATCAAACAAACATCGCAACAAGACGAGAAATCAAACAGTATTTTTCGCACCAAGACGATGAACAAAATAATGTTGCACTCAAACGGCGAAATCAAGAAAAAAACACAAATGAAAAATTAGATCTATGTGAAAACCACTTATTTAGATAAAAAGAGAGGAAAGAAAATATGGAGATTGGTGATTCCAGACAATATGACCAAAAATCACTCCTCTCTAATATATGAATGAGAAGGAATAGAAGAATACAGAGAATCAACTACGAATTTTTTTTTGCAATAAGATTTTTAGTGAATACTAATAAACTGATTTTTTTTGTTGGTATATTGATTTTTTATATATACACTAGAAGAAATTGAAATTGGGATTGTCCCATTATAAGTATGCCCCACAATTAATAATGCCACAGGGTGAGAGAAATTTAAGATTGTCAACCAATAATAATCTAGCAATCTCGAGGAGTCCACACTCCACATATAAAAAAAGGCATCACTAAATCAATGAGCCTCAGATGTGACTAGGAAAAATCAACATGCCCATGCCATCTGCGAGGCCATGACGACAACATAATGGAGCATTTTGGCCCACGCAACATAATAATCAACTGTTGTATGAACCCATAGCCAGAAGCAAATAATAAGAGCCTTATATTATTATATTTTAGGCAAAAATACACTGCAGGTCCTTTAAGTTATGTATTTGTAACAAGTTGGTCCTTTAAGTTTTTTTTGTAACAAGTAGGTCCTTTAAGTTATCTAACGTGTTCATCGTTGACCTTTTTAAATTTTCCGAATTTTACCCTAACTTGTGAGACCTATAACTCGAGCTACACAACTCCAAATTCAACCAAACTGGTGCCAAAATGACCAGCATTAAGTCTAGTTTCGAAATCACTAACTCAAATAATTTTTGGATTAACAGAACACTACCAGTTTCAAAAAGACTTAACCTATATCAAGATTTAGCCCAGACTTTTACCCTAACTTGTGAGACCTATAACTCGAGCTACACAACTCCAAATTCAACCAAACTGGTGCCAAAATGACCAGAATTAAGTCTAGTTTCTAAATCACTAACTCAAATAATTTTTGGATTAACAGAACACTACCAGTTTCAAAAAGACTGAACCTATACCAAGATTTAGCCCAGACTTTTACCCTAACTTGTGAGACCTATAACTCGAGCTACACAACTCCAAATTCAACCAAACTGGTGCCAAAATGACCAGAATTAAGTCTACTTTCTAAATCACTAACCCTCATAATTTTTGGATTAACAAAACACTACCAGTTTCAAAACGACTGAACCTATAACATGATTTAGCCCAAAAAAGGTCAACGATGAACACGTTAGATAACTTAAATGGCCTACTTGTTACAAAAAAAACTTAAAGGACCAACTTGTTACAAATACATAACTTAAAGGACCTGCAGTGTATTTTTGCCTATATTTTAAGAAAAGCAAGAAAAGAATCAACTATTGTGAACCCATAGCTAGAAATTAGAATCAGTTATTGTACTCAATGCTTGATACAATTGACAAAATCGATATTGTAAATTAGATAATCTAGTTTTTATGATTATTTGGGTTTGAACCATTTTATTTTGGATAAGATGGTTTGTGTCTCTTTCAGTTTAACAAAAGTCTTGGGTTTGAATCCAGCCTTCGACATGCAGTAGTGTTAAATCTCTTGAGGGAGAGCTTGGTGTCCATTGCGGTCCTACCCGGTTCGAGAGATTAGTCTCTACAGTTACACGCAGATGATACCCAATTTATACTAAAAAAAAAACAATAGGTGGTGCTTACCATTATGTCGGCAAAACACAAAAATAATAAGAGCCTTGAGGAAGCTCGGTGATAACAATCGATATACATAAGTTTGTTTGTTTTTTTTAAAGAAATATTATTACAATACAAATTTATATTAGTGTGTGTCTATATATATATATATATATATATATATATATATATATATATATGTTACGGATTGGCCCAATCCACAATAGTGAGGCCCATAAGCAAAAGCAGATCCACTCATCAATGGCCAAGATCGCAGCGCAAGATCGGACGGTCCTGATCCATCAGGTCAAACACCACCAAACTCTATAAATAAGCATTGAATGTAATGCTCAAGGTACACACTCTTTCCTACTTTTTACCTCTAATCAGTTCTCTAGCTGACTTGGGCGTCAGAGTGTCCCCGCAGGTATCACCTGCCCCGGATCGGAAGCGGAGCTCGGTTGATCAAGACCAACCCCTATCAACTATCTCGGATCGGACCTTGTGTCTAAGATCAGATACAGGTCCGGAGATACGGTACAGAACATTGGCGACCATATTGGGAGGATCTTGTACTCTAGTTCCTCTCCCATCTCCTTGATTGATGATGGCTCTGACCTTACGACGTAGGACTATCCCGAGTGTCGTTGAGAGACCGGGCCTGCAGCAGGTGACTCCGGAAGGAGTGGCAGTCACCTTACCCCTTAGCCCGGCGCATGCTCGAAGCTCGACTACGACTATGGTTCATGGGAGCTCAGCTCGGAACCGACTTCCACCTCCCCCACAGACCGTCCAGGTATCGGTCGATGCTGTCCAACAGCTTGTCCTGTTCCTAAATCGGCAAGCCGAGGCCGACCAGCAGGAAAGCCAATGCTACACCCAGTTAGAAGCTTAGATTGCTGAGATTCGGGATCGTAACATCCCGGATCGGAGTTCCCCTCTGCGCAACTCTTCAAGTGGAACGACTCATGGCCGCAGGCGACACCGATCTCCGACTTAGAGGAGATACCATCATCGCACTCCACCTCGTTGTAGAGGAGGGCGAGGACCGGAGACTCCCCCAAGTCGGACCCCTAATGATTCCTATGGTCCTGAGGGTTCCCCTCACCCTAGCTCGTTTCTGTTTTCCTCTTCTCCGAGGTGACGTACCAGAAGTCGGAAAAGGTCTCCGAGGCAGGAACGTCAGCGCCCTAGCTCGCGGGAATCCCCCGACAAGTATGGCTACCGACGGTCTTCACCCCTTGAGAGGTCGGCAAAGCGTAAAGGACCTTTCACAACTAAGATCGACTACTTTCCGGTGCCAAAGCACCTCGAGAAACCGCCCGAGGGTTTGAAAATGCATGATGGGACTGGCGATCCGAATCGCCACATTGACTACTTTGACTCGGTTATGCAATACTGTAACGTTCCAGAGGAGATAAAGTGTCGAACCTTTCCCCTCACTCTAGAGAAGGCGGCTCTAGACTGGTTCAGGGTTCTTAGGTCAAATACGATCTTCTCTTGGGATCAGTTAGCCAAGCTCTTTTCTGCACACTTCGCCCACTCGAAAATGAAGCCTAAATCTCGTAAGGTATTGCAGGCAATTCGGCAAGGAAAATTGAGTTCCTCCGAGACTACATAAATAGATTCAATAGAGAAGCAGCTCAAGTCCGGAACCTCGACGACTCTTTCCGTCTTTACTTCATGGAGGCTGGTCTTCGTGAAGGAAGTCTATTTCAGATAGACGTCGGTGTCAACCAAACTGAGTCGCTTGCCGAGTTCATCCAGCGATCTCAGAAGTATATCGATCATGAAGAAGGGATTAATGCAAGAAGGTCACGTGTCACCTGGGTCTCGGAATGAGCCTACGGGCGTGATGTAATCCGACTTTGTAAATATTCAACCATCTAATATATATATATATATATATATATATATATATATATATCCCAGCTACGATTTTCCTCACACTGAGTGCTTGATAAAAGTGAGTTCCGAGGTTGAAGGGAAGGATTTGGGATCGGTCGAACGATCGCCTTAAAGTTCTACACTAAAACCGGAACCCGAGACACCGAACTCGACATCGCAAGACCCGTATCTCGGGCGCTCCGAGGCTGGTGGTAGACACCCTCGCTAGTATAAACTCGGCCTCGAAGATCTTTGACAAGACCCGTATCTCAGGCGCTCCGAGGCTGGTGGTAGACACCCTCACTGGTATAAACCCGGCCTCGAAGATCTTTGACAAGACCCGTATCTCGGGCGCTCCGAGGCTGGTGGTAGACACCCTCGCTGGTATAAACCCGGCCTCGAAGATCTTTCACAAGACCCGTATCTCGGGCGCTCCGAGGCTGGCGGTAGACACCCTCGCTGGTATAAACCCGGCCTCGAAGATCTTTGACAAGACCCGTATCTCGGGCGCTCCGAGGATGGCGGTAGACACCCTCGCTGGTATAAACCCGGCCTCAAAGATCTTTGACAAGACCCGTATCTCGGGCGCTCCGAGGCTGGTGGTAGACACCCTCGCTGGTTTAAACCCGGCCTCGAAGATCTTTGACAAGACCCGTATCTCGGGCACTCCGAGGCTGGTGGTAGACACTCTCGCTGGTATAAACCCGGCCTCGAAGATCTTTCACAAGACCCGTATCTCGGGCGCTCCGAGGCTGGTGGTAGACACCCTCGCTGGTATAAACCCGGCCTCGAAGATCTTTGACAAGACCCGTATCTCGGGCGCTCCGAGGCTGGTGGTAGACACCCTCGCTGGTTTAAACCCGGCCTCGAAGACCTTTGACAAGACTCGTATCTCGGGCGCTCCGAGGCTGGTGGCAGACGCCCTCGCTGGTATAAGCCCGACCTCAAGGAATACTGTCCTAAAGGCGACATTAAACTGACACCTCGAGTCACTCGGTGGTCACATCATTTCCTGACACTCCGAGGCTGGGGGTAGACGCCTTCGTAGCTATAAGTCCGGCCTTGTAGAAGGTCGCAATCTAAAGACTGAATCTCGGATGATCAGAGGAACCTTGAGTCACTCAACGGTCATCTCTGTCTCGTGAACACTAGCCCGGTTTCATGGAGCTCAGACAAGGCTTACAAATCAAGATCGCCTCACAAGCGACCCGACTTGGGGGGCAACTGTTACGGATTTGCCCAATCCACAATAGTGAGACCCATAAGCAAAAGCAGATCCACTCATCAATGGCCAAGATCGCAGCGCAAGATCGGACGGTCCTGATCCATCAGGTCAAATACCACCAAACTCTATAAATAAGCATTGAATGTAATGCTCAAGGTACACACTCTTTCCTACTTTTTACCTCTAATCAGTTCCCTAGCTGACTTGGGCGTCAGAGTGTCCCCGCAGGTACCACCTGCCCCGGATCAGAAGCGGAGCTCGGTTGATCAAGACCAACCCCTACCAACTATCTCGGATCGGACCTTGTGTCTAAGATCGGATACAGGTCCGGAGATACTGTACAGAACAATATATATATATATATATATATATATATATATATATATATATATATATATATATATATATATATATATATATATATATATATATATATATATTATTTTTAAGAATAAAAATGAGATATTTTCAAGCGTCTATTTGGATCGGTTTATTTGGGTTTATCTACCGGCATAAGTACATGCATGTGAGTCTGTTTGAGAGAACTTATGGAAACAACTTATGACATGTTTATAAGCTATTTTCAGCTAACTTTCATAAGCTCTACAGGATAGCTTATGAAAACAACTTACGGTTTTTAATAAGTTTTAATAAAATATTATTTTTATTTTCCATTTTTTATTATTATAAATTATAAATTTCAATTTTTACTAAAAATAGTAAAGGTCCACATTTGGAATTTTTGGAGAGATCCATATTAAATACAGTACTCTTATTTTAAATGCACCCTTATTTTTAGATGCACCCTTAATTATAATTAATTGTACTTAACTAATTTTCTTAATTACTATAAAATATTAAATGCAACCACTCAGCTGTTTTCATAAGCTATCATGTAGAGCTTATGAAAGTTAGCTGAAAATAACTTATAAACATGTCATAAGTTGTTTCCATAAGTTCTCTCAAACAGACTCACATGCATGTACTTATGTCGGTAGATAAACCCAAATAAACCGATCCAAATAGACGCTTGAAAACATCTCATTTTTATTCTTGAAAATTATATATATATATATATATATATATATATATATATATATATATATATATATATATATATATATATATATACTTTAAATTGATGCCAATGATCCTCTTACAAAATGACCGACCTGTCCTTCAATAACTTTTCTCCAACTCACCAAAAATTTAGTCTTATGTGTCCTAAATTTGAAATTGAAATGTTAGTGCCAAAATATGCTTTTCAAAATTCAACTTTACTAACACTACATTTCTCCTCTACGAATTTTCCCCTTTCTCATTGCTTTTCTCTTTCTTCTCCCTCTATCTTCTTCCTCATCTATCTCTTTTTCATCTGCTGTAACACACTAAATCTCCATTTTCTTTCCTCCTCTATCATTTTTCCCCTACATATTGTTTCTTCTCCCATCTTCATTTTCATGAAGAATCCCTAGAGAACCAAGAGAACTTCAACATAAATTTGCAAAAATTAAAAACGTTGAGAAGGTGTTTCACTTAATCTCTCTATGACCCTTTTTATTTCACACTCTTCCTCATTTGCTTTTGTTTTAATTTTATTTTATCCCATTGTTCTCTGAGTTTGGGTTTTTGGGATGCTTACTCATTTTTCTTATATCCATTGCCTACTGTTGTGATAAATAAGATGTATTTTGATGCTTACCCAATGTCCTCTCTTACTGGTCTCTTTTATTCCAATCTTATATTTGATTTTTTCCTCTTTTATTGTGTTGCTTTGCATTCATCTTCGTTTTGTAATTGCTTTTAATGTGTTTTAGGGTTTTAACTTGGATTGATTTTTATCACAACAAGATCAGGTAGAAGTGAAGCCAACAAAAGCACCAAGAGGAAGATTAGTGAAGTAGACAAAGTGTTGAGGTAGAGAGCTTGGTCATCTCTGGACAATATCATGTAATGTATTTTTTCCCTCTCCTTATATTCTTTTACAAGGAAATCATGTCATAATTGATTTTAGTTTTAACTGCTATTCTTTGCGTTCCTAATTCTGTATGGAGTATCATTTTGATAGCCATAATGTTTATATATTGAGTTTGTTATTTAATTTCTACAATGTTTTCTTTTCATTTTTTTTCTATTTGCAGATTGGTAGATGTATGAGATTTAAAATGAGAAAGATGTGTGCATATAATTTTTGGGGTTTTATATTTGCTTGCACTATCTTTATTTTCTCTGATGCAGGTACTCATGGTTTCCTAAAGTGCATTAGACCAAAAGCCAAACTCCCTACACCTCTAGAATTCTTTATTTTGCTCTTTATATATCTTTTCCCAAGCAATCATATTCCCTTCAGCCCCCCTTTGTTGAATAATGATAGAGATCATTCAAGAAAATGGCCTGTATGGATACACATACTTTTTATTTGATTAGTAAATTATCAACGAGATAAAATGTTGTATAAGCTTATAGCAAAATGGATATGCCTCTAATCAATAAGGAGACGCTAAAATATTGGAAAAGGGTAGAGAAAGAAGGCAAATGTTCTCCTATCTTTTGGTTCGAAACCTATTTATGTTTCTATATATCACTTCCGGTTTCAAGAAATGTTTGCTTTGCTATCATTATTCTGTTAATTTTTGTTTATTGATAACTTTTCATTTGTATGCTAGAGAAGCAATACTCTTTTTGTTGATTCAAGAAATGGGGAGAAAATCTCACTTCACCAAAAGTATTACTGGAAGCTTTGATATTTTGTTAGAAGCTTATACTAATATAAAGGGAATGTGGTTTATATGAAAGGCTAACATGCGGAGTGCAGTTGCAGTGTTGCTGGTTCTCTTCTCCTATTCATTCTTTTTGTAAACTATGGATAGTCTATTACTTTACAACTATTATCCATTCATAATTAAAAAATATATATGAATAATATATGTTTTTTTTTCTAAGTTTGGTTTCAATTTTTCAGATGACCCCTACTTCCCTATGCCAATGTTCTTTCCAAGCATAGGAGGGCCATTTGGTTTCAATTTTTTATCTACCTAGATATGGATTTGGTTCATAAGATAGTTTGTTTAATAAGAATGTAGAAATTTAGCAAATCAATTGAATCTTTTCAGCATGTAGACATGTGTCTTTTGGTTCAAATGTCTTATTGTCATCAATATCAATGTTTAGTGAAGAATCAATTAATAGACCCTAGGTCACTTGATTGTTAGGTTTGATTGTATGCTTATATAAGTTATTATAGTGTTTTATGCGCCAACAAGATCTATGATTCAGACTAATTAAATTCGGCAGTAATGTTCACGGGGTAATGTTCAAACTAATTAAATGCGCCTACTTTAAATTTGTCTTGATTTTCATGAGTTAATGTTTGGACTAATTAAATTCTGTCTGAGTCAATTCGTAGAAAGAACACGACAGTACCCGTGCGTATGCACGGGTATACTGCTAGTGTGTATATATATATATATATATATATATATATATATATATATATATATATACACACACACACACACACACTAATATAAATTTGTTTTGTAATAATATTTCTTTAACAAAAAAAACAAACTTATGTATATCGATAGTTATCACCGAGCTTCCTCAAGGCTCTTATTATTTTAGTGTTTTGCTGACATAATGGTAAGCACCGCACCACCTATTATTTTTTAAGTATAAATCGGGTATTCTTTGTGTGTAATTACAGAGACTAATTCTTCGAACTGGGTAGGATCACAACGGACACCAAAGCTCTCCCTTAAGAGATTTAAAACTGCTACATGTCCAAAGCTAGATTCGAACCGAAGACATTGGTTAAGTTGAAAGAGACCCCAACCATCTTATCCAAAATAAAATGGTTCAAACCCAAATAACCATAAAAACTAGTATTATCTAATTTACAATATCGATTTTATCAATTGTATCATGCCTTAAGTACAATAACTGATTCTAATTTCTAGCTATGGATTCACAATAGTTAATTCTTTTGTTGCTTTTCTTAAAATATAATAATATAAGGTTCTTATTATTTGCTGGAGAGATCCATATTAAATGCACCCTTAATTTTAAATAATTATTTTTAGATGCACCCTTATTTTTAGATCCATATATTAAATGCACCCTTAATTATTTTTAGATTCACCCTTAATGAAATAAGATATTTTCATTAAAAATTGTACTTAACTTATCTATGTGAAGGGTCCATATTAGATGCACCCAAAAATTAACCCTTTACCAAGATAACGTGTCACAAGTGGTAGATATCTGGGTCCCTTAACCATTTGGTCCTGGGTTCGATCCCTGGCTGGTGCGTATGGAAAAACATTTGTTGAGAGAGGTCAACCCCTTAAATAGATCTCAGATACCTCGAAGGATTAGTCTCCACAGTCGCCGTGGAGGATACATTGGTTTACAAAAAAATTAACCCTTTAAATATTTAATGAAAATATGTTATTTCACTTTTTGTCGGCCACTCAACTAAATGAAATGTATATTTATGAAATAGTAACATTAAACATGACAAAAATAATTAACTTTTTACTTATAAAAAAGACTTAAAAGTCATCTATACAAGCTCTATGTCTATGTTGGTGAATAGTAGTCCAATAGAGGAATTTCTTGTTCACAAGGGCTTGCGCCAAGGTGACCCCCTGTCACTGTTTCTATTTTTTATAGCAGCAGAAGGATTGGTCGGTGTCAAAGGCTACCCAGAGTGGCAGCTTTGAGGGATATGAGGTATCTAATTCTCTACACTTGTCGTTATTACGATTTGCTGATGATACCATTGTGTTGGGGAAAGGAACTTGGGATAATTTGAAGAACCACAAAACTATTTTTCGATGCTTTGAAATGGTTTTGGGGTTGAAGGTGAATTTACATAAGAGTAAGTTGATCGGGATCAATTCGAAGGAGGGTTTTGTTGATATTGCGTCTACTTTTCTTTCTTGTCGTACTATCTCTTTGCCTTTTAGGTTTTCGGGATCCCGGTGATTGCAAATCTGAGATGGAGTAGTACGCGGAAGCCGATTATTGATGCCATGCGTTCTCGGTTATCCACATGGCGGGGTAGGCAATTATCATCGAAGGAAAGGTCACTTTAATTAATTCTGTGTTGAATAGTATTTCCCTTTATTTTTTTCTCCTTTTACAAAGCACCCAAAGTTGTTATTAAAGAAATGAAAAAGATTCAATGGGAGTTCTTGTGGGGAGGTGTTGGAGGTGAAAGAAAGATTTGTTGGGTTTCTTGTGATTGCATTTGTAAGCCAAAACATGAAGGGGGACTTGGTGTCAAAAATCTTATTCTATTTAATACCACCTTGCTGACTAAATGGAAGTGGAGATGCCTAATTGATCATAGTGTATCCGGAGGGATTAGTTGATTTACAAGTACGGTGATTTGACCTCTAAGCTTATTTGTAATGAAGGAGTGAGGTATGAAGGATGATTCTCTTTGGTGGAGGGACATTGTTACTTTGGGGAATGATCTTAATTTGGGGCTTGATTTTTTCGTTGATGTTGTTAATTGTGTAGTTGGTGATGGCAAGTCCTTATGTTTTTGGTCAACAAAGTGGTTGGGTTGTTTATCTTCTAAAGATAGTGTTCCAGATCTGTTTGAGGTTTCAACGCAAGCATGCTAAGATTGCTGAGTTGTATGTCAGTGGTGGTGATAATGGTCATTGCGATATTGTTTGGAGCCGTGAACCCAATCCAACTGAGAAAGCGAATTTGAATATTCTATCATCTATTATGTTTGAATTTCGTCCAGTAGTAGAGAGGATAGATTGTTGGAATTGGAAACTTAATAAACCTCATTATTTTAGTGTGAAATCCTGTTATTTGTTTCTATCATAGGTGCTTCTGCCAGTCCAAATTGAGGAGAATCTTAAAGCACGTTTGAAATCTATCTGGCGTTTAGCTGCTCCCTTAAAGGTGTGTATTTTCTCCTTGGGTGGCATCTTCTCCTTGGGAGACTTCCAACTAGGGATGCACTTGAAGCGAGAGAATGTATCAATGGTGATCATGATACAATTTGCCCATTATATATGCTTTCGCCAGCAGGAATCAATTTTTCATTTGTTTTTCAGATATCGGGTAGCGATGGATATGTGGAAAGATATTTGTGGGTGGATGGGTGTTCAAGAGGTGATTGGGTTAGAAGGATTAGATCATTCCTTGCCTACGGTAATTTAATTAAAGGGAAACGATCTATTCGTGCAAATAATCTTATTTGGTTAGCAGGGACTTGGTGCTTGTTGTCGGAGTGGAGGAATGTCCTTTTCAAAGAAACTGTTTATGACTATTCCTCTTTGTTGAATAGGGTCAAAAGTACCTCTTGGGGAAGGTTTATTTTTAGGATAGGGAGGTTGTCAAATTTCTCGATTGCAGAATGGTGGTCTAATCCCACTACGTCTCTTGAAGCGATTTGATTTTGTCTTTTTTGTAATGGGCTGAAATACCACCAATACTTTCTTTCATCGGTCGTTTTGCTGCTGGTCCAGCTGTTGTCGTGGTTTGGGTAGGTTTGTTGTGTTGCTATTGCTGGTTGGGCATCAATGTTGTTTGTTGTGTGTAGTGTTGTTGTGAAGCTGTTGTAATGGTTTGGGCAGGTTTGCTGAGTTGTTGTTGTTGTTGTTGGTGTCACAACCCTGATGTTGTTGTTTGTTGTCTGTGTGTGCTGGTTGCTGTAGGTTGCAGTATAGTGTCGTTGTTCCTTGGCATTGTTGTCGCTAGTTATGTAATGTTTGATGTTTTTTGTTGATTCTGTTTTTGTGTTTTTGTTCACCAGTGTAATTGGCTTTGGTGTTTTTTTTCTCCCTGAGGTACTATTTCTTCTCATTGGATCTTTTTCCCATGAGTTTTTCCCCTAAGGTACTCTTTCTCCCTAAGGTTTTCCCATGAGTTTTGGTGTAATTGGCTTTGTTAATACAATCATTTGTTTATAAAAAAAATATTTTTTGACGATAAGGAGTAATCACTAATGATCACAATATCATTGTGTAAACTCCAAGATCGGATGCAAGTGGTTAATGCACTCCATCTAAAGAGACAGAGTCGACTAGTACCCGGGCACGATCCCCGATGATAGAACAAATTGGAACCAGATTTTACTTACCTCTCGATCATACTACAGATTATTCAGGGCCCATTTCCTCTAAACACCGGAGTGGAGTCAAAAACCATTAGAAAAAAAAAAAGAATATCAATGTGTAAAAAAGAATGATCAAAAAATATGACAAAGACTCCTAAAAGAAGAATATCACGGAGGCACCGAGGTTGATGACACGGATATGCAATGCCAATAGCTTTGCCGCATGTATCCAAAAGTGGAACACATCAACTACAGCTTTATAGATTTCGTTTGTATTCTTTGGTGAAAATCATAGGCAAAATCATAATGGCCAATATTTGGAAGCACCATCTTTTTTGTTTTACTAGTTTTTTACCCGTGTACGCACGAGTGATACTGTATGGTCGGTGTATTGTCATGAAGTCATAATAGTAATTTCGACATTGAGTCGAAGAAATTAAAAAAAAATTACAATCAGAATTACATTGATCCATAATTATAATGTATTTAGACATTAAAGGTAAAATATGCAACCCCGTTGACCCTCCCGTTTACATCTTCGTTGGCCCTCCCGTTGGCACTCTCGCTACCTCTATCGTTGCCACTCCCGTTGGCGCTCTCGCTGCCACTCCCGTTGGCGCTCTCGTTGCCACTCCTGTTGGCGCTCTCGTTGCCACTCCCATTGGCATTTTACTCCTTTTTAGTAATTATAAAATAGTTATGTGGTAATTTTTTGTAGTGGTTAAATTGATTGATTTTAACAAAAGTAGTTAAATTGATTAGTTTTAGTAGTTATTTTGTAATTTTTGTTAGGGGGTTAAATTGATTAGTTTTAGTGGTTATTTTAAAAAAAATCAGTTTTTTTAAAAAACAAATTAAAAAAATAAACAGTTTTTAAAATATTAAATAAATTAAAATTTTAAAATTATGGAAAAATGACTTTTATAAGAAAAACAGTTTTTAATTTTTTTTTAAAAAAAACAGCGTATAAATTTTTTTAAAAAAAAATCAGTTTTTTTTTTTAAAAAAATTGAAATTTAAAAGTGGTACGGTAGCATGTCAGAAGTGGTACTGTAGAGGCACTGTAGCGTGTCAGAAGTGGCACTGTAGCGACACTGTAGCGTACTGTGGCGGTACTGTAGCGTTTTGTCTTTATGCGGTGAATTGACTTTTTTGCCCCTAAATTGTGCCAAATGTCAAAACTTGGTGATGTCTATAAATGTAAATTTGCTGGTAAGTGTTTTTATTATATTGTAAGTAGTCACTCCCGTTGGCATTTTACTCCTTTTTAGTAATTATAAAATGGTTATTTGGTAATTTTTTGTAGTGGTTAAATTGATTGATTTTAACAAAAGTAGTTAAATTGATTAGTTTTAGTAGTTATTTTGTAATTTTTGTTAGGGGTTAAATTGATTAGTTTTAGTGGTTATTTTAAAAAAAATCAGTTTTTTTTTTAAAAAAGAGAATTAAAAAAATAAACAGTTTTTAAAATATTAATTAAATTAAAAATTTAGAATTATGGAAAATGACTTTTATAAGAAAAACAGTTTTTAATTTTTTTTTTTAAAAAAACCGCGTATAATTTTTTTTTAAAAAAAATCAGTTTTTTTTTTAAAAAAATTGAAATTTAAAAGTGGTACTGTAGCATGTCAGAAGTGGTACTGTAGCTTACTGTAGTAGTACTGTAGCCAGAGGCGGATTCAGGGGGTGTTCCCGGGAACACCCCAAATATCCTCTTTTAGTGGTAATACACCCCAAATATCCTGTCTTGGTGGTAATACATCCTGCCTTAGTGTCATTGAAAGAACACCCTATTTACTCCTGAAGAAAAAGGAACACTCATATTTTGAATTCATTTGCACCAAAGACCCAAATTTCACTTACCCAAACACCACACACTTTTATTATAAAAAAAACACCACACAATTGTGAAGACCTTTAATGCTAGTGTCACAGAACATACTTTGAAGATTCACTTCTACTGGGCTGGAAAAGGAACCACTGGCTGGAAAAGACCTTGCTGAATTTTTTAATGCAACCAGCAGTGGAGGATTACTGTCATTATGAAATGTATAATTTATTTATTTAAATATATTATAGTTGTTTTTAATTATATTTTTAGCAAATTGTGTATTTAAAAAATTTGACACCTCCGACTCCGGGGTCCTGGGTCCGCCACTGAGGAACACCCTATTCTAAAATCCTGGATCCGCCCCTGACTGTAGCGTGTCAGAAGTGGTACTGTAGCGGTACTGTAGCGTTTTGTCTTTATGCGGTGAATTGACTTTTTTGCCCCTAAATTGTGCCAAATGTCAAAATTTGGTGATGTCTATAAATGTAAATTTGTTGGTATGTGTTTTTATTATATCGTAGTAGAAGATTCTCTTTTTTTCTGGAGCAATATAATTCACTATATTTTGGCCGATTGCCCTCTTTCCCTTTTCAGGATTTTCCCCATCTTCTTCCGTGTTATTTGACTTTGAAGAACATAAGCAAATATTCTCTTTACTGCAACAACTTCAGTTAATGCAAAATTCATGCATTGTTAAAATTTATTTTTAAAATCGCAATACGAAAAAGTCTTATTTGTTGGTCCTTTAAATGCTAAAGTATCCCGGAACACACTGCTTAAAATAACTCTTTATATATTTGTCACTTTTTTTTTACCAAATCGGTTATTGAGGAATGAACTTTGAGTATTTTGATGGTTAAGTTTTTTTCCGAGCACTAAATGACTCCTAAACACGCTGGTTAATGAGGCACAAATTTCGCATATTTGAATAGTTGATTTTTTTTACAAACACAAAAGCATCCGAAACCACAACTTAACATCGTACTTTACATATTTTGTTACTAGTATTTTACCCGTGCATACGCACGGGTGATACTATATGGTCGGTGTATTGCCATGAAGTCATAATAGTAATTTGGAAGATATTTATAAGTTGTGAACAATGCCCAAAATGTATGATTTGAAATTCAAAGTGGAATATGCGTCCCCGTTGACAATCAGAATCACATTGATCCATAATAATGTATTTGGACATTAGAGGTAAAATATGCATCCCCGTTGGCCATCCCGTTTGCATCCTCGTTGGCCCTCCCGTTGGCACTCCCATTGGCGCTCTCGTTACCTCTCTCGTTGCCACTCCTGTTGCCTCTCTCGTTGCAACTCCTGTTGCAGCTCCAATTGCCAGTCTCTCGTTGTCGCTACCGTTGCCACATTTTAACTCATATTTTTCTATATGATTTAATATTAATTAAAACATATTCGTTTAATTATAAGTACGTTATTTTGTAATATTTGGTAGTGGCTAAAGTTGTTTTTTTTTTACAATTCTTAGTGGTTAAATTGATTGATTTTAATAGTTTTATTAGATAGATTATAGTAAATAATAAATTTTAGATGGAGTAAAAATGAAGAAAAAAGAAAATAGGATTTTATAAAATATGCACCCACGTTGGCGCTCTATTGGCGCTCTCGTTGCCTCTCTCGTTCCCACTTCTGTTCCCGTTGTCGCTCTCGTTGTCGACTTCATTGTCAGTCTCACATTGCCGCTCCCGTTACCACGTATTATGACTTATTTTTTTCTATATGACTTAATATTAATGAGTAATGGATAGTGGTTAAAATGATTAATTTGACTGTTGTAAAAAATTAATTAATTTTAGTAGTTTGACTATATTCTAAAAATAGTGAGTAATTATTTTTAGTAAAAACGTTGTAAAACTTTTAGTGAGTAATTAATGGATAGTGGTCGGTATTTCTTATAATGTTAATAATAGAGTAAAAATGAACAAACTCCCATTGGCACTCCCGTTGGCCCTCCTCCTATTGGCAATCCCGTTGGCACTCACATTGGCATTTTACTCCTTTTTACTAATTATGAAATAGTAATTCGGTAATTTTTTGTAGTGGTTAAATTGATTGAGTAGTTTTAATAGAGAGATTATAGTAAATAATAAATTTTAGATTATTTAATTATTGAGTATAATATGAATTTAATAATTTAGTTTTTTGGATTTTTTTAATATTTTGGTAAAGGTATGGGTTGTTTTGACAATATATTTTTTTGACAAAAGATTTTTTTTTGACAATTATTGGTGGTTAAATTGATTGATTTTAGTAGTTTGAGTAAATTACAAAAATAAATAAAAAATTTATTTTTTTAAAATAGTTGTGTTGGAAAAAGTCTAAAAAAATTCGGTACTCCCGTTGGCACTCCCATTGGCGCTCTCGTTGCCACTGTCGTCGGCACTCATGTTGGAAGTCCCGTTGAAAAAAAAATGATGAGTTTTTAAATCACATTACTAATAAACAGATTTTAAAATATTAATTAAATCATATTTTTAAAATTATGAAAAAAGACTTTTTAAAAAAAAACTGTTTTAAAAAAAATAAAAAAAAACATTTAAAAAAAAATTAAAAAAAAACATTTTTAAAAAAAAAAAACTGCTGACAGCACGTCAGCGTGTCGGCTGACAGTGCGTCAGCGTGACAGCTGATAGCGCGTCAGTTTTAATTTTTTTTTTTAAAAAGCTGAAAACACTGTTTTTTTGTCTTTTAGTGGCGAAATGACCATTTTACCCCTAATTTTTGATAAATGACAAAATTCTAAGATGTCTAAAAATGTAAAAGTGCAGGCATTAGTTTTTATTATAGTAGAGTTGATTAAATTATTTTTATTCATCGAACCGGTTACTGAGAAACAAAACTCGCGTATTTGAACAGTTAGGCATTTCTCTTTACGTACTTTATTGCGAAATTACTATTTTATTTCAACAAACTGGTTATTGAGAAACACATTTTGGATATGTGAACAATAAATTTTTTTCCAGACTCTAAAATATTTCAAAACACGCTGCCTAACATCACACCTTAGATAAAAGTATGGAAAAAAATAAGGGATGAAAAATTAAAAAGGGAGAGGAGGGGGGAGGGGGTGGGGGTGGGGGTGGGGGGGGGGGGGGGGGGGGGGAGGGGGGAGTTTGGCACCAAAAGTGGGAGGGACCCACTTGGAGACTACACAAGCTTTATATCTTTAAGATTACCCAAAACTAAAAGGTGCGGGTTTTTTGAATTCAAAAGTCTCTCTTCTGCATTTACAACACACGAGATATCTTCTTTTTAGCATTACCTCGCACAAGATATCTCTATCTAATTTCTCTATTGTTTTTCTACTAAGCGTGTGTTTGTTTCCGTGTTGGGAGGCATGTTTCCGCGTTGGGCGGCAGACAAACTCACGTTTTTCCCAACTAGTAGAGTTTGCTTAGACTTATGTTTGTGATGGAGCCAACGTGGTTCCAAACACACGCTAAATGTGAGACCTCATTTTCTGTAATTGTTTCATATTAACATATACTAATCGGGACTTATATAAGCAAAAATTTCTACGTCTTTAATCTAAATTTAGACAAAATACATACACATTTTATTTATATTAAAGTCCAAAAGGAGTAACTTTTATGTTTTTATCGTATACCGTGCAGAGCATACTCATTAGGGGTGGACACCGGTCAGTTACGGCTGGATTCGGTCCAAAAACACCCCATCCGAATGAAAACCGCCGAGCAGACAAACCATCCACCGCCGACCGTTTTGAGCATCGGTTCCGACGGGTGGGTTTGCTCGGTTTAAACCTTCTAGTAGTTGGTCAATGGTGCGGTGGCTGTCGAAAAAAAGAACCAGAGTTAATGGAAAAGAAGTTACAGGGAAAATGGGAGAAGAGAGAGCGACGAGAGGAGGAAGGTGACAAGGGGAGAGATAGCTGTTTCAACTTTCAACCCATTAAACTATTGGTTTCTCTCTCTATCTGTAGAGTCTTTTTTTTTATATATTTATCTGTACACTTGATTCAATAAGTGTGTAGGTTTTCAAGGTGGTTCAATAAGTGTGTGACAATCGTTAATCTTTTGAGTGTATATGTATGTAGCAATCACTATCTAATTTATATATGTTTATTTTCAATACCAAAGTATTTTGAAAACAAAATAAACAACAATTAAGCTATTTTTTATTGGTGAATATATGAAAAGACAATTGACCATAAAAATTTATGCAATCACAAATTGAAAAATATTTAATAATTTATTTCTTTTTTTGGTAACAAAAAGTTTAGATGAGTTGGGCTCCGGGGGATTCAATAATCTATTTCTTTTTTTAGTAACAAAATGTTTAGGTGAGTTGGGCGGGATTTAATAATCTATTAAGAAGGAGTTCATTATTAATAATCTATTTCTAATAATGAATTACTTGCACTAAATTTTTCATACATTTTAAAGATAATGGCTGAGTAACTGATAAAAAAAAGATAATGGCTAAGTAGGCGAGAGAGAACCTGCCAACGAAAAAACGATGTTGTTTACGTTTAAAAAATTAGTAAAAAGTTTCAATAGCTTAAATCTTATTATTCATATTATAAAATACATTTTTTTTTATTATAATAGAGGCTAAGCAGCCCAAAAAACAAAAACACGAGTTATCCTGGAATCATTCTCGGATTAAAAACTCCATTACAATCAGCATGAACAATTACACAATACTAGCAGGGGGATCCTCCAAGGCCTGCGAACCAATACTCCCATCACAAGCCAAACTAGCCAAATGATCCGCTACTGAATTCGCTTCACGATAAACAAGAGTAACAGTAACCGTCCAACCCAAACTAAGCAACCGCTTGATAAGCATTAGAAGACTCGTGCCTTCCCTGTGACCGGAACCAGCACTTGTGAGAGACGCAACCACCACTTGAGAGTCCACTTGAAGCTCCACATTAGCATAGCCTTTGCTTCTAGCAAGATTTAACCCTTCTAGGACTCCCCAAAGCTCTGCAATATAAGCGCTAGCCTCATCTAAAAACCGAAAAAAACCACCCAGCCACTTCCCTTGAGGATCACGCAACATACCTCCACAACCCCCACGTCTATGACCTTCTTTTGAAGCACCATCCGTATTGACAACAACAGCCCCATCCACCGAAGCTTTCCAACAAACATTGATTTGAGTCCGCGGCCTCTCTGTCGATGGGTTAAACAACACCTTACTCTTAAAATAGTTCTCTACATATTGTCTAATTAACTCGTCAGGAGCATGAGTAGCAACAAATTTTGGATCATGCATGCATGCTCTTGTTCCTCCAAAACCACAAGCAATAGCAAGCACTTGCCCAAATAGACCTCCAACAAGGGCCCACAGTGGGAGAAATATTCAACATAATCCAATCTTCAAAAGGAAAACCATAGAAATCAGAACGTAAAGGACTAGGCACAAGCCCCCTCCAAATAGTCATAGCCAGAGGACAATCTCTCACGACATGCAAAATAGTTTCTGTAGTTCCTGCACAATAATAACAGTCCGCGATACCACCATTCCACTTGCTACAATAACTTCTAGTTGCCAACCTCCCATGAAGGAGTTGCCACACAAAACACCGAACACACTCCGGAGCCTCAACACACCACACATCTTTCCAACGATTATCAAACGGGCCAGCAGCACAGTCACATAAATAATGGTAAGCACTAGCAACTAAGAACATACCTGAACTTTCTACAGGCCAAAACGCAACGTCAGGTCCCAGGGAGGGATGAGGAACCGGGTACGCAAGCAGCTTGCTCAGAATATGAGGAGGAAGCACATCGTTTAACACATCCCACCGCCAGTTCATACCGTCATCCACTAAATCCACCACTTTCAGCTCCTTCATATGCTCAGGAATTACATCAACAAACTCAGTCAAAGTGTTATTATTATCAAGCCAACGATCCCACCAAAAACTAGTGCGCACCCCATCACCCAAAGCCCAAACTTCTTGGCTCTTAAACTCATCCCAGCATTGATGAATAGCTTTCCAAATATAAGAATCAGAGGATTTACATTCCAACTCGCCCATGCGCCACAAACTCCGACCATATTTACCAATAAGTACTTGACTCCATAACTTACTCTCTTCAGGCTTGAGATTCCAAGCTAGATTCATGTCAACCAAAGAACAGACCCCTAAACCGCCGTGGGCTTTTGGAAGCGTCAAGGTATCCCAAGAAACGAGATGAACTTTACGGGCCTCATCAGTCTCACCCCAAATAAATTTCCTCCGCAGCTTCTCAATCTCTCTCAAACAAACTTTTGGAATTGGTGTTGTCATCATGGTGTAAATGTGTAAAGCTTGAATTACTGACTTGGCTAAGGTTACACGCCTTGCGAAGGAAAGCTGGGTCGCCTTCCAACCAGAGAGCCGATGATGAACCTTCTCTAACAAATAATTGAAGTCTTGATGCTTCGGCGCACGCCCTAGGAGGGGAATGCCAAGATACTTGCCCATATCATTGGTGGTTCTATAACCTGAAATTGCACCAAGTCTTCTTCTCATGCGCGTTGCAACATTCTTGGAGAAGAATATGCTAGTCTTCTCCGTACTCACCATTTGCCCGGACATGTCACAAAACCTACTAAGAGCATCCATAACACTTGCCAAACTCTCTTCTGTGGCCTTTCCAAACAAAAGCAAATCATCGGCGAACATCAGGTGCGAAATATTAGGCCCATTCCTACCAGCCTGAATAGGAATCCAACGCTCGTGCTCAACTTCCTCTGCAATAAGATGGGTGAGTTTATCCATTCATAAGACGATGAGATAAGGGGAGATGGGGTCCCCTTGCCGAATGCCCCGCTGGGGGAGGAACGTATCAGACCGCCTACCGTTCCAAAGAACATTAGTTGAGACCGTAGAAATGTACTGCATGATAAGAGCTTGAAGATTCGGGGGAAGACCAAGCTCCGAAAGCACTAGGTCAATGAAGCTCCATCGGATTCTATCATAAGCTTTTGCAAGGTCCACTTTAATAGCAAAAAAAAAAACCGTTTGACCTCGCATGCGACGCATAGAGTGCAACAATTCCTGAGCCACAACAATATTCTCACGGATGTTCCTGGTTGGAATGAATCCCGTTTGATAAGGAGAAATAATTTGAGGCATGAAGGGCTTTAGTCTACTCACAATAACTTTGGTGATAATCTTGTAATTCACATTGCAAAGAGAGATAGGTCGGAACTGAGTGACAAACTCGGGCTTGGGAACCTTTGGGACTAGGAAAATATCAGTATGATTTACTCGGCTAACCAACTCCGGATTAACCCACACATCCTTCACAAAAGAATAACAATCACTACGGACATGCTCCCAATTTGAATGATAGAAACCTGCCTGAAAACCATCAGGCCCCGGTGCCTTCCACGGTTGCATACTAAACACTGCTTTATCAATTTCTACCTCAGTAACGTCGCTCCCAAGAGAAGCCACAACATCATCATCTAGGCATGCAAAAGTGTAATGCTATAGTTTGAAATAGGCACACCCCCTTCTATGAAACTAGAAGTCATCCAGCTAGGATTCAGAATACCTTTCGACTGTTAGGGTATGATGGATTCAAGTTTGCTGAGAACAGAGGCTTTGCTGGTGGAATTGCCACAGGTTGGAGAACTGACCGTGTTACTTTGATAGAGTTGATTAATGATTTTCAGTTTTTGCACTTGCACTTTCAAGTTATACATGATAATAGAATGTGGTATTTCTCCACAGTGTACGCTAGCCCAGTGGATGAGTTGCGTGCTGAGTTATGGCACCAATTCGCTGACTTGGCAGGGACGTATGCAGGGCGAGTGGCTGGTTGCCAGGGATTTTAATGATATTGTGGATAGCTCAGAGAAGAAAGGTGGAAGCCCTTTGAATATCCATAAGTGCCAATTATTTCAAACAAGGATCCATCAATGTAGTTTCATTGACTTAGGGGCTGTGGGATCTAAATTTACATGGAAAGGAGCAGTGCATGGTACTTATAATCGGCATTATGCTCGGCTTGATAGGGGCATGTGTAATGTGCAATGGCGAGTTGCCTTCTCGGATGCTTTTGTGAAAGTTTTGGCTCGGGTTGATTTTTCAGATCATCATCCAATCTTAATCAATTTGTTTGGGCAGGTACGTAGGGCGGTGAAGCCCTTCCGTTTTGAGAGTGCTTGGTTGACGCACTCAGATTTTCAGAGGGTTATGACTCAGCATTGGGAATCTGTAAAGGTTTAGAGGGTAATCTCCAATCTATGAAGACTCAGCTTATTGACTGGAAAACTAATGTTTTTGGCTCGGTGCGGAAGAAAAAATCTCAGTTGTTGGCTAGAATTGAGGGGATTCAAAAGCATCAGTATGCGGGTACGATGAACTGTGGGCTATATAAACTTGAAAAGAAGCTTCAAGATGAGCTCCATCACATACTCTATCAAGAAGAGCTCATATGGTTTCAAAGAAGTAGAGCTAATTGGATGCAAGATGGTGATCGCAACACAAGATACTATCATCTCAAGGCAACCAACCGTAAAAGAAAAAACAGAATTATTATGTTGATGGATAACAACAGGCGCTGGATGGAGGACGAGCACCAAATCCGAACCCATGTATAAAATACATTTTACTAGTATGTAATCCGTGCGATGCACGGGAAACAATTTAAATAATTTGTAAGAATAACTAACATAATAAATAAAAAGAAAGTCAAGAGAAGTGTATCTAAATTTAATAAAGTGAGTGTGATAACAACCAATCCGTGTTGATTGTTTCTAAAAAATTTAGATACTTAATGTTTATGGAAAATACAGATAAAATACATTTAGTGCAGATGAATATCTTAAGTTGTGTCCCAGTGGTGTAGCTCAGTTGGTTGGAGTTAGAGACATCTTTAGGTTGCTCCCAAGTTCGAACCCGGTATGCAACACTCACATTCCCCTTTTCCCTATATATGTAGCCATTGTGTCGGTCTCTTAAACAAAAAATATATATCTTAAGTTGTATATTGAAAAAAAAATGAAATCTACTAATTATATAGACAATTAATATAAATTAAATATAATTTAGGAAAACGGTCCCGGTATGACGCACACCCGCTGATAATATTAGCAAGTTTTGTGCTGCAAATGTGTAGGGGTGTACAGTGGTTCGGGCAAATCCAAACCAACCCACGATCCAATCCAAATCGATATGTTTGGTTCGGATATTTTTCGTGGTTCGGATTTTATTTGCTTAGAATTTTTACCTTAATAATTTATGATTAAGTTGTAAAATTTTAATACTATGAATGGGAAGATCATTAGTGGATTTGAGTTTGATTTCGTGTGATTTTCAATTTTTTTAGCTATTTAAAGTGTTGGAATATCATAAAAAAAATGTTTTTTTTTATATTTTAGAAAATTAATATTTTAGTGAATGACCCGTGAGCCCAATCCAAACCAACTCGTCCAATATCGGTTCGGTTTGGTTCGGATTTTGGAGGAAAAAATGTAAAATCCGAACCAACCCAAACCGAATAATTATCATTGGTTCGGACAACGGATTTGGTCAAATTCGATCCAAACCGACCCACGAACACCCCTACAAATATGTGTGATCTGTATAAAATCGCCCATTTGATGCACTATAATCTCCATAATTTAAGCAATGATTTTTTCTTGAATTTCTATAACAGATGTTGTCATATAAATCGTCTTGTTAGTTCTTTTTTTATATGAAACTGCCTTAATCAGTTCAGCTATCGTAAAAGAAAAAAAAAACAATTCTGCTTGTGAGTGCAACATATCATTTTTTTTATCTGTATTTTCCATAAACATTAAGTTTCTCGAGTTTGAACCCGAGATCTCATGCTTGCACTCCTTTAGTGCAGTCATTCAGTATCTCTTAGCTCACCAAGGAGGCTATCATATCACTAATTCGAGGCTATTATTTCTCAATCATGTGCATTTTTGTGAAATTGTTTAGAATTTGAATTTGCCAGCATTATGTCCATATTTTTCTTGCAGTGATAACTCAGATGTTTAGAATTACCAATTTGCCCTTTTAATTTTTTTCTTTGTTAAGGAAAAATTGGAAATTTATTATTATTTTATCTCATATTTTATTTTTATGGGTCCTAATTTCTCACATCATCTTTTAAATTTTTTTTATCTCATATTCAAAACTCATTTTTATCTCTCACACTCACTCTTATCTTTCTCAATCAATCAATTAACTATTTAAGAGAAGAATGGGTTGAGAAAATTACAAGTTTGCCCTTTATTTTTTTTTGTTGAGGGAAAATTCGAAAATTTATTATTATTTTATCTCATATTTTATTTTTATGGGTCCTAATTTCTCACATCATATTTTAAATTTTTTTATCTCATATTTAAAACTCATTTTTTATCTCTCTCACTCACTTTTATCTTTCTAAATTTTCTCTCTTTCTCTCCCACCTCTCTCTCTCTCTCTCTCTCTCTCTCTCTCCACATTTTATTTTTTTATTCTATCTACTATCTATTTAATCAAAGTACTAATCATCAATTATCTAT